>CM027123.1:3325539-3976894 GCA_015476505.1 Urochloa ruziziensis | reverse complement strand
AGGATGCCTGGACGGGATCGATCTCGCGCGCCACAGAATCCGTCCTTGCCCCGCGCCCAGGTCACCAGGTGGCGTACGACGCCTCCGCCCGCGCGCCCCACGATCCAGCGGCATGTGTGCGTGCCGCGCCCGAGCCCGGCCGGGTGGGCCGGGAGGGCGCCGCGCAGGTCGAGTCAACCGGCCGGCGCGATCGACCCACCGGCCGGCCGCGGCCGGTAATGATCCCACGCTACTCCGAAGGGGGCGGCCAGGGTGCGCGCGTGCCGCCGATCCGTAAGCGCGCGTGCCGCCGGTAGACGGGGGCAGCAGGCAGAGCGAGGCAATCAGGCAAGCGCACGCGTCTTTGTTGCATGCCCCTCCGCGCCCGGCCGGATCGGACCACCAATTGCCCAGATGCACTGAGCAATGATTTGACCGGGAGACGCGCACGGCTGCGCCCCCCGAGTTGCTTGCCCCGGCGGGCGGCGCCGTACGTAGCAGCGTTGCTCCAGGTTGGGATCTTATCGATGCATGCGGCCCGTGCGCTGAATTGTACCCTGAGATGCATGGTGCTTCTCTCGGTTCTCGCGAATCGATACCCGAGCATACTGTATTTTCTTCCGCGTGTCAGGAATATGGTTCCGGCTGTCCTGCGTGCTCAATTACTTGCATTGCTAATAAAACGTAACGGAACCTTATAGCTTCACTGTACAAAAGCAAACTCCACAAAGATTTCTTTCTTCTCTCCAGCGCAGCGCTATGATCAGTACGTACGTGCACGCAAGCATGACGCACATCGCCCCCCAGTTTGCGTCGACCGAACTCTGTGTGCAGGTACAAAAGTTTGTCACTGTATGTATAGAGCATGCTCCAAGTACTGTTCCCTGAACCCGGGCTGGCATATACTGTTCGTTTTGATCATGTAGCAGAGTAGTAGCACCATATTGGCATCAGGACAATGCAGTTGATGTGGATCCGTGACGTACTGTCCGATCGAGAACGTGTTGTTTTTGGGTCGCCGAGAGAAAACGGTAAACGTATGTACGTGCCCGGGCTGCAAATGACAACGGCCAAACAGGTGCATGTGGTGCCCTGCACCATCTTAACTGCAGACGCGCCGCCCATCTTTCTTTCACCCTCAGGAGTCAGGCAGGAAAGAGGAAACAGCTCCAACTCTGGACGAGATAGCCATACGGCCATGACGGTGCCTGGATTATTTATTATTTAATAATTGGACAAAAATAAATACTACTGCTTATTGATGATGGGATAGCCTTCCTGGTGTTTCTAGAGCCCTGTATTTTTTTCTCTCTATAAATTAAAGAAAATTGATAGTGTGTGTTATTATCCGTGTAGCTGTGGCTTGCATGAGTGCAGCGAGACAAGTGCTTACCTCACAGATCCTTGGCTACTAGCTGCGGTATTATCGTCTCGGAATTGACGCGTGTGAGCTCGAAACCTTCCAAATCCTACAGCGACCAACTATGCGCACATCGACATCACGTAGAACAGTGTATCAAAATATGCGCGCGTAAAATGAAAACCCCTCTGACGAAGAGAGATGCTACGCGTGCTAGCTTTAGCTGAACATGGCCATGTGTTGGCGTCTGTGGTTATCAATTCAGAGGCCCCATGTGTCTGGCTGGATATCTTGTGGATGTGATCCTGTGGTAGGTGCCTGCTTTGAGTTTGGACGACCCGACCGGTCGGTGTGCCGCTCATCAGACTGGTCTGAAGCTTATCATCAACTGGATGGTTGAAACTAACTTGGTGATGATACTACTGGCTTTGAGAGCTGTGAGTTGGACGCCTCCCATGGATGAGCGTGGATCAAACAAGTTTTCCTGAATTTCATTTCAACTGTTAATTCTAAGCTAATAATAAGCCGGCCTCCTGCTCCCTCTAATCTACATGTAACATGTTGTGTACTCCCACATCCATGTCAAACTTTATTTGGAAGTTCTACTTCTCCATGATTATCTGCTCTTACGTCCCTTTCTCCCTGATTTTCATCACTGAAGAACGTACACACTGCTGTCTGGCCTATGCATGGTTGGATGGATGGTAGGAGACGGCATTGCGCGCTCCTAGTTTACCCACTAAGTTTTGAAACTCCTGGATGCATGCATGCTTTTTGAAAAATGAAGAAAGGGGTCAGAGGTGCTATTGTAGATAGGAGGCTTTTGTGTTGGTTTAACCGTTGGAAAAGCGGTAAAGGAGTGATTGATTGATCCCATAAACGTCAAAGATATATACACACTAGTGTATTTGCGTGGATACTAATTAACCCAGTAATAAAGTGATATTATTTACTTACTAACGTGTCCTTCATGTAGCCGATTATATACCAATCGATCAGTTAATGGTGGAATGCCAATTATATATTATTCCTTGCTTTTTCCTCTGACAAAAATGTGCTTTGGTACGTGGAGATGCGCCCAACAACGTCCGTCACGCTAGAGTGTGTTTCGTATAATTCACTCTTTATCCAAACATAACCTCATGATGATTAGCACTAGTGATGATATTGTGTCACAGGTGGCAGTGAGACCGACATGCCACCTTAATCCACAAAATGGAAAAGAAAGCACTGGGAGGATGAAACCGGGATAACAAAAGGAAATAGAAAAAGATGGGCAATAATTACATTAATTACAGTCTTACGGACTGAATAACGCATGCATGCAGCGCAGGACGTCTCTGATATATATACGGGCTGCCGTATATGTATGCATGCAGACGCAGAGGTGTGATGTAAACTATGGCTTCAAACGTTGACTGACATTGAAATTCTCCTTGCAGATGGCACAATTCATTGCGTGCATGAGTTAGGTTCCTGCAATTGTACATTAAGGCTGCCTCCTCTATGGTTAGAGCCAACTACTACTCTTGTGTTGAAAAGATAATGTCAGAGATGTGTCTTTCAATAGGCATAGAAAAAATTATAGAAAAAACTATTTTATGTTTGACCAAAATTACAGAAAAAATTATAAAAAGTTATGACACCGAATAGATGTACTATAAAAATATATTTAATAAAAATCTAATAATACTTATTTAATAACACTAAAATGTTAGTAAATTTAGTACTCCCTCTATTCCAAAATATAAGTCATTCCAACTTTCTTGAAGAGTCAAACTATTTTATCTTTGACCAAAATTATAGAGATGATTTCAAAGATTTATGATACCGAATAGCTATACTATGAAAATATATCTAATAAAGAATCTAATAGTACTTATTTGATATCATAAATGTTAGTACTTTATTACATAAATTTGATCAAAGTTGAGAAAGTTTGACTCTCCAAGAAAGTTGGAATGACTTATATTTTAAAACGGAGGGAGTAAAACTTGAGATACATTGACTGTCCAAGAAAGTTGAAAGCCTTATATTTGGAACGGAGCAGTCATACTTTTCGTCGAAACTGCAGAGAGCAAAGATGGAGGCGGATTGTTGGATTTGAGATAGCACAAGCGATGTGAGAAATATAAGAAAGAAAAGAAGAGGGCAGTGGATATGCGAATGCGATGCAACTGATCATCGGGCGACTAAATATCCAGATGTTTTTGGCCTCAGAGACTGAGATCCATCATGCAACAATATTTCAGGCCCCCATTCTTGTAGCTAGCTCTGGTTGGCATTGAAGGAGACATTGTAGACAATGTTCTTTTGAGCGGACCCATGCATTGAGCTTGCATATGCACCCCCTGACCCGTATATGTGGGTGCGTAGGTACGGTCAAGCCATCTTACTAGTTTACAATTCAACACACTGTGCACTCTGATGTGATGCATGCCATGCCATCCGATCCCCTACAGATGATCGATCCATGATCAATCATCAGTCTACATAAGTAACATGGGATTGGTACTAGCTTGCAAGCGCGTAGATAAATCTTGTGGGCTATAGCATTACCGAGCTGTTTCTGCTTGGATCATGCATTGGACGTCGTCTTCCCTACAAATCTGTGTGGTTGCCCCAGAGCGCGTTTATTTCCGTGTGTAAGAGGTTCCAGTTCGTCCGTGCGGATGGATCTTGGATGGATGGATCGTGCGCGGATTGCCACAAGCCACAGAGGCAGCCAGGGAACAACGCCTGCGCCACGGGCACACCGGCAGGAAACGCACTAAAATAATTCACGCCGATGCATGCTGTGTGTCCCGCAGGGTTTCACTTTGCTTGCAGGCCGGCCTGTCCGAGCCATAGTGTTCACGAGGACCAAAAAAGAGCCCGGGGGATAGATGGATAATGATAGACACTACAACCACACACTAGAGCTAAGTGTGTGTTTGGGAGGGCTTCGGCTCCGGCTTCATGGCCGGCTTCAGCTTAAGCCCTCCCAAACGGGTTAAAGTGGAACGGCTTCTCGAGTGAAGCTGTCCAGAAAGCCAACCCATGGTGAAGTAAAAAAAAAGTGGCTTTGCTAGCTTTATGGACGACTTTCATCTTGGTGAAAGCAAAGCCGGGATGGAGAAGTTTGTTTTGCCAAACGTTTTTCTAACCAGAGAAGCTAGAGTCAAAAAAACCATTTCACCAGCAAAGCCGCAAGCCACAATCATTTTCGAATAAGCCGTAGCCCTCTCAAATACTTCCTCCGTTCCAAATTATAGTTCGTTTTGGTTTTTTAAAGTTCATAGATTTTGTTACGAATCTAGACATAGCATTTATTTAGATGCATAACAAAGATAATGAGCCTAGAAAAGACAAAATGACCTATAATTTGAAACGGAGGTAGTACCATCTTAAGCTAGCACCGCTGCTTTCAAGCTGATGGTCCATGTAAAAACGGGGACGTGGGCTGGGGTTTGGATTTAATTTGGGCTGTATAGTAAAATCCCGAGCCAGAAGGGTTAAGTAGGGAGGCAAAACGGGCAGAGCTGGACGATGACATGTGCAGCGGCTGCCACAGCAGCCGCTGTCTGTGTGGACAGTCCCAATTGGACTGCCTGCGCGCCCGGCCCAGGGCTCACGGGTCCACACACCCCCTGTCCGGTGGACCCCGGGATATATACTCCTGCAGCCGTTGGCTCTGCAGCAGTTACCTTGCCATCACGCATGCCTGCCTGACCGATGAACGTCGTATGTGCACGCACGTACAGTACGTAACGACAGCGCGACTGGCTGGCCGCTGGCCCCGCCGGCCTCTGTGTCTTGTACAGCTAGCTGCGCTGAGACAGGAACTTTTAAGCGCCTCACTGTAGCGTGTACAGCGTACCAGTTCTCCAGGTTTCAGGACCCGGCCCAGCGCGCCCGGGCATTGGCCCCAGCTAGCGTGCGTCCCCAACAAACGAGCTCGCTCGCAGAGTCGCAGTGCGGGCGTGGGCGCGCGCAAGCGGTTTGCGGTCACGCAGTTGGGTGGCCAGTCCAGCCAGGTCCAGCGCCCCGGTACGGTACGGTGCGTGTCAGTCAGCTCAGTTCTGCATGCCCGGCCTCCCGCAGCCGGTGCCCGATTGGTGCGTGCTCGCGAGCGCATGCATGCACCGATTCGCTGGCGCAGGGGCCGTACGCCGCAGGCCTTCGCGGTTCGCCCATCATCCGTTGCCCGGAATTCAAGGCTCCAGAGAGTCCAGAGGGCAGAGGGGGGCTTTTTTTTTTTGAGCATCATCACATACTTCCATTAGATAGCACCAGGGTTACAATCTATTCCAGCAAGCCAATCTATTCCAGCAAGCCTAACAAGTTCAGCTGGAAAAGAGGACGACCATTCTAGCACCGGCGATGACACCGACGGAAGCTTTGCACAAAAGTGAGCTACCTCGTTGCCTTCCCGGTTTACAAAGGACATAAGAAAAGATGTAAAGTCCCTGCATAGCTCTCTAATCTCATGGCAAATTCCAGCGATTGGGCTTCTGTCACCGTCATTCGAGCGTAGGAGCGTCACCAGAGCAGAGTTGTCGAGCTCCAGAATTACCTTCTCCCTGCCACACGCTCGAGCGAGCTGCACCCCATCACGCGCTGCCAAAGCCTCTGCCATCAGGGCATCTGATACATGCTCGTAGAACTTTGCCGAAGCCTGGACCAGATTGCCATCGTCGTCTCTGATTACAGCGCCACCGCCACCAGTCCCCTGCGAATGCCTAAATGAGGCATCCGTATTGATCTTGCACCATCCTCGCTGGGGTTTATTCCATATACCCCTCTGTCGTGGTTGCTGCCCCTGACCCTTTTGTTGTAGACACATAAGATTCTGAACCATCGCCGCAACATGCTTGGCCGCCGCCATTGCATTCCATTGTTGTGGGCAGAGGGGGGCTTTGAAAAGCGTCAGGATAACCCATGCATGGCATGCAGAACCCAGCATCGGACCACGGAGTATATTTAATAAAATGAAATGCTCTACTACTACTATATGATATCTGCCGGCCGGAGGCGTTATCTCCCCGCGGGGCCGGGGCCGGGGCCGGCGCCGGCTCGATCGATCTTGCATGGCGCGCGGCCGCTGGTTTGGAACGCCGGCTGAACGCCAAACCATGCGTGATGCGTGCGCTCCGGTCTTGTGGAGAGAGCTACCCCGGCAATGCAAGGCATGCATGCATGCATGCGGCCTGCTTGACAAGTCAAAAGCTATACTCGCATGTGCAGGCTTCCGAGCCAACGGTCTTAAGCTTGAATGTACGCATGCACGTATGTACTACAGCTACAGTACCATCTGGAATGGCCTAATATCACTATGACGTAGTACGACGTACGTGGCCAAGATCCATCATGCGACCACGCATGGTTCACGTGCGAGCTAGAGCCTAGAGGTGGCTACTACTCCGTAGCTAGCTAATACTACAGTGGTTAATAAGATGGACCCGTACGCTCGTACGGTGGCTTATGATGCTCTCGAGGAGGCACTGTGTACAGTGTGGCACCAGTCCGTGCGCTGGTGCTACTGTGCTAATTGAAGCAGTAACAGCGGGTGCAGATCGATGCCGCCTTGCGCCGGCAGCGTGCGCAGGCCAAGGACGAAGCGCCAGCCAAGCATCCTCCATCTCCTGTTTCATCTCTCTCATTCTCGGCACACCTCCGGTCCACGCCACCACTTTATTTAGTCGGTCACAGTGACGACCACTACTCGGTCGCATTGCCACTCCTCCAACGACAGGCACTGCAAAGGGGAGAAATCAGTGAAATAATTATAAGCCTTCGGAATTTATTATTCTTTTTAATATGATTTGTTCGAAATCTGATGGTGGGTTTATTTCTTCTCCATCCGCTCCTCCATTCCTTGAACAAGCTTCGTTTTTTTTATAGACAACTCCCACCGTTTATTAATCGCTCATAGAGAAGGAGTTACAAATGTCATCCGACGGACTCAGAAACCATACGTGACCTACTGACTTATATATACAGTGACGAGCTAACGTATGGGCATCGACATTTGACTCTCAACCCTCGTGAACAATATGAACGGAGGTAAAAGTTGCCATTTTTGCCTTGATCTCGTTGATGATTTGGCTATATGATCCCATCCCTGCTCCCTGAACATTTTTAGCAACATTCATGCAGTCGCTAGCCACTCTGAACTAATTAAGCGCTAGGGCCTCCCGACACGCTAGTGGTTCTAACTGTTCCGCGTCCAACACACCAGAGAATACAGCAATCGACACTACGAGAAGCATCCCAAACGCATCCCTGGCTACCGCGGAGGCCGCGCCAGTGCTCAAAATCTTTGACAGAGCAGCATCAACATTGACTTTCATTCGTCCTGTTGGTGGAGGGATCCATCGAGGCTTGTAATCTGCTATCCTCCTCCTCTTTTCTCTTTTGGTGCCGGCGTGCCCCATCCAAGTTAGATATGAATTTTTCAATGAAGTCGTGAGTGGATAGTCGGGCTCTGGAAGGATTGTTCATGTATTGTCTTCCTTCTCGCATACCAGATTGCCCATAAAGTTACCACCACTCTTGTCACTTTCTCATGCGGCAACGTCTAAAAAATTGTCGCTAACCAACCTCATGCATCTTGTTCTTGAATCTAACAGAGATGCTCAACCATATCTTCTTCCTCCAGAGCCCACATACACACCTGGACATGTTGCAATCCAACAGTGAATGTCTCCAAGAGTCTTTCATGCCACAAATGCTACAAGTGTTTTGTGTAGCCATGTTTCTATGATGAAGCACATCCCTTGTTGGTATAGAATGTTTTGCCAATCTCCACAAAAGACACAGACTTTAGATGGCACCTTGACTTTCCAGATGGTCGACCACTCTTTCTCCTCAGCCTTTGTGTCTGATCTTCCCACATTGTTCTCCAACCAGGCGGATCGCCTATAGCAATTATGCACCAGCATGCAGTATGCGAACCGAGGAAATACCAGATTTCTTGTAATGCAAGCCCAAAAATCGGTGTGCTGTACAAACTTCATCCGCTCCTCCATTCCTTGAACAAACTTCAGATGTACTGGACCCTCTGTCTCCTGATCTGGCTGTGGCCTAACCACACCACCCTGGGCCGTGGACCTTCTCCTAATAATGTTGCAATAAGGCTGCTGTTTCGTGTGGTGAAAATATGCAGCCCTGCTGCTCCTACAAAACCAATTTCCCTGAATGTAACGGGGCAATTCGTTTGAATTGCGACTACCTCGCACAAGATCGACCATCAGCGCTGCTGCTGCTCCTACAAAATATGCAGCACTGGCTAGCTGCATGGACGCCTTGAGTAACTCGTCATATAGTCTGGTCAGTCCATATGGCAGTGCTTTTAAAAAAAACGCAGTGACGCTGGATCGCTCCAATTAGTATAGCAGAGAGCCAGAGACAACAAAAGTACGGGGCTCGCAGCTGCTAGGTACAGATCGATAAGCCATTTAGCAGCCGGAATGATGACGATGCATCGCAGCATGGCTCAGTGGCTGCCCCCGCGCACGTACGATCGAGCTCGTCGTAGTTATATATGCGCGTCCAGTTATATATTACAATCCGAAATCGGTCATCCGTTAGAGAGAGGTGTGGCTATTCACTATTGAAATCAGCCGGCCGGTGGTCGTGCGTGTCAGAGGCTCAGAGCTAGTACTAGCTGCAACTCTGCAGCCGCAAACGACATGCTGCATGCAACGGTGCGCGATTTACGACCGGTACGAGTGGCTGGCTGAGCCTGAGCATATGCATGCTCGGCAGAGGATCGGATACGTCTCTGTGCACCTTGTCAGAGCTCGATCTGTTCAGCTGACAGAGCAAGTTAACACTCCTGCTACCTACCGCTTGATATATCTCCAGCTTGATTAGGCCTCCCCTGGACAAAACCCAGGAGTAGCTTGCTTTATTTGGGAAAATGGCAAGAGAGCGAGACGGTGCATGCATGCATGCATGCGGCTGTCGCTCGCGGGAAATGATACGGCAAACAACAGCTGCGCGAGCGCGCGCTTCGTGCTCCTGGCCTCCTTGCCTACTTTACAGGCATATGAAGAGAAAGGATAGTTAGCCTTTCCCTTTCCGACGGAGGAAATCGAGCGGCGGCGTAGGATGAACAATGCCGGTCCGGTGGCCAGCAATGTCGTCGCGCGTTCTGCCGGCCGTTCTCTGACGATCTCTCCATGGGCGGCCAGCGCGCGCGTCGCCTGCGATACAGACGCGCGTAGTGCCCGGCCGGCCGGCCGCACTCTAGCGCGGGCACTACAGTGCGCACGCATGCGCCGAGGCAGCGCTGTTCAACTAGGTCTGCCTTTTGTGCGCATAGTGAGGGGAGGCCCGGGGCATGCATCCCATGCGCATGCACAAGGAAAAAGTGAGATGTGCGCGCGCGTACGTACGTACTACCGGCATCTCGATCTCGCGTCTGCCGTGGCGTGGCGATCTCGAGTCAGTGATGCTGTTATCGCTGTGGGCTTGTACGTACGGCGGTCTGTGAGGAGCAGCAGCAAGGCCGCCGTGCGCCGTGGAACCGTGGTAGCCAACTAGCTAGCCACCGGCGAGAAAGCCAAGAACGCATGGGAATACCAATGGGAAAACAAGAGCCAGATGACGTACACAGGGTTCGACGAGAGAGAGAGAGTTTGGGACCAAACGGCGTGGCCCAATAGGCTCGTGAACATGGCGTGATTGCAAATGGGCTCGTTCGTTGCATTCTTATTTTAGCTGGGCCTCGCGTCCCTTCACACGATTATGCCGTGCACTCTTATTTGCGCTGGGCCTCGCGTCCCTCCACGAGATTTTGCCGTCCAAAAAACAAAATAAAATTATCAGAGCCAGGTTTCGATCCTGGGACCTGTGGGTTATGGGCCCACCACGCTTCCGCTGCGCCACTCTGATGTTTGTGATGACGATCCGTTTTAACTTTATTTAAACAAATTAGAGACTGCAGCTCAAATTTCACACGGTAAATTAGCTATTTTGCTTTTTCCGTCGTTGGATTTTGATTTAGTGTGGCACATAGGTCATACATGTAATTGGACTGCTTGTAATTCGTTAATCCAGGGATTAGCTAGGGAGCTCTAGGTCATATTTAATTTGTCACGGTGATACACATAGGATAGGAGTATATTAGTCTGAGCGTGCAACTATATATCATCAGTATATCTGTCACCCACTATTTTTGTGCTGGTAAGTGATTAGTTAGTACCGAATCCATGTGGGTACACTAACATTTTGTCCCCGGACAGGGTGAGCTCTCGTTTTTTTTGAGCATGGGAATCAAGCAAAGAACAAAAAGAAAGGGTAAAAGAGAATCATAAAGAAAAAGGTACAAGATGACATAAAATATTCATACTCGAAAACTGCTTTTCTAAGGGGAAAAAAGCTTCTTTACAAATTAGAGTTCGCGGTGTAGGGAAGGAGTGTCTGTTGGCGTTTTTTTGAAAGATAGGAGAAGCACTACTGTGTCATATAAAAAAAGGCGCAGCAATCGTACATCATGCGCCAAAGTGAACATCACCACCACATAACAATACAACAACTCACACAACAAATACTTGACAAACCACCATAACCTGGGAGAAAAGCCGACAAAAGTCGTCCGATTGCGCCGTCGTTCCTAACTGTGCCACGCCTAAAGCCGTAAACCCAAAATGACAATCAGAACTCCTTCACCACGGGCGTGGAGCTCGGCGTCAAGAGAAGCACACATCATGCATTACAATGAAAAGACGAATATATAGACATATAAATGGCATTAGAGGCCTAACATTTTTGCTAGGTGTCCACCAGGTATTCTTTTTTTTTTCACCGGCTATCTTACCCGTTACCATTATCAAAAAAAAAAAATCTTACCAGTTACCAGGTAGATTTATTTATAGGGAAAAAATTACAATTATATATCACAAATCACTAATACTCCAGTCTAAAGGTGATAGCAGTAAACTTGATGCAATCATGCAGTATCTCGATTTTTTTCTTTCTAAAATTGAGAGCATTGCCATCTCAGCGAAAGAAACGTAAAAGAAATGGGAGAAGAGAGAGAAGGCAGGAGCCGTCTGGTGCTCTGGTTCTTTTCCCCATCGGTTCTCTTCCCCGCCGCCGCTCTCTGCCCTGTATCCCATCCACCCCACCTCCGCCCGCGTCCACCCACCCCACCCCGCCGCCAAACCTAACCGCCGGTGACGATGAGCGGCGGCGGCCCGCCGAGGAAGCGCAACTTCAAGATCGAGGCGTTCAAGCACCGTGTGGAGCTCGACCCCAAGTACGCGGAGCGGACATGGAAGGTCCTCGAGCACGCCATCCACGAGATCTACAACCACAACGCCAGTGGCCTCTCCTTCGAGGAGCTTTACAGGTTGGTCCAACACCCCACTCCCCTCCCCGCCCAACCCGACGCCATGTTGCCGCCGCCGCCGCCTTTCGGCCTTCGGTCGCCGCAACCATTTTCGGACTTGCCTATCTGAATAGCCATCCTTCTACCGCGATTATACCTGCCTCTGTTGATTTGAAGAATTATGTGATTTCGGAGTAGAGATTGCGTGCGAATTCGGGCAAAATTGTGCGTCGTTTAGATGATTATAGCCAAACAGCAGTTCCCGTGATCCTTTCTACCCGTTTATGTGGATTTTATAGCCAACAATTGTGATTATCTGAGACTGGTTGTACCTAGGAACCGATGTTGCACTTCATCTAAATATCACTATACGAGTAGTATGATTCGTGTTGTGAGTTTTTATAGTCTCTGCAAAATCAGTCAGTGCCTGTTGTGTTGCAGAAAATTTGTATTAAAAAAAACTAGTACTTATTACTGTACCCAAAAAAAATGGTGTGGCCTGTAAGTGCACTGCACCAGGATATAGTGTGATCTTGCCTGATTGTAACTTGCGAGTGTTTTCCTCTCTGTGCAGGAGTGCCTACAACATGGTGCTTCACAAGTATGGTGAGAAGCTCTACGATGGCCTTCAGAGCACAATGACATGGCGCTTGAAGGAAATATCGAAGTCGATAGAGACTGCACAGGGTGGTTTATTTCTGGAGGAGCTGAACGCAAAATGGATGGACCACAACAAGGCGTTACAGATGATCCGAGATATTCTAATGTACATGGATAGGACATATGTCCCGACAGCTCATAGGACACCTGTCCATGAACTTGGTCTGAACTTGTGGAGGGATCATATTATTCACTCTTCCATGATCCATAGTCGCCTGCTTGACACCCTTCTGGATCTTATAGACAGGGAAAGAATGGGTGAAGTGATTAACAGAGGCCTGATGCGGAGCATAACGAAGATGCTGATGGATCTTGGTCCTGCTGTGTACCAAGACGATTTTGAGAAACCATTTTTGGATGTTTCAGCCAGCTTCTACAGTGGAGAGTCTCAAAAGTTCATTGAGTGCTGCGACTGTGGGACCTACCTTAAAAAGGCCGAGAGGCGTCTAAATGAGGAAATGGAGCGTGTCTCGCACTACTTGGATGCTGGGAGTGAGGCAAAGATAACTAGTGTAGTGGAGAAAGAAATGATTGCCAATCACATGCACAGATTGGTTCACATGGAAAATTCTGGGCTCGTTAACATGCTAGTAGATGACAAGTACGAAGATTTGGGTCGGATGTATGCCCTGTTCCGAAGGGTTCCTGATGGGCTATCAACGATCAGAGATGTGATGACTTCTTACTTGAGGGAAACAGGGAAGCAATTAGTGACAGATCCAGAAAGGTTAAAAGACCCAGTGGAATTTGTTCAGCGCTTGTTAAATGAGAAGGACAAGCATGATAAGATCATCAGTGTTGCTTTTGGCAATGACAAAACCTTCCAGAATGCTCTGAATTCGTCCTTTGAGTATTTCATCAACTTAAACAACAGATCACCTGAATTCATATCATTATTTGTTGATGACAAACTCAGGAAAGGACTAAAAGGGGCTACAGAAGAAGATGTGGAGGTTATACTGGACAAAGTCATGATGCTGTTCCGGTACCTCCAAGAGAAGGATGTGTTTGAGAAGTACTATAAGCAGCATTTGGCGAAAAGACTCCTATCTGGCAAAACTGTTTCGGATGATGCTGAGAGAAGTATGATAGTCAAACTCAAGACAGAATGTGGATACCAGTTCACTTCCAAGCTAGAGGGAATGTTTACTGATATGAAAACCTCTCAGGACACCATGCAAGACTTCTATGCCAAGAAGTCTGAGGAACTTGGGGATGGCCCTACGCTTGATGTCCACATTTTGACAACTGGTTCTTGGCCAACACAGCCCAGTCCTCCTTGCAACCTTCCAACTGAAATCCTCACAGTTTGTGAGAAGTTCCGGTCATATTATCTTGGAACTCACAATGGCCGGAGATTGACATGGCAAACAAACATGGGTACAGCTGACATAAAAGCCACATTTGGAAAAGGCCAGAAGCATGAGCTGAATGTATCCACTTATCAGATGTGTGTTCTCATGCTGTTTAACAATGCTGATGGATTGACCTACAAAGACATTGAACGGGATACTGAGATACCTGCTTCAGACCTAAAGAGATGCCTACAATCTCTTGCTTGTGTCAAGGGGAAGAATGTTCTTCGTAAGGAGCCCATGAGCAAGGATATATCAGAGGATGACACATTCTACTTTAATGATAAGTTTACAAGCAAGCTTGTTAAAGTGAAGATTGGGACAGTGGTGGCACAAAAGGAATCTGAGCCAGAGAAACAGGAGACTCGCCAACGGGTTGAGGAGGACAGGAAACCTCAGATTGAGGCAGCCATTGTCAGGATCATGAAATCCCGGAGGGTGTTGGATCATAACAGCATTGTAGCTGAGGTTACCAAGCAATTGCAGGCCCGGTTCTTGCCAAACCCTGTTGTCATAAAGAAACGCATCGAATCTCTAATTGAACGTGAATTCTTGGAAAGGGACAAAGTAGATAGAAAATTATATCGTTACCTTGCATAGAAAGCCATCATATCACTCATGAGCAGTTGGTGTCCTGCTCTTGTAAAACAGTTTTCGTTATGCTGAAGCTTCAATTTTATCAGTTGCATTGGCCACTGGGGTTATAGATGGGATCAAACATTGGTTATTGATTGATCGGGAATTTGTAGTGGGGATTGTGTTGCACTGCTCCAATACTTTCATAGTCCCCTTTCTTTTCGTTTGATGGTGCTGTGACAGGTCTGCAAGAAGCCATATTATCTGTTTCCTGTGGTGCACTTTCTGACCATTGATAATTCCTTTGTTGCCTTTGAATCAATTTTACATTTTCGTTTTTTGAGTGTCATGTATCTTCTATCCCTTTGGCATCAAGATTTCTTTGGAAGCTATATCCAGCTGTATTTCATCTTTTTTTTTTGACAATGTTGGTGAAAAAGAAAGACATTACCAACTTGTTAACAGCAATATTTGCAATGTTGCTTTCCGATGAATCAAATTACATAGATCCTCCCTCCGCCCTAAATCATACTCATTTTGGCTTTGCTAGATACGCTATGTCTAGATAAACTATGTCTCTAATAAAGCCAAAACGATTTATAATTTGAAGATGGTTCTAATAAAGCCAAGTCAACTTATAATTAAAGCAGAGAGTAATTCGTTAAGAGTCTCCATTGGCCATGATTATTTTTTAATTGCTGAGCGACTCAACATCCATCGATTTTAAAATCCGGATATATGTTGTTACAGGAAATGTGAATAAAAACGTAAAAAAAATACTCTAGGAGTATGCACGTGCAAGGCTTGAAAAATCATACGCGTTGCTATGTGCCGGTGGGCACAAATGAGGTCTCATACTAACACTTCAATTCATTCGATGAACATTACAACAATATACAAAGTTGAAATCAAAAATGATTTTTCTGAGGAACAACCACTGGCAATTGGCAAATATACAATTCTCTACAAGCATGTTAGGCGCACTGGCGCTGTTCTGGTCCTCTGGTCTGGTCTGGTCAGTGGCCACAACATAAGCTGGTAGTGCTTTGTATGACTGACCAGCACACTAATCTTGAGTGGATGCTGTATCAGTGGGGGTTATTGTTCTACCCGGTCTGGGCTAACTTCTTTTCAATATAATCAGCAGCTCTCCTGCTTGATTCCTTAAAATAAATAAAAAAGAAAACTTGGATGCAGCTAGGAGAGGATCAACATATGTACACTGTATGCAAAAGTTGGATGCTCGATACATTCGGCACAATAAATTGAAGTTACATTGCAATTCATTTCTCAAAAAGCAGCCTCAGCCTTGTATAGAACTCTTGTCCACTCGAAGATTAGCTGGTGGGGGATCTGTAGTCTCATTAGTTCGGTGATGGAACAGTTTAGCTATTGCTCTTCTTTCACAGTCCTATTTCAACAGTAAATAAACATCAAAAGTATTAAAGATTCTATGCAACTCCTGCATTGTTCGAGAAAAAAGAGAGATTCTATGTAAAGCCATTAACAAATGTGATGGTCATTACAAGATTCTGTAGATTTACCTTTTGGGGGCACAAAAGGGTAAAAAAGTAGTCTATTGATATACGATCCTAGCAAATCAATATGCAAAAGCATGGGCTGCCGCACCCAGTTATTGTCTACTAGTATATGGTGCCACATCAGAAGGAATTCAGGAAAAGAAACAAGGATCCACTAGAAACTCTTACATGCACACTAGACCCATAATTTGATGGCGTAATGTCCGCACTATTTTTACACTTACTGACTGCGCATGCTGAAATGCAGTGAGCGTTGCTATTACCTGAAACATGTTGAGGTGAAATGGTTTCCCTGGATTTGTTCTCCTGAGCTTCAAGTAAGTGTATGTAAAACTCAACTGATCACGTGAGGTAAAACGGTTGACTTCATTAAACCAAAGGCATGAAAACAAATTAGACATTGGCGTATGTGAACGCACAATGAACGATCCTTCAGGCACATCTGCAAAAAGACCGTCTACAAGGTCACTCCTGGCCTCCTGGGTCAATGCAGAATATATATTCAAAAGCCATTTGTTAAACCATATGACAGGATACATACAACTTGGAAGAACAGGCAGTTGGGCAGAATCATTGAACTTGACGAGACCATCAGACTGGTAAAAGTGAAATTGCTCATCAATAGCAGCATGATTATACTTGTTCAAGCGCTTATTTTGGAGCACTTCCTCCCATACACAAGAGCGATCATAGTGCATTGAAATGGCATATTCTGCTTTCTTTCTCCATAAGAAATACTCAATGATAAGCATTGGATCAGCATGGAGACGCAGTTTGCTATCCAGCCATATAGAATACCTAGAAAGCAAAATACCTTCAATTAATTAAGATGGGAAAATACTCCCTCATCTGCAAAAGAAAACGGAAAAAAACTTTCTCCAGCAACAAAATAACATCACTTTGGATTAGTGAATTCATATTTTATTTTAAAAAGAAGATAGGCTATTGATATCTATGAATAATAACATTAAATGCATAAAAATTATATGTATAGATTTTAGAGGGTACTTTCAGAATATTGAGAATTTAAAGGTCTTTATAATTTTACTCAAATAAAGTTTATAACTGGAAATACTGTAACAATTGTCTATTTGATAATGCTTCGCACTCTATTCAGAGGTCCACGCAATCTTAGAGAACTCATCTCTAGTGCATTGCTGGTGCTAGAGAGCTTCTGGATCTAGGGCTAGATTAAGTTGATAGCCTAGGACGTTTACTTCAGGTCGGGTTATTTTTCTGTATGCCTGGTGATTGATTTTGATAATTCTGCAATCTGCCCAAGCTGAGGTGACACAATTACTTCTGTAAGGGAGCAATGTTCTCTTCTCTTAATACAAAGATATGCTGATCTCCTGAGTGTTTGAGAAAAAAAGTTTTATAACTATGTTACTATGGAATTAGTGGTCAATGTTGCATTTCTGATACTGTTACTGCATCCAAACAACACTTTTGTGTGACTGCAATTACCCAAGAATATGCATTGGTAACTCAAATAGGAAAAAACAAATACAGGTTACAACCAGAGTTGGTCCAATGACATGCACCAACCAACTATTGGTAGGCTGTAAGTAACACATACAGGTTCTTTTGGATCTACAATCATTTAATTTGTTGGAGCAAAGAGATTGTTGTGAACAAACAATTTTCTGTCCAATTAAGTAAGACGCAAATATACTTTCTAAAATACTTACATGGCGGATGGGAAGAGTCGATGAGCTAGAAATTTTGGTACCTTCCCAGCTCTTCTCATATCTTTGTATGGTAAGTTCTTAACTACAGCAATTCTCCATAGGCCAACAAATCTATTTTCATCAGGCGTGTGTCCTTCAGAGGAAAGGGTTGCCAGTGTTAGCTCATCCATGAACATGACGAAGCACACATTCTTCTTAGTGTAAGAGCCAATCTGTGAGTTTTTGGCACATTGTACAGTTACTATGGAATTTGCAAAAAAAAAAGAAGAAGGAAATATTCATGAAAAAATAAAAGACTGACAAGGAGTAAAGGCCAATGAATAATGTACTATCATGATGGAATACAATATCAACTAGAGGCATAAACCAGACACTTGGCTATTTGCTACTGGAGAATAAGGTATTTTCTGCACATGGACACTCAAGGTCGTGCACACAGAAGAGATTAGAAAATCACCCTGCTTTTAGTTGGTCTCCTCAAGTAATCAGAGCTTCCAAAAATGCATGACGATACAGCAACATGGCAGGTAGCCATGTACCTTCTGTCATTTTCATCCAAATCAAATCCGGTACTAGGGTAATCATCTGGCCCTTTAACAAAACCGCAGTGGAGGGTTTGGTCTTTTGCATTGTATGTCTCTTCTCTGTCCTGAAGACTCTGGTGTCCACCAAACAATGGTTCAAAGAAGCCATTACCAGGCACTTCTTCATTCAATATATAGTTCAAAGAGAACTGTGTAAAATTCCCATACTGATCAGGCTCCACAATATAATCAACTGATGGCAAGAATAGAATTTCACACGGTACATCTGCAATGTTTCATTCTGTAAGTCAAAAGACAGTTCTAACATATAACTTTTGTACAATTCTTCATCTAGCACATATAATATAAGCTCATGAGGGTGTTACAGAAAAAAGGGCATGCCAAGGAATGTTCCTAGACAGAAAAGGGGGGATTCTGATTGTAGAAATATCAGTGGAGAACTAGATCAGGCTTGAAGTCTGCAAGCATTTTCTTTTTTCAGCAGAACCTGAAGGTAGCAGTTAGGCATAGTCACTATATAGATACAGAACCTACCCAAAAATGTCTCTCACAAATAAGTGCATATGTGGTAAAGGAAAAAAAAGCTGATCAAAGTTATTTGTTGCATTAGCCTAAAGGACCATCTTTGAAACTGCATTATGTACAGAGTGTAGAGAGAAGATATTTTACAGCGCTTGCGAGGTTTCCTTCGACTTTGGGGAGGTTTCAGCTCATCTTTAGTCCTGAAAGAAGCAGTAAATCCAATGACTGATAATTACTGATAGCAAAGACACGCACTGCTACAAGCAATTGGATGTATACATATCATTTTGAACTCACATAGAGATATTAGTAACATATGGGCTGTACTCCAAATCTTTTTGCTTCAAAAGGTTATCTCTAGACTGTCCATGATGCATCACTGCAAAGCATCCAATTTCATAGAGGGTTTTTTCTTCAGAGAGTCGTACAGTCGAAATATGAGAACATAATAACCAAAGTATTCGTTTGCGCTCAAGACAACAGGAAAGTGATTTGATATCTTGTGACCAAACACTTATGTAACAACACCTATGTAACAAACATCTTTTTCAACGAACCAATGGGTGGCAAGGAGCCCACCTTAACGTGCATTCCATATTTCAGTGTCATAGAAAACCAATGCATCATGCTGTATCTGGGGCGATTCTACGCAATCATAATTACATCGTTAGAAAACGAATGGATAAAAGTATGCGGATCCCGCCAGCCCACCCACCCCCCGCGCAAGCACTGCGCACTACACGGAGAGCATGTTGCAATCGTGCCACGCCAGTTGCAACAACATTGCAATTCCAAAGCAAAATAATACTTCTCAGAGGGAAAAGTGCGGATCTCTAGCCTGGTTGTTCGGAGGAACGCTTACCGTGGAAGGGGAGGTTGGCGTGGGAGGAAAAGGAGAGGTAGGCGAGGGAGAGGAGAGCGAGGGCGAAGGCCGGGAGGAAGATTAGACGGCAGCGGCGCCGCAGCCGTCGGGAATGGCGGCGGGATCCGGCCGCAGCCGGGGCGGTTATCGGTAGGCGGCGCTCCGGCATGCCCCCCGCCGCGAGACGGCACCGCTAGAAAGCGGGCGAAAATTTTGCCCCCTGTTTTTCCCCTACTGTATCGGTGTCTTAATCCGGACTTTTTATATGTCAAATTTATTTTTGCTTGGACTAGGAAATGCCAATTTTCTCGATCCGCCCTGCTAAATAAATTTATTGTATTATTTCTTTTATATTGTATTATTTCTTTTATCCTCTCGGTCATAAAAAATGTTGTTTTGGGCTATATATGCAATTAAAATGTTTAAATCTGCATTAGGATTTTATTACTACTTACTTGTCTTGAATTACTACCTGAATTTATACTTTGTTATATTTTTATAAATTTTATGGAGTACTCCCTCCGTCCCTAAATAACTGTCTTTCTCACTTTCCGAAAAAAATCTGTCTAATTTTATATTAAAAAATATTATTATTTATGGTACATAATTAGTATCATTGGAAGGATCTTTTCGTTTAGTTTTTTAACAAATTTTGTTTGAAGATTCAAATGTTGCACGTATTTTCTACGAATCAAGTCAAACTCGTGGCACGCACACCAACGGTGACACTTAAATAGGAACGGAGGGAGTACTAGTGAAGGTGGTTAAAATATCAAATTTTGTGACAAGAACGGAAATATTTCCTTTCTACTTAAGGGAGTATTTATATATAGGAAACTAGGTGATTCCCCGCGCGTTGCTGCGGGATTTGAGAGAATTTTTCTATAAACTATGAACCACTTCTAGTCCGATTAATAGAAAACAAAAACACTTAAAAATAAATCTAGAATTATGACAACTTGAGATTTGAGAGCTACCTGTGGCAGAACCACCCCAATTATGTCAGCTCAAGTGCATTGTCCCTTAGCTAATGCAAGCAGTACAGCACACTCGCACTTCAACTGACATAACCGTGTAGTTGCTGTCGGGTAACTCCCGATTACACCACTGATCACATCATCGAAACCAATACGAGGCATGTCTCACTCCACAATGAGCACAGATGATTAACGAGTCACAAATTTTACAACACAGCACACGTGGATTTAATTTACAAAACAGGACATTATAAAAGTTATTACAACACAGAGTTTTAAAAGCACAGCGGAAGTTTAAAACAGTACGAGTCTACGTCGATAAAAACATGATAATGCACAAGTAGCCCAGCTGGCATTATCAATCCCTCGGCTCCCCACCCTGCGAAGCCGGAACAAACTGCAACTGGAAACCTTCAGGGACACCAAACGGGAAAGCTTCAGCTGCCTGCTCTGCTAGACTAGACTCAGACTCTGAAAAAGGGTTAACACAAGCTGGTTGAGTAAATTAATACTCAGCAAGACTTAACCGACTGAAGAAAACTAAGACCCCTAGTATGCAAGGCTTTTGGCTGGGTTTTTGTTTTGCCAAAAAGAGCAACTAAAATAGATCCTTAATTTCAAGTTTTAGCATTCAAATTTTAGTTGAGCTATTTGATATAGATTAGCATTTATAAAAACTTTTACAAAAGAGAGCAAGAACTTGATTAATTAGCTCATACAGCATATGGTCATCAACAATATTCAAGTTCTTAACTAGCGATGCTGCCCAGTGATCAAGAGCTCAATACCGTGAGTACGGCGAATCGATTCGGTTTTATCCCTTGCAAGGTTAACCTACCCACACGGCACAAACGAGCCCCGTCGAGCTGCTCATGCCAGCCGTTCCTTCAGCCAACACTAAATACTTGACCTACCCTGCTACCCTCAAGTACCAGTCCCCACCGATACCAACGACGGGTCAGCCATGAGTTACTATAACCGGTACATGAATAAGCAGTCAGGCGTAGTTCAACATACCAGTGCGAGCTAAAGTACATAAGTTACCAGTTTCAACTACCTCTTACTCCCAGCATGTGAGGTAGTACAATTCAATCTTGATCCCAGAGCTAACAACGAACGGGCCTTAACTGGCACAGACGGAGCTACAACATTCCATTCTTTTCCCTACCAACATTCTCCGCCCGGCCTAACTTTCTTTTCCAGTCTAGATGACAGGTTAACATAACTCTGAAAGAAACCACTTATCATCTCGCGAGTAACAGGCAATTACTCGACTTCTACCGTTTAACCAGCCTAGCAATTCTATCGACCTACACATACTAGAAAACTCTGGGTTTTCCTATGGATCATGCAACTAGGTTTTCAGTCAACTCCTATGAAAACTTAAATGCATAAGGTAAAACTTTGTAAAGTAAATAAATTAAAGTGTGGCTGCGTTAAAAAGGTTATGCACTCCGGTGCTTGCCTTCGCTGGCCTTGGGCCCTTCCGAGTCTTGGCTCGGGTCTTGATCTGCCTCAACTGCAAGGACCTCGGGCTCTGGCTGCTCAGCCTCTGACTCAGGCACCAAGTTGTACACCCCGTCAGCTAGCACGTTCTCTACATGAAAATGCATATGTGTGAGTTTGGAATAACAGTGAGAAAAGATACAAAATCTCACATGCAGCAATTCAATTATACAGCTTAAGTACAAAACAAGATATGCACATGAAATCACATGAAATGTTGCAAAAACCATTTTTAACATTTTATAGAGTAAGTGCATATCTCTTTAAACAAGATTAACTTATCACTAAGAAAGAAATATAACAACAGATCCAAACTTTACTGAGTTCAACAAAACTGTTTGGAAAACATTTTATTAGCAAAACTATATATATAAAACCATTTAAACACACATATAAAGGGTTATTTAGCAACTAATTAAACAAACAAACCTACACAGGTTATCTAGTAGCACAAAAACTTCTCTGAGCAGCTTTTAACTCAAGATTACCACTGAAAATTTTTCAACACTTAAATCTAACAGAAACTATTTATTTTGAAAAAGACAAAAAGGCTATAAATCTACCAAAACAACAATCAGCAACAAAATTAAGCACAAAAATGCAAAACTTCACAGAAACACTATCTACACACTAACACAGATTTACCATGATTTATTGAGCTCAAAAACATACTCACAACTATTTTTAACAGCACAAACAAGCTAATCATGGAGAAAAAGCTTAACTTAAACTACACAGACAGCAAGCACCCAAAAATTTACTGTGCTCATAAAAACACATTTTAGAGCTACTGTGATTTTCTCAAAATTTTTGGACAAGTAGAACTATTTATTTTGACAGAAAGCTAATAAACTAACTAAAACCTCTACACAGAAAACTGCATATAAACAACATGATTTTATATTTTTCTGCTGTAGCCAAAGATTCAACAAGTACAACAAAATTGGTTTCACACTTTTCTCACACTCCTATGATTTACTATGCATTAAACAAGAAATGCATGCATGCTGAAAAGAAAAACAAAAGAAAATCCGAAAACACTTTTACTCATAGGCCCCTGGATCTAAAAGATCTATTACCAACCAGTCCTTTCTTCACAGATAAGCCCTTAGATTTTCTAGAAAACCCCCTCGAAAGATTCCACTTAAACACTTAACCCCTGCACTCTTGCACAAAACCCCCTGGAAAGATTTGATCTTCTAATCTAACACCCCTCGCCGGTCTCCGCCGCGCACAGCGCGCCGCCGCGCGTTTGACCGGCCGGGATCGCCAGAGAAGAAGGCCAGATACCCGCCGGAGTTGCTCCCTCCCCTCAGGATCCCATGCCGCACCTCCTGGTCAAGAAAAAGCACAGGATTAGAGTGCGCGCATGCATTCTCCACGGGCGAGGCGGCTGGCCAAGCTAAAGCTCGCCGGAGAGAGCTCACCGCTGCCCGAGGAGTGGGGAAAAGGATGCGGGCAGTATCAGGAGTCCAAGGGAATGCCAATTGAGCGGCTTGGAGAGGCAGAGGAGGATGGGAAGGTGAAGTTCCACGGCGAGGTGGGGTTGCGGCGATGGCGGCCGGAAAACTGAGGATTGCCGGCGATGGAGATGGTGGCAAGGCTGGCGGAGTGGATGAGGATGACGAGGGCGATGTGAGAGAGTTACTGACGCGGTGAATTGGCTAAACGCAGCTTAACCGCGGTGAATTCACCGAGCGACAGCGCACGACTGCTCTGGCAGTCGCTGTGGAGAAGTCGACGGGTGGCCGGCGATGGTGGCGTTCCCGTGGTTTGACAGCGGAGCAAAGCGCATGCCTGGGCGTAAGCTGGCGAGGTGGAGCGACGGCACGCGTCCAAGGGCCGTGAGGCGCGGCGCGTGGCACAAGCGGCCACCGACGGCCAGCTCGCCCCTGCCCTTTATTGAATCGACGAAGTCGATTCAGTAGCTACAGTAACCGCGAAACCATCTCCAAACTTTGATTCAAAACTCGAGATTTTGTGTAGAAACTTTCCAAAACTCCAATACAAAAGTTGTAGATGGTACCAAGGGGAACAACTTTTGTTAAAGCCACCAGGTTCAAAAAGATTTGGTTTGAGAGATAAATTCGATCAAACTTCGGCCAAAAACTTGAACTCAGAAAATTTTCTAAGTCCCAGAATAGAATTGAGTTTAGCTAACTTTGAGCATGAAAAAGAAATAGCTAGAGTTTGATATCCTGGAGTTGTTCATGATTTTTGAAAGGTCCAAACTACCAGCTTTCAAACCATGAACTTGATTTGGTTTGGATAGATTGAAAAATAAAAGATATGGAGCTCTAAAGTTGGCTAAAACTGCTGTCAGAAATCAGACTTAGCCAAATTTCAGCAGTGCTGAATTCAGTGGTTTGACCACTATTTGACCAAGAGTTTGAGCAAGCAAAAGATGTTTTTGTCCCAAACCAAAACTTCTAGCTGAGAGTAGATAGTTCACTAATGAATTTTCAAATTGGCCAAAAGCCACTTGTTTAAACATTTTAATTTTAAACAAGCCCCCAAAAGGGTTAAAAGGAAAAGGTTCTAACTTAACCAATTTGAATTCAAATGAGTTTAAAAACGAAATTTGACTTTTGGGAGTCCATTTAAACTTGATACTCAGTTCAAAAACATGATGAGCACCAAGAATTTTGTACAATGAGTAGATGTGCATGATAAATTTTCCAAAAGTGACACGGGGTGTCACACTACCAGTTTATATACTTGTAATGAACATTACAACTCTACTTTTCTTTTGATGCTTTATTTTTCAGACCAAGGCACCAAGCTTCATGTCAGAAAGAGGTCGACTGCCACCGTGTCCCATTGATGACCACAGGGGTTACCATGAAGTCCGTTTAGTTGATCCTAGAGGGTATCCTGAAGTTGTTACAGTTGATGAACGTAGGGGATATTCTGATCCCGGTCTGGTTGATGAATGTAGGGGAGGAAGAGCTTGAGTTGTAGGAAGTTGAACTCCGGAGGCTTTTGGCAGATAACCGTGCTCTGGCTGAGGAGCATGTAGAATTAAACTAAAGGAGTTAATGCATTTTAGTAGGAGGTCTTAGTGGAAGGTGATATGACTTAGTGAGAGATGATGATGTGGCTTCATGAGAGTTGAGAGAAATTATTAATGGGGATCTCCTATATAGTTATAGTAGATTAGAACCAAACATATACGCTTATTATGTTATATACCTATAAATGATAGTATTATATAAGAATTTCTGACACGTTATCAATTTAAAATCTAATAAAAAAACGCAACCCTGTTTCAAAAGAGAACAATTCATTTCGTTTCACAATTTTTTTTTGTGAAATTTGGGCACAATAGCAAACTGCCCAACTTTGTCCTGAGGCTCAATTTCATCCCTCTATTATCATGTTTCACCCCTCTACTATCACACCAATCGCCAGTCTTTTAATTGTCCATCATACCAATCGCCAGTCTTTTAGTTGTTCAGGATCAATTTCGTCCCTCGACAGATATGGACACATGGCAGCACTGTAGGCAAACTTAACGAGTAGCAGCTGTATAAGTGAATACGAACCACTTCGGGTTATGCATAACTAAAGATGGGCGTGGCTCGGATCGAACCGGTGGTTTGCCGATCCGAACCGTAAAAATGAATCTTATGGGCCCCTAATGTAATCGATGAAACAACACGGGAGCAATGGATCAGAACCACGATAATCCTAGGTTCGAGCGGATCGATCCGACCCCCTTCTATATCCCCTGTCCGACACTTTGTTGTTCGCTGCCGGTGGCGATCTCCGACGAGGAGCGCAAGCACAGCTGCAGCTGCGAGCTACGTGCAGCCATCCCCGTAGCCGCAAAGCATGCATCAAACCACCACCGCTCATGGCTCCTCCCATTGATTTGACTGGCCTTCACGCAATAGCTCGTAAGAAAGTTCAGGAACTCTGCTTGTTCGTAAATATTCAAAGTTCAGTTCAAACTTCAGTCAAGCCGATCTCTAAATGTTTTGGACTCTATTAATGGAGTATCACGAACGATGCAGAGCTGTGATGGATAAGAATCTAATTAATCCATGGCTGAATAGATTTGAATTAGCAGAGAACTATAAAAAAAAGGGCGTACCCAGTGCCGTAGGCTCCCGCACTATGCGGGGTCTGGGGGCAGATTGTTTAGCGCACAGCCTTCCCCGCACATAAATGTGCAGAGGCTGAGGCTTGAACCCTGGACCTTCCGGTCACAGGCGGTGAAGCTCTACCACTGCACCAAAGGCATCATAAAAATTGATTGGAAAGAGGATTCATCCAAGCTTGCGCTCTAACAAAGGGTAGATGAACCAATCGTTGTTGGATGTATCTCCACTCTAATGCAGAGAAATTAACGCTGTAGTGGCAGCAACAGATCGAGGATCCCACAGAGATAGAGTGGGTAGCGTTGGAAGCGGTTGATGCTCCGAGCAGCTCTTATGAGGTCGCCGGAGACGGCAACACACTGGCTAGAGGCGAAGTAGCTCCCCAACGTCCGCACTGGAGAACACTTCGCGGCCTTGCCTGCAGGCTGAAGAATGGGTTGACCCACGTGATCCATTGGATCGTGAGTTCTAGCACATATGAACCAAATGGATCCATCCATGACCCTTTGAACGACGTTTGGGTCGCTGTGGATCGAACCAAAGCCCTTAGTGCATTCACGCCTATCTTTATGCATAACAGACCTCCGGCGGCAGCGGCAACCTGACCGCAATGACGCCTGCAGATGTCAAGGAGCAAGTCAACGATCAAATGCACCACAATGACGAAACGAATGAGCAAGCACTATATGAAGTGCCAGTATCAACTTTCTTTGCTATCAACAGCATCGATGGAAGAACAGATCAATTCACTGGACACAAATCCAAGTGGTCTCAGTATTTTTTGGTACGTTACAATACTTTACTCACTGTACCTTGTTACAAGATGAACACCCCAAAAACAAACAAAAAAGAATGTAGAGAACAAGAACAGCCTCACTATATAAAGTTATTGACCAGGGTGGGAGTTTTACATCATTTGCGTAGTCAGCAGTGCCACAAGGCATGGGTATTGCACAAGTCAAAACAAGAATCAGAAACTATGCATGCATGTACTAATCAGTCTTGATGTCCTCAGCTCAATCGAGTTTAGCTGGCCTTGATTCAACCCCCCCTCCTTTTCGCTGCTCGATAGAGTAGGGCATGTAAGTTCCAAGTATCTTGTCCCACATCACAAAAAAGGGTTGCGAAAAGTTGTACTTGTTGCCATAGAGCTGGTGATGAATGTCATGATAAGCACTGTTGTTGCTGAACAGCGCCTGGAGGATGTTACCAGGAAGCCACAGCCCACAATGATCATCCACTGTTTTGATGGTAGCAAAGGAGAAAAAGAATATGGATGTCCGTGGAGTCATACCAGTGACGAGAAATGAGAGTGCACCACCAATGGTGTCCAAAATAAGGCCCTCAATAGGATGGTTGTAAAGAGCTCCAAAAGAATAAGGTACTACAAGAGTGTGGTGCTTGGAATGGATGTGCTTATACAGAAACTTGTTGATGTGCATGTATCTGTGCATGAAGTACTGCCATGTGTCCATAACAACCATTGCAGCTATAAACTGCAAGACTATCACAAGCGCAGGAGGTTGTTTCTGTCCAGCACCACTCTCATCACCAATAACCTGTGGGTTTAAGGAAATGTCAGCATTTTAAAAACTTATATATAGATGGCTGGTATCAATTAAATCACTGAAGAACTCTTTTCTTAGGATCACAAGAGAAACATTACGATACCAAGTGCAAGCGGCCTCCAAAATTTTGATCACACAATTGGATATTTACTACATCGTTTATTTTCTTGTGACCCTTGCACTGATGTATATTTGTTTCAAATTATTAGTTTGTATTCCAATCAGCATGGATCAACCTGACAACCATCCACTACTGACACAAGGATTTTAACCCATTTGACAAATAACAAATATATTGAATGTCATGTTCAGCTTCTCAACCTTCAGAGCATGTAAACCCGACATGTTTGCAAAGATTACTTAAAGTCGTCATCACTGACCAAAGCTCCCTAGCACCACTAGCTCTAAACATGATCCGATTTGTTTTTCTTCATACTTCATTTGTTAGGATAGATGCTCAAGAGCCAACTCTTGAAGGAAAAACAAAAAAAAAGCATGTGCAAGCTTGAAAAGCAATTTTGCTTCAGATTTAGCCAGTATCTTATGTCTCAATCGATCATTCCTGCAAATAAAATTATCAGTTTGCTTCGTCCCCCAGCATGATTACGCCCAAAGGAAGCACCAAGTTGAGCATGAGGCTCACCTAAAACCTAAACAACTCTGCACACTCGCAGTAAAAGATAAGGGAGCAGGCAGCGGCGAGGAGGGGAGGAGATTACCGCGAAGAGGGTGAGGGAGACGGCGACCTGGAAGGCCTGCTGGACGAGGACGCCCCTGACGACGGCGGCCTTGGAGACGACGTTCTTGGTGGCGGCCTCCTCCCTGGTGTGCAGCCGGTACCCGTCGAGCCGGCCCACCCCGTCCAGCGCGACGTAGAGCCCCGAGTAGAGCCAGTACACGGCGATCGGCACGAACGTGCCCAGCAGCTCGTCCGACACCGCCCCAATCCCCATCGCCCCCAGGGAGAAGAAGGGTCCGCCCTCCACTCACCCCGCCCCGCGCCCTCCGGCGCCGCTGCGGCCGGTTCTAGGAGGCGAATTCGCGAGCGGGACGGGTCACGGGTGCGAGGGATTGATTACCGGGAGGGTGGGCGGCGGGCCGGCCCGGATCTCTCCGACGGGGGAGGGAGGAGAAGGAGGAGCCGGAGCTGGGTTTCCTGGGGGAGGTTGGTGGGGGTGGCGGGGGCGGGGGAGGGGGAGATGTATGTATAGCGGTGGCGCGGCGGGGGGCGGCGGTCGCCGTCGGTCAGAACGAGGTTAGGGGGCGGGCGGACGTTCTGGTTGCAACGCGGAGGACTGGAGGAGGGCGCACAGGCGCGGCGGGGACGCCACGGGTTAGCGTGGATAGGCCGGCCTGCCCTCCTGGCCGTCCGATGCGCGGCAACGGACGGCTCACATCGCATCCTTTTACGAACAAGTCTATGTACAATACGCACTAGTATTTCAGTCTCTCTCTTTTTTTTAGGAAAGTACTAGTATTTCAGTCTCTTTTTTTAAGGAAAGTACTAGTATTTCAGTCATGGGGGTTCGAATGAAATCCATCACTAGATCTTTTTCTCCATGGCCGTATAAAGATTACCGTGCGTGGCTAGATATTTTTCCCTGAACTGTTGCTTGTTTGACATGTTGCCTGGCCTACATGGGCAACAAGAAGCCAGCAAGGCCTTCAGAATCGCGGAAGCAGCCATGTGTTGACTCAAGGTTTCGAGAGGAGAAGGACCAGAAGGTCGGTATTGTGATGTTAACGTTTGCAGGTTCCTGGATGCCTCGGCCATCGTGGCTATCGAATTTTTTGAGCGCACCCCATTTTTGAGCCGGCCGGAGCTGATGCTGCACTGCTGAGGATGCTATTCGTGGACGGCCAATTCAGAGCAGAATTGATTATGATGCCACAAACTTCATGCAAAACACTTCCAAAAAAATAAAACAAACCCTCCATGCAGAAAAACTAATCTTAAATTTTTCTTACCAAGCATTCTATCCGCAGAATGAGCTCCTCGATCAAGCACTATTGGACCCAACCCCTTGTTTGTAAGCCAAGCGGCCATGACGTCTAACTGCCCAAGATGACAACGACTGCAGCGACATACCACCGAATACAGATTCACAAAGAAGACAGGCTAACAGGCATAAAACATTCCTCCGAGACTAGACAATCGCATGTCGACAGAAAGACACTTGGAGCTTCACATTATCGTTCAGCAAATTATCAAACGAAGCCGCATTCCATACATTTATGTTGCACAACAAGTCAAAGAGATGGAAGAGGTACGCGAAGCCATTGGCTGGTAAAGAGAATGGGGCTACGCGCTTGGGTGATCATCGATATGGTGGTAGAGCATCAAAGGAGTAACGGGTTGACACCGGCACACTAGGCCCCCTAACCCTTGTAGCAACAGGCCTCTGGAGGATTTCGCCATAAAGACTTGTGGGGTTCTCATAAGATGTTGTCACGTAAGATGGCCCTGGTTGGAGGTCCATGGCGCGAGTAGAAAGTTTGTAAGAACGGTACAGCTCATCCACACGTTCAGAGCGTGCAGCAAGCTCCCGTGGCAGTGCTCCATAATCTCTTGCAAGAAGTGGATCCCTAACAGTTGGCTCAGCAGCAGTTCTGGAAGCAACAGAGAAATTCAAGAATTTCAATGTTAATCATACAAAACAATAAAGAAAATACAGCTAGTTCATATAACATTAAATAAATCCAAACAAAAATGTCACCGACAGCCTACCAACAAAACTTGCAAAATAGAACGAGATCACAGAAACAAAACCAATATGGCATGCCACTGAAAAATAAGGTGTACACAAAAGATGAGATTTCACCAATAAACTCATGCATTTAAATAAATACTCCCACGATTGCTTCTCTTCCTTTCTTTTTTCTGAAACATGGCAAACTGCCACTTAACAAAGTTATTCTGTGTACATGGAACTTTTCTTTGTGTATAATGGAACTTTTGGATTGTTGCAATTTGCAGCATCACTACCTTTTGAAGTATCACTAGCCTACCCCAACTTGCTTGGGACAAAAGGCTATGTTGTTGTTGTTGTTGTTACTACCTTTTGAAGTATCACTTAATAGTGCAAAACCATAAAAATTGCAGAAGTGCCCATACTTGTATATTGACAACTTTTATGCATATTTTCAAACAGAAATTTAAAATATAAACCTATTCAAGAATACCTTCTTTAAAACAGAAGTCACAATTCAATTAAGCAAACGTTAAGATTCAAGCTGAACTAACAGCCAACACTTCAAATTGTCAGTTCATGATCCTCTACATGCTCCCACCTGACCTCTGCCATTCCCAAATCATCATCGCCCTATTCCACTTTTCCTTTCATACTCACAAGGGCATATATCTAGGAAATAAATGCATCGTCAATATGTCTAATGGCGGGCCGTTGCCTTCATTGCACCACACATGAAAGCACAGACACTAGTGGTGCATGTAAGATTGTAGGATGCGTATAATGTGGTCGATATATTGCATTGAGCCCCTTGGGCGGTATATATGAGAGTACATGGCTTGGAGGGCAAGTAGCCTCTCCTAGAGATAAGGAAGGTTATCCCGGGATTACAATCAATCCTAAACTAACCATATCTACGGTTACCATATATCTCTATACGCTAACAGTGCACCAAGCACCACAAGCACCAAAGGCAAACACCATCAGTGCATTGAGCCACCAATATCACCGAGTGTTCATCACAATCGAAGTTGAGAAACCACAACTAATGTACCAGTTTTACTAATTGGAGTCCTTCATGAAAGTTGAAAACTACAAGTAAATATTAAAACTTTAGTCCTGAGTTTTTAAATCTTGAAATTGAAAGTAAAATTTCTTCTTAAAAAAAGCCTATGTTCCAATTTACTAAGAATTCAAAACTTGATTTGAAAATTTTTCACGTCTTCTGTTGAAAATTGAAAATCATGGAAGTCCCAATTCTCGATCTAAAAGTCAAGAACATCTAACTGGAAAAGGATCTCATGTATGGCGATGACAGCAATGAGAAAGTACTGCCCCTTGAAACAACTGTCACATGCAGTAGTGTAACCACCACAAACCTTCCATTGAAAATTGAAAATCATGGAAGTCCCAATTCTCGATCTAAAAGTCAAGAACATCTAACTGGAAAAGGATCTCATGTATGGCGATGACAGCAATGAGAAAGTACTGCCCCTTGAAACAACTGTCACATGCAGTAGTGTAACCACCACAAACCTATAAAGGTATTTCCTCCGTAGATGGCTAGCCAGCTAGTAGAGTACTCAGATTTCAATCTTTATATATCATTAGTGTAAGGCTAATTCTCTTTCTATCGTCAATAAATTGCATCGTCATATTTGTTCTTTCATTGGTTATTGTGGCCACTAGACGGGACTGTCAATTTAACACAATAAATGACAAAATTGTTTCAATATCATATGATCATCTAAAACTTTTTTACATATGGTTGATACGTGCAAATCGAACCACTGAAAAGCAATTGCGCACAATGTTGATATATTGTTGAAAAGTGTAAAAAAAAAAAAGTATTTTGGCTTTCCCAAAAGATTATGGCAAGGCAATCAGCACATGTATGTTGACCTCATGGAACTGCAAAAGGGAAGAATAAGGAAAAAGATAGGAATGGAAACGCTGTGTATCAAACAGTAGGGAAAGAGGCAGATGCTGAATTTCTATGATGAACATGAGAATATAGCTCCAAAGAGTTGCAGATGTTTTTTTTTAAATACATTACAAAACAGCCTTCAAGTGCTAAGGGGCATAATTATGATGTGGCTTCAAGCTCAGAAAAACAGAGCCTAACATAGACTGAGCTTTCAAGGCATTTAAATTGAAACCCGTAATAAACTAAAGCATTTCCAAAAGGCTAGCATTTGGCCCTAGCACCCAAATTCAGAAATGCAATAAAATATCAGTTACAATACTTACCTTTCATGCAGAATATCCATGGGAGGTTGATGGTTCAAGGAACTAGTAGCCACTTGGTGATAGTACTTAGGAGGAACATGTTGGGGCTCTTGCATGTGGTATGGATCTGGTGCCAAAATATGCCTTGGCTCTTCAAGAAGTGGAGGATGTAATGAATGTGTGATTTTGTAATGATCCTCAAGAGGATATGCACGAGCATGAATAGGTGCGGCCCTTTCGATAACATATTGTGGTAATCGTCTTTCTTCATAGTCATAAGGTTCTCTCCTATCTTCAACAATACCTGGATGGCGTGTTTCTTCGATATGTTGTGGAAATGACTGAGAAAGGCCAATAGGCTTGAATATTGCCAATAGCCTATGAACCTACAGGACAATGCCATCGCTTAAAATCATGAGATAAAACTTCACACCTTTTTTATATATGCAAACTTTGTAATTTAGAAGACTTTCCATGACTCACTTGTGTAGGGTTGAGCTCTTGGGTGAACCTGCCTTTTGAATTGTAGTTTTCCTTAATGGCATGCTTAAAACTACTCTCAGGAACAGGAAGACAATCTATGTGAACGCTAAATTTAACCTGCATCAAGTAGACATGTTAGTTAAACAATAAGAATGTCACTGTTCAAACATCCATTTTGTTTTTCCATCCATCTACAATCAAAGTTCTAATTTCACGATTGGAAAAGCAAAGGGTCCATGATATTTTGCCGCCATTAAGTTTGGATAAAAAGCATTTCATCAAGAATAATACCAACATAACATGGTCCCTGCATTTTTACAACTAACACAAAGACTAAAACTAGTAGCCAATCAAAAAAGTTAAATCCAAACATCACACTATAGTGTCCTGATTAGTGCTCCTAATCAACCTCCTGCCCTCTTCAATCTTGTAAGAAGTATTATGGTAGTCATAGAAACTCCAAACTGGATATATGGAACCGAGCAACACTAAAATGGTAAAACCAGGGCATATGTTGGTTGATGTCATGATGTGCAGTTAAATGTTCATTCACATAATAGACTTTGAGCAGACATATTTATCTGAACTATGACATAGATTCATGGGAACCAAAACCTGGTCATTAGTTAGAGATGATGACGCCAGATATACTCCCTCCGGTTTGGTAAAAGAAGTCGTTTAGAACAGCGACACGGTCTCCAAAGTACAACTTTGACTTCTTATTTTTATAAAGATATTTATTAAAAACTAACATATGTATACTTTTATGAAAGTATTTTGCAAGACAAATAGGCCAGTGAAAGCTCGAAGAATACAAGGGGATTAGAAAACAAGGACTTCTAATTATGTGATTGAATCGTGCCCCTTAAATTTCTTGATCATGTCATGGACACTAAGTAGTGACCCAACCAAGAAACTCTCTTGTCCTATATAGATAACCACAATCAGCGTTTACCTCTTTACTATTTTATCACCTCTGTTTGACAGGTTTTTTTTTTTAGCCTGTAAATAAATGCTAGTAAACTGAACTGCAAAGCTAAATTTACAACTACAAGCAACAGCAAACACTAATAAGGTACAAATAATCACCTGCGCTGGGAATTTCCCCTCGAATGCATGGCGCACAAGATCCAAGCCTCCCTTTGTATCCGCCTTGTAGACCCCATACATTAGCTTGAGGTCAAAATCATACAGGAACAGCTTCGCCCCTGGCCGGATCTTCTCCACCACATCCATCTTCCCCCTGGGCAGGCCAAACACGCCGCTCCGGTAGCACTCCGGCTTCGTCCTCGCGTTGCACATGAATATGTACCCCCTCTCATCACCATCCTCCTCCTTCCCTGCCGTCCTCCTCCTCTTCTCTTCCCTCCTCACCCTATCCTCATCCCTCCCATTCGCCGTCTCCCTCCTGCTCGCCTTCCTGTCTTCCCCCTTCCCCTTCTCCTCCTCCCCCCTCTTCATCGACTCCTTCCCACTCGCCTTCATGTCCTCCCTTTTGCTCTGGGAGGCCTCACCATTGTCAACCGCCGCCGGACTCACCTCGACCGGCTTCGGCGCGGGTGTAGGCGCCGAAGCAGACGCGCCGGCGGTTCCGGTTCCGGCGGATTCAGCGGCGGCTGCCTTCTTATTCTTCTTCTTAAACTCGGCACGCTTGGCCGAGCTGGGGGCGTCGGCCTTGGGCGCCGCCGCAGCGGGGGCGTCGCCCTTGCGCCTGAGCTTCCTCACCATGTCTGATCGCTTCCACCCCACAAATCACCAGAGCGAATCGAATCACCACGGATGGTTAGCGCTCAATCCGCTGAGAATCAAACTAGATCCATGTGGGCTTGCTTTGCCGCGATCTAATCGAGTCGCAGGCGATGGGTTTTTTTTTCCGAAAGCGTGGCTAGGGGGGATAAACCCTGGATGTGAGGATTGAAGGCGGATGAGGAGACCGCAGGAACCTGCGATTCTGCGAAGCAGAGGGAGACGACGGGGGCTGCTAAATATGACGGCGCGCGTGGGGTGGTCAGCGGGGAGCCGGGGACGGAGGTCGCGTTACCGATTCGGTGACGAACTGACGACTATCCAATTCTTCCCGAGGCCTTTTCAGTCTTTTGGCCTTCGACAGTCCGACTCCCCTCCTCTAGACGGGGATGGTGACGTACTGACGTGAGGATGAGACAGTTGTCAGGGAAGATGATATAGGCGAGGCAATACTGTTTCTAAAGCCTCTACATATAGATAAAAATAAATTAGCACACCGTTTTTCTTGGATCTAAACAGCTTAAAGTAAAATGGTACCAAAAGTAGTACTGTACCATACTGCTTGCTGCCCAACTGATGATGCTGCTTGCTGCTCGCTCAAAGACTGTTTTTTGAAATAAAGATCTCGCTCAAAGACTTGTAAGATTTTTTTAATGAAAAAAAGCGTCCTGACCAAAATGAACAAATCTATTGGTTCTGAAAACCTACGAATAATCATAAACTATCTATATAGTTGTCCGTCCCATTTCTATGCTACAGTATAATAGTAGAATGTTTCAATCTTGGCCGCCGCCGGCTGCTGAGTGAATCCATGACGTGGAGGAACAAGCTTACCAGTTACCACAAGTCCACAATGTCGATGAGACGGCGTCTCCGTCAGACAGCGGATATGTTTATTCTGATGCAACTGCATATCATACGTTTGTTTGGCAGGACTAAGCTGAAAAGTCATTTTAGCTGATTTTGAGCTCATTTAATAGTGCTCTGTAAGAGAAATAATCTGTAGGGCTGGGCTGACAAGCCAAGTGAACAAAGCGTCGTCAAGCTACACATAAGGATGAATGGGGACTCCCGTAGTGTGGTGTGGTGGTTTGATTTCTGTGGGAGGAAGATTGGAATTGAGTTGACAGGTATGTGGCTTTGGATTGAATGCAAGGCTATGACTATGAATGAGTCCCGTGATTACTTCTCGTTTGTGATGTTTCGCTGTTAAGTGAAAAGTAGTTTAATTAGCGAAACAATCATGCCATGCATATACAAAATTATCGTCAGCAGAGTAGTAAGTTAAAACACACACAAAAACAAGCATGCATCAAAGTTCTCATCCAGGATTTTGTTGCCGGGAAAGATTCCAATAAAAAAAACCAGATCAACGCAAGTTATCAAATACATAATCGAATAAACAGGCTATTGGGTATTAGTCAGTGAATACTGAATAGCCACGTTAATGCCAACGCTGTTCTTTGTTTGGATTGAAGGTACAAGTGTACAACGAAGCTGTTCAACCAGATGTACAATTCTCAGATGCTATCAGCCTATCACACTTCTTATGTACGGAGTAAAAAATAGTAGGAGTCTAGGCAAGTGAAATCACAACAGTCAGTGGCAAAATAGCAGGAGTCTAGGCAAGTGAAATCACAACAGTTAATCTCAACAATCCTATTTCACAGATTTTTCTGATGTGTCACTACAGACTGCTGACGATGATATCTCTCAGCGCGCACCTTGACACCTGGACGTCGCGTCGCGCGAGGAACGGGTGCACTAGCAACTGCTTCACCGTGGCGCGCCGCACCGGCTCTCTCTGCAGGCACGCGCGCCTCCACGAACTCTCGCAGCTCTGCCGACGCCTCTGCTTCTTCCGGCACGCGTAGAGGCCCACTGTGGCAGTCTGGCAGATCGCCAGCTCCAGCGCCGCAGCAGAAAGCCCCCGCGCGAAGGCGAACCGACCCAGAAAGAGCTCCAGGACGGTGACGCCGAGGCTCCAGACGTCGGCGGCCATGGCGCCGTGCGGCCCGGCGCGGGCTCCGGGCGCGAACCGCTCAGGGCTGAAGTAGCATCTGGTGCCGGCGGTGAGGGGGACGACCATGGGGTGCTCGCCGCCGGCGCCGCCGTAGAGGATCCTGGAGGTGTTGAAGTCGCCGATCTTGATCTCGCCGCGGGAGCTGGCGAGGAAGTTGTCCGGCTTCACGTCGAGGTGCGCGACGCCGCGGGAGTGCAGCTGGGCCAGCCCCACGGCGCAGTGCGCGGCCGCCTCGGCGAGCGCATGCTCCGGGAGCCCACCCCTGCCACGGCGCCGGCGCAGGACGTCGCCGAGGGAGCCGGCGTCCATGAGCTCGAGCACGCACCCGGGCTCGCCGCCCGGGCCGCGGAGCAGGGCGTGGCAGCCGACGACGTGCGGCGACCCGGCGGCGCGGCGGAGCACCTCGGCCTCCTCCTCGCGCTTGGGGTCCGCGTCCTTGGACATCTTGAGCGCGAACACCGCGCCCGTGCGGCGGTGCCGCACCTTGCTGACCTTGGCGAAGCCGCCGGCGCCGAGGTCACCGATCCACTCGAAGTCCGAGAGACGCGCCTCCTCTGGCGGCGGCGGCGGCGGCGGCGGCGTTGGGACCTTCCTCATCATCTGGTGCGGAGCGGCACCGACCCGGTGGAACATCTGGTGAGGCAAGGCGGGGGCGAGCGAGCACGCCATCGGACTCGAACGGCGGTGGTGGGAGACGAACGCCGGCTGCGGCTTCTTCTTGATCCCGCGCAGAGCCCAAGATGCAACTAACGAGAACTAGGGGGAGGCGAGAAGCCGAGAAGGCAAGGCTGCAGCTGCAGGTGCAAGAAGCAAGATGGGAGGGAAGCAATGTGGGGAGGTGGGGATTTATGGCGCGAGAGGCAGCGTGTTGTCGACGCGAAGGCGGTGGCTGGATGGCTGAATCCGATACAGCAGAAGAAACAGAGCCCCAGCTGGCTGACGCGGAATGGAGAATAGGGGAGAGAGTCGGACTCGGACTCGATACAGCGAGCGAAAACCGTTTCTTTCTGCATCGGACATACTCCTATATGGAAGTAAATCGAGGTGGCGCGTGAAAGAATAGATGAATCCAGCGAGAGCCTGTTTCTTTGTTAAAACAAAAATCAGGCCTGATCTTTTCATCAACGACAAAAATCTGAAGAAGAGAACCACAGTGTCGTACAGACGTACAGTTTGATTTATATCTGGCTTGTAGTGCACCTTTTCTTTTCTTCAGCGCAGACACACCCATCAGATATTTAGGTTACTAGTCTCCTGTAACTATATAGAAGCATCTCGGTACAAAAATTCTCTCAACTCTTATGAAGCCACATCAGCACTAACATGTTGGCCTCCCTTCTTTAATTAGAATGGCAGCACTGCATATAAGAGTCTCTCGGCCATCCTCTCTTCTTCGTTAACTCTACTTCTCTCAAAATGCAAGCTATCTATCATTTCTCATCAAATTTTTTTCATGCAACATATCCACGTCATCTCTCACCAACTAAGGGTCATTATATAAATTGGCAGCTGTCAAATCCCAAGTTGTTATAATGTTGGATTTATTTTTAGGCATTTTGTATTTTGTATTAATCAGAATTGGTAGTGGTTAATAGTTTATCGAAAAGCTCTCTCAAATCCCGTAGCAACGTGTGGAAATTATCTAATTGAACATAATGCTAAAGGCATCTCTAGCCTATATCTAAGGATTACATTTGTTTTTTACAAACTGGGTTGCAGAGTTGTAGTTTTGTCCAACGTGCAGTTAAGCCGTTAAGATGACCATGATTTCTGAAATAGATAGAACTTGCGGTTTAAAAAACACCAGAAGTAATTTTGTAATTTATCCAGTAAGACAAATTTTAGCTCTCTTATCACAAACAAAATATATTAGTGCAACCATGAAATACTTTCCTTTTTGTGCTTGTGCAATCAACTGGCTAGTTGTGCTCTCTTCGTGTTTTTTTAATTCCGAAACACCTACCACCAAGAATAGCATCATTAGTTTCTAAAATAAATTTAAGAAAATGTGAGACGAACATGTTAAGCCTAGAACTCAAATCTGAGCAAATGATTATCTACATTTAATTAGTTGTTCTCCACTACTCATTGATGACAAGCCATTGTTGTGATATGTTCAATTTAAAAGTTATGTACTCAATGTATTTGATTTGATATATCTCTGTGTGTTTCTCGTAGGTATCAAATAATTTACACTTTACAAAAAGAAATAAAATTCTGTGTTTCAAACGTTTTGGAAGTGTGCGCAGGGTTGTGCTATTCGGTGCTCAAATATGACATTTTAGTTTTGAGAATGGAAATGCGATTTTTCATGTACCTTCGGTCGCTCTTCATGGAGGGTGCTGTAACCTCTCCCCGTCAAGTCAAGCCTTTGAGAACCATTTCGGTGATAATTAGTTCTAAAGAGCAACGATTTTTCATTTTTCTTATCCCATCAGCACGGGCAAGCACAAAACTACTCCCTCCATTCCTAATTATAAGTCATTCCAACTTTCTTGGAGAGTCAAACTTTCTCAACTTTGACCATATTTATACAATAAAATACTAACATTTATGATATCAAATAAGTAACATTAGATTCTTCATTAGATATATTTTCATAGTATAGCTATTCGGTATCATAAATCTTTGAAGTCGTCTCTATAATTTTGGTCAAAGATAAAATAGTTTGACTCTCCAAGAAAGTTGAAATGACTTATATTTAGGAACAGATGGAGTAGTTAATAACCAATAGAAGGTCATGAATCATAATATGGAGGTTGCATCATCTACAAGCAAAATGTTGCGTAGCAACAAGGTTGCAACTTTGAGTTAGCTGCAGAAGAGAACCGAAAAGCTACACAATATCAGAGCACGCTCGTGCTGGCCGCATGCTTGGCCCAGCAGACAAAACGAACATCAAGCGTATCATCAGCACTGAAGATGAAGTGGTTCCCGTCAGACGACTTTCAGAGCCCAAAGTTGCAGAGTGTCAGGAACTCCATCTCGGTGTCGACGTACTTGGTCCAGAGATGCTTGTACTGGTTGAAGGCAACGTCGAGCCACGGCTTCATGTTCCCGTTGAAGTGTATCACAGCAGCTCCGCTGATGTCCTCGGGTCTGATGTGCGGGTTGTAGCCGAGCCCCATCACGTGCCATGACCTGTCCAGCGGCTTCGTTTTGCCGTAGAATGTCATGAGCCCGACCGGCAGGACAGACGCCGGATCCCACAGCGTCCCGTTCTCATTCTGCCAACCAGAACAACGCGAACAGAAGCAAATTAAGCCTAGAACTATTCTGATCCATCGGCTGTCAATCGCCAAAGATGAAGGCCAAAAAAAAACGAAACTTACCATTTCCATGAAGCGGTGGAACTGTTCGGTGCATTGCTCCCGACGCCACGCCTGGAGGTCGAAGACGTTGACGCCGTAGGACCAGGCGCACGCACGGGGGCTGAAGCTCCCCTGCACGACGGGGTCCGAGAAGTTGAGGTACTTGCCGTATCGCCGGAACCCTCCGAAGCAGGTGTGCAGCGCGGCGTTGACGGCGCCGGCGCCCATGTCGACGCGCCAAAGCCCCGCCAGGTCCCTCTGCACCACCACGTCGTCCTCCAGGAGCACCACCCTCCGCAGCGCCGGGAACATCTCGGGGAGGTAGAACCGGAGGTAGTCCAGCATCGCCACGTCCCTGTTCCCTTCCTCCACCTGCCTCATCACCGGCGAGTAGGACGCGTTCAGGAACGGGAAGTCCGAGACGGACAGGAGCTGCACGCGCGCGCCGAGCGGCGGCGGGCGGCGCGCGAACCAGACGCGGAACGCCGGGAGGTACATGGGCGCGGTGACCACGTGGAAGACGTGGCGCGACGGCTCGGCGGCCGCGCGCGCCGCGGAGGCCACCACGACGGAGACGGCGAGCACGTTGTCGGAGAACACGGCGTAGTGGTAGAGCTCCGGGTCGGAGAGCTCCGGCGGCGGGGCGGGCGGGTCGTCGGGGATGGACGAGGCGTTGGCGAGGCGGGCCTCGAGGAGGCGCATGGCGAGGCAGTGGAGCGACTTGGGCGTGGACCACGCGGCGATGCGGGCGTTGAGGACCCCCGCGCGGCGGGCGCGGAGGAGCTGCTGCCCCACGGCGAAGACCGTGTCGGAGAGCTTCTGGATCTTGGACTGCGTGTCGAAAGCCTCCTTGGCGCCGCCGGCCAGGGAGCGCGCGCGCTTCACCTGGGCTTTGACTTCCTTCTCCAGGGCCCCCACGGTGGAGACGGAGAGGCGAGAGGCCAGCGCCGAGAGCCGCGAGGAGATGGAGAGGAACGCGTCCGTCTGGGACGCCGAGAGCGCGCTCAGGTGGCGCGCGTGGGCGGTGTAGGCTGCCAGGACGGCCGCGTGGTCCTCGGCGTGGCGCTGGACGACGGCCAGCCGGGAGGCCGGGGAGTTCGCGGCGGTTGTGGCGGAGGAGCTGGTGGCAGTCGCGGACAGGAGGAACGAGACGGAGGCGAGGAGGATCAGCGTGATCACGGCCGCGAGCACCGCGCGGCGCCGTGCGGGTGCTCTGCTGCCGGCCATGGCGCGAGCGCGTACGTCGTGCCGGGTCGGAGGGCAGTGCACCGCGCAGTGCTTTCCTACACCAGGTGGGTTTGGTTTGGACTTAAACGCTCGGTTGTGACGTGTTAGGTCCGCTTGTCAGCGACTTGAAGCCAGTTTTAGTTGGGTTTTGAACGGTTTGACGGGAGAGGGGGTGTCGTGTCGCTGACAGGTGGGCATTTGTCTTAGTGGCGCTGTCACCGATCGTATTGAGTGGATTGTGTCCGGCATGTCTGGTTGGCTTGCACTTGGTGGAGTGGAGCACTGGCGAATTGGTGCTCGAGTGCAAACGCTGTCCTGCTCGACTGTCAGGTTCCATGGTTTAACCAATGCGTGTTTAGGAGTGGTTCTGGTTTGGCCGCATCCCCGTGTGTCTACTTGGCTAGTAGTGGCGGGTTCAGGATTGCCACAATGCAAGTATACTATCGCACAAAACACAGCAAACGCTCGACAGTGGCGACCAGACCATGTCAACTACACTTTCTTTTTAGTCGATGCAGTCTTTTTTATTGAGCCAATGTCAAGCATTCCATTTTTTTGGTGGGGCAAAGGGAAGCCCCCCATATAGTATCTGTCATTGTGTCCATTCTTACAATAAAAGAAGTTGATCAAACCATCTCATCATGAGAAATGTTAAGTCTCACATATGTGATTGTGAAGAGATTCAATATGACATTTTAGATGGTTCACATATGAAGGGATGAAACATCTTTGTAGATCAGAAAATCCGAGCTGTTATTTTTAACTAGCAATTGTCAAGCAGCGGGTCATGGGTGAATACAAACTCATTTTTTTAACGAGTGAATACAAATATAAGTTTGATGCTATGTAATTAATTACCTTATCCAAAAAACACCATCGCCACTTGTGGCCCCACGGCGATGGAAAATTAAGGTTGGATTAGATATTTAAATATAAAAATTTCCGTGGTGGCCTCAGAAAAAAAACTAAGAGTCAGGAACAATGTCTATTTTGCTGCCAAATACGGAGAAACCATAGCTCGTGCGTGTGATCTTTATTATTTCACTCACCTCGCGCGTTTCTATACTATTTCCCACTCTCTTTTTATGACAACTGATCACGCGGAATCTTTATTTACGATGAAACATTAACCCATCAAGTCATTGTTATTGCCGACACCTCCATCGTCTTTGTAGCACACTTGCTGCGCTTGTTGACAGCAGCGGGAGGGAGGGATTACTTGATGCTTACTATGGCTCCCAAAACAATCCCGTACCGGGCATGGAATGGTGACACAATAGAGACTGATTGGTTGGCTTTCAATATGTGCCAAGCCAAAATTAAGGCAAGGCTAAACACTTTGGTTACTAATTAGTTCATTGCCAAGAAATTGGCACACCAATAGTTTTAGCCAAAATCATCATGACACGCCACTAGAAACTTCCTAAAGCTTACATGTTACGGAGTAGTTGACAATACTTTGGCACTAAATCAAACGAATACCAAAATTTAGGGCCTGATTGGCCTAGTATCCATATTTGCCTTACCAAAGTTAAGGCATGCACAAAAAATTTAGCCATGGCTTGGTTCACTTCAAAAATTTGGCACACCAATTTTTTTAGCCAAAACTATGATAAGTTTTTAGAAGCTTTTGAGCTCATAAGAGAATCTTGCCATATTTTGACACCAAACCAAGTGAATGCCCAAAATTTTCGTTTTAACTTTGGGGTGCCTTGATTTTAGCAAGCCATGATTTTGTCTTGCCCTCATTTTGGTTTGGCACAAATTGGAAGCCAACCAACCAAGCTATTATTGTCTTAAATTTGGCCTTTTCTGAGTTTGGCAAGCCAAAAATTTGGCTTGCCCTTCGTGTCGGACATGGAGGCTTAGGGCCCACACGGACGCATAAAGAACTCCAAAGGAGGATATGGCAACGAGTAGAGATTGTGGCGCAAGGCGACAACAGGACTCTACGGATATGAAAACTAGTCGACATATGGAAAACACTCTCATAACGAGGCTTGCTCTCGGGTTACTACTCGAATTAGACTAGGATTCCACTATTGTAACCCTGCCAACCAGTATATAAGATTGGACAGGGACCCCTCTCGAAAAGAAGAACATCAATCTACAGAGGATATAGAATCACAACTAATCTTATTGATCAACAACTAGATCGATAGGGCAAGCTTGTATTCATATATCCACTACGTAATACAAGATCAGCAACAGGATGTAGGGTATTACGTCTAGTTGATGGTCTGAACCTGTATAAATCTCGTGTCACGTAATCGTCGAGTTCCTGGTTTTACGAACACCCCACCAAAACTCTACTACCTAGGGATACCCTTCGGTGGGATTGCCGGTAAAACACCGACACTTCGCGTTCCTTTGCTCAATGGACGTTTTTCTTTTGAGCAAGATTTGAAACTGGTTTCCCTTTGGGCAAAACCAGATATAAGTCTCAAACTTGATTTATGGCTGAGTAGTTTCCATTAGCTTTTTACCTCTTTTGCTTTAGGCCTGAGGCCTTGTACAATGTATATATCTGATTTAAAAAGTAGGGGACTTCCCTGTCGCTGTCGGTTTGGCTCATTTTTTTTTTGGCTTGTCAGTGGTTTTAGCCGGGCAAAAATTGATAGTGAACCAATCAGTCTCAAAATGCTCAAAATACTAGGTGGATCTTGTTGTCGTCCATTGACGACGTGGAGTTGCTTGATGCGGCATTTCTGGCGTCGCGAAGCTGCGTAGTGCGTACGACCTGAGAGAATTTTTCGTGTTGATTTAAGGTTGTACAGTTGTACTGCGCGTGTAAAAACTGCTGACGGAACACGAGACACTATTTTTCCAAAAAAAGAACACGAGACACGAACGAACGACTGTGATACTATTGCGCTGTTGCAGCGCTACCGAACACCACGCAACAAGATGGTCACGAGACCGCCACCACCCCTCATACCGGAGTTGTACCTTTTGCTTGGTCGACTTTGCTCTGGGCTCTATACTTTTCGGAAGAAGTCTAAATTACTCCCCAAGTATAAGCAAAGTCCACATAATCCCTTAAAGTATGTTTTGGTTCAACTTACCCCCTAAACTATGGCATTTGGTTCAATTTACCCCTTAATACAATTTTTCTTTTTGTTTCTCCACGTACAAGTGGAATTTTGTGTTCAAATTTTGTGAGATGATAATAGACATCATAACACATGTTAGAAAAATACATCATAATTTGTATAGATATTTTCGTATGGTAGGATATTTAATAATAAATTAATCATTGAGATACAAAGTTATGTGAAAAATAATGACAAAAAATTTATAATATATTTTTCTAACATACATTGCGGTGTCTACTACCATCTTGCAAAATTTGAAGTCAAGATTCCTCTTACGTATGGAGAAACAAAAAAACACAAATCATATTAGGGGGTAATTTGAACCAAATGTCATAGTTTAGGGGGTAAACGGTACCAAAATATACTTTAGGGGGTTATGTGGACTTTGCTTATACTTGAGGGTAGTAATTTAGACTTTTTCCATACTTTTCTGGGTTTGAACGTGTTGGCAATGACCGTTAGTTCCTCTGGAGTCCACGCATACACAGGGCGAACCCTAATTAAGTACCCGTAATAACAATTAAGTTGAATCGGAAACGTTTCAATAAACCGGGAGAGGCATCGTCCTATTGTTTATCCATTGGATGTGTCATCCTCTTCACAGGCGTTGTTTTATCCGTTGGGAGATTAAGATACGTTCACCTAATCTACCTTGAGAAGAGATTGGATCATTCCTCCCTTCGATGGAATCAATTTTCTAGTCGCTGGTGCTATTGCTGGCGGCGACGAGTCTGCCTTTCTGTCTGCCGCTAGTGATGGCCAACGGCGGTGTCAGATCTTATGGTCGGTCCAACCTTCATAAGATATGGCCAATGTGCTTTCAACGTCCTTTACTCTCTATAGTGGTTGAGCATATTGCGTCTCTTATGCGGTTTTCACGTTTGTGGAATCTTCTATTGGTGGGGACTGTGACTCTTGGACTTGGATCTGGTGAAGTTTCATGATGATGGTTTCTCCTGAAAGATGTTGCTGGATGCAAGAAAGATGAATGATAGAGACCTAGTGACGTGCTTCAATATAATTTTATTTTTTATCGAGGTCTTAATCGTAAAAGGGTTCTATATATCAATGAAATTGAATCACTTACTAAAAAAATAAACCGAGAGAGGCGACGAAAGCTAGTACGAAGTTACGTTATTAATTTGGTATACACATTTTGGTGAACATGACGAGGATAACAAGCCTTAAGACTGAACTTACTGCTCCCTCCGTCCCGTAATGTTAGGATTTGAGGGTTCAAAATTTTTCCCATAATGTAAGCATTTGTGGTGTTCTGTGGGTCCCACACGTTGGATTCCCCCACCAAAAAATCTCCCGTCAACTCCTTCCCCAGCTGCACGACACAGACGTCCGCTCGATCCCCTCCTCCTTCCACACGACGACGCCCCCAAGATCCCAATCCCCTTCGCTGTCGGTGTCGCACCCCTCGGCCGGCGGTCCCCAGTCTCCAGGGCCTCCCCACCCACACTGGCGCTCCTTCATGTGCTCCACCCTGTAGTTACTACTGCTGTCACAGTTACGGGCTTGGCCCATGGACTCCACCGTTTTGTGCCTCCCTCCTTCACCGGCCCGGAACAAATCTTTTCTCGAAATGGGCCCGAAAGCAGATCTCAACTAGCAAACTCCCAATTTTCTACGCGAGCGCGGCAGCGGGGGAGTCCAGAGCGGCACCGCCAACTGCTCTTCGATGATCTCATGATTTTCATCTGCCGCAGCGATTCAGCGTGGCACTGCCGCTGCGGGGAAGGCGGCCGACTTGCCGGCGATGACCGGTGCTAAGTGCTAACTAAACTCAATCGTTGGAGCAGGATGCCGAGTCGCCGGTCTGGGCATGGGCGCCAGTGCGCCACCCGTTCGGCGAAATGCCTCACAGGCCACAGGAGTCCTCCTTTCGCGACGGGAAGGCTCGCCGCCCCGGTGCTGGATCGCGTGCGCGAACCGGGGCGCCCAACGGCGGAGGACTCAGCCCAGCCGCCCTGTACGTAGTCCAACCAATGCAGAGTCCAGGCCCTGCTTGCTGCAGCGCACTGGGTCCTTGCAGTTACATTGCAAGTAAGCTTTCTTGAATTATTAGTATCATACAAAAATTTGATTCGTAACAGTCATCCATCTTTGAATATACTTGCACCGACAATTCCTCATGTTCTGAAAACCAGGATAGAGGCCATGTTTAGTTCACACCCGAAATATTTTCATCCATCACATCAAAGGAGAATCTTTGATGCATGAAGTATTAAATGTAAACGAAAAAGGTGAAAAGTTATATGGATAGACTGTAAATCGCGAGACGAATCTAACGAGTCTACTTAATCCATGATTTGCAACAGTAGTGCTACAGTAATCATCCGCTAATTATGGATTTATTACCCTCTAATTACCATCGTTAGATTCGTCTCGAGATTTCCAACCTATCCATATAACTTTCCACCTTTTTCGTCTGCATTTACTACTTCTAAATTGATAAAATCAAAACCCGAAATCTTTTCACGAAATGTTTTCGCGAACTAAACACGGCCAGAGAAGAGAACTGGTGGCCTGGTGGGAGTCAGAGGATCTACTTCACTGGAAGCTAAGTTAGACTTGCAGGGCCAGTCTTACAGAGATACACATGAAATGTGAAGATCACAACTGCTCCTACATTGCACAAAAGGTACTAAGTCACGAATAAAACATCCTAATGACTCTGCTAGCTTTACTGTTAGCAGAACGAAATTCTAATACTTCTCCATGCTAACAGCACTACTAGCAGATGGAGGTAGAAGCTCCAAATGGTGAATTAGGCACTACACTTCTGCACTGTAAAACAAAGCCTACATTAATACAGACAGAGTACAAACTAAGTATAGCACTTGGTCGATTGGTAATTCGTCGAGACCTCAGTTGTGCAAGGGAGAGAATCCCAAGGCAATGTCATCCTCCAGTCTTCAGGCAGTGCTCCTTGCAGGTTGAATGGGAAGTTGATCGACCGTGGACCGCTGTTGGGACTGTTGCCAATGTCAGGCAAATCAACGGTGCATCTGTTGGCCATGACAATGTTGTTGTTGGGATGGTGTGGTTGGCCAAACTCGATGTTTGTGGGGGTCCTAGCTAGGCTCTGGAGTGTAGTGGGCGATGCATTGAGGACCATTGATGTGATGTCCATCCCCGCTGGAAGATCAAGTGGGATTGCTGAGAGGACACTCATGGTCTGATGCTCTGCACCTGATGGGGGAAGCACAAGGGATGCAGCCGGCCGGCTGCTGCTGCTGTCAATGATGCTCAGAGGGTTGCGACAAGAGGAAATTATTGAAGGCATGTAACTGCTTCCACTGAACTGAATGGTGGAGACGATGTCGGTCATTGTAGACGATGTGTTCTCTGAGCTGTGCTGACTTCTCTGTGTGGTCTGTGAGGAAGGACGAATGTAGTTCTCATTTGTGCTGGATAATGGAGGTGATACCCATGAGTGTGAGAGCGCTCTCTGTGCTGTTGAATTGGTCTTTTTAAAAATCCTGCAGATCGCCCAGGAATCCTGCTTATGAAAAAGAAAGTAAGTTTGTTATGGTTTTCATATGCAATATATTTTTATCTTCTATTGCGACAATGCACACAGGGGGAAGATACAAATAAACTGCAGTAATTATGCTAGAATGTTCTATGTTTTATTCATTTCAATGGTGCTATAAACACTAGGCCTTTTGCAGCTCTTACTGCAAGTTATCTCAGTGTAATCTTCAGAGGACCTGTATTGTTTGGCTATGTTATGAAAGGTTCATACAATCATACCACAAAAGCTACACTTATACCTTTCTAGAGTCAACTAGCTCGGTGCTTACTTTTTTCTATCAAATATTGCAGCATGCAAGGTGCTTACATTTGGTGGAATGGCCTTCTCAAGTGGCTTCTTTGGTGGCAATGATGGGTCAGTGAGTGAAGGCAGCCGAAATTCATGCATCATCCAGTCAGTTTTGACCCCTTTGGCTGCTCTACCTTTGTAGAAGACAAGAGACTTCTTCAAGCCTATGCACTTGCTCCCATCGGAAGAGTAGATTGGCCTATCAGTTCCAGTGGCCTTCCAGAAACCTGCTCCAGTTACCCTGTTTGGCCTCGTGCTGTTCCGGTACTTCCTATCCCTTGGACAGTAGAAATACCATTCCTTCTCTCCAGTACTCGCCAATTCTTTATGGAAAACGGAGGAAAATTCGATAAGTAACTTTATGTTGGATTTATGCTGCCTTTTCATAATACTATTTGGAACCAAAGATCCAGTTAAACTTGGTTTTCATCGTCGAAGCCTAGAAGTTCAAAAGATAAGATGTACTAGGCATTCATTCATGCAAATATAAGGTGTGTACTTCCTGCTTGCTCTTTAAACTTGGATAGCCTAATCCTGAATCGGTTATACAGCACAGCACATACAATGGAAAACTTACTGGATCATATAGGCTCAGAGCTGGAATCATGTAATCACATAGAGCTTAAAACACGCAGGCTAGACATCATCAGGACAGTAGGTTGTTATTATGCTGGGTTTGTGCAAACCTTAGTTCGTTTTAATGATATTTAGTTTAATCCTAGGACCAGTAATACATGAATGTTGCGCAGTGCCAGGGTATTGCAAGTAGGCAAAACCTCAACGATACAGATGAAGCAACAGATGCATGTAGAAGTTTTTGAAGATTTACTAGGTGCATAGTATCAACAAGCATGCAAGACAAAACATGCATGATCCACCCTTCTCGTACATAAATAGCATTATGTAGCAATATAGCCTTATCTAGAAACAATCAAGTTTCTTAGTTTTGTGCAGAGAAAGAAAACGTAGTTAACCAGGGAAAGAGATGCACTGATGCTTACTTGGGAGATCCCATGGATCATACTTGTAGATATCCAGCTGCCTGATGAGCTCAATCGGGAGAGACTTCTGCTGGATTTTTCTTTTAAGGTAGAACCTGACGAGCTCTTCATCTGTTGGATGAAACCTGAAGCCAGGTAACATAACTTCATCTTGTTTCTCCATGTCATCATTTCTGATCTCGTCCATATGTTTACCACAGTAAACACAAACCACTGATGTGTCTCTCAGCTCAGTGCTCACCTCCTCCTAGTTACAGCTTACAAAAAAGTTACCAATTACAAACTCTAATATGGTTAAACTCCACTCAGGTAGGCAGTAACTAAAAGATTTTGGTTTCTATTCAGGATGTAAAACGAACCCACTGACTTCTTCAGACCTAATGAGGTGGCTTTCTAAGCACTGCTTGTGCTCTTGTCTACGAGGAGCTAAATTTGGAGCAAAGCTAGCACAAGAGCTCTGAGAGAACTATGGCATGCAGATACTCAGTGAGAAAAGGATAGCCAGACTTGCAGTCTTTAGCTCTCTTGGTTTCTCACTTTGTAGGGTTTGCCTCCCTACTAGTTGGCTAATCTTTTCCACCCTTGCGTCAACTAAAGAACTGTTACTTATAGCAGAACTTTTGAAACCCTAACTATTGTGGCTCACGTAAGGTCTCATTAGACTTCACCTTCATGATGAGCATCTCAGTGAGATGTTTGAGTTCTACAGTAAGATTGGGATTAGCAATATTTGGATTTAATACTCACCTAATTAATAAAGAATTGAATGGCAAGTACTCTATCTAATTTATGCCTTGTTGCTTATAATTAAGCCTGCTTACAGAATAATCTAGCTCTCTAGATGGCTATCTTATTAGTTTTAAATTGTGTTCCCTGGATTTTTTTACCAGTGAACCTATAAGACCAATTCCCGAGGCATCAAGAGACTTGCAAATTCCAAGCATGTACAATATTATATTAGAACAGTAAGTCTAATTCCCTCTAACAATGTATATATATTTACATTGGTATGTTCACCTTTCATTCTCTAATGATCCCAAAATCCTTTTGGGTCCATGCCTTTCCCTTCTTCGTATCATTTTTTTCACTTTTGTAATTTAAATTTGAAGGAAAGATTACTGACACAAAGCAAAAATAATTTGAAAAAATTCAAAAAAAGGGTTCATGTTTCTTCCTCAGTTTTGAGTATCGTATAGCAGATATCTAATATTCTAAGGCAAGGACACATGGCCTAGTCTGTTATTTTGCAAGAAGTAAATCTTTTTTTCTTTTTATTTAAATTGTAGAATCAGATATGGGGAAAACAAATCAGGCCATGAAACTGCTTGTAGAAAAGCCAAATTGGCATTCTGTTCCCATTGCCATCTGATCAAATGGAAGTTAGCTAAGCTGAGGGAAGTGTGCGTTTGACATCCCTGGGATAGAGCTGAAATCGGGAGTCATGTCTTGCAAAATTTCTCTATCATTCATTGATGGAACCATGCCATTGTCGATGGCTTTTGTAAGCTTGTGATTAGTCAAACTCTTGTGAAATTTAACCTCAATCCTCGATCAATTTTTTACTGTGTAGACAGTGACATTTGCTACTGATAAGGTATTACGGCCAAAGGGGCTTTGTCAAGAAGTTAAGATGATGCTCATCCCTAGATTATCAGTTTCTATATCCTTGCTGGCGAATGTGCTGCCATCGCAGGGTCGTAAACATGACCTATTAACTACCTTTGTCGTTTAGTGATGATTTTTGCATCCATTTGGTTGTCGCTACTCTGAAATTTCTGGATTAGCCTGTCCTTGACAGACCACCAACCTTTATGAACTGGGATGCACACCTTTCTTGACTATTGGCAGCCAATACATGCTTCAAACAAGGATTGATTACTTGACAACCTTCATATGTTTTGGTTTAAGTATTATCTAGCAATAAAAGATTCTGTTCTTCTGAAGAAACTGTTCTGACATGAGATTGATTTTTACAGCTTGATATGAGCAGTGCACCATGGCTCCAGCCTGCCAGGGATGAGAGGAAACAGGCTGACTGGGTTGCCAAGAAATGTATGAGCAAAATCCAAGGTACCTCACTGATCACTAGGTCACCATCATAGTCACATGCCATCAATTCTTTAACCAAAACTTTCAGACTTGCCCATTCGTGCATAAGGTGCTTCATTGGGCTTGCCAGCAGAACCTCTACAGACATTGATGCGAAAAACCTGCATGGATCCAAGTGCTACCTTCTCTTTCCTCCCTTGCAACCAGAAATAACAAACCAGGGAAAAAAAAATATGAAACCCAAAATCCCATGGGCCATGTTTTCCAAACCCTGTCTTCCAAGCACCCAACAGTGTAAGAAGCTCATGATTAATGAAAGGAGAGGTCACTAACAGGGGTTTATAGAGGGTTCTAGGGTTAAATCTCTGAGCACGTAGGCCAGTGGTCGGTTTGTGGTAACCGACGCAATTTTCTATTGAGAGTTTATACTCATTCTTGTGCTGCCAGTGTTTCTTTAATCATGGGTCCCACTGTCAGTAGTAATGCTACACAAATCTTTCAGATTATTTTTTCATGCTAATACTCCTGTTCTGCAGACTTTCAGTGGCCTGATTTGCACTTGCCATTGATCTCTTGACCTCAATGCTCACACTTAACGGTGTCTGAAACCTGAAAGACGGAAATGGTAATGCCAGTTGGTGACTCTGACGGGTGGGCCGAATGCCGTTTCCCCCTCACCTCGGAAGGTACGTATGTGGTTTGTCTCTTGTTTGCTTGACCTCGATCGGGCTGTTGTGCTTGTGCCACACCACACGTAGTACATCCACACCCGCTCGTGCGGCCTCTGCTAGGCCCCTGCTCGATCGGGTGGGTCAAACCCTTCCGTTTCAAGTTTTCTTCTTCTCATGCGGCCTCGGCACGCGTGGCTCCTCCCCCTGCGGTAATAAGTTTGTTAGCATCCAGGATCCCATGTTTCCAGGGTGCAGACTCCCAATTTAATCCCTCTGTACTGTTTTCCGCGGCTAATCGATGTGCTCAAGCCGTGTTTGTGCGTGTACACACGCTGCCACCTGCATTGTGCGCCGAGCCTCGCACATCGGCATTGTGCCCGTGCACGTGTGGCATGGGACAGTGCCTCCTGGGACCCAATAAACATGCTTGAGGTTTCAGGAAATGCTCAGCATCAGTTCAAACCTGTTACTAGTATTTTAGGCGCGTGTCAGGCTTAAGCATATGAAGATCTAAAAAAAAAGGCTTAAGCATATGAAGAATATAGTGTTCGTCGGCAAGCAGGGTAGGCTATACAGGAGTACTTTTCATCGTTCAATGCTACTGTAATTAAACTTGTTGCTGCAGATCATAATGCAGGCAGCATTTCAGGCTTCCAGATGCGCTTTATACTGAATATTGTCAATTATGACCCTAGGTCAGTGCACTTACTGGAAAGCTAGTGAGAGAAAGCAAGTTTCAGGACAGATTGACTCTGCTGGATCATGGATATCTTGGGCTTTTCAGCTTCAAGATACTCCTCCTCAACCAGTGCATCGAATTTTGTCGCTTGTTTATGCGGTTCTTTGACTGCACTGCAAAACTTAGCCAGAATTAGTACATCTGTGAGCGAAGTCACGCTACACTCTCTCCGATTCCCGAACTGGGGAAAACCAAAGAGGGCGATGAGTAGTCCGCACTCCACACTTGTTACCAAGAACAGCTCCATGGAAACACGGAGGCCGGGAACCGATTCGAGTCGGCTGGGAACGAGGCGAGAGCGAGGAAAAAGAATGCTGAACACGGAACGACACAAAGATAGCTAGCGTGCGTGTCCTCTCGCAGTGTTTTTACCGTGCATGTACGATGCACCGGGAACGCTGACTGGGGCTTCATGCGTTGCTTGTGTACGAAGCAAATGCTCCTGATTGAAAGGTCGCGTTTCTACTAGCCACCCATGTATGTGCATGACTTTTGCAGTACTTCTAGGTGATGTACGTTTTGCAAGGTTTCATGCGGTCAAACTTCCATATCACTCGACTCCTCTTGGTCAGACCACGCAACACGGAGTTCAGGCCTTGGATGCTGTTTACTTCTCAAGCCCATTAAACTCAGTGCTTTAGTAGATTCAATAACATTTGTCCTACCGAAAATGCAAAACAAAGATGAGCCGTTCATTCTAAGGGACAACAAAAGGTGTAAATGTTGCTGCAGTACACTAGCAAGGTCTGTTGATGCAGACACCATCACGCCATAGAAGAAACGTCCTTTGTTGGGTTAGTGAATTTTCATTGTCTCTTTTTTAATCTATATAGTGGGGTTTCTCTCTGAAGATTATGCATTTTTTTGTTGTGGGCAGGCTCACAGAAGTAGTAAGGCTTGTCTGAGGTTTAATGGGCTTCCCCCAACTGCAGCCTACCTATGCTTGTGGGCTGCAATGAGGACTAGTGAAGTACTCCGTAAACACAATTTCCAAGCTTTGCCAGCAGGAGGAAGGATGCTACAACAACCAACAATAAAGTACTGCACACTGAGCACTCTTGTGTTAGAAACAAGGGTGCCTACATTCTTGTCAGTATCTGAGAGCTTTTGGAACTAAAAAGCAGATGATGCAAGACAGTGGAACTTTATTTCCCAACACAAAAGGTGACATGATCATCTGAATCTAATCCCTTTATCTCACGACAAATTTGTCGCGGCAAGGATATGGATGCGCTCCAGTTCCTTCAGCTCGCGGTAACCTGATCAGTCCCATACTTTCCCATCACATTCCAATCATGCGCACAGATATATGTCTGGGTGTGAGATAAAAGAACATCAAAAAATGACCACCCAAAACGCATGGTCATTCTAACTTCTGAAAAAAGGTCGCACGATAGATGCCATATCCAGCATCAAGGCGGCTAATGGTGGGGTTGCTTTGCTTTGCTTTGCTTCTCGTTCCAGATGGGCGGGATGCAGTTGCAGATTGCAAAAACAAGTTTTTGCGCTGAGGAATCACGCAACTATCAATCTACCGGCACTTTGAACGCACCAGGTGTGTCCAGGTGCCAGGTGGGGTAAAATCTGCCTGATGCGTCCACTAATAATTTTCATAAGCAAAGTGCAAAGGGCTGGCTGCACGTTTACCATGCACATACAAACTCTGATAGTCTCCCGCGTCTTGTAACGTCGTTCACGGTCAAATTTGAATCCTCTTGTTCTGCACCGTGACCAGTCATAAAGCGAGTGAAACCGTGTAGAAAGGCGCGTGACGGCTGACGAGTGTGCCAGCGCCACTGTCCCCCATGCTTTGCAATCCAGATTAGATTAGTACAATGATCGCCTGATATTCCAAAAAAAAAGAGGAGATTGCATTAGTAGCCCGCGAGATAAACCCGGATCCCAGCCACCACTGACCGCCCTCCAGCTCCGGCATGGAGCAAAAAGGCCTCGATTATTTCTGCAGTTTGTGGCGTCCCGTAAAGCGCGACGCTGGATACGTGTTGGTATAAACAAGCATTGCGCCCGCACGGACGCGACACGGGAGCGGCCACCCGACTACCCGAGCTGTGGCTGTGCATGCATGTAGATGGATGGATGGATGGATGGATCTGCCGGTAGTGCGCCAGTGATCGCGCACAGCTGCGTCGCCTTTCTTTCTCTCCAGAGATCCGTCAAAAAGCTAGCTGGTGACGGATGGAATGGGCCGAAAAGATCCTACCGCCGTGCCCATAAAAAAGGAGCCTGATGACCAGCCAGCAGACCAAGTGACCGATCAATCATGTGGCGACTGAGTGAGGCCCAGCCGACCGATGCCGCTCGTTACCTCGACCGGAAAGCGGCGGCAGTGCGGGCACGAGCGAGTTTTTACCGGCGGCCACGCGCTCCGCGATGGGGACGCGCACCACCTGTGGAAATCACGGTCCCGGTTAGTAGTCGCTAGTGCGCGCTCGGTGTGGCGCTCGCTCGCCGTACGCGTCGCGCCCCGGGGCGGCCGGCACGGCACACACGGCAGGAGTGCTCGGCCCTTTGGGCTCGGAGATCTCGCTCGCCGTCCGCGTCCGCGACGCGGAGCTCTTGTCGCGACGTACGTACGCTTCCGCCTCCTCGCCCGGTCAGGTCGCAGGCGCGTGATGGATTTGGACGGTTCGCGTGGGTTTTTTGGGGGCGTTTTGCGCGCGGTCGCGGTGACGACGGCGACGCGGGAGCACTAGCGGGGGGGTGTGAGAGGCGTCTTTCGGCGTGCGTAGTGGGGAGGAGGGCCGGGTCGTCCAGATGTCGGCGCCGGTGAGGTGCCGCCGGGTGGCCGGTTGATTGCACCGATGATGGCGCTCCCGGAGAAGGCCGGTTGAAAGCACATCGGAGCTGGTCACGGCGACCACTTGTGTTGGGCGACGAAAAGGCTATGCTTTTCCACGTCTCGGATTTCTTGACTCGACACTGACCACGCGCGGGGCGGCGGTAGATTTTCGCTGCCACGCATCGAATTATGTGGCACCTATATATCGACGAATAATTGACACGACTATGTGCTACCCGTACGTGCACGCGGGAGATTCAGGAGCCAAATGCTGCTTGCTTTTTGCTAGTATTACACTAGACCCATATGGTGGCCGTTGCATTGCGGTACAGCGACACCGGTCTAGCTTTCAGTCTCGGCACTGTAACTCGTGGCACGCGTACGCTTAGCTATGCGGTGCGGGATCAGGTAGGTCTAGAATGTTCAGAGACTGATGATGATCTGTGAGTGTGCGCTGGTCTCGTCAGAGACCGCATTCTGGCAAAGCTGACACGACGACGTGATACACTCTGATGCGAGAGGCGCGTGCCTACACGAACACACCTTAGCAGCTTACCTGGTTCGGGTCGACGACGAGCCCACCAAATTGGAGCCGGATTATGGCCGGGTCACAGAGTCCGACCGTCTGGTTTCCATCAGGATAGCGCATAGCTACCGTGACTGTTCCATGACCTCTCCTCCGGCCGTTCCCTTCGTCGTGACTGTCGTCCTCGGTCCAGTTGATCTTTTGCTGCGCTTTTTCTCCAAGAGAGACCATCCTATTCCTATCCTATACTACATTAGTCGTTGCAGATAGGCAAGTTTGCGACTTGGTAGTCTGCGATCTTAGTCATTGACGACTGCAGGCGGCTAAACAGCAACCTATCTCTATTATCCACAGAGCCGGCCAGCTAAGTTGACTTGCATTGGTTCCTAGCTACTTCCTTCCCATCATCCAAGCCATCGACGACTAGCCCCATTCGCCAGGGGGTCGTGTCGTCCTACTCCATGGCAGTAGCGCTCTGACCTCCAAGGAAAGGTACGCGACGTAGTATTCGCACGCAATGAGTAGCTGTTGTAGCTCGCCTCAGTGTCATACTGTCGTTACCGTCACCTCGCTATTAGCCAGTGGCGCCCAATAATGCGTAATGCATCTATAAATGATCTATCTGCACTTTTTTCTCAATGCGTTGGGCCCGTGCACGCTTCAGTCTCGTTGGTTTTTAGAGTAGCCGACTGGCAGTGGCAGTGATTGTAGCGGCGCGGGCGTGTACTAGGTCTTCGATAGCACCCTCCTCATAAGCAAATATTAAAAGTCAACATGGATATATATTTTTCTTAATGGTATATAGAATAATTTTTTGGATAAAAGGTAATATAAGCAGTAGAATTTCAACTTAACATGCAGAGAAAAGATTAACTAATAAGATTAAAAAAAATGGATATCCATATTCGTGAAGTCACAACACATGGCTGCAACTGCAATAAAGCCAACATAACTCGAGTAATGAATTCAACGAAATACTGAAGACCTATGGTGGTGGGATGCAAAGATGAAAAATTATAGATATATAGATCAAAAACCAGATAATGGAGTGATGGGCAACTACTGAAGTTTATCACAGTGTAAGCAATTGTGATTGGTTGTGGGTCCTGGCTAAAGTTCGAGGTTATAGAAAAAAAAATAGCAGAGTACTACTATATCATATAAGAAGCTTTTTTTAGAAAAAGAAATATTCATTAATATCTTAGTCATTGCATCAATCAATGCATATAAGAAGTTCTTAAATGTCATGATTATATGACTCATACAACATCCACAACTTTTGATATATTGGCTCCTAATATTGTAGCCTTTGCATGAGCACAGGTTTGATGTACTATAGTATGGAACACTGCTATATATCACGTAAAGCTAGCATGGTCATCTTTCTTATCGGTAAAAAAGTGTGGTCACAGATGAAATGATGTCTAGATTCTTCGAGCACGCCATGATGCTCCCTTCCATCAAACAGTGGCATAAATTCAGCGGCGACGCCGACGGACGGACAGATGGTAGGCCGGCCACGGCGACCGGGTCCGGATGCAAGATCAATTAGCGATGGCCACAAACATGCACCGATGGTTCGGAGGCCATTCCTCAGCGACTGCTTTGAGATGCTTGGGGCCCGGCCTGTAACAATGGTGAACGCAGGGCATATAACGACTCGCTTGATCGTGTCTGATCATCAGTGAGCTAGTGAATGGATTCTGCGTTCTGCGGGCGTGAGGCCATGACAGGGAAGACGGTTTTGGGGCATTACGTGAAAGGCATTATTCTTTGTCTCAAGTGGGTTCGACTGTGCGAGCCCTCGGGAGTGTGGCGAAGAATCAAGAATGTCGGCTTGTTTGTGTGGCCATCTTTTTCTCGGATCCCATGTCCATAAAACGACCAGTGAGTTATGTGCGGCTTTAAATCTAATTAAGTTCCATCTGAAAATATGATTACTGTACTGATGAGATGATATAGTATGGATTCTGAAACTTCAATTGTCCTTCATCTGCATTCTTATTTTTTACATTCCTAAAGAAGCGTATGACAGGCACTTGAGGGAACTGACCACTTAAACGCGCGCCTAAGCTAAGATTTTTGTTAGACGCACTCGGCACACACCATTTCTTAGTGTGCTTGTTGCAATGGTGGTTACATCACCATGACTATGCAATGCTGTCTCATCTCACGAAAAGATGCATGTAGAGCCCACCTGCCTGAAGTTGAGTCTCTAACTTCGTTAGAAAGAGGTAATGATGGTTTTGCGTCCCAAATATCATCAGGCTCCACCTACAGATGTCATATTTTAAGTCGCTAGGCGTTGATTCCAAGTCCATTTTTCTTATTTAAATTTTCTTTCTGCTTGTTTTGAAGAAAATCTAGTGATTGATCCGCCTTTCTCAACAAGCTAGGTTTGCATCCTTAACTATCATGCAAGGACAATGACGGCTGGGTAACAAAATCTATCATCACATAGATCAAGGCATCAAGCTACTCCCTTGGACCGGGGAACCAAATTAACTACGCAAAAAAGTTTGAAATCCAAAAGGAAGATGACAAAAGGCGAGTCATAAAGCAGAGAGTATATGCTTCGTCTTTCTGTTACGGATATGGTAGTATATATATAGGAATGAGCATGTAACCCTTTAACCATCATGGATTAGATAAGAACATGATGAGAGATAGCAGCAAGTGTTTCTCAATCGGTTCCGATTTGAATCGAATAATCGATATGGTGAGAAAGCTATACCTGAGGACTGCGTGTGGTTCATTTCATCTATACATTTCTGCAAAAAAGTGTCGACGATTATTGGAGAAATATTCTGTCACTCACTCGTTCGTTCGTTCAGGAATAATGGTAAGAAAATACAGTCAACAAAATGAAGTGCGGGCAGAAGACACTGTTTGATATAGCAGTAGGCACCACCAACTTTTGGAACAAGCGACAGCGGAAGAGATGATACACTTGCATTGGCACGCACACGGTGTTCGTCCCAAAATTAAGCTCCAGCTCTTTGGCACATTAGCAGAGCGAGCCATGCATCTAATATGGTGCCATCAGTGCATACGCATGCGGCGTGCATCGATCAATCGGTACAAGAGAGGCTAGGCGACGACACACACACACACACAGACATTTCACAGCTACTATCCTAGTACTGACGAAACTGATACGCAGCTAGCATAGCTGCATCATCGACGACCGATCAGACCTGGATGTGGTCGAGCTCGTCGTCTTCCGCGGCGATCGACTGGCTCTGCAGGCGCCGGAGCTTGAAGGAGGAGAGCTTCTGCGGCGCGTCCCTGTTGCTGGGCGCGTCCTCGAAGCGGATGTAGGTGTAGGTCCAGGCCCCGGAGAGCGTGCCGAGGACGGGGCCCAGGAAGTAGATCCAGAGGCCGGTGTAGAGGTTGCTCGCCAGCGCCGGCCCCAGCGTCCTCGCCGGGTTCATCGATCCGCCCGACACCGCCCTGCAATCACCACTCGGGGTTTCCCAGCTCGCGTCTCAGTGTCCAGTTCATCCATTTCATTTCGTTCGTGCTACTACTTGCTAGTACCATCTAGTACACTATTGGTCCGTTGGTAATTTGCTATGCCGACGTTTTGTGCTCGATGGCTCTGATCCTTGAGGAGCCGACACACAGGACAGGAAAGGGTCAAATTATTTGCGTAGGAACCAGGTCAGGCCTGGCGTACTAGTGCTGATTTGCATGTTGAATTAAAGAATCGACATATTGTCGCCTAATCACGTTTTGGATTTTGCTGTTGATTACTACCGGTAAGGGGCAAGTGGTTGTTTAGTAATCAAATCGACGTAGACCTCTCAGCTATTTTCCACGTTGAATTTAATTAACGAATCGTGAGTTTCATTCTAAGCGCGCGTATATATGGATTTACCCTGCGAAGATGGACGTAATGCAAACCGCGGAACCAACTGCCAACCCGGCCAACTCACCCACCTGCATCCACGAAAGCATGCACAAGGAGGGAACAGCGTCAGAATAAAATCATTCGACGGCTTCAGAGAGCTAGAAACTAGTCAGAGCTCTGACGACAGAGGACTTACCGCTCTCGTGTCCGTGGCTACGGCGAGTGTGACGAACATCATGTTGAAGGTCACGATGACCTCGATGACGAGCGCGTGCCAGTGCGGCCCCGTCGGCGTGGTGGTGCCGATCACCGTGATCGGGTGCAGCACCGCCTTGAGCACGAACGACGCGCAGATGGCGCCCGTGAACTGCGCCGCCCAGTAGAACGGGACCTGCATCCACCATGCCATCCGGATCGTCAGAAAGAGGAAACAGCATCGCGCCCCCAAAGATACATATATATAATCATCAGATCGATGCGATTTTCTTTAGTTATTATTCTTCAACCCTGGACGTGTGCGTCCCAGAGCAGCGACGAGCACAGCACCCCGCACGTGATCTTCCACCCGCGGACACGGTCTGCGCCCGGTGCTCTCGGCACATCGAATCGGTTCGGGTCAGCCTCACCCGTCGCTGTGGATATGGCAGCAGTAGCACAGCGGGCAACTGTGCCATCCAAGCTGCCGGAATAGGGTGCCCGAACCCGAACCAGAGGCCGGCCGCGCTGCCGTCCTCCGATCCCCCGGTCGAAGAATATATGTGCACATGCGGACATGCCTCGGCGTGCGCGCCGCGGCCACTGCCCCGCACGGCACCTCTCGCCCTGCGCCGCACGCGTGGCATGCATATGGCCCCCCGACCCAACGGCCAAACCCAAACCCTCCCCTCGATGTTGCAGCACAAGGCGGCTTCTGCACCGGCACCGGGCCCGTGGCTGCCAAAAAGGCCGGGAGCACTTGTCTCCCGGCCATGGGAACGCGAGGATCGTGCGCGCCCCGACAGCGACGCGGCCGACGCCAAGCCGGCCGGTTCGTCGTTGGTGCCCCTGTGGATGGTGATGCGCATGACATGCTTTCTGGCCACTAGCTAGCTCAAGTACTGCTACTGCTACTCAAACTGTCACGGACTCACTGCAGTAACTAACTAGCATGTCCCTGTCCGTTAGAAACTTAGAACAAACTGCGACACGAGACGAGAGAAAGCTTATCAGCTTATGGCCCATGGCCGGCAGTTTCGTGCTTGGTCTCGTACGTGTGGCGTCATCAGCTGGGACCCTGTCGTCTTCGCTCACATGCTGTGCCCAACGTATTGCCTGCCTGCTGCCTACTGCATATAGTACTCTGCATTATTTGTGTGTTTGCTAACACGATGCTAATTCGTGCCGGGGCTCCGGGGTTCAGCTAGCTACGCAATCAGATTGGCCAGAGGAAAGGGACGTGTGAGGGAGAAACAGGCTAAGGCGGTCGCTGCTGCCGGATTCTTAATTCCTCGTGGGCATTATTTGGCTTCTGAATATGGAAGATATACGATTGGGTTGGCCCGGGACAGCAAGTTACATGGGCATATACTAATCCATTGCTTTTGGGTTTTTGACTTTCTTCTAGCTCAGAACACAGGCTAAAACTGCAGAATTTAGCATATATGCATTAAACAAAAGTGAATAATTTGGGCCCATGACCACATCTTGATAAGTATGTGCGACTCAAGTTGAGCCATGTATTTGTGCCGTGATTTTGGTTTGTTTCTATTTTAAAAATGGTTCTAAAATATTAGTTTAGCTATGACAAAAAGACCAGCTTACAGATGACCCTATTATCCATGTACGACCTGTTGTCAGAACAAGGCTATTATTTTGTGCTGAAATACTCTCTTTTTTTAACTTATATCCTATTGGCATTCAAAGTAGTAGTTGTACACAAATTTGCCAACACCCGTCTTCCTCTATGACAGAAATATAGAATACATTGAAATGTTCTGTCTGTATTTTTTTTAAAAAAGTATCGAAATATGAATGTCAAAAAGAAGAAGAGCTCAACAAAGCCAAAGGAATTGCCAGTGTGTTGTTAATTATGTCACTGATGAGTTCTATGTCAACTCTCAAGTGCCTATCAGGAACGGATCGCATGTCCCCAACTATATCTATATGCAGCTGAAACTGTAAGCGCTGCGCGCACGCGTACCTGAATCCATGGGAAATGGCGGAATACGGCGAAGGCGAGCGTGACGGCGGGGTTCATGTGCGCGCCGGAGATGTGGCCGACGGCGTAGATCATCACGGTGACGATGAGCCCGCCGGCGACCGACTGCCCCAGCTGCGATATGCGATGCAGGTCGCTGCCGCTGATCGCCGACGCCCCGCACGTCACGAACACCAGCAGGAACGTGGACACCACCTCCGAGACGACCTAAACAGAAAAGCACTCAGCTCTCAGCCATGGAAGCACCGTACGCATTAGCCCACAGCTCTCAGAGCCATGAACAGAACAGAAGCAGAATCAACAAGCAAAACGATGCAGCTCGATCAGCTCTCGCATACCTTCTTGAGGAGGTGGGGAGGGAAGAAGTCGGCCAGCGACTTGTCGCTGTAGTACATGGGGGGCATGGTGGAGTTCTGCACCGTGGAGATGTCATGGATCTCGTTGTTGAAGTTAGCCCTGGAGTTGGATCTCGAGTTGGTCGACATTTCCGGCGACCGAGCAGCTACGTGCGTGCGTGAGCACACGTGAGTTCCTACTGGGGGAGAGAGAGGAGGAGCAGGAGGAGGAGGAGGAAGAAGAAGCCTGCAGCTCTCTTGCTTTGCTTGCTCTCGGAAGCGATGAGCCGGGAGGTATTTATAGGGAAGAGAACCAAGTCTGTAAGGAGTGAGCTAGAGATGGCAGGTACACGCTGCCTTTTTATTAGGCCTACTTGTCGGATCACCAGAGGGCGTGCAGTGCTGTTTAGCTCTCCAATCAGTCAAGGATCAACGGATCATCGCTCCTCGAATAGTTTTCCGATGGCAATTCAGGTAATATAATCTCTTCAAAACACGTTGTCGGATGGACATTGGTCGAGATGTATGAACTCACATGTTTATATTTTCTTCTTATACTAAGGGACAGAAATTCGCGTCATCCCCGTGATTGCAAATAAAAACAATGCTATTTAGCTCTGCAGGTAAAATAATTGGGGTTCTAAATTCGCAAGTGTGTATAATATGCCACAGGATAAAGCGCGACGTCGAGGTCATGACGCTGATACGGGGGGTGACGAACAAATTCTAAAATAGGGAGGGGCAGGGGCGCTCGATCCCAAGGGAGAAATGCTAGTGTAGGGTCGGATATTTTGGCGTCGACGTTCTCGTGCCAGGACTTGTATAAGTTGACATCTGCATATTCTTTCTGCACGTCCAATACACGCAGCGAGAGCCAGCCAGCCAGCCAGGACGAACCGTACCACCAAAAGTTACCATTGGTCGAGGGGCGCATCGTCGCTGTCATGGCATTGCCGCCATTGCCATATCAACGATGGAGTTGGACCAAGTGAACAGATTTTCAATTGCGGGGATCGCCAACTCGGCATTTCCAGAGACCCAATTCAAATGACGAGCAGTTGTAGATTTGCTAAGAGTGCATTACAATACGGAGTTATCCTAACCACTCTGTGATTCAGCACGCGTATTGCTCAGGTTAGCAGCTCTGCAGCTGTGTCGAGTGACGAGTGAACTCAGGCGCAATGCTTTTGCTACTTGGATGGTCACTGTCAAAACTGAACTGCCACTGGTTTCAAAAAACGAAAAGAACAACCTGCCACTTTTGAAAATATCATGTTCGTTACTTCAGCAATTCCCAGTCCTACGTACTCCCAACTGATATTTCTCTTCTCGACTTGAGTTTGCCTGTTTGTATTTTTTCCGGTGTGTACCGGGACAGTAGGACAAACAACTGCCTTCAGGCTTCAGGGTTCAGAACTCACCAATTCAATGTCTGAATTTTCATTGTCTTGATCGTTGGCATTAGCAAGTTTGAGCAATGCAACAAAAATACAAATCGGCGTACCAAGTTTAAGTTCAGCATTTCTCACTGTTGTTTTCTCCGATACCACTAATGTAGTAATGTTACCACTGTGTTGTATCAGAAGGTAACAGAGCGTTGTAACCCAAAAACTCATGGAACCCAGTGTCAAGATTTTGGAACCTGGCATTCCAGGCCTAATTTGTTTCGAGGTGGGCCCATAAGGATTATGGACCACCATATAACGTGTCAACAGTGCCAGTACACACCCACATCACGATTGTATGGCAGCTCTGCCACTTCCCTCGGTGGGCAGTTGCTATTGCAAAGCTCCTTTGATGGGGAAGTAGAAGGTAGGCACCTGCACTCCGGCATTGGATTGTGATGCGTGATTCCTCGCAAGTCGCAAGCTCTTCCATGGCGTGGCACTGTGCTTTTGAAAAGAAGACGGCTTTTCTGATCACTACAACTCGTTGCAAGTCAGCCACTCAACTCGGGAAAATCCGAAGCCTCTAGAACCCCGTCAGGCTGGCTTTGCAGGCCGACCGCGCACTTACTGAATATCTCGATCAGGAACGAGATTGCAGACTGCAAAGAGGCTGTATTTCTGAACTTAGTGTGATCATGTGCAAAGAGACTGTACAAATAGAATGCATACTGCAAACAATTTCAGGTACCCATACACGTGTAGAATGCGTATGCCTGTGCATACGTCTTTGATTTGTTAAAGAGGAAACAGACGGCTCCTCTGAACTGAATCTAACAATGCGTTAGCATGAAGCCACATGAGGAAATACCAAACCGTGCTTCTCTCGCCCCCTGTCGACAGAAACCGAACCGTGATAGCTGACGATAGATCGATCAGATCAGTCGCAGATGCATCCGGACACACTAGTATTATTGATATCTCGGCTGATCATTGCTTTGCTTTGTCTGCACTGCACTGCACATGCCTCAGAAATTCAGATACCGTCACTCCTGTCCATTCATGCTCCTGTAATCAGTCGACTCGCAGCCATACATATCAGCACAAATTTTAGAGCCAAATCCAGTTCATGTTCCAAACTGTACTGTTCTTAGCTCGAAACGACACCTGTGCCTATCACGGCGTGCCGTCCAATATCTGCTTTGGTCACAGTAGTGTCCTGCACCCTGGTCATCAGTTCCTCACCTGGAGTCTGATTCTGAAGAAACATCATTAGCTTCAGAATCACCATCTGTGGTTTACCCAGGTCCAATTAGTAGGTAGGTTCGCAGCTGTTACTAGTTCACGCTTGACCCCAGAACTTGGATCCCACTACACAAGAACCATATCCTTCTGCCTATCAAATCACCTAAACTCGTGGCGTTAAGCGTCTTAGCACACTGTGCTAGTGTTCAGATTCAGACACATAGGGTCATTCTTCTAGGGTAATCCACCATTGTGGTACAACAACGAAATGACAATACCTATTTCTCAAAGTATGAAAGTAAAGCTCTACTACGTGTTACTATTTCTTTTGGCTATAAGCGCTCCTCTGGAATGGCGGAGGCCGGATGATCCATAATCTAAAAAAAAAATTGAAAGAAAGCCCATGCCTGGATGGCTGGATGTGCTTTTTTTCCTTCCAAAAACTACTTTAATCCAAAAACATGAAAGCGTCAACTATTTTTCTTTAAAAATATAAAATATATGTTGGCGCTCTATTGGAGTAACTTGAATCTTATTTGTTCATGTTTTATTGCTTGGAGCCCCTTCCTTGTTTTAAAACCATTTTATCTGATGATGCAATCAACATAAAGTAAAGCGAAACATGATCTATATGTGGTGGAGTATGGCATATATGTGTGAGTCTGGTGTTTTCTTGTAGATCTTCTATGTACTTTGTCCGTTGTATCGTCTTGCTCGATCTCCAGGTCTGATAAAATGCAAAATAGTAATTTAAACAAACAATGGCCGTGACTACGGGCAATAAAACAATAGGTGAAGAAATAAATAAGTTCCAAATAGATTATTAATAGATAGACTACATTTTTAGGAAAATAAATGGCACAAGTTTCATATTTTTCTTATTTAAAATGAATCAGTTATGAACTGTTAGGTATTAAACCATATTATTTTATTATTTCCTGAAAATAGCAACCAATTTTGAAACCAGCTAAAGAACCAAATTAGCTCTCCAATTTCAATGATCGAATGGTGCTACGTATGTGGTTTTGTGCTTCAGGGTTAAAATCGAACAATCATGCTAGTTGGAGACTGATTCACTAGAGGAGAGGCGGCATCCAGGTTCGGGCACGTACAGGTATGGCGCTCCATGGCACTGGCACCCTCTGTTAATCGAGCAAGCAAGTGATCGGTCCCATCACCGTGCCTGTTAGCATCCTCCTGGATTAGCAGATTAGAGCAGTAGAAGCATTGGTACATGTTGGCCACTGCACGCCCGTGGCCGTCGCCATAGCCGTGTAGGCGTATATGATTCGGTGCACCGCGAGAAGGGTTATGAGCAATGTCGACATGAGAGGATAGGTTGACATGTGAAAGATAAGATAGTGGGGGCCGGATTGCCGAGAACCTTGCTGGTTTTTGACCTATCTATCAGGCTGCCTGTGAATGCGTTAGTTGATCAGCGGCGGAGTCTTCACGGCCGGCTGACGTCTGAAAGCCGGAGAACCTGCCTGATCCTGACGCCGTTCGTTCTCGCGACCGTGGACGGACGGCCACGCTGATTGCTTCATCAACCCGGCCAAGATTTCTCTGGAGCTAGCTCGGGTCGGGATGGGCGGATGGCTACTCTTGCTAGTTGCTAGCTTTCATCCTAGCGGCTACTGGGTAGTGAAGAGATCGTCAAGAAGTGCATGCCTTTTGTGATAGGAAAGCGAAGGAGACTTCGCCGAATTCTGAACCCCTTTTTTACTGTCTGCAGTTGGCTCTTGTGACTGCATAGCTGCATTGTTCTGCAACCGCCCCCCACCCACACACACACAAAAAACTGCATTGTTCTGCAATCATAGCAGTTCTACCTCCTGAAGCACCTGTGGTTAGTTACAGACCACTTGCATCATACTCTACATTTTATTGAGAATCTGAATTCTGAAGATCCAACCAAAGATTACAAAAGAAGTAAATATGATTGCCCTTTTTCCCCCTGTAAAATATGTCTGAATTAGGAAAGTATCCCGTTAGTAGGGCTTCGTGTGTCCATGCAATTCTTGAGCATATAAATTAATTTCTTTAGGAAAGACCGTGATGAATTTAATTATTCAAGATGGCATCACGCTTGCGTGTAGCTGTTATCCAATCAAGAGCAGCCAGAAAGCCACTCTGGGTCGCTCGTGAACATGACATGAAAGCCATCTTGTAATAAGAAGCTGTCAGTTGACTAAACCGGCTTCAGTTTTGGCCTCGCTTCCAAAAGGAATCGACATTTACACGACAAGGAAACCTTCACAAGTCACCAATCCCGTCAGTGAGGCGATGGAATCCGCGATTAATCTGGCGATGGCTCTGTTTTTTCCCCTGTCTGGGAGGAAGCCCAAGTGGATCAACCAACTGGTCGCCTGGACTCTACCGTCCATTGCCATTATTTCTCCATTCCTCGCCTTCGGCTAAGAACGCACAGCTCTGCACGGTGATATAAGAATGCGAATCGCGTGATTAGGAAAGGAGAGCGGTCGCACGCTGGCAAAGCGATTAACGGAAGCTTTATAAACAATTAGCGGCGGACAGCTCGATGAGCTCGGATCATACGGAATGGCGTCACTCACCGGCGACGGATGTGAGGCACTGCATTTGACTAGCTACAGGTTGAAGAATGGCGTTTATTTGATTTGATCAGGTGGTGAACGAACGAGCATCCTGAACTGTAGCCATAGTGTGTTACCGTGTAGGGTTACTGTGCAGCTCTGAAGCTAGTGACCATAGATTCATCCGTGCAGAAGATTTCCTCTTCCGCGATGTGTCGTGTTTGGCTGTTTACCTTTCCCATTGCCCTGAACATGAAGTCAACACACCTGAACAAACCACTAGAGAACATGAACTTTGTGTGTGTGTGTGTTGGGGGGTGTGGGGGGGGGGGGGCGAGGAGATTTTTTTTTTTTTTTTTTTTTGACAAACGCCAGGGAAGGAGATTGGATACACACACTGACAATTGCTACACTGAGCCAAGTTGCTGACGGGTTTGTACTTCGTGGGGGTATGGATGGATTGGGCTGGCTAGGCGTGGCTCTATGGGCTGAATTGCTACAGTACTTGGACTTGAAAAGGAAAAAATCCAAGATGAGCGGGCCGCAAAGCAATCTGGTTTGCCGCGGCCTACGGGCCATATTACGTGGGCTCGTGTCATCGGCGGCTCGTGGCTGCGCCGGTGCGCTCCGCAGGCGCTAGACCGAGAGCGGAGCCTCGTCGCCTAGCGAAGCGAAGGGAAGAGAAACCCGAGCAATCCGCCTCATCCCCCGCACCCGCACGCCACGATGCTCGCGACCGCCTCACCGGGCCTCCAGGCCGCCGCGCGCCGCCTTACGCTGGCGGCGCCCGCCGCCGCCGCGCAGGCCCTCTGCGTCGTACGCCTCCCGCGCAGGCGCCCGACGCGTTCCACATCACTGCGCGCGGTGGCGTCGGCGGCTGCGGCGGAGGCCGCCCCGCCCGCGAAGGAGGGGGCGGAGGAGCTGGGGTTCCAGGAGATGACTTCCGGGACGCGGAGGCGGTACTACATGCTCGGAGGGAAGGGTGGGGTCGGGAAGACGAGCTGCGCGGCGTCGCTGGCCGTGCGCTTCGCCAACAACGGCCACCCGACCCTCGTCGTCTCCACCGACCCCGCGCACTCGCTGAGCGACTCCTTCGCGCAGGTCGCTCACCCCGCCCAACACCTCTGCTTTCAGATGTGTTTGCTTCTCTAGCAAATGGTTCTCAACTGCTTCGTTTTACTTCCTCCGCGTTTCAGGATTTGAGTGGCGGGACGCTCGTGCAGGTAGAGGGTCCTGATGCGCCCCTGTTTGCGCTCGAGGTTAGTAACATCAGAATCTGAATAGTGACAAGAAGCTACGAAACACACAGACAACAGAGTAGCAGTATACTAGCTACTGTAAACTGATTTCCGGCAGCTCTAATCTGTGCAACATGAAAATATGTAGAGAATCACATTATTGGTTTCTCCTGCACACATTGCCTTTTTGCACTTTTTATGAAATGGTAACATAAAGGTCAATGGCTCAATGCAAATGTTTGATGTGTTATATTTTGAAATCTAATGATATGGTTACAAATCACAAGTGTTAATGTTCTATGGTATGCTAGGCAGTGAAGTCTGGAGTCTGGACTAACAATATATGACTTAACCTTGATTGATGTGGATAATTCTTAAATGTGACATGCTGGGAATGCTAATGCAGATAAATCCTTAGAACTTTTAAATCTGACAATATGTTTAGAAATCAGAAGGGCCGTTGTTCTATGGTACAATGGGTCATGAAGGCTGGACAAACAACATATGACATAGTCCCTGCTCCCTGATTGGTAGGGGAAACTGTGGATAGTTCTTAAGTGTGGCACCTGGGAATTCTAATGCAGATAAATCCTGAGAAGGTTCGAGAAGAGTTTCGGACAGCAAGCCAAAAGAATGGAGGGACGGGAGTAAAAGATTTCATGGACAGCATGGGCCTTGGGGTGCTTGTTGAGCAGGTGCACGGTCATATTTCTGTGTACATATCCTTCAGTGCTGTGACAACATATTGGTTCCGATTTTAGTGACTAGGGTGAATCTCTGTCCAAATTCATTTGTGTAATTAGCTAATGGTCATATTTTTCAGTACAGCTTGGAGAGTTAAAATTGGGGGAGCTATTGGACACACCACCACCTGGATTGGATGAAGCAATAGCAATTTCGAAGGTAACAACATGCTTGTGTGCTTGTTGTGTCCCTACTGATTCGTCCATTTGTAGTTTGTGACCTGCTGATATTCCTTCAGGTTATTCAATTTCTTGAGGCACAGGAGTACAGTATGTTTAGCCGCATTGTATTCGATACTGCACCTACGGTAGTTACCATATATCATTTTGTATCCAGAGTTCACTCCAAATACCCTACCATAATAATTGTTTTCAAATTTTATTTCCTTGTTGACAGGGGCATACACTTAGGCTACTATCATTGCCTGACTTCCTGGATGCATCCATTGGGAAGATCCTGAAGGTATTTTTAACTTCTGTGTTTTAAACTATCGTGCTAAGATTACGACCTTCACTATATACTGATTACTGGATGAAGATTGTTGGCTTGTATTACTTTTCATCTCCAGCTATAGCATCTGTAGCTGTTCATGCAACTTTCATGTTATATTGTTATGTCATTCTTTTACCTCATTCAACTTTTGAAATTTGAAAGTTGAATAGCCGTTTTGTATATTCATTTGTTCAACATGACTATATTTTGTTAAGGTTAGCGTTCAGTTTCGAACATTATTTTGACCTCAGATCCTTTTTTTTTCTGTCGACTGCTTGATACGACCAGATATAAGGACTGCTTGTATGTAGTTCTTTATCCACCTTAGCTAATGTGTCTGCAATTCGATTTGAATTTATGTGAATTCATTCTTTGGAACTCTTGGCTGAGAACTATGTATGTCATCAGCTTAGGAATTTCGCGGTATTTTCAACTTGAAATGACATTTGTGTCATGCTGCTTTGTTTTCCTCAGCTGAGGAGCAAGATTGCTTCTGCCACATCAGCTATTAAATCAGTATTTGGACAAGAGGTTCAGCAGCAAGACGCAGTAAGGGTTCTGCCCAGTTGAGTCCTGTGGAATTCTATATAGTCCGTCATGGGTGTTTCAAACCTTTAACTTGTATTCCTCCTAAAGGCCAACAAATTGGAGCAACTGAGAGAACGGATGGTCAAAGTGCGAGAGCTTTTTCGTGACACGGAATCAACAGAGTTTATAATAGTGACAATTCCAACGGTAACAATTGTACAGTTAACTCCCCAGTCCCCCTTTCATATGTTTATGTTTTTTATACCCGTTCCTTTTTGTTTGGTTTGACATTTTCCAGGTGATGGCAATCAGTGAGTCATCAAGACTGCATTCTTCACTGCAAAAGGAAAGTGTACCTGTAAGAAGACTCATTGTGAACCAAGTTCTACCACCTTCAACATCAGACTGTAAATTTTGTGCCATAAAAAGAAAGGTACAAATGATAGGCTCCAAGAGTTTAGATTTTCGACTAGTAACTACTTGTAAAAACTACCGTCCTGCAGGAAAATTTATGCATTTTCTTTTATGCAGGATCAAACGCGTGCATTGGACATGATAAGGAGTGATCCAGAGTTGATGGGTTTGAACATTATCCAAGCACCGCTTGTGGACATGGAGATAAGAGGTGTTCCAGCTCTCAAGTTTTTGGGTGATATAGTGTGGAAGTAGCTTCAGCAAGAAAAGCATAGTCACTTGAGGGTGCTTAATAGCTCAATTTTACTGGTAGCCCGTTGAGATCAGCTGCCCAACCAAGCTGCCTTGCAAAAAGTGGACACTTGAGTTAGCTATCAGCTTGGGCAGTTCTTCACAGTTAGGATTGTGGTAGCACATGCCCATACCTTAAATCTGAGTAAATGGCCTTGAACTGGAGGGATTTGCTGCACTAGTGTATCGTGACATGATACGTTTAGCAGTGATGCTGGATTGGCTTTATATCCAGATCATGTTAGCTGAGCTGAAATGCGTATTGCTTAGTATCGCTGCTTCTTCATCCCTTAGATAGTGATACTAATATAGGCTTTTTTTGCCTCGATGACTGTAAAAAATTTGTTTGTCCGTATGGATTATGTAAATTTTGTACAAGAGATGGGCGAATTCTGCTGTAGTCGTTCTTGTTCAGGATCCTTAACCCTGGTTTCTTTGGCGCGATTCGGGATCACTTCTGTGTACTTGGTGCAATTTGCTTGCGCTTGATGTGGTAAATTATCGCTGCATTAATGTGATAGGGTAGGTAAGACAAGACGCGCACGCTGCTGCAGCGGAGCTTGGATTCCCGCAGCAGCATGCATCCGCGCGCCAGCAGCCTTCTGCCTCGGGCTCTCGGAGTAGGCTCCGGAAGACCGGAACTGCAACTCAGCAAGCGAACTACGAGTAGCGAGGAGCATTTCTGCTGGCTTTTGCATCACTACTGCTGGTCTACGGCTGCTACTGTGCTACTGTTCGATCTGAATCTCGTTGCATTGTTCGATCTGGATCTCGCATAGCAATTTGATACAGATTTCTCACGGTACCAATGAGGATAACCAAGAGATCAAACGAGTTTTGATTTTGGAAGCAGTAGTATTTTGCAAGACCTTGGATGCAGTTCAAGCTGCTGCGTCTTGTCACTTGTCAATGTTATTGTGTACAGTATTCTAAAGATTCTGCTTTCGGCTGCCATGGGATCAGATAAGACCGTGCGCAATCATGAATTAGAAGAACGGCCTAAACAACCATCGATGGGCCTATTGCAGCACAATATACCCCTAATTTAAGGCACCACTGTTTGTGCCATTCTAAGTGCCCGTTTCATTTTCACGTGCCGTTTAACGCTGTCAGGGTAGAGAACTCACGGTAGTGTAATAGGGGATGAAACTCAAAACTGGTGTTATATAAGGAACTTTGAAAAAAACCGGGTCAAGTAAGGAATAGATGAGTTGCCATATAGGGAATTCTCTCTTTTTGATGGATGAATGTCCTTCCTTCAATTGCTTGATTTGAAAACCAAGTAAGAAGTTAAGCTCACCGATCATAGACATCTCAAACTCCATAGCCATCAAATTTTCAAATGTTCACGATGAGTAGGATTAGTTGAACCAAAGATAATATTATCAACATAGATTTGACAAACTAAGAGCTCATTGTTTGTAATATTTGTGAACAAGGTTTTTTTTTTATCGTAAAGCCTTCCTTGATGAGGAAGTCATGTAGGCGTTCATACCAAGCCCTTGATGCTTGCTTGAGCCCGTCTTGTGCAACCTATAAACATGATTTGGATATCTAGGGTCTTCAAATCCGGAAGGTTGTTCAACGTAAACCAATAAAACCATCTTAGAAATGTACTTTTCACATCCATTTGAAATAACTTCATTTTATGATGTGATGCATGTGCAAGAGAATAGTAGACGTACGCACGCATGCGCACCTACTAGCTGATGCCAGAGGTGAGAGGAACACGATGAGGCTTCAGAAATGGTTATGTGTTGGGAACTGAGAACTGTCTAATAATGGCATTGCCAAATGAAATCGTTTGGTCACATTGGTAGTGTTCTCCCACTGCACAAAGGATCTTCTAGACCTAGAACTAGCACCACCCTTCAATTCGTCCAGCACAGCAGCTGAAAAAGAGTGCGATCTGGGAGAAGGCGGCTAGGAACGCCAGCGCCGACATCGTCGGAGTCGTCCAGCGTTGACGAGCGGGAAACACACGACGGGTTTGGTCCTCAACGACTTCGCCATGGAAGAGCCCCAGTTCTACGAGGGAGGGGACAACTACCGTGGGTTCAGGTTCCACGAGGACGAGATCTACTTTCAGCTCCAAGATTTCAGGTGAGCACTCTCTGATGGCGCCATCGGTTCTTATGTGAGTATGTTAGAAACTTTGATCGAAGCTAACTAACTCTTTCTTCACACACTCTAGTGCTGATGACTACCTTCTCGGAGAGGAATCGTCGTTCTCAACTCAGCATGATTTCTGTGCCATTTCTTGTTCAGAGAGAAGCTCCTCTCAAGGTACAGTGAACCTTTGAAACAAGGATGCGTGCAATCAATCTAGCACTCGTACAAAAATTGTAGAGTTCATGTCCTTCGTCCTGTAAATGGCTAAATGCAGACGAGCTCGGCTGCCTCTTTGAGATCGACTTCGCAAGCTTCTGGGCTCAGGTGGAGGAGGAGGACGCGCGCCGGAAGAGCAAAGAAGACGATTGTGAGAAGGCACTGATCAACCTGGAGCCTGGCAGTGGCATTTTGCAGAAGGGAGCAGAGATTGGTGGACGTCCAAGAAGTGGACCAGGGGGGAAGACGAAGAACGCATTGACGTTCGAGCTGGTGTCGGGGCACTTCTGCTTGCCGATCAAGCAGGCGGCGCAGGAGCTCAACGTCGGGGTCACGGTCCTGAAGAAGCGCTGCAGGGAGCTCGGCATCCCGCGGTGGCCGCACCGCAAGGTGAAGAGCATGCAGACGCTAATCAACAACATCCAGGTCTCTGCTTCTCTCTCGCCATAGCGCTGGCGTCAATTAGTTTCAACTTTCAACTAGTAAGATTTCTCTGCAAGAACTGACGAACATGGCGTGCGTGTACGTCCTGCAGGAGCTCGGGAAGCTTACTGAAAAAGAGGACGGACATCTGACGAGGAGCATGGTGGAAATCCTTGAGCGAACGAAGAAGCAGATTGAGGAGAGCCCCGGGTTGATGCTGAATAAGGAAACGAAGGAGCTCAGGCAGGCGTGCTTCAAGGAGAGCTTCAAGAGGCGGCGGCTCATGGTCATGGGCCATGGTACTGGCACCTGGTGAAATGACTCTGTTTTGCTGATTCTGGTCTCTGGATTTTGCCCACCTGCAGGTTTGATAGTAGGAATTTTGTCTGATGGAAAAGCGTCGGCCGTCTCCTAGCTTAATTAGCAATGGTGTTAGTGTTAGCCCATAATGTGTGGTTAGGCTTGTCATTAGCAGTAAGTTAAACTGGACAGCAGGGCAAGAGCCATATTGCTGTATGTAACTGTCCTTGGCTTCTTTTGGTCCTTGTTAACATCCCATTTTGAATTCCTGAATTGGTGTATAAAGAATTTCGTTACCAAGCTTATTTTCTGTTACACTCAATTTAACGGTTTATTTGTTTGCTTTGCTTTGCCATCTTCAGTAATCCCAAGGTATGGAAACAATGAGACATCACCAGATGTTTACATTGATAGACCTTGATGGAACAATATACAAAACCTGCTTGATCAGCGCACACAACCTCAGACCTATTAGCTGACGAGTACATGGTTGTGATTTGATCCTGAAATTGCAGTACGCCAATAACCTGATGTAGCATGTGGTTCCAAGTTACCCCAATCGATGTGTTCATCTTTATTCTTTACTTGGGCAGAGCCTGTGTTCCTAGCTGAGTAGTACTCGATCGGCTAGTAGCTCTACATTCCTCTATTAGCGTTTTGTTGGTTCTGGTAATTATTTGATTTGTTCTGTTTGCTAGCGTCTGAGAAGCATTTCTTTTGACTGCCCATCCTAAATTTCTAATGGATGTGTCCATCTGTAGAGACTGGAGAGCTAATGCCTCGTACGTACGGCCTTATCTCTGCATTTGAGAGATTCACAATCACAGCACACCGTCATTGTTTGACCCTTAGAAGCCTGGAACGTGGAACGTGGGCGTGTTCCACGTTCCGGGAACTTCGTTCCGGAACGAGGAACGGGGACGGCCGGGAACGTCGTCCCCAAACCCTATGGAACGTGTTCCGACGCTGCTAGGGACATGGAGACGGTTCAAATAAGATCAAGGTCAAACCAGGTTCGTGAAAATTACAAGCGTCATCTTAGGCTGGGCACTTGCTATTAATAAGCACTTTGATCATCGAAGAGTCACATTCACATCAACACTAAACCTAGCAGCTTACGGTTCCAGGAAAAGCTCACTAAATGCATGACACGTTCCTCGTTCCGAAACAACGTTCCGGGAACATCATTCCGGTCGCACTTGGAACGTGTTCCATCTCTATTAGGAACATACGGAATAGGTATACCCCTTTCGTACCATAGTTTTACAAAATGATGTTCCACGTCCCACGTACCCGTTCCACGTTCCCAATGTTCCGGGAACATGGCTTCTAAGGTTTGACCTCCCATTTTTTAAGTTCAAAATAGTTGTATCTCTAAAGAATTTCATATTTTCTTCTAGAAGCAATTCAACGGCTTCGTTTTGTTACTAGAATTAACAGTTTCAGCAGAACAATCAAGCTTACAATTCACGGCATCCTTAGATTCTGACTTCTGACCTCAGGCATACAGGAACAGGACTCAAAACGCGGGAGCTTTAGCTTTATGTATGACACATTCTTGATTCTTTGACGTCGAAGTTTACTGTCTCCAGCAATCGAACTGCTCCCAGCATCAGCCAATGGCCAGATGCCTTGGTTTACATGAACAGGGCAGGACAGGATCGATCGAAAGAAAACGAAACAGAGAGCACTTCGATCGACTTGCTGCACCTGCGCAACCTCTTCCTCTTCCTCCCCGCTGATCTAGATTAACCCGCCTGATCGAAGCTCACAGAGGAAAAGCTGACGATGTCCAGGTCTTTGCTTGTCTCGCTGTAGCATTTATCAGCTTGTAAGATTTGTCTGCAAGAACTAACATTCTGCGCGTCTCCTGCAGGAGCTTGGGAAGGAGACCGAGCGGGTGGATGTCGATCTGACCAGGTTCGTGGTGGAGAAGCTGCAGGAGACGAAGAAGCTGATAGAGGAGAGGCCTGAGGTGCCGTTGGATGACAAGACGAGGCAGCTGAGTCAGGCGTGTTGCAAGGAGATCTGGAAGAGGAAGAGAGGCTCAAGGGTGAACACCGCGCGCCGTGATGGATGACTCTGCTTGCGGATACTCGCCTCTGAATGTTTTGCCGGTGCAGGTTTGATGCCTGATCTTATGCGTCGTACTAATTAATAGTAGCGTATTTCATTTTGCTGAATGTTTCTCCTCTTGCCATCCTCCGAGTCAAAATTTCAGGGTTGTTCTGTAATGAACTTTGTTTCTGCTAGAATTTTACAGTTTCAGCAGTTTGAACTTTGAACACATTTGGTTGCTCGTCGGAATTCAGAATCTATGGATGCAGCGCAAGAATCGTTTTGCTGAATGTGTCTCTTGTTAACATCCTCAGTCCCCCTAGCCAGAATTTCAGAATTGTTCTGTCATGAACTTTGTTTCTGCTAGAACTTACAGTTTCAACAGTTGAGTACATTGGCTTGCTCGTCAGAATTCAGAATCTAATGATGCAGGCATACAGGAACCAAAACACGGGACTTTTGTGTATAGATACATCCATTCACGTCGAAGTTTGCCTTTCTCAGTAATCAAACCGAACTGCTCCGAGTTCTGAACATCAGTAGATGCCATGTTTTACATGAACAGGAGGGCAGGACCACCAATCAAAAGAAAACGAAGCAGAGAGCACTTTGATCGACTTGCTGCACCTGCACAACTAACTTCTTCCTCTTCCTCCCCGCGCGTACGCACGATGGCCCAGATTAAACCCGCCTGATCCATCAGCCGCGAACCTATACTAAGCAATACACCGACCGATCACAAGGTGACCTTCTCCATCTCCCTGCGCAGCGCGGTGGCCCTGACGAGGCTGCCGATGGTGTTGACGGCGAGCTTGATGTCGTCGAGCGGGTTCCCCGGCACGACGCGCTTGTAGAGGTAGCTGTCGAAGGTCATCTTCTGGACGTAGTCGTCTGCGCACATCTCCACGAACGCCTCCCGCGCCGCGTTGGAGCGGTAGAACACCTTCTGCAAAATGTCGAGCACCTTGTAGGTCGGCCAGTAGAGCCTGTCGAACTCCGCCAGGTACTTCCGCAGGTCGCTCTCCTCCACCATCCGCGTCCCGTTCGCCGACCCGGCTACGATCGCCTCCGCCGCCATCCGCCCGCTCTTCGCCGCGAAGTAGATCCCCTCGCCGGAGCACTTTGTCACGTACCCCGCTGCGTCCCCCACCAGCGTCACGCGCCCGGACACCCTGCGCCATTCGTAGCCATGGATCAGATCAAACCCATCGATCTTCTAATTAATGCAGAGATGATCTTGGCTCTGTTCATTATAAGTAGTAGTGGTAGTAACCTCTTTGGCCTTGGGTGCTCGGGGATGGGGTGGGCCTCGACGCGGATGATCCTGCCGCCCTCGATCTTGTCCTTGGCGCGGAGGCGGGTGGCGGCCTGGAACTTCTTGATGTCGGCCTTGTGGGTGACGGTGCCGGTGCCGACGGCGACGTGGTCGCACTTGGGGAAGACCCAGCCGTAGAAGTCGGGGGAGACGTCGTCGCCCACGTACATCTCGGCGCGCTCCTCGTAGTAGACCATCTTGTCGTCGGGGATCTTGACGCGCTCCTGGAACGCGATGGCGTACTCGTAGTCGCCGGCGCCCATGTCCTTGGCCACGCGGGAGTTGGCGCCGTCCGCGCCAACGATCGCGTCCACCTCCAGGGAGCGCTTCTCGCCGCCCACCTTGCCGTTGCTGCTGTCGTAGTGGTTGTAGTGCACGACGTACGAGCCGTTGGGTTCCTTGGGAGCCTCGTACCTTCAATTCAGAGCACGACAGACATTAGCATTGATCAACAGACTGATGCTCCCTGGGACATACTACTTTCAGACAGAAAACTGACATTCAGAGATTTCAGAGTTGGCTTTCTACTAGCACAACTTCTTCAGCGTGCAGATCCATTTTCCATGCGCACTTTTGATTCATTCAATTTGGATCAATTTACCTAGAATTTTTTACAGTGCTAGTAGTTGAGAACTTGACACGCATGCACGAATTAACTACCTAAAATGACATGCATGCACAAACTGACACCAAATTTATGTTCCCCTGCCCTGAGAAACTAAAACCAAAGTCGTTGGTAGCAAGCAGAGCACATCCTGCTACTTGTCTTAATGCTGCCTGTGTCACAATGTCAGTGCATGAGTAGTATACCTTAGGAAGAGGCCATTGAGGACCTCCGCGCCGGCGGACTTTGCCCGAGTGCGGAGGTAGTCGTCGAGCACCTCGCGCCTGACCATCCCGATGTACTCGTGCGGCGCGAGCGTGCGGCCGATGTCGACGGCCACGTTGGACGGCGAGATCATCTTCATCTTCCTGACCTTGCGGTCCACGAGGTCCAGCGGCAGGTCGAACTCCGACACCATGCACAACGGGATGGCGCCGCCGCAGGGCTTGCAGTTGTCCATCTTCCGCTCGATCAGAACCGTCTCCACGCCGCCCTTCGCCAGCGCCTCCGCCGCCGCGCCGCCGGCAGGGCCGCCACCGACCACCGCCACCCGCAGCCGCCGCCCGCTCGGCAGCTTCGGGCTCGACGCCGCCGCGCGCGCCACCAGCAGCCGCGCCGCTCTCCGGCTGTTGCCACCCGCCGGCCGGGCCCGGCACGACGACGGAAATGCCACGGCGGAGGAGAGGGAAGTCATTGTTGCGGCCTTGCGGGGATTCTTGGCTTCGGAGGAGAGGATCTTTGGTTTGAGCTGGACGTGTGCTCGAGTGTGAGCTGCGAGCGCAGCGGCGGAGTACTACGGGTAGTAGTGAAGTGGGAGTGGATGGATAGGATGAGGAGAGATTGCGGGAGGTTCTGGCCGCTGGATCCGGCGATCGGACGGCCGGGATCGGGTAAGGATCAGGTTTTGTTTGTTTCCGCTTTTCCGTTGTTGGATCCGGGCGTGTGGTCGAGCTGTGTGCCAAGTCACACGAGCGGTGAACTCTTGGACCCTTCTGCGGAGTACGTGGGTGCGGCGTTGCCACGTCACATTCATTGCAGATCTTTCACTTGGTCATGTCATTTCGTTCATAAAGAGATAAATTTCTGGAGAGAAAAAAACTACAGATGGATTGTGCAATTATCAAATCTTTTGGTTACTTAGCAAAGTCCAAATTACTCCAAGTCTCAAATTATGCCAATAAATGGATAAGATGTGACAATCATCCTATGTTGTCTTCCGTGTTGACATTATAAAAAAAAAAATTGGCTACAACAGAGGCGATATGGCGTGATTACAAAAGTTAGCTTGAGGAACTTCTTCATCTTCCTTCCATCCGTGATCAACAGGCATGAAAGAGATATATATACAAGAAACCAAACTGCGTAGATGTGGATAATAGTGTTAAAATGTGTTACTCGTGCTTGTCCACTTATACCACTTAATTGTGAATTGGTGACTAGACTACATATACATCGGTGATCGAGTGACGGTTCCATGTTACCAGCACTAGCACAAAGCACCTTTTCATGTCTTTGGTTGCCGTTGTTTTTCGTTTTCCTCTTTTTTGTGTGTGTGTGTGCGGGTAGGTTGCTGTTGTTTTTCAAAGCTGAAACAATCTATGCCAATACGTGCAGGCCCAACCTAACAGTACTATAGTTCATTGTATGCTTCTCGGATTCTATGGTTGGGAAATTTTGTTACTGGTTTCACGTAGGTAAGGTATCTATGCTATAAAGGACGAAAGAATTGATGTCGATTCTCACCAACAAATCTACCCACGTACCCTCACCAACAAATCACGTACGCCTTTTCTTGGTCTCCTCATGAGTCACGGAATCACAATTTCCTTCTTAAACTACATCAATCGATCAGTCTTCGGATAGAGTCCACGAGTAGTCCATGGCAGCGGTGGGGATACACTCGTCACGGTGGCGGCAGCGCTGATCATATTCATGACGCGGCTAGAGGTGCCGGTGGCGTCGGATGTGCCGATCATCTCCTTGGACGAGCGGTTCACCAAGAGCGCCTCCCCACTTCCGCGTCGTCACCCTGACGCTGAATACCACCATGGATTCTTCAGCGTCACCATCACGCTGCCCAAGGGTCATACCGATGGAGCTGTCATCGCATTCTACGTGAGTAGTATACCTTTGCCTAAATTCGTTCATCTGCAATGAATCAATCTAATCACGCATGGTGATCGCCTTCCAATTTCTCTACGCCCTATCCCTTAGCTTGTGAGGCAAGCGAAGACAACCGGTGGAGATGGCTGATTACTACCACGGCGGCAGGACAATGTACTCCAGCATCAGCGAGTGCTACGACGTTAGCAGGCACTGCAGCCGGAGGATGTACTCGCACACTGACTCGAGTTCTACGACCGTACGACGACATCGACCGCGGGAGATACGCCGACGACTGCTACAACGGCGCCAGTGGCTACGGGAGCGGCAGGCAGGCCGCCGTCTACTCCGATGAGTACTCCCGCGGCAGCTACGACTACGGCGGCGGGCAGGAGCACTTCAAGAGGGAGAAGGAGCACAAGGAGCGCCTCGGCGAGATTGGCGCCATCGCCAGCGGCTCCTTCGCACTGGTTGTTATTTGGTAACGATGATCGATCAGATCGCACTATTAATTAATTAATTAATTAATTGTAATAATTGATTCATTAATGAAGTGAATTCCATGGTGAATTGCTTGCAGTACGAGGGCCACCGTGCGAAGAAGGAATCAGGAGCACGCGCGGAGGCACGAGATCGAGGCTGGCGTACCATGAGCATATCGTGAGCAGAAGGAGGCCCACTACGAGGGGAAGCATGAGCACAGGGCGCCACACGGCTACTACAGACGGATCATCCAATTGCAGCTGAGCGTCACATCCATGTCCATGATACTGATGATATGGCCATGCTCGTCGCCGTGACCACATGACAGAGCGTGTAAGTAAGATCTAGCAGATGTTGTGACTTAGTGTGGTTCCTAAGCCCTTTATAATGATTGTTTTTTGTCTCTGATTTTTTATACAAACTCCGGCGAAAATAGCAGATGCAAGTGCTTGTACGTGAATATCATAGTTAAATTAGGGAAGACATATTTCTGGACAGGTTTGAAGTGAGGGGGTCCAAGAAGATCATTGGCATATGCAGTCCATGACACAAGTGATGAGAGGTAAATATCTCACTGCCTGTGTTCTAGAAAACAATATCTCACCATCTTGTTTGTATAGGTATTGCTTTATTTTTTGATACTAAATATGATACAAAAAAAAGCACGCATAAGAGGGTAATGGACTGCATAAGAGGGGTTCAAGAAGATCATTGGCGCATGCTACCACGGGAGTGAATGAGCCCCCGTTTTTTTTGCAAGATTAAAAAAGGTTAAAGGTCCTGCAGCTGGCTAGGAATCCTACTTGACGAAAGAAGGAACAAAAGAGGAGATGACTGTTTCATGCCTGTTTTTAGGCAAATTATGAGCAATTTAAACAACCCCAGCCCCTTGTAGTTTGTTCATTGTACCAAACATTATATGCTTTCCACAAAAACTATTACGGGAAAAATTGTATGAGTACATGTTATCTGGCTCACATATTTAAGAAGTATCATGATATAAAGAAATTTTTATATAATTTTAAAATTATTTTGTTTGGCATGTCTTTCATATGATATATATATTTCATTGACTTTTTTATTAATATAAACATCTTATTTGACATATTTTCTAAAACACGTGTCTGTGGCACGTGCATCTCCATTTATCTATACTATACTAGCAGAAGGGCACATGTCACAGGCACGTGTTTTTTTAAAAAAATTGACGGTCAAATCTTATATCTTACTCTGACAATGCCTACATGGTCAGATTTTATGATGATTGAATGCTCTAGATTAATCTGAAGAGTCCATCTTACATCTTACTCTCACTCTGAAAATGTCTACACCGTCGGACTCTAAAATACCTACACCGTCCGATTTTATAATGATTGAATGCTCTAGATTAATCTAAAGAGTGCACGTTAACCACATCACTAATTTAGTATTTTTTTAAAACAAGTGTCTGTGGTACGTGCCTTCTGCTAGTTATATAAATTGTTCCAACTTTTTTAAAAAAGTAACAAAAACACCTAAGTGTTGGTATCATCATTTCATTTGTTTTAATACAAATTGCATATTAGTGCGCACGTACACCTAGGTAATCGACGAGAAAACTAAGTAGCTAATATTATGGTGATATGGGGGCATGAGCCCCTATATCGAACGTTGAATTTGTCTCTACATGTAAGTAGGTTTGCGTGAATATATGTATATTACTATTTTATTGTAATTATTCAAAAAAATTATTTTATTGTAAGAAGAAAAAGTCATAGTAAATGTGTTCAAACATTATGTTTTCTTTGATTAAAGTAGGAGAAGTTGATCGTTTACGAGTAAGTCCTAAATAATAGTCTGGAAAACTTCATCTAAAACAATATTTTTCACGGTTGAAATTAAACTAGCTAGCTAACTTTATTTTTATTAATGAATGAATGACGAACAGTGCGTTGGGCATGCATTTTGTTGACGATGTTGCTGACAAATGCGGAGAAACGCAGTGAACTCGATGTGTTCACGATTAGATTATATTGCTCGAGGCCCTTACATACTTCCATAAAGATTCATATCCGATACTGATGTCTGTTTAGAGCAGCATGAGAAATTGATTTCTTACGATTACTCCCAAACAGCTATGTAGCCAAGTTAACACACACGACCCAACATGGTGATTTTTTTAACCCCTCTATGTAAAGACTAAAGACAGTTTTTAGGAGAAGCGATACAATTGAATTCCATTGATCCACAGCTCTTAACTATGACTAGGAAAGTGAGATCATGTGCACCTATAAAAGTTTATCGTTAACACTATGTATTCCAAACCACAGCATGCGGTAGTGCTGCATGTGATATCCAACAAGCAATACATTAATCCCAAGTTAGGTTTAGGGAGGACAAATAGTTGGAAAATTCAACATTGTGAGAACAATATCCCTGCTAGAAGTGTTCGGGACCTCACCACTCAACTTATGTTGGCAAAGAGATCTTATTGCCCACAAGTTAACAGCTTGGAATAGTTTGCTTTCACATATTGCTAACACTGTGCTAAGCCAGGAACCAGATGAATTTCAATGAAACCTACACCCAAGCGGTCAGTTCCTAGTGAAGTCTCACTACTTGGCAATGATCCATAGCGATGTTCCTAATTTAAACAAGTGTTTATGGAAACTAAAAGCTCCTTTGAAAATCAAGATCTTTATGTGGTACTTACGGAGGGAAGTGGTTTTAACTAAAGATAACCTAGCAAAACACAACTAGTAAGGGAGCAAAAGATGTTGCTTCTGTGACAAGGATGAAACAATTAAACACCTTTTCTTTAAATATCAATCTGCACGTGCAGTGTGGTCCATTATATATGCGGCGTCAGGTCTCTTAGCCTCACAGTGTGTGTGATATATTTGGAAATTGGCTATTGGGTACTGAAAGGAGCTGAAACGTTAGTTCTGCTAGGGGTGGCCGCTGCATGTTAGTCGCTATGGATATGCATAAATGATATAGTGTTTGGTAAAAAATCAACTCATTTCCGTTGCACGTTATCTTCCAAACTGTACATTGTCTCTATACATGGAATATCTTACAATATCTTACAGAAGCCCGCTTCACAGGACATGGTGAGACATGGTTGTTGCGGCATTACTACAATTGACGCAGGTGGCCAAAGAGTTTTTTTTTCCCTGTATGACAATCTAGTCTACGAAATGATTGTTATTAGTTATTAGTTTGTTTGGAGTTTTTATTTCTTCTGTAGGTTGTGTGCATCCCGCTACTAGAGATCAAAAGTTTATTTCAAGACTTTGTATCACTCAATATAATGCTCTTGAAATTTAATAAAGCTTCTTTATAAAAAAAATCTTAAGCCCAAAGATTGAAATAATGATCGACTTGAGGTTAAGGATCATTGAGAATGAGAATTGGAAGGTTCTAGTGCCCTGTGCCCCGCAACATGGATGCACACTTCAATATTTTTTGAAGAATCAGAAACTTCACTATGAAATTGTTCTCAACACGCACAAGCTTTTATAGAGAATCTTTTTCTCATATTTTCATGCCTTTTTTGTTTTGTTCTGTTTTGCTTAATGAATGTAGTGTATGTAATTTGGAAACTAGAACTGATGTTATAATAATCCTTGAATAAGGTGAACCTAAAACCTAAGGAAAACACTTAACATTAACTTTTAAAAAGATTGCAAAATGCTTTTAAAGTAATAAAAGCAATATTTCAACGTTTTCTTGCTCCATGTAGATATCTAGTTAGAATCACTTAAGAGCATCTCCAAAAGTGCTCAAAATTCACTCCCAAAAAAGGTTTTAGGAAAAAAGTGACTTGCTAATTGTGTTCGTCGTCTCTTAACTTCAAAAAAATTGTGTTCGTCTCAATAGCTGAAACTCTTGCACACAGCAGATCGAGAGCATGTGAGTATGTGACATGTCTAGAGACAAGAACGCTGGGACAAATGTGTTCGCGTTCTGTGGTGGGGGAAAGAAACCAGGGCTCGTACCACAAATAGATGACAGGGGTAAGATTTTAATTATTTAGGAACTAGATGTTGGGAACTGTTAGAGAGAGGGCTATATTTTTACTCCCAAAAACTTTTAGCAAGTCTTGAGACTCTATTTTTGGGATACTCTTGGAGATGCTCTATACATATGCGATGAATAGCACTGAAAAAATTGTTACACATATATAGCATATTACGATGTGTTGATATAAACTTCATCTTCGATAATCTAAGTGAATAATGATTGTATTCCACCACTTTCAGGCCGCTCTTTTCTAGCATCATCTGTCACGCACGTACGTACAACATCTGTGGGGCCCAGTTCTGTGCTGACCAATAGCATACACCCATTACTCCACGTGGTGGTGCACACGATAGGCAACCTTGGCCCACAGGTCAGCCACGCCGCGGACTGATAAATATTGGAGAAAAAATATCTCCAAAATGCAAAAATGGGGAGTGACCGAGGCCCGTTCCCTCCTGGCTCCCTCCCCTGTCCCCTCTCCCTTTGTCGTCTCGTCTTCGTCCTTCTCGTACTCGCTCTCGCTCCACCCAAGCCACTCGATCGGCTCCGCCCCTGGCCTCCAAGCCCCCCTGCAAGGCCCACCGGTCCCGCCTCAAAATCAACTCCGGCCTCACAACCTCCCGCAGCACAATTCCCTCGTGCGCCGCGCCGCTCGCCATCCTCGCCTCGCGCCCTCGGCTACATACTCTCTCTAGTCTCGAATCCTTCTGGTAGTGGCGGTGTAGCAGCAGAAGCAGTAGCAGCGGTGCTCTGGGATCCCATGTCGGGGGCAATCGCTTCCTCGTCCTCGGCCTTCCTCCTCCTCGTCGCGTCATCCTCGCCGCGGCGCAGGCGGAGCAGGGTGGGCGCTGCTCTATGCTCGTACGGCTACGGCGGCGCGGGCCTGCGGTTACATTGGGCGCGGCGGGGCCCGTGTCGGGATGGAGCGGCGGCGGTGCGCGCCGCGGCGGCGCCGGCCGGGGGCAAGGGCGAGGACTCCGCGGCGGCAGGAGAGAGCTCCACCTCCACGCCCTGGGGGGTCGCCGTGCAGGGCAGCGAGGCCAAGGTTGATTCCCTACACAGTTGACGCTTGGAACATGTCAATTTCAGTTTGTTTCGCTTAAAGTAGTACTAGTTTATTGACACTTGGGAGTTGGGGCATGCCATTTTGGAGTATAAAATCATTGGGAATTTGTGCACAGCTTGCTTATCGCAAGGGATACTGGGATAGCTACCGTTTCTGTCGGAATGCAGCTTCACGTTTAGTTTTAGCCATGCGTTTATTTTTCCTTGCTGTTACACTACATGAGATTTGACACATGCTTGAAATCATATGTTTAAGCTACTTTGTACTTTTGTATACTTTGCCCCGGCTATATTGATGTTGAATTTCTGACCAAATCCATTGTGCATTCAGGCTGCAGATTCTGATTCACCTCCCAAACCTGCGACAACCGTGCCGAAGCAATTTAGCAGCGCTGCAAACCAAAATGGGGCGCTTGGGGGCAGCAGTGTGAGTAAACCTGCCACGCCAGTGTCCGAACCCAAAGCCGAGTCGCCAGCTCCTGTCTCCGAGACAGACACACATGCCAGTGTGAAGGTTGCTGAACCGGAGCCTGCCGCATCGGATGATGCTAAGGAAAGCGTTGGCATTGCTGAACCAGTGGAAGCCAAGGCTGATGCCACTGCGGCTACGGAAGCTGCAGCGGGTGCTTCTGATGACAGTGAGCACAAGGAACCTGGCCCTTTGGCTGGGCCGAATGTGATGAACGTCGTCGTGGTGGCTTCTGAATGTGCTCCTTTCTGCAAAACAGGTACGTTGCATCTCTGCTTTGATACTGACTCCTGTGTTAGTTTCATGATTTGCTCTGACGATTGCTGACTCATAGGCGGTCTCGGAGATGTTGTGGGTGCTTTGCCCAAGGCTTTGGCGAGGAGAGGACATCGTGTTATGGTACACACACATTTAACTTTCCTGTCGTCCCTTGCAAAAAAGCAGTTCTTACTTTGCTAAGGAGATGTGCTGCTTGAGCTGTTATGCACCTAACTGTGGACAATTCTGAACTCTTGTCCTCTGTGCATCATAGAAAAAGAACCTCATAGAGTACAGTTCTACTAGACAAGAAAAGTAATGAAAATAATGTGTTCCAATATCAGGTTGTGATACCAAGGTATGGAGAATACGCAGAAGCCCGAGATTTAGGTGTACGGAGACGTTACAGGGTAGCTGGACAGGTATGGAGAAAATGGAAACAAAGAGTCTTTAGTGTCCTGAATGAAAGAAAAAGATAAGAGGATTGATTTTCTCCTTCTGGTGATTTGCAGGATTCAGAAGTGACTTATTTTCATTCTTACATTGATGGAGTTGATTTTGTATTTATAGAAGCCCCTCCCTTCCGGCACCGGCACAATGATATTTACGGAGGAGAAAGAGTGGTATAACCCAAGTTTCTAGTGCTTCTATTAACAGTAGAAAATTAAAGTGAATGCTTAAACATTTGGCTAAACTATTGTTATGCATTTTTTCATCTGATGGCAGGATGTTTTGAAGCGCATGATTTTGTTCTGCAAGGCTGCTGTTGAGGTACCTTCCCCTATTGTGCTTCTAGCTGCTATAGATTACTAAACAATTCATAATAAGAGAACTAATTTGGACCTTTTTAATATCTAATTGACTAATTGATTACTGATCAATAAGAAGATAATTCATTACTGGTCGTATTTGATTATGCAACTACGTCCTGGTTCCCAAAACTCGACAATATGTACTCTGTGCTGGCTAGCCATTATACATAATTTCTATCTTTCCAGCTGGATAATGTTATTCTGTAGAAATCTGTCATTTGCTTTCGAATTTCTTGCAACAAGCTGTCTGTGTGCCTCACTGAATAATTTTGAATAACAATGACAGCTCATATCTGTTTTGGTTTATTATGGGTGTGTCAATGTGCCATTATGTTCGTTGTCAAATTATAATTCCAAACATTTGCAGGTTCCGTGGTATGCTCCATGTGGTGGCACTGTCTATGGTGATGGCAATTTAGTTTTCATTGCTAATGATTGGCATACTGCACTTTTGCCCGTCTATCTGAAGGCCTACTACCGAGACAATGGTTTGATGCAGTATGCTCGTTCCATTCTTGTGATACACAACATTGCTCATCAGGTTCTACACCTTAATCTTGGCTTGCATCTTTTTTCTCTATGAATACTTGACCCAGTAGTGTACTTGGTTCTGAATCAGCTTTACTTATGTTGTGTTTATATCTTTCTAGGTTTCTGTCATGTAGATTTTTCACATTTACCTCATGATATGAATTATTTCACAACTTGGTAAATCTGAAAAGCCTGTTATGTTTCTAGTTTCCTGCAACTGATTAGTAATCTGATATTCAGATGAAATGAAACTACAAAGTTCAGTCAAAGGACAGAATGTGGTAGGAATGTTAGCCATATTTATAAACATGATTTTTGTTGATAGGAATAGTTTTGCTGGATCTGCAAAACACTAGTTACTTTCAGGCATCTGTTCTTTACTACTTTCAGCATCAATTTGGTTCCTTTTGATTTCAGTCCCCAATTTGGTTCTTTAGTTCATGAAACATAATGAAGACTGATATAGTACTTGTGACATAAATAATTGCTACTTGAGACACCAAGACCAAAATTGCTGATGCAGTTTTTATGCTCTATTGTTCCGGGTCTTGCAGGGACGTGGCCCCGTAGAGGACTTCTTCACTTTCGACTTGCCTGAACACTACATCGACCACTTCAAACTGTACGACCCCGTCGGCGGCGATCACAGCAACGTCTTCGCCGCCGGGCTGAAGATGGCGGACCGGGTGGTGACGGTGAGCAGCGGGTACCTGTGGGAGCTGAAGACGTCTGAAGGCGGGTGGGGTCTCCACGACATCATAAACCAGAACGACTGGAAACTGCACGGCATCGTGAACGGCATCGACACGCGCGAGTGGAACCCGGCCGTGGACGTGCACCTCCACTCGGACGGCTACACCAACTACACCTTCGACACCCTCGACACGGGCAAGCGCCAGTGCAAGGCCGCCCTGCAGCGGCAGCTCGGCCTGGAGGTCCGCGACGACGTGCCCCTGATCGGGTTCATCGGGCGGCTCGACCACCAGAAGGGCGTGGACATCATCGCCGACGCGATCCACTGGATCGCCGGGCAGGACGTGCAGCTGGTGATGCTGGGCACGGGGCGTCCCGACCTGGAGGATCTCCTGCGACGGTGTGAGGCGGACCACGGCGGGAAGGTGCGGGCGTGGGTGGGGTTCTCGGTGCCGATGGCGCACCGGATCACGGCGGGCGCGGACGTGCTGCTGATGCCGTCGCGGTTCGAGCCGTGCGGTCTGAACCAGCTGTACGCGATGGCGTACGGGACGGTGCCCGTGGTGCACGCCGTGGGCGGGCTCCGGGACACGGTGGCGCCCTTCGACCCGTTCGCGGGCGCCGGGCTCGGGTGGACGTTCGACAGGGCGGAGGCCAACCGGATGATCGACGCGCTCGGGCACTGCCTCAACACGTACAGGAACTACAAGGAGAGCTGGAAGGGACTGCAGGCGCGTGGCATGGCGCAGGACCTCAGCTGGGACCACGCCGCCGAGCTGTATGAGGACGTGCTCGTCAAGGCCAAGTACCAGTGGTGAGCGAGCGGCAGGCTCAATGGCGACGCCGACGCGCCACCTCTTGTCGCGGGACCCTGGACGCGAGGGCGAGTTCGTCCTCCTTCCAGGCGGTGTCTGCGGCGCATTTGCGCCGGGCGATGGTGGTTGGCGTGGCCTGGGGGCGAATGCGCGATGATGCCATTGCCACCGGGCGGGGGGCAGTGAGACTGAGACAGCGATGGTCTGAACCGCTTCGATCCGGTTCGAGGTAATGTAAATCATCGAGTTTTTGGAGGTGGGGCGCGTGCATTCAGCCGATAAATGTAGCAGCTGTACTACTCTCATATCGCCATTTTGTTACTCCTATCGTTACTAAGTCAAAGTTAGATACGCGTTCAATGAACTTGGTACAGAAATTACTCTGCATCGTCAGATCCTAACTACCTCAGCCCCGTCGCCGACACTAGCTGGAAGAAAACACCGTCGCCATTGACGGCAAAGATTTTCTACGAAGGCACAATTAAAATTAAAAGGATGTGCTCCAATAATTGGCACCTTCAACTCAAAGATGCGCATAAAAGTACAGGCGAAACTCACCTTTCACTGTGGCTCCTGCTACGACTAGTAAGCATCGCTGCAATTATACTTTGACGTCTTTGATGCACCAAACACACGTTGATAGGAATGCCACCTAAATTGCGCGTAGCCACATCCCACAGGCTGTCACATGCAGTGCAACTACTACTTCGCATGCGAGTAGATCCTGTCAAAGCTAGCTCGTAGCAAATGCATGGGGGCCTCCATGGGCACAAGTCGGCCGCCCAAACCAACCACACTGTCCTGTGTCCTGTCCATTGGATGCGGGCATGCGGCGCCCAAGGCGTCCAAAAGAGCAAAACCCTACGCTTACTCTACCCTCAAGAGCTCACATGGCAACGTGTGACGAGGAAACTTTGCACTCTCTTTTCTTTTTTTTTCTTGTGCACGAAACAAGTTGTAGGGAATTAGGGTAGAGATCGAACAAATATACTACTCCATAGGTTCGCGATCACACAGATCATGACAAACCGAGATGTGCACTTTATGCTGCGTTGTTGCTCGATCTCGCAATAAAAAACAATCCCATCTGCTGTAAAGTGAAGCTGCTCCCTACTGTACATTGCAGCTCTAACAACTGCAGTGAGCCGGACGTGAGAGACCAGATTCGTGTATCATTCCTTCAGATCTGAGACACACCTATTTAGTCAATTAGACTATCCGGGCTTGTAATAAGCCCGCGCATTCTCCTTCCCCCTCGTGGTCTACATGCCACACCCACCCCAACCATTCCCTCCTCGAATGAGCAGTGCCTGAACCCTGAAGTGCAACGCCACTCGCAGCAGCAGGCAGCAGCCATGGAAGGTACACTTGACCCCTCTTATTTCTAGGCGTAATTCCCTCTGCTCTTTTTTTTTTTTTTTTTTTTTTGCCCCTAGGGTTGTAATTCCCTTTCCCTCTGCTTAATGGGCTAGCCTGATCTCTAATCTCTCCACTCGTGCACCGGTTCCAAATTTCCAATAATGCAGGTGGCCAGGCGCTGCGCGCCGCCGTCGGCGACGTCTTCTTCCGCGCGTCCGACGATCAGCTCTCCATCTCGGCGACGATCGCCGCCGTCGTCGAGTGGTGGGTCCGGGCGTGGGGGCAGGTCAGGGCGGAGCTCCTGGTGCCGCTACTCAGGGCGGCGGTGGCCATGTGCATGGTCATGTCGGTGATCGTGCTGGCCGAGAAGGTGTTCCTGGGGATGGTGAGCTCCGTGATGAAGCTGCTGCGCCGGCGGCCGGGGCGGACGTACAGGTGCGACCCCATCGCGCGCCCGGACGAGGAGGGCGCTGGCTCCGAGGCCTATCCCATGGTGCTCGTCCAGATCCCCATGTACAACGAGAAGGAGGTACGGCCGCTGGCGCCTTTGCGTTCCTGACTCTGCTTCTCGCAGGATCAAGTGTTCTTGGTGAACTCTGACAATTTTTTCAGAGTCTGACCCTTGTTAGGAGCCCTTTTATATAGATTAAACTAGATAAGTTTGCATTGGATTACTTCTATGCTGCACTAGCCATAATTCTAGATTACTGGCAGAAGTGGATTAGAATGCAGAACAAGGGGTTTTTTTCTCTTTTTTCTCCTCAATTTACAGAGTACTAGTAGTCCCACATCTCTATCTGACAGGATGTTTTTGCAACACGCAGGTGTACCAGCTATCAATAGGAGCAGCTTGCAGGCTCACATGGCCGGTGGATCGATTAATAGTGCAGGTCTTGGACGACTCTACCGACGCCGTCATCAAGGTGAGATGAGAATGAGATCGGCCTTCGTTTTCACCTGTTCCTCAGCTTGAATGCCCTGCCATCTGCCAGGGGAACATGCAGCAGGGGAACCGGGTGCCGGCAGGAATGCATGGTCCTGGAGCCCAAACAAAAATCCTGCCATTTTTTTTTACTTCCTATTAAAACGTAAAGTTTGCCATTTCTACTCCACGGCATGTTTGGCAGTTTGTTCACTGCATTTGATTCGCACGATGCAAGCAGATTTTTTTAAAACAGATCCTAACTTTAAACTAAATCTTTGCGATGATCTGGATCGGCACAGGAGCTGGTGAAGAGCGAGTGCGAGCGATGGGCAGGGGAGGGGGTCAACATCAAGTACGAGACACGCAAGGACAGGGCCGGGTACAAGGCCGGGAACCTCAAGGAGGGTATGCGGCACGCCTACGTGCGGGGCTGCGAATTCGTCGCCATGTTCGACGCTGACTTCCAGCCGGCGCCAGACTTCCTCGTCAAGACCATCCCGTTCCTCGTCCACAACCCCAGCCTCGCGCTCGTGCAGACGCGCTGGAAATTCGGTGAGTCTCGGCTCGGCTGGCAGCCGACAAAGGTTGCCACTGTTTTCTGTAGTAGTACTTATTTATTTATTTTGGGTAAGTGAACAGAGGCAAAATTGCCTGCACAGCAACTAACAGTCCGGACAGAAGCTGCTGCTGTCTACCTGGCTGATGCTGTTGATAGCTCGACAATTAATAGGGCAATCGAGCAGGATTTTTTTTTTTTTTTTTTGAGAAATAGAGCAGGATGGTAATTGGTAACTACTACTACGTAGTACTACAGGGCTTCAACAAGGCCTACTACTACGGTTAGAAGGACTTCTAGCCAGCCCATTACGAGGTTGGGCTGTTAATTAGCTTTCCGCCTCGTCGTGTCCGCCGCCCTCAAGGGAAAAAGTAGCTCCAAAAGGCCCAATACATTTTTATATAAAGGCCCATTATTTTCCTACCTCGGCGCAATCATTAACATACGACATCTGAGCCCATAAGAAGCCCAAATGTTAATGTTGCTTTTGTTGGCCCATGCTTGCCTCTGGGCTTGTTCTGCTTTAGTAGCCAGCACTTCTTTTGAAGACCTGATCGGCGTATTGTTCAGACCTTTAGGTGCACTTGATCCAAACGACCAAACCTGAAATCCCGGCGGGAACGAGGACAAGATTTCAGCTTCTATTTCTAAAAATTCAAATACAATTCGTCAGTCAGTTCAATTCCAATTAATGTTATGCATTGAGGCCAATCTGCAATTCCAAATGCTGACAATGTTTTTGTTAAGCTGCCCTGTAGTGAATGCCAACGACTGCTTGTTGACGAGAATGCAAGAGATGTCCATGGATTACCATTTCAAGGTGGAGCAGGAAGCCGGCTCTTCACTCTGCAACTTCTTTGGCTACAACGGTACCTGCTGCTGCCACCCCTTCTCCGTTGTGCCGCCGTAGTTGTTTTTGTGACGCTGTCATTTTCAGTTTTGCTAAGAGGTCTTCTTCGGTGCTCCATACTACACTATGGTGGTATGGAGTATGAAGGGATGGGCAATTTTATAATTAGACTGTAATATAATTTTTTTTATTAGAGCTTCTAACCTAAATGAACATATGTGTAAAAAAAATAAATATATCGGACCAAATGAGTATAAAAATATCTTTTCTCATAATACCCATATACCACTATATTACTCGATCTATACCACATTATATCACATGTTAAAAATAATTTTTTCCCATAATACCCCTATACTACTATACTACTCGACCTATACTACCTTATACTACATGTGAAGGTGTAGTAGTATACAACTAATTTGGACCGTCAGATCCTTTTATACTGGTCTTTTTGAACACCAGTATAAGGTAGTATGGAGCACCGAAGAAAACTTCTTTGCTAAAGAAATGAGAAATCGAATTATTCATGCACTCAGGAACCGCTGGAGTATGGAGAACTGAGGCGATTGTTGAGTCCGGTGGTTGGGAGGACCGGACTACTGCTGAGGACATGGACTTGGCACTGCGAGCAGGCCTCTTGGGCTGGGAATTCATTTACGTTGGCAGCATAAAGGTTCATAGCTTTAACAAACTGAACTGGGTTAGTCAGACACATCAATTTATCGAGGTGATCCAAGGTTGGGGATTGCGACTTGCTTTTCAGGTTAAGAGTGAGCTGCCGAGCACTCTGAAGGCGTACCGGTCCCAGCAGCATCGCTGGTCATGCGGCCCTGCGCTACTGTTCAAGAAAATGTTCTTGCAAATTCTTGCTGCCAAGGTTAGTCTTGTACACTGTGCCCTGGCACGAGCCATGATTGTGTAACATGATTATGAATTTCGTAGTGCCCCCGTTTCGTACAGTGGTTATTTGTCAACATGTTTATAACATCAGCTATTTTCTTTCTTGAGCAGAAAGTGTCGGTTTGGAAGAAGATGTACATGATCTATGACTTCTTCGTTGCCCGGAGGATCGTCGGCACATTCTTTACCTTATTCTTTTTCAGCATTTTGATTCCTCTGATCATTCTATTCCCGGAAGCGCAGATCCCTGTGTGGGAGCTGATCTATATCCCTACAGCTATCACTCTCCTTAATTCTGTTGGGACTCCAAGGTTAAATCAGAGTTTGCTTCACTAAGTAAAATTGCCAGTACTACCTCTAGTCAAGTTTACTTCACGTTTCAGACAAGAAAGACATGCTGAAAACAACTTTATTTTTTCCTGTCTGAAACATAAGTGTACTTGAATGAGGGGGTACAAGATGCTATGTGTGAACTTTGCACACGCTGAATTGTTTTCTGTGTTGCAGGTCTATCCATCTGATTATACTGTGGGTCTTATTTGAGAATGTAATGGCGTTGCATCGATTTAAAGCCATTTTGATAGGATTTTTCGAAGCTGACAGGGCCAACGAATGGATTGTCACACAAAAGCTTGGGAATCTGCAGAAGCTAAAGTCTATTGCCAGTGTTACGAGGAATGGTCGTTTCAAAGACAGGTAAATTTTAGCGAACAATATATTCATCAGATACACTTCATTGTGTGATAGTCTTGGGCCTAATTTGTTATCCTGCTTCTTGTCAGGTTCCATTGTCTTGAGATAGTTATTGGCATGTTCCTTCTGGTGTCTGCGTGCTTTGACTACATATACAGAGATGACTATTTTTACCTCTTCGTTCTTCCTCAATCCATCATGTATTTTGCAATTGGTTTTCAGTTCATCGGCCTCAGTGTCTCCGAAGACTGACCAATTGCAAGGCGAACTCAAAAGAAAATTGTGTGGTGGTACTGTAGTAGAGCTTTAAGATAGGATAAGCACATGTGGGGTCGAGATGAGTTCTACAGTGATTAAGACACTAATGTGCCATACATAAATCCCATTGGTGCAGCAAAATGCATCTAAAACCGGCCGATGTATCTGAAGCACAACCGATGTATTTAGTGAAGAGTTGTGTTCACATGATCACATCTTGGTGGCACTTTGAAGTGCAGTTATGATTTTATTGGCTGAAAAAGATTCCAGAGTTTGAGTCCTGATTATTGGGCATGATACGACACTTTTCATTTTTAGAGATAGAGAGAGGTTGAAATACTGAAAATTGATGCTCCCTTTTATCACAAGTCATTTGGTAAATCGACAGATTCCACAAAATTGAATTTCGACTAGTATTTTTTTCCTGATATTGAACAAATAAAATGCTATGAAACTACATTTTATGTTGAACCTACTAAAATTTGCCTTACACTGTCAATATACCAATTTATCGTAAAAAACATGGGGGTACCTATTGATGGATCATAAGCACAACATATGCGGGTTTTTTTCGGGGGCGACTATGTACCGCAGATGCGGTGCCCGCCGACCGCCGTACACACTCCAAAGCGCCTCGCCTTTTTTCTGGGCACACCCACGCAAGCAGGTCAAGCACGTCAGGTCCGTGGGCCCTTGAATAGAATTTTTTTTAAAAAAAATCATGTATCATGAACCAATTATTGAAATCAAATTCCGATTGTACCACTAGATTTCTTGTCACGAGACCTTCAAAACTAGAACACACTTGATTAAGTTCGGAATTAAAAAAATAGAACATTCTTTTAAATAGGAGCAAAAATTCATCCGATTTTAGCAACTAGAACAAATAATCTAATCTCGAGGAACAAAAATGTTGTATAGAAGGAACATAAATTTTAACACGTGAAACAAATCATCTACTGGAACAGAATGTTATCATATAGAAGCAAATTAAAGTGAAACAAATCATGTAACTTGTGGAACAAAAATATCGTATGGAATGAACATAACTATTAACATGTGGAACAAATCATCTAGTGGAACAGAATATTATAAAAAAAAGTAAAATTAAAGTGAAACAAATCATATGAAACAAAAATATCATGCGAAAGGAACATAAATATTAACATGTGAAACAAATTATCTAGTGAAACATAGTATTATTAGCAAAAGAGAAATTAAAGTGGAACAAATCAAGTAACCTATGGAACAAAAAATATTGTACCAAAGAAATATAAATATTAACATGTGAAACAAATCATCTATTAAAATAAAATATTATCAGAAAAAGGCAAATTAAAGTGAAACAAATCATGTAACCTATAAAACAAAAATATTGTATGAAAGGAGGAACAAATTATACTACTCGAATTATTCTTAAACTAAAAGAAAAAAGAATCCATCAGAAGAGAATACATTAAAAACTAAACAAGGAAACTAAAAAAATGAAAGAAAAATAAACAAGAGAAAAAAGAAAGAAAATAAATAGGAGAAAAAAGAAAAAAGGAGAAAAATAAAACATCAAACAAGGTACGTCATTGGTAAGCCCACTGGCTAATCACGCAGCCACACATGCTCATTTAGTCTCGAGGTGTGAAAAACCAGTCTACATAGTTATGTAAGAGAATACATAAAATTAATAAAACGAGAAAAATAAATAAAAAAGAGTCTAACTTACCTGCTGTTGACGGCAAGGTGTGGGAATGGGCTGGTCTGCCTAGGCCCAGCGGCATGCAGCACCCCCGACAAAGCTTAGGCTAGCCTACCGGGCCCTGCAGCATGCAGCGTGCACGAGCAAACCATCATGCAGCGCGACGAGTGGGATGGGTGTGCGGTGGAGGCTTGTACACCAGATGCGCGGTGCATAGAAAATCCGGTTTTTTTTCACTGGATGTCCAACCTATCTTTCGCTGGATGCACAACCTATCTCCAGTGTCAAAGCAAAGAAATCCGCCAAATGCCGCGAATTGGATTGCCTGGGGGAAAGGCCACCAGGCCCAAGAATTGGATTCGTAGTGTTTGAGAATTAAGACGGGCCTTCTTTGGTCGGGCCTTTCTTGTCATGAAAAACGCCGGGCAGTGGTGTGGGCATGGCCGCTTGGCTCGGTCGTCGGCTAGCCCGAGGAAGCCCACGGCACGCTTGTTCAGCAGGGAAAAGAAGTCGCGCTTCCAGTGATGTCTCGCGTTGAACGAACGGAGCGGGCAAGGCAGCGACAACACGCATCCGTCAGGTCGGATGGTGCGGGGCGTCGCCGACCCGTTCGAGGCCGCCGCGGCAGACGGGACGACAGCGACGAGTCCGGAGTCCAAGCCCCCTCGCCTCTCGGGCTCTGGGCTCCCGTGCCAACTGCCACGGCGTCTACTTCCCCCCTGAAACACGCGAGGGCAACGTACGCTTCCGTCCGGAATTCCCTTCGGCTCTGTCCCATTTCGGCATTTCCAACCCTGCAAAATCCTTCCTACTCCCATCCATTCTTATGATAGTCTTATTTTCAAACATTAGATTTTTGCAAATAATAGTCCCGTTTACTATCAGTACTGGCTACTGCAAGCTAACCATTTTGTTCTTGTTGCTACTAGTAATTTGAAAGGGTAATTTGGCTGTAGGACATTGTAGAAATGTGATTTTTGCTAGTGGACACTACTCATTCTGCTATTTGCTGCTGGACATTGTACAAGCGTTAATATTTGCTGTTAGACACCGTGGCTATTATAATAACAATTTTTTTGCATTAGAGGATAGAAAGAAATTAAAATGACTAAAATGCCTCTGCCCATACCAATGGCGGGCCAACGCGACGCCGTATTCGCGCGCCGGCGTCCCCAGTCCCCACCCAATCCGCGGCGACGCCGCCCCCCACCTCATCCGGCCGCGGTGTCACCGCGCCAGAACCTCATCCTCAGACGCGGCTACCAAGCGCAGCCACCGGCTGGCCCCCTTATCAGGCTTATCCCTAGAGGACGAGGGGTAGGACGTGGTGGACAAGGATGAAGAAGAGCGTGATGCCGCGAGGGTCACCGCCGCATGGTCAAGCTCCGACGCCTGTGCCCAAGGGACGAGGGCCGACGATCTCCGGTGTGTGCGGAACGGGGATAGAACATCCGCCGAGTCGAGCGGCCTGGACACGTCCGTGCTCGTCCAACACGGAGCACAGGGAGAGGGAGATGGGAACCGAGAACTTCATCGTTTGGGCTGCAGTGGTGCATAAAACTTGCGAGATTTCCGTTTTCCTCGTGTGGGTTTGGTGATCGCGACCTGTATTTTTATCCTGAAATTGTTAATTTGGTTGGTGCTGCTCTGGCTTGTGGGAGATGCAGGTAGCAAGCTCCACGCCTGGGCAAAGTCTACCTGGTTGATTTTTCTGAAATTGCATCGCGTGGTGGCTTCTGCTTCTACCATCTCGAGCCCATCGATGGTGTCGTCTCCATTGCACCTCGTTTCTTTCAACAGTTCGAGCGCAACGCTGATTGGTTCAACCGGCGCAGGCTGGAGGCTGGAGGCCTGGAGCTAGTAGAGAGCGGCAGAGGAAGAAAGAACACATCAGGTTGAGGATAAAACTTACAGCACTTGTGAACATAGGGGCAAAATTGACTTTGTACAAGTTTTCTCTCTCCCCAAACAGGAGAAATGAATACTTTATTTCTCCTGATGTCCACCGGCAAATATAAGTAAACGAGGAGTGTCCAGCAGCAAAGATCAATTTGAGCAATGTCCACCAGCAAAAATCACATTTTTACAATGTCCTACAGCTAAATTACCCAATTTGAAATCTTTGCCAATAGTACTCTCTTGCCCGTATTTTATGTCCTCCCAAGCATCTGTAAGTACAAGCTGCTTGCTGCACTAGTTGTCGAGTGCTCTTAACCACTGGGCAATTGGGCATTTTCTTTAACGTGTTACTCTCATGTCCATGGCCCCCAGTGGATTTGCATGCTTTTTCAGGGAGTATGCTGAGCATCATGCTTGTTTAGTGTAAAAGGACACCCTTACAAAATGTTGGAGTTCATTATGAAGTCAAAGATGTGTCTCGGATGTTTATTCCACCCTTTTCGATTTGAAACCTGAACCTAAAGGATGGGTGCCGCGCGAACGAGCACACAAATTTTACGCGCCAAGAACCATCCAGAAAAACGCAAAACTTAAAAATGAAGGAAAAGTAAAGCAGGTAACAAAAGGAGGTACTGTAAAAAGAGAGATCGCTCCCAGCCGTTCATTCTCCATTCCTCCCATGACCCCGCCGCCCAGTCCACGGGCACAGGACGCTGCAAGCCTACAACTGCAAAGAAGATATCACAAAGATTCAAAGCACCAGTACGAAGTTTCATGTGCGCCCCCGCCATGGCGCCATGCGTATCTCTGCTGCCATTGCTGCACTGTGGCCACTGACACTCGCACGTTGCATGCCACCACGGTCTCCACGTCCGTGAGAGCAGGAGGCGTGTAGCCTTTTGCGCCGTGTCTGCCCTAGTAGGGGAAGCGCATCGATGGCAAATCGCCGACCTCTTGCCCCCACTCCGCTCGCATGCCGGAGAACACCGCGATAGCTTTTCCCATGCGAGGGGATTGCCTGTCGGTTATCCGAGTGAAATTGCTTCTGCCGCACATGGCTAAAGGTGATTGCAATTTGCAACTACAAATCGCGGCACAAGAGATGACATAATATTGTCATCTATTGATGCTATGCATTGTTATGTCCAATCAGGCTGAGCAAACGAATTCCTGTTCGTCCAGCAGAAACATCAACCAAAAAATACTGCAGGAAGCCCAGTGTAGCAGTGCATGGCTCCCAATCATCTCCATAATATTCTTGGCGCGGCAAGGAGCTGGCGGTTTCTCCCCCGTAAGGGCGACCACAATGTGTCTCAAAACCAGTCCATAGTGATTAAAATATTTCATTCAGCTAGCTGAACCATTGTGCAACCCACTCATAAGCCAGTCCATAGTTTCAGCCGCCCATAGCTGTATGGACCGCCCATATAGAATAGAATAATGTTTTATCTCTCTCCCCTTGTTCTTCTCCCCGTCACAGGCTTGGGTTGTTGGACTGCCCGCCATCGCCAAGATCCGATTTCGTGAGCTTGAAGATGGATTTCAGCACCTTGACACTCAATCTGGTTCATGAATCACCGCTCCTTTTGCCGGCGAGGTCGCCGCCGGCGACGCACTCCACTCCATGTGCTTGGGGATCTAATCGAACTCGAGTAAGATGATTGGAAAGAGGAGGCTGGCCACCAAAGATCGTCCACACTCTCATTCATGCTCAATGCTATGGCATCGAGCAAGAAAAGGCTAGTAGGAAGTTAGGAAACTTACCCGTCGCTCACTGCTATGGCATCGAGCTGCTCATTGCTAGCGGCTACCTCGGTGCGGATTTAGCTCAGCGAGGTGCCTCGCTCTATGCAAGCAAGGGCGTGAGAAATCCAGAGCCAAGCAGTAGAGGAAGGAAGAGGTCGGAGACGAGGAAGAGGCAGTTGTCCAAGCAGGTGAGGATGGGGGAGTTGTGAATCAATCCTCTCAAAACCATCAGGATCCGCGTGCTCCCAGATTGATTTGGTTGGGGGAGAAATCGATTCGCTCGCTTGAGGCTCGATTTGGGGGTGGAAGAAGGCCGATCTGGCGAGAAGAAGGACGGACGGCTGCTGGCAAGGCACATACAGAGGAAGAAGCTCGGAGGGATCGGGGACGAGCGGCGGCGCTAGCAGAGGAAGCTGCTCGGAGGATGGAACGGGGGAGTGAACGGTTGGGCTTGGAACATTTTTTATTTGCTATTGGGCCCCACGTTTAACCCTTTCCATTGTAGCAAAACCAATAACTAAAGTCTACTGACAAAAAGCTGAACCATATGGACTACCTAGTCCAAATACATTGTGGTCGCCCTAATGAAACACTGATGCTTGTCGGGCACCATCAGAAGAATCCAATGGGTAGAAGATGGCCTGCGTGACCGGATGGTCTCCGGTCAAAATTAGCGGTCAGAGACGGGAATGACTGTTCTAGAAATCCAAACCCCCAACAGAACCTGATTGCAGAGATGGCTTTATTTTAGGACTAGACCCCCCTACTTTTGGCGCCTCACTTCTCGAGCAATGCAGCTATACGCATGGTGGTGGTGGGGCAGCGGCACCAGGCACGAGTTTTACCGGTCCTCGCCTTCGCCTGCAATGCACGGTAACTTCAGTACGGGTAGCAAGAATCTCTATGCTGGTACACAAGGAATCTCTATGCTCGGAGGCCAGGGTACAGCAAAATCAAACACAGTGTTGGCATTGCACAGCATGTACGTGTGGTGAATTCGGTACAAAATCTAAGCTAGCGTGCCTTTTCAAAATAACCTGGAGTGTAGGAATGTTGGATTATCACATAAGAGTCGGCTACAAGAAGGCAGCACAAGTTACTGCACGAAAGGGGAGAAATTGGCCGCGCAAGTGAAAATCCCTGGATCAGCGTTAATTGAGCTCCCAACGTTCTGAACTTCTGACAAAACACTTCGACAGTATCTCAGTCAGGAGATTCGTCACGGTTGATCATTAAGTAGTACTACCCAGTTTGCGAGCACGCTGTCTAACCTTGACGCTTTGTGTTGTTGGCATGTCATCATAACCTAGCTGATTATTATCCTTACATACTACTATTAAATCAGCCCAATAGATTATTTTATTCTCAAACTTTTTAGCTCAGCCTCTCAACAAACTTTTTAGCTCAGCCTCCTCTCGTCTTGACACGGTCAGACATACTTCCTTTGTAATTGTAAATGAACCCTATTAAAATAAGAGCCCTAAAGCAAACTATTTCAATATACCAAATCATCTGTCATAAATTTGGTCCACTGGAGTAGTTTATCTTAAGATTTCTTCTTAACTCTCTACGAGCAAACCGGCCCAGCCCATGACGAATTGCGACGGAATTAGATCCAAGTTCAACGCTGTGCCACCTTTGGATTTTTTGAACGGTGGCAAAAGGACACCGTGCTACCAACCAACCACTGGAAACGGAAATGGCACAAGTCATGCAGAAATTGCAGATTGAACACGTCAGGGTTCACAACACCGAACACGCGCAGTTGTACCAACACAATTAAGCCGTTCATCAGAAGGATAACATGATAAGGTTCATTACAACCAACAGTCCAACACGCTTTCACGCCACAAAACATCTCATCTCAACTCTCAAGAGGTTGGCCATCACCATGAGGCCCAAAACGCAGATTGGCGGGTGATACAAGGCGGCCGCCATTAATCTTGAAGCCAAGCCTTTACCACCACCTCCAATTCCCTAGCCAAAACAACCAAGGAACGAACCACTCACTCTAGCCTCACACCAGCACGATAAAAACCCATGCTTACTAGGCCTAAAAACTACTGGTAATTCCCAAGAACCAATGCGAGATGCGCCACACATAAAACCATGGCGGCCTCTCAGCAAGCTCCAATTGGGTTGGTGAAGAACTACTGCGACCATTCACTAGTACTACTACTACTACTTGCGCCGTTGACGCTGCTGTTGCGGTAGGTAATGGTGGGGTAGTGCTCAGTTAAACTGGGCCCCGCTGAAGGTCTGGCCGAAGGCCCAACCGCGGGGGGCGGCGTTGTTGGAGACGACGGAGCGGCCGTCGCTGGTGGTGACGCGGAAGGAGAGCGCCTGGCCGTCGAGGAGCGCGTTGTTCTGCCAGTTCTGGCCCCAGTTCCGGGACATGGCTTGCCACCCCGGGGAGCGGTCGCCCTTCACGGCCACCGCGTGCACGTCGCCGGCGCCGCCCACGTTGGTGACCAGCACCAGGTTGAAGTAGGAGTGGCCGTTGATGGTGAAGCGGATGCCGCCCTTCTTGTTGCACGCGACCCTGTAAGCACGGAATAGAAAACAAACAAAACCAGGCATCGTCAGATCTGGACGAAACCATCTCGTTTTGCTGCAAACGAAATGTGAAAAGTTGTAGTACCACCATACGGACCTGCGGTAGGAGACGGGGACAATGCCGGCCCTGTAGAGCGCGATGCGCTGGAAGACGGGCTGGGACATGTCGAAGTGGGCGCGGGGCGGGTTGCACCAGCCGCCGTCGTCGGAGGGGAGCGCGTTGTTGGGCGGGCAGAAGTTGGTTGCCGTGACGACGACGGAGCCGGGCAGGCACGAGTGGCTCCCTCCGCCCGCGGCGTCGCAGCGCACCTCGAAGCAGGCGCCGCAGCTGAGGCCGTTGTTGAAGAGCGCCGTGCTCAGCGCCGCCGTGTTCGTGCCGTACCCCTGGCTGTACAGGTTCCCGTACCCGCACGCCCCTCCTGCACGCGCACACGAATTACGGAGACAAAGGATTTTAGTCACACGAGTGGATTGAGCAGCGAAGGAACCAGGTTGAACCTACTAGGGAGTAACTGAAAGCGGACGTACCCATGGTGCCGGACGCGTCGCCGCCGCCGTAGAAGGTGGCGTGGGCCGAGGACCACGCGCCACCGCCCAGCGGCGCGTGCCCGTGCGGCTGCGGGGTGCGGCAGGGCGTGACGGCGCCCGAGCCCCACCCCGTGCGCGTGGTGCCCGTGCCCGAGCCCAAGCCCGCGGGAGAGCGCCAGCGGAAGCAGCGAGGCGAGGAGGAGGACCGCCGCGAGGACGGTGGTGGCTCGGCGAGGCGCCATTGCGTCCTGGGCTCGGGGGGACGGAGGCGGAGCGCGAGGGGCAAAGGGGGCGGCGGCGGGGAGTGAGGTGGAGGTGGGGTGGAGTGGAGTGAAGAGCGAGGTGGGGTTGCGGGGCGGGGATAAATAGAAGGTGGAGGTGGCGGCAGGGTTTCAAACCGGCGCGCGCGGCTCGCGTGGCGCCCAGGGCGTGGGCGCGACGGGGACGGTGGTTGCGGGCGTGGGGCGCGCGGCGCGGCGGCCTGCGGGGACGGACGGGGCGGAGTGGTGTGGGGCACGCCATGCCCTGCAAAAAGGTCGATGGGAGCGGCCGCGTAGGGACACGGGTTTTCTGGCGGGCACGCTCTTGGGAGGCGTGGCGCGGGCCGAACGGACGGACGGGAGGAGTGCGGAGAAAAAAAGTGGGTGCCCCAGCAGTAAAGCGCGGGTGGACTCGCGGTGACGGTGTGGCACGGCGCGGCGGCTTTGCGAAGTTGAACGTGGGGCGCGCCGCGCGGCTGGTGACGCGACGCCGTGACGGTGGTGCTACACTCCTAGCCGGTGTAGCGGTGTGAACTCTGAAGTGTGATGCGCCGTTTGTACTAGCGTCTAATGGGAAATCAGCCACACAAGGTCGCGTGTACTAGTGTGCGGCTCCAGCTCTCACCGCTCGTAGTCAGTGGTTGCGTTTTTTTTTTTTTTTTTTGCGTATGCCCGTGTACCGTACGATTGGTAGGCGGCAAAAGTCCGTGCTCCGTGGGAAACACAAGCATGTGACGATGTTTCTAACGAACTTTGTCAGCTGCGGCCTCCAGGACCGCAGCGGTGCAAAGGGGGTTAGTTTAATAGACGGAAATTTCTTAACGGAACAGTCATCTCTTGTGGTGGGACATACAGGTATGATGCTTTGACCAGTGTGAGGATTTTGACAACTACAGATTCTACACGCGCCAGGGCGATTTGGGCGTAAACAAGGGTCTAAAATGGGACAGGGTACGGGGCGAACAGTACGGTGTACAGGGGTGTTGCCGTAACCGTCGTATTTAATGCCCGCCCCTTACCATTCAATGTGAACTCGGGGCGACAGTACTGGGCCACGGTACTCATGGCCTTATGGGCCATCAATATCTAATGGGCCATATCTGCTTGCCGGCCTTTGCAATTTCGAAAGGAACATTGAGCTGGGACAATTGACATTTCCTCCGTTCGAATGAGTATGCGCTTTGCCTGTAACAGCGAAAACAATGCACATAAAGTATAAACTACTACCACAATGCAATCAACGGAAATGTTTGGACTTTCCTTAGGTACAAGCGTGCAATGGTTTCGTCTTGGTGACACATACTATTTACAGTATATATACGTACAGTAGTTGTACTACCTGTGCTTGGCCTCCGCTTGCCTTAAATAAGGCTTATCACGGGAGCAACTAGTTACACCAAACCCTGAGACCCGGTTGAAGCGTGCGATCAGTGAGGAGACTGCATTACTTCAAAAAAAAAAAAAGGTGAGGAGACTGCACGCGCTGAGGATCCCAACGAACACGCCATGTGCCTGGGTAGGAGAAACCAAGAAAGGCTGCGCTGAGCCAAGGGACGACCGTGGTTTGCTGGCCCTGGCGCGTAGCCCAGAATTCTGTTAGCGCTGTACAGATCGGTTGGTGCGGTGTTCAATTTCCCCTGTCAGGATGCGATACAGCTCGTCAGGCCAAAGATTTGAGGTCCCGATGCCATTTGCAACTAGTAGCGCCATCCATGTGCCCTCCATTTCGCTTCCTGTTAAAATAACCACATCTAACTCAACACATGATCTACCAAAAAGTTTAACATTATTTCACCAGCTGATGTAATTTTTTATTTAGTTTAAATATTTGGTTATTCCTGAACGTTTGCTAATCGCCAGTTTATGTAGTCGCTACTGTATTTCAGTACTACTCTGTATTTTTTTTACCGTTAGTGTTGGTCTACGTACACACGGCTACACCCAGTACACCTCACGGTTGCTTCCACAGACAGGCCTTAACGGCGCCCACCCCAAGACACAGGAGTTGCACTGTTGCAGGCTTGCAGACTGTGGCCGTCAGATTCTGAGGGAAGCAGCAAGCCAGCAATGAACACGACCCACATGCTCCCTTTCTCCCTTGTCCAGAAAAATCGTTTGTCCGAAGCACGCAGATGCCTTCCATCAGATTCTGCCACGGAGAACACACGGGCGAACAGCACACTCGCCCACAAAATTGGAGCAGATTCCTAGGGTTTGGAACGTGTAGAGCAGCTAAAAATACACAAAAGTGAAAACCCGGCATGCAAATCTTTTAAAATATAGATTCATGCGTTGGTAAATTATAGGAGTATACTGTTCCCCGCAAAGAAAAATACAGGAATTATTGGTATATTCTGTGCACAGAAGACAGGCTGTTTGTTGCGGGCTTTTGCAGGAACCGGAGAGGGACCCGTGAGTCCGTGACCAGCCCTCCTGCGCAAGCAAAGCGTAGTATTGAATGGAGGCCCTGGCGCGAGGCCACGTCCCAACGAACGCTACACGGGCGCTGCTGGTCCAAGGCCTGTATCTGTGGCACATGGAGTGCCTCCAAGCCCAGGGGATGCGAGACGTGTCGCATCCGCGACGCAGCGAAACGTGCAAGTGTCCTGCGGCGTCAGACGGTGAGGAAAGGACGCTTGCAGCCTTGCAGTTGCCCGGTAGCGTGGCCGGCAGGCCCCTCCGCCGTCGCCGGCCACCGGCTCCGTCGAGCTAGAGTGAATGCTGCTGGGTCACGCAGGAAGATTGTACTGTCACAGACTGTCACATGAAAAGGGTTCAGGAGAGACCAAAGTATGGACTTGCATAGCCCACATTTACATCCAAAGCTTCGATGAGCCCAAGGCTCACCACCACTCTCTCTTCGCCTGAAGAAGTCCAGCCCATTCCAGATCCAGTGAAATCAAGCCCAACAAGGTCAGTACCAACAGAGCAAATCAGTGTGCTGCTGGCATGCCGCTAGACTTACATTATCACAAGCAGCTTTACAGATGGAAGATGCTTCATTTACAGTTATAACAAAGACAGCAGGAAACTTCACTTGGAGGCTACGCCATAAACATGAGGGCTAATGATGTATGCATTTGACAATCGGACGCTGTCCAGACTCAGACTCGAGAACCCCACATCTCTGATGTTTTCTCCAGTTTTCCTAGTGAGGTGGCATCCGTCAGCAACGAATTGCTGCAACGGATCGAAGGCACCCTGTACGAATCGGAGCAAGGAACCATCTGCAATGCAGACGGGAAGAACTTGGCAATCAAGAACTTAGCAGTAAATGATTTAGATTAGAGTTGTTGAGAAGTAATAACATATTAACATTGCTGCCCAGTATGGAACGTGGAGTACCTGGTGCGGCGACATGCTCAACGAACAGATAGAGACCGCCAGGCTTTAGGACTCTATATACTTCTGCACAAAACATTGGTCATTCAGGCTGAAAATGATCATTACGGTAGTGTTTCTAACAGATGGTGAAATGAAACAGAAGAATGTAACAGAAACACAAGGTTTGACTTAAGGTGCTAGAAATGAATTAGCTATCAAACAAGATTTAATTTTGTAAAAAAATGAGCCTCAACTAGAAATAGACTCGTTTTATGTTCATTTCCAGATCGCTGAATAAAAATAAGACAAGAATAGAGGATGTAGAAAGTGAATTATTGAAGTCTCCCTAATTCTAGTCTCTACCTAATTACATCGTGTAGTCTGAGTCTTTTCGTTACGTTTTTTTTTTTTTTGGCGAGTGAGTCTTTATGGCATGCAAACACACATGCACATATAATTTTTGAGCGCAAAAATATTATAAATCTGGGTATGAAACTAAGTCTTGCTTTTCTAGTACTACATTTAGCCATTTTGACATGTACGGGATTCAACATGGCATGAGATTTAACCAGCTGTTCACTTAAAAATGTTGGCATATCTGTAATTTTTTGTCACCTAAATTAATAGCCCTTATCGTAATTTTTAAAGAAGAACAGGTATTACCTCTCAATGCCATGTCAATGTTATTTACAGAACACAATACCAGTGTGCCGATCACCACATCCATGGAATTGTCCTCTGCTGGCAAAGCTTCAGCAACCTAAATAGAGCTATGCATCAGATGCAGTTCTTACACTAACAGGAGAACACACTTGATGATGCAAACAGACAACATCATACCCCTCTTTTGAAAGTGAAGCTTGATGATGGAAGTCCTGCAGATACTGCTGCTGATCTGGCATAATCCTCCATGTGCTTGTTAGGATCCACTCCTATCACATTAACCCCATTGCCGCTTGCATAATACTTGAAGTTTGGGCCTGTTCCAACACCAAGCTCCAGAATGTTCTTTCCAGCAGCCAACAGTTGAGAAAAGAGCTTTGATTTATATCCTGCAATCTGCAATCTTCACCAAGTGAAACATTTAGCAGGATCAAGATTGTGACATTGTGATTTCAGTACAGATGCAATTCTTGTTATCTGGAAAACCAAACACTTGAACCGTTTTGGTGTGAATTAACTAGTTTAACAGTACCAACAGAATTGCCAATCCCATATATTTTCTCCTCTCTCTCTCTCTCTCTCTTTTGTGAGGAACATATACTCTAACAAATCATAACCATGAGTCCATGACAGTGTTATTTCATTACTCATCAACTTTTATTCTTTCAAGCAGCAAAACTACAATTACTAATCATGAGCGTTAACAAGAATTGGCAAAAATGTTCCATGCTAAGTTGTTATATGTATCAGACTGAAACTCAGCTACACAAATACTGTAATTAGAGGAAATGGCCACAGATATATCACATATGGCAGACAATCAGTCGAATTATGTGAAGCCAGCAACGAATTTGTTGAAGCCTCCAATTGCTAAATCTGCGCTCTCGAGAGCAGATAGAGTGGTAGGGATAATAAACTTTTCTTAATCGTCACACTGTTAGCTGCTTAGACTTGAGGTTGAGGCTTGAGCACACGGTTCATTTTTTTAGGATATTTTTTTTGGAAAAAACACATGATTCAATGGATAATAGGAGAAGTCGAACTATAATTAGATTATCAGAGACAAAACTGTATACCTCTGCTTCGTATGACTTCATGCCCTGGTCCATGGCCGTGGCATAGAACTCCTCGTACCAGTCCGGCCTCGACGGGTGCACTCGCTCGAGCATGACCTGCCGAACCAAACAAGCCAAAAGAGGTCAGGGAGCAATCGGATAGGCTACAATTACAGGAGAACGTAAACGAGGGGCGCTGAAGCAGCTCACCTCGGGGTCGATGGGCGGCGCGGCCGGGGAGGGAGGGGCGAGGAGAGGGAGGAGGGCGGCAGCTGAGGAGGCACCGATGAGGTGCCGCCGGCCGCAGAGGCAGCCGCAAGAGAGGGCGGCGAGGGTGCGGCCGCGGCGGCGCACTGAAGTCGAAGGCCGCCGCCGGCTGGGTCGGGCCATCGGCGGGAGCGCGGCCAGGCACCGCATGTCGGCGTGTGCGTGTCGCACTTAGCTTGCGCGCTTCCGTGGCTAATCCGTAGCACGTAAATGCGTAAAGTTAATCCGGAAGCGTATTGTCGTTTACTACGTTGGCGTACTGTTCCCACAATGCCATAGAGTGAAGACAAATGGCCCATAAGACCAAAAGATGTTTACGTATGCTAGGCCCATTAGACTATGACCAAAGGCTTTCGGGCCTGCTTGGCCCATTAATCTATGGGCTTGCGTTCGTTCGACAACCCCGTCGGGTTTGGCCTCTGAAACTCTCAAGTCTGAACTCTGAAGTATCAAACGCAAACGCTACGAGCATATCCAGACGATCCCAGCAAATCTCATCTCATTTTGCCTCCATGGTAACGCGTGGAGGAGAGTTTGCACGACGCTTGGAGATTGCATTCTGGTCGCGGTACGTCTCTGGTGTTTCTTTCCATTAGGATTTGGAGATCATTTGGCAAATACCACAGTCCACAGAGCGCAGCAGACATTAACGCCGGCAGTTGAGCTGTTGAAGCAGCACCTGATGTCGAGATAAGCTGCGATGTTTTGCACAGCTATCCGCCAAGTGACTTGGTTAAAACGGTGTCTTGACGCGTGTCAGGTTTAGTTCCTGTGTTTATGCCTGTTTGGAGCGTATGTGTGTGGCAGTTTCAGTTCCGGATCACCGGCAGCTGGACATGTCCAATGTCTGAAAGCTTTTTAAAGGCTGAATGTCTGAAACCGATTGCTTTTTTTTTCGAAATAGGAAGATTTACGTTACATCAAGGTGATACAACAGAACTTGAAGGGCTCCCTGCCTCTACCAAGATGGTACACAGCCTTACATAAAAAGAAGCAAGAAAGCAGACACGTTTAATTACTTCCAATCCGAAGACTACACCGCCACCCGTGTGTCTGGGTAAAAAAAAACCTTGACCATTTGTGCCAATCATTGAGATGCCGCTACAACCCAATCATGTGAAAGGGATTGCTAGGTTTTGCTGCTCTTTCTTTTTGCATTTCACCAGGATATCCTAATCCCTGACGGCCGTAATGTATTCTATTTACCAGCTCATTGCGCCAAATTAACCTCAGCGTTCTACCTAAATTGCGTTGTACTGTGACATGATCCATGACTAATGTACTGTCTACTAATAAAGCACAGAGAAAGGAGTAGTATACTGCTGTTAAACTTTCGTCTTTGCCTGCCCATGAACCTTGCAAGCATGTTCTGGACTGCAGAATGCAGATGCATGTTCTGGACTGCAGAATGCAGATGCATTAATCCTGCAGCAATTGGCTTGTGCTGGAGCTTGGCCTTACACACTGCTGGCTCACTGTCATGTTTCTCGTACTGTTTCATCAAAACCTGACTGGGAAGAAAAGCAAAAGGCGTACGCGGGGACAGGGTCGGCACAGTGTCCCGCAGAGCTATGGATCCATGGTGCCGATCGTAGCCTGTCTGTTGCCGAACATGACGTGACACGTGTCGGCATGTCAAGAGGACGGCCGAACTGTTCACGCTGGCCTTTCGATCTTCAATTGGATGCCCCCTCATTTCAACGTGTCCGTAGCCTCGGATTTTACAGGGTTACTGCCTCGCGAGTCCTTTGTGCCGCTGGCGATGTGAAACTTGGGCTTGTAGCCTTGTACTCGCGTAACATGGGGGTAAAAATTACTTGGATCCAAGGTCCGAGCTGATTCTTGTTGGCTCCGGCCTCCGGCGACAAGCAGTCGAGCACGACGCGCTAAATTCACTTCGTCAGTTCGTTACAACATTAAAGATATTTTAATAAATTTGACTTATCTTTACATATATTTACAATAAATTTTTTTAATAAGATGAATAGTCAAACGTTGCGAGAAAAAGTTAACACCGACAAATATTTTAATACAGAGAGAGGCAGATAAAATTACCTCTGCCCATCAAAGCTGGTCATGAGATTGTTCAGCTGGCAAAACACTCAAAGCATGGGTTTGATTGTAGGACAAGATAATATGATTATATCCTTGTTTTTCGAATAGCCTTTTTTACAGTCCTCCATACTTTCCTTATATTAGCGTTTGAAAAGAACTAGCATAAAATAATCTAATGGTCAATGTTAAATGTATATCACTGGAAACTTTACGCATAGTACATGTAGTAAAGATCAGGGAGTAGTATATATTGATATAACCGTACTATGGAAAATATTACGAGTGACATTATTATAAACGTTATAACATTACTTAGTTCCTGCATTTTCATCTCTACATTTTCATTTCATCCATTTCTCTTTTTTTCTCATCTCACGTTCCTCTCGCGTGTATTGGAGGAGCTCGAGAAATTGAACGGTTCATTTAATTAGATTATATGCTCTCTATATTATGTACCACCGAGCAGTAGTATGAAGCACTAAAAAAGAGCTCTTTTTCGAATATGATCATCCAATCTCTTCTTGATTAGGTCCGTTCGATCTAGTTTTACTAGTTTTGTGTGTTGGTTTGAGAACCGAACTGCTTCGGCCATTAGCCATCATTAGATCAGTTACAACCCTCCTATATATGTGCACATAATAATACTTGTTCGAACACTGATTTTAGTGGTTTCATTAGTTGAGTTTCTAACTCTGATTGAGACGAGGCCGGCAGCGGGACGAGACAGCTTCACATGGCATGAACCTGGAGGGGGAAAAAAGTGGCGCGCATAGACAACAGAGAGACGCCCTCTCACGTTGTTGTTGTAGAGCCAGGCAACGGTGCATCAATCTCTCATCACAAGACAAGAAATAGAAATGCAATGAACGTGCAGCCTAGGGCTCGTGGTAGACCTGTCAGTGTGGCGCAGCGTCAAATCCATGCAGGCCATGCGCCGCATGCACCCAACAGGCCAACAATCTTAAATACACATCTCGTCAGCGCCACGCCTCGCTTTATTTACACATGCACTTTCTTTATAGACGCTCACCCAACCTGGGCAATCTCTGACCTTTCGCTCACCCCGTCCCGGCCCATTGCATACGAACTCAATGTAAACCCAGAGATCGATCTGCATCTGCTTGCTCCTCCAGACAAAGGCCACATATATACCAGCTGGTTTGCGAGCGTCCACCGCTAGCTGAAGCACACTTGACATGCATGTTACCCAACAGGAGCTTGGTCAGATCTCTTCCTCCTCTCTGCTGTCCCAAGCTCCGATCCTCTTTCTACACATCCATTTCACCATTTTCCATGCGTCTTGTTTGTCGCCAGCAGCTAGCTAGCGGCTCGTCGCGTGCTTTGCTGCTAGCATGCATCGAGAGATGATGCAATGGGGAGCTCGTGTTCATCTCGTCGCGTTGTGGTCTTCAGTTTGTTACCACCTGAGGGCTTGCATGTGGGGAGGAGGTTGTGTTTTGTTGTGTAGCCAAGGATGACTTGCCGGCCGTTGTCTCTCGCCGGGAAACTGTACGTGAGACACCAACCGGCAGGTCCTTCTATCTGGCTACATGATAGCCTCGTTTCCTCATGCAGGACCTCAGATGGTGTGATCCGGCCACTTCTTGGTGCATTCTTCTGTTCTGTTCTGTTCTTCAGTTAAGTGAAATGGTATGTCGGCATGTATGTGCTTTCCCGTTCATGAATCTCCAATCACTTGTGTTCTTGACCATGTGCGCTTGCTTCTTTAGATTTCTTTAAGCTTCTGTGACAGGTAGGTATGTGGATGTGAGTACATGAGGTTTGGCTGGGGCTCCAGATTTATCGTACGGGAGACTGATGTGGAGTTTCATTCCCTGAAACGCAGTACGGAGTCCGTCCGTCCGTCCCCTTTGCTGCCTTCTTGTTCTTCCCGCTGTGCAAAGACCTTCTGCAAAGTGAAGGCACCCAAGATGTGAATAACTGAGTCAAGCTCGTAGTCGTACCGACGCGTGGTGATCTCAAGTAACAATTATTATTAGGCGTTCCCTGTGTAGCTTGAACATAATGTGCATGAACTAGAGTGTACTCCTTTTTTTGTTTTCGTTTCATCCGTGTGTGAGAATGTATGGTCATTGCTCGACCACTCTAGTTCACTAAGACTTTACGGTCAGGAAAAAGTTCACTGGGGACTTGTTTAGTTCTACATAAAACATAAAAAGTTTTCATCTATAAAACCATATCAGTTTATTTCTCTCTACGCAGCGCAATACATAAAGTTTTCACCAATTTTCACGGAACCACGGCCTAATTTCCGTGATAAATAGTTTTTCCTGGTGGTGGATGGATGGACTGATTGGGAGACAACAACCGCACGCCTGATTGCTCAGATTTCCATGCCACCGAACGATTGGTCACTGATTTCCCTGCCGTACATCGGAGACGCGCGGCCGGCCGCTGCCCTGTGCCCTCGCCCCCCGGCCCCCCGGTCGTGAGCCTCGTAAGCCGTAACCGGTAGGGGTCCGGTCATCTGATTGCTGTCCAGTGGACAGCCATGCCACTCGCCAGGGATCGGAGGAACAGGAGCCAGTACGCAGCTGCAGCTCAGCTTCCTCGGCTACAGCGGCAGCCTGCAGCGCGCGCGGCGAGCCCATACCATACCCCTTTTTCTTCCGGGCCCGAGCCGACCCCGCCGCTGCATTCTTCGGCCGTTAGGCGCACGGCTCCCCGCTGGTTGCGTGCGTACGCCTAGCTGCTGCCGGCGAGGCATGCAATGCAGGCCGCGCGCAGACGGAGGGTGCATGTGTAGGCCTCTGGTATCTCTAAACTCTGTGCCGAACGGCGATCGATGCTATATACACTACTGCTACAGTTCTAGTTCGCCATGTACTGTGCAATCAGAGTACTGCTGTGCTGTAGCTACTGTAGACGAGAACTCGTCCTATTTCTTTTTTTTAATACTCATCTGCTAGTAGTACTCCATACAAGGCCGTAATGCAGAACGGAAACGGGATGCAAATATGCAATGCAATCATGCGCTTGCGCACTAACACCAACCATCTATATTTATCTTGCTATTACACTGCAGTTCAGGTGTTTCAGCATATACAACACGTGCAGAGAATAGTAATTTTGTAATCGTTGCAAAGTTCAGATAGCTAGTTTGTAATCCATTTCCATCCACCCATCCTTTCCTCACTTGGTGAGTTGCTCCTCCCTGCCTGCTTCCTCCAGCTCCCTGAGCCCTCCAACCCTCTGCTCTATCTCCTCGAGCAGCTCCTCCCTCAGCAGGTCCTCCCTCGCAGACGCCTCCAGGTCCTCTTGCTGCGCATCCACGTTGCACGAGATTTCAGTAACTCATTTACCATCTGAGAGGCTAATCATTCAGTTCCTGCAGCTTACCTTGTCGTAGTACCAGTGCACGGTTCCGTCGCCTCCCTGGCTCCTGTACGCATCGCTGTCGTAGAAGGGATCCTGTGTTTCATGCAGTAAACAAGCACCGTGTCAAGAAGGTTAACTCTAGTGATTTTTCAGTGTGATGCATGGTTTCTGCTGAGTGATATGATGGCAGTGCCGACGCGTGCTTGCCTTCATGGACGCGAAGAAGCAGACGCCCCAGACCGTGAACATGGCGTAGAAGGTGTCTGTATGCGTGAGAAAAAAAAAGAATTGACAGATTGATTCAGAGAAAGGTGAGCTTAGAGACTGGATGAGACGTGCATCAGCGGCGGGCGGGACTCACAGACGCTCTTGAGGGCGGCGTCGCTGAGGTGCCAGATGGACTTGGTCACCACGTAGTCCCGCGAATTCTCCACGTGATCCACCATCGTCGCCATCAGCGGCACCATGTCCAGCGACGGGAACGCGTTCACCTTCGCCGAACCCGACCTCTGCAAAACAAGGCCAATCGACCTGAACGTTACTGAACCGGACTCTGTTCACTCATGGTCATGGGTAGTAGCAACGCTATGTAACGCGAAACACTAGTGCTCTAGGCTTCTTCTGAATTCAGAAAAACCGTGCAAAGAAACAAAAATAGGCAGTGGCAAAGGCACTAGACTGTTTATTCATGGGTGTGACAGCCATATCAGTTCTCACTTATCCGTACGAGGCCATGTATGCCTCGCTTGAAATTTACCTGAACATGAACATTCTCGTTTCAGGGATAAGGTACCTTAGAATTGCTGGACCTGAATCCGTGGTCATGAAGCCTGCCGAGCTGCAGAGAAACAGCAAGTACACGTGAAAAACTGCGAGCAACTGAAACAAGCAGGTTCGAGCATGGTTGTGGAAGAGAGTGATACGTGTACTGTCGCGGGGCAGCGGCCATGGAGGTCGGTGGCTCTCCTTGCTGATTGCAGAGCGGCGGCGACGTGGGAGTGTGTCTTGAGCATCGGCGAGGCCATGGTGGGCTCAGCTCAGCTTGCTCCAATGGCTTTGGAGGTTACTTTTTTGGGCAGGATCATTTGTTGGGCTCGGAGATCTAGATAGCTTGTACTAGGACGGGAATTTTCAGTGGATAAGGTGTGTAATGAGTGGCCAAGCGAGCATATCCTTTGTTTGTTCGAAAGGTATTTTCTTTCCACATCGACGCGTAAAAGAGCAGAACCTTTAGGCCCGAACAGATTAGATGGCCCAACAGGCCGTTAAATGCGCCGTCTAATTGGAGGCCCACTTCCCCTCAAAAAAATTGGAGGCCCAATACATGACTATCAAGCCATGCGCAGCAAACAGCTGAAACTCTGCATGACTCTATCACTCTACAGCTAACCTGCTACTGGTCGTCGACGCGTTAATCTGACGGTCAGTTTGAAGTTTTCCTTCCTTAAAGCAGAAAAGTAGTGTACGTACATGCAGCGTGTCGTCGCAGACGCTGCCGTCCACTGACATAAAGCTCACTGATGTCGTTAGCCTCCTGATGGAGCAAGTGAGAGTTGGTGCCAACTATAACTGCATTCCTCCGGCACGTACGCGCGCATCACGTGCTCACATCAGAAACACCTAATCCATCGTGCACACACGTATATACACAGGGAACAGCAAGCCGTGCTCGGAATTTGAGGCGGCGTCGATATGGAGGGCGGCGGCAAAGCCCCGGTGCCGGAGGAGCACGGAGACACATCGGCCAAGGCCGCTGCCGCCGCCGCCGCGCTCGAGGTGGCCAGCGCCAGCGGCGGGCGCAGCAGGGCGGCGAGCCGCGGGCTGGCCGTGCTGGACCTCATCCTCCGCTTCGTGGCGGTGATCGGCACCGTCGGCAGCGCCATCGCCATGGGCACCACCAACCAGACGCTGCCCTTCTTCACGCAGTTCCTCCGGTTCAAGGCGCAGTACGATGATCTCCCAACGCTAACGTACGTGCATCTATCCTTTCGGTAAACCGACCAATCTGATCCTATTCAGTTCAAAGTCTTCAAATGCTCTGATTTCTGTTATTGCATTTCACTTGTCAGGTTCTTCGTGGTGGTGAATTCCATCGTTGCCGCGTACCTGGTCCTGTCGATCCCTCTGTCCATCGTGCACATCATCAGAAGCAGGGCAAAGTACAGCAGGCTGGTCTTGGTCTTCTTTGATGCGGTAAGACAGACTCTTCTCAACTGAATGTGCATCGATCAACACAACCAAGCCAAGCCATTCAGTGATTCACTACTGTACTGATTTTTTGGCACTCTTTCTTGATTTAAAAAAAAAGGCAATGCTGGCGCTGGTGACGTCGGCAGCATCGGCGGCCACGGCGATCGTGTACCTGGCGCACAAGGGAAACGCCAGGGCCAACTGGTTCGCCATCTGCCAGCAGTTCGACGCCTTCTGCGAGCGCATCTCGGGGTCCCTCATCGGCTCCTTTGTGGCCATGGCCCTGCTCGTGCTGCTCGTCGTCCTCTCCGCCGCCGCGCTGGCCCGGCGCTAGATGGCCGGATCGGCCAGGGTCGTCCCGTGCGGTGTGCTTCAGCTTCGAGCCGTAGGCCCGCATGGCGCGTGCAGTTTGTGACCTGTCCGTGAGGAGTTTGCCACCTCTGTCTTCAGTATTTCAGATCAATCCTCCTATCCTCGTCTCACCTATCAATGCAATCGCCAGAACACTTGTTCTCACGTTAATCAAGAATCGGTTCTAGAACTAGAGTGTACTACCTCCGTTTCAAATTATAGTTCATTTCATTTTTTAACTCTAAATTTGACCCTTCGTCTTATTAAAAAAATTGACCAAAATATCACATTTTTCGTTGTGGTATGCTTTTATTCAAATATGTACAAGAATTACTTAAATTTAACTATGTTTATACAATTTTTTTTGAATAAGGCGAGCAGCCAAACTTAAAATAAAAGAAATCAAATGAACTATAATTTGAAACTAGTAACTAGCGTCTTCCACTTGATGAGCGTACGGACTAGCACCTGTCTTCGCACTTGGGCTTGGGCCTTGCGCTGCCGTACTTCAAACGGAAAAGACACGGTTCCTGTTCACGAGTCCGAATCGGACGATTTATCTCAACTCCTCGTCCTCATATCTCAACTCCTAAAATCATGAATGTTCTAGTCATCGGATCGAGTCTTATTTTTGTCATGTGGGCGGCACAATGGCAGTTGTGAGATACTAGTACTAGTTATGTTTATCACTTTTTGTTTTTTTTTAATTCATGTTGCTATACGGAGTACATCACTTGGGCCAGCATTACTAGGCCGTCGCAGGGGCCAAATCGCCAGCCTAGGCCCTCACTCCTAGGCTGATAACCACAACCCAACTCTGTCAGACCTCAAATTTCGAGAAGGGTGAATCTACCCCATCCGTCCCAGCATTAAGGACGTGTTTAAATCGAAAAAAATAGATAAAAAGTACTAAAAAATACTGATTATATGAAAGCGTGTATAAAGATAGAAATGAACTGACATGGTTCTCTAGATGAGTAAGTTTTCGTGAAAAGGAAACGTTTTTTCTGGATCTAAATGGGGCCTTACGATGTTATGCAAGAAAACAAACTGCCGCGACAACAATCTTATTTCATTTCACATCGAAATCGGGTGTAAACAAAATCAGGCTGTCAGATTTACAGAGACGCTAGCTTTCGTTGGAGTAAATTACAAACCAGATAGATTCTACTAGTAATTTACATAACCGTATGAAGGAGTATCTCTACATGAAGTGTGGCTCAGTGGCTGTGGGAGCAAACATTTCACTTCACCCAACTAATTTCTTCATCTAAGCCGGCCGGTTACCTATCTTATTACACCTCTTGCCTGCACACGGGGCATGAGCCATGATCGACGAGCCATTTGTCCACGCAAGGCTGGTGGAAAGTGTGAGAGCAATTGGGCAACCTCCTCGCTGTCTCACCGGCTACAAGGTCCTGCAATAAGGACGCTATTAGGTCGGCGTTGATGAGAAGGAGAACTGCGCAAAGCAGATGCCAACCACATTGCATTTAGTAGCAAACAAATTTTGGTATGAGAATTGCTAATTGCCCCATTAAGGTTGTTGCATCTCACTACATTTCCTATCAGTGGATCACTCGTACCATGCATTCAACTATATCATTATCGCATTCATGATCTCATTATCATCCCTAGGAGGAGCCCATTTTTCTAGTTGGACAAGATAGTGCTTAGCAATTATTTAGAAGAAAATGGTATGGAAAATCGTTGATTAGCAGTGAATTGTCATTCCCAGGATAAATGGTAGTCTATGTGCTAACTTGTACCGAATGATCGCGGCCAAGTCTAATATTCTTCTTGTGATAAATAATATAAACTTCATAATATTCTTCGAAGGTAAAAACACAAACATCAGGACAAATTTAATATCCACCCATAGACAAAATCACACTTCTAATGACAGGTTAAGCATGTAGCAAGTACCTAATGATAAGCCCCCCCCCCCCCCCCCCCCCCTGTTTTTCTATGTAATGTCAGGATCTGAAAAAGTTTAGAAGTATACTTTGAACATTGATTTTTTTTCTTTATATCATCAATTGCTACAAATTCAATGTTTGTATTGAACTATTTATGAAATTAGAATCTATTGATACAATAACTCTTCAACACTAGGCATGCATATATACACCTACCAAAATAAACAGACGGAATATCGAGTTTCAAAATATTAATGATCACAATGGCCGGCCTCATTTTTAAGTGTTTCGAATTTATATGAAGGAGCAAGATAACTGGACATACTTTTAATACTGTTTGTTTGCTCTTATTTTTCTACTAATTTTAACAAAAACAAAGTGCATATTAAGCAAGAAGTTTTCTTAGCTAATTATTGTGCTCCATAAATTGTACCTGTAGACAGATAGGGCAAGACAGGATTTCTCCAAAGGAGTCCCGCATTTGCTCAGTGACCACATGATGTGGTAGTCTCTTCAATGACTCTAGTGTGAGCCCTTTGGATGAAATGTCTCCAAAGATGTCATATAGTTCATCATGGCCAAAATCTGACATGCTGACCTGTCAATGAAAAGTGTCTTTTACTTAGTAAATTAGAAACACACAACCAACTATTTAACTGTATCACATTTTTTTTGGCAGCATTCAATTTCTATCACACGAAACAAAGACATTACTGTATTTCTGTAGTTTTGTGCTGCGTGAAAATAAAAATTTAGTGCAACTTAGTACTGACCTGCCAGCGAGATGCTGTATATCCTGAAGATGCAAATTGCTCTTGCGCAAACCGGGCCTGAATGAGCTGCTCAATGAAATCGGCCTGCACAACAAACCATGAATTTTCATGAGAGAGCATAACCAAATAGTTGCCATTGTAAAATCGCATTTGGGATATAAACCTCAAACAAACTATAGCAGTATTATAACTGAGATCTTTTCGGGGTTACATAGGTACAAACGAAATCAAGCTCATGAAGTAACGGTCACTGTCAGCGTCAATTTCTTTAGCGGCCGGATAGGCGGATACTGATATGTTCACACCTAACGCAGACATCATTCACACCTGACGCGCAAGCAAGCAAGCATCATAATTTAAATCGAGCACTACTTTTAAACTGCCGAGCTGCGAAGCATGGCATTAGGAAAAACATTATCCAAGCTGAAAGTCTGCGCGCATGCATCATCAGAAACTGGAAAAAAAAAACCAAGAAAGTCAACACCGACAGGGGGCGGGGAAGAAGTTTGCTTGTACTGACCATGGAGGATGCGCCGTGCGATCCCAGCCGGTCCGAGCACCAATAAGCTCTCGAAGCCTCAAGCACCTCAATGGAAAGGACAGCTCCGGCGAACGCCCCCAATCCTGCTCCCCGCAGGACGCCGCTGTCCGAAGCTCTCCCCGCCACCGCTCCGGTGACGGCTCCGGTCAAGGCTCCAGCTGCACACACGCCCGCGCGGCGTAGGAAACAAAAGGGCACACCAATAACCTCAGGACAGGACAAACTGAGGAAGAAGCGAGACGCCGACAAAGAAACGAGGAGTACCGAGAGCGAAGAGGCCGGTGAGGGCGCCGGAGACGACGCCGGCGAGCAGCCTGGGGAGGTGCATCGCGGCGCCGCGCTCGTCCAGCCCGCCCTCGTCGGGCGCCGGCGCGGCCGCCTCGGCAACCTCCATCGTCGCGCGCGCCGAGGCCTCCCGCGAGGAATATGACAAGCTCCCTCGCCACGCACACGCAGTGGCGTGGCGTTTATTTTTGGCGCTTTGGTTGGTGTGGCGGGGAGCTGAGGGCGAGAGGCTCTCCGGGAGAGGCGAGGGGGGCAGCCCTGAATCTTTTTCTGATGAAGGCTGAAGAGAGGGACGGAAAGGCTTTGTCTTTGGCGGGCGGCCTGTGAAATCATTATTTTTGGTACGGTCGCTTTCTCATCGTGGTTCGCGTGTCTTCTGTCCATTATTTTTCTCTTTTTGTACGGAGTACCTTAAGGCTGGTGAAAGAACAGGCACAAAACGCAAAACGCAATATTTTGATCTTTTGTCTATTTGTTCTCCACCACGCAGTTGAAAGATCCCGTTTTTCTCTGAAAAGAATGAATTTTGTTTTTTTTTTCCTCTTGCAAATAAGCTAGCAGGTACTGAGATTTTTTCTTCTTCTTATAAAGGTGCGTAATGTATAACATTATGAGAAAGCTGTGTAATGTACAACATTATGAGAAAGCTGTGTAATGTACTAGTGTGTATTGTATTTGTGAAATTACGTTATAATAACCTGTCAATAAACACCCCCACTTATATAATCCAGCTTTATAAGCTCATGCGGTCAATAAACACCCCAACTTGTAAGCTACCACATCCGTTTTAAAATATAGGTCATTTTGGCATTTCTAGGTTCATAGATTTTGCTTTGAACCTGAAATCAACGAACCTAGGAACGCTAAAACGACCTATATTTTGAAACAGAGGTAGTACCCCCTCCGTCTTTAAATAATGTCGTTTATGACAAGCCATTTGGTAAAAAATGAACTAATTTGCTTGTCCTAAACGACATATATTCGAGAACGAAGGGAGTACTGGTTTATATAATCCAAACCCTGGCTTATAAGTTACCCCGGATCAACCTATTTCAACTTCTTGTCTTCTATACACCAAAATAAGCTGGATTATATAAGCAGATCCTTTGACAAGAACATTCACATACCTGAGTTTCCTTTGATCTATTGTTTGCTCTTAAACTCTACATGATCTCCTTAAATGATTGAGCGCTGTTTTTTTCTTTCTCAAATGATTGAGCAGTGGTGCTGCTTTATTTTAATAAAAATAGATATATCAATATAAATCATATATCATCCTTATAGGGGGACAAACATGGCTTGCGTGGAGATAGAACGGTACTCAAAGGCCATAAGGCTCTCCGCACTGGGATCCTCTATCCCGTCCTTCAAGACGCGGATAGAGGGCCGCCCACGGCTAGCTCGGTGCCCGCCCGGCCACCCACGCCCGAGAAGAGTTGGGGAGGGGCGGCGCGTCGGCGGAGGGAGCGGGGAGGGGCGACGAAGAGACAAAGAGAGAATGGGAAGGGAGGGAACGGGGCGTCAGGAGGTAACAAAAATCCTGACAGCCTAATAGGCTATATAGGATGACGGGTGCGGGAGAAATTAGTATAGATGAGAGATTCTTAATGACTAGCCAGAATTCTTGATAACGAGTGCAGACAGTCTAATAGCACATTTACCCACGCCCACCTACATGTACCCACAATGTCATATTCCGCGCCCGGCGGTCGGCGCCCCCAAGAGCAAACTCCTCAGCCCCCACACAGAGGCTGCAAGACACGTTACAGAGCATCAGCAAAGACAGAGATAGACCAAACGCCCCCTTTTTAAAAAGGAAATATAATCGATCTCGGGGTATCGACTAAAAATCCAAACAAATCAATCATGAAGAGTTCTACCCCCAATGTTTGCCGTTCATTCCTGGAGAAGGAGAAAGACTGATAGAGCTATACATACGGTGCATTGAATCCCCGGTTCAAGAACACATCCCGACTTGTCTGCCGGTCGAGAATACTAGCGCTATCATCCATGATGGCGACCGTGCGTCCACCGCCTCGCTCGCTGCCAGAGCGCACACGGCCGCGCCTCGCTTTCACGCGTTCGATCATTGTTCATGCGCGCATCTACGCGTTCGTTCGGCGCGCGTTTCCCTCGTGCCGGGCCGCCGGCCGGAGCTCGCCATTCTCGGCGTCGGCGTCGGGCACGGGGCTCGGGCTGGGAAGATGGTATCATGGCAACGTGGCCATGTCGATCGTAGGCTGTACGTTCTTCGGACAAGTTGTTCATAATTGTTGTTAGCTCTAGCTACTTCGTTCTTTGCGTGCCATGTTCGTAACGCCTGGGATACGCACGCTACTAGCTGAAGATGATAGCGATGGTTGGACTACGATATCAATTATATTTCTTAGTGCAGATTCGACGATTCCTGGGCTCATCAGATCCTGCAAGCATGCATGCCAAGGCAAGAATAATATAATTCCCACCAGCAAGGACATGGCAGAGGAGATCTCGAGAAGCATGGGCAGACAGATGCGATGGGATCGGGGGTCTGCTAATCTCCGCTAGCCAACGAGAGCAGGATCCAACTACCGGTCACATCAGCACTGAACGCCACACTCCCCACTATCCGTGTCGTCCTCCGTCACAGACTAACAGCAACTACATCTCGCTCCGTCCCAAGAACGCAACTATGGGTTAGGTTGTGTGCCAGTTGAGATGTTTCACGTTTGATCAAACTTTTATAAAATTTATTCATATTTCTGACTCTAAAGAAATTTATTATAAAAATACATTTTGCAATTAACCTAACGATATGTATCCGATATAAAAATATTGATATTTTTTTATCTATAATTAGTCAATTTTAAGATACTAAAACATGACATTATGTTAGAGTTGCATTTCTTTTTGGAGACCGAGGGAGTAGAAGCTAGTTCGTACTGTTATGTAGCCTTGTTGCTATTTCAACAACCGTCTGTTCTCATTATAGTCGAGTCTATATCACCTTTGGGAGGATAAGACCATGGTTGCACGACAGTACTAACTTGTAGATTAATTATGTCATAAACCACACATAACGACGATGTGATCTTCAAACAGAAAATGTAAAGTTTTCATACTATAACTTCGACGACGAGGCTCCTGTAATTTTTAATGGATAACCAAGCACGAATGCACTGGTTTTATCAGATTTATTGAAAACACACCGGCGAATGGCCTTACGGCCTTATCTGATAAAATCTTAGATTTTTTTTTATAAGATCCCGAATCACTGAAACCAACTTCATTGTGTACCTTCTTTTTTCATACGTTTGGATTCCTCCCATTTTCATATGGAAACTTGTCAATGCTTTGCCTGAAGATAAGATCCTGAATCGCTGAAACAAACTTGATTGTGTACTTTTCTTATCCGTTTGGATTCCTCTCTCGTTTTCATGTCGAACCTGCCAACATGCATCATAGAAAATAATGTTTCCATGCACTACTATTTTTGTTGTAAAGTACAGGCAAATTGATTGCTCTCATTATCCATATTATTATGTTTGGTGAAGTTTCACCGATCTGCTAAGGCCATAGTTTCAATCCATGGCCTGGAAATTCAGCAGCTTGTCCAGTTTATCATATATATGGTCTAGAAAGATCACCAGAAACAAATCGTTTTTCATATCTCTACTCTTATTATGAGACGATATGACCTTATATATTGAAATATTCTTATCACAACAACTTAATTTGTTGTTTGTAACCAGATGATAGTCTGATTGGAATATCTACATTTTGTCCAAATAAAAAAAAAGCATTTTACAGCTTAGCTGTGTTTGTGCTTTTTTTTTTTGAATCATTGATGGCAGCCGGCAGACTGAAAATGTGGTGTGGCTACGCTTTATAATCGAATAGGATTATATGACCTAATAAGATTCTCCCATAATGTTTTCCTCTTTATCTTGCAGTATATTTACTACCTAGTGAGCACAGCTTTCTTCTGATAGCGATTGGTTTCTTGCTGAGAAAATTCCCTATTTAGCATTGGAAGAAAACTCACTTCCCTATTTAGCACTCAAAAAATGATTCTTCCCCATCTGGTACTGAACATTTTTCTTATTCCTTTTCTAGCATTCCTGTTAGATCCGTGAGTCACTTCTGTTAAATTCACTGTGAAAGGTACATTCACGGACCAAAATACCCTCATCCCATTTACTGGCCGACTTCAAGTTTTAACACGAAGTAGCGGCAGCGGCCAGCGGATCGGCGTGGAGCGCGGCCGCGTTGGCAGACGAGCGGATCGGCATGGAGCGCGGCGGCCGCGGTGGCGCGCGCGGAGCAGGGGCGGTGGAGTGGATCTCGCGCGCTGTCCCATGGTGCTGAGCCTGAGCTCCTCGTCCGTGGCTTCGCAAGCAGCACTGCCCGCTCACTGCAGGAGCTCAATCTCCTTGCGGCCAGGGTCTAGGCATATGTCAACAAAATCAACGAGTTCAGCATCCATCTCTAGTTTAGAGGATGTGTGTTTTGTGAATCGACATCAATTCTATTCATTTTTCTTCCAATTTTTGCTTGCTCAATGGAAGATAGGGAACCTGCTGTAGCTCGATGTAGAAGGGAGCTGCTAATTCGGGACGGGGAGTAGAGTAGTGAAGAAAAAAACAAAGTTCATGAGGTCGTGACGAGTAGCAGCAGCCGTGGCGACTTGCAGGTTTGACTGGGGCGGAGTGCGGCAGCGGCTATGGAGATGGATTGGCTGATTGGGGAAGAAAGAAGATGATGTGTGGGGCCCTCGAGTCATTGAGTGGACAATGGCAACGCTGGCGCGCAGGCAAGGCTGGGCTGAGGTGTTTGGCTAGGGGCGAAAATGTCTTTTTAAATAGGACTTAACAGCTAACACAACGGAAGTGTTAGGAAAGGAACAAGAAAAACTTTTGATACCAAATAAGGAAGAATAATCTTTTGAGTGCTAAATAAGGAAGCGAGTTTTATTCTGATGCTAAATAGGGAATTTTCTTTTTCTTGTTCCGCTTGGCCAGGCAGACCGCATGCAGCATCTGTAACAAAGATGCATCGGGCGTACTAGGATCATGCGAGCACCGCTTGAAGCGGAAAGGTGGTAAATTAACTTAGCACGAGAACTACACGGACAACTGGAGAAGATGGCAGGGCACCGATGACATCAAATAGCTACCCACTGCTTCCTAGCCCAAAAGATGAGCGGGGGCGTGAATGCTTGTACGTTTTTTACCTCGGAAGCCTTCCACGGGAAGCAGGGCATGGCAGCTGTCCTCATAGACAAAACTACTTTCTGAGTTGACATAGAGGGTGTGAGATGACCTACTGGCCAAGAGGTTGACGTGAGATGGCTTTTTGACGAGGAAGGGGACCTGTCGGCCCTTCAATGGCCGACAGGTCCTTTGTTTTTTATTTTCTTTTTTGAGATGATATCTCAAAGTTCTTGGCCATGGTAAATGCTTCTTGGCCATGGTAAATGCATATATTCGGTTATATAACAAAGTGCTCGTGTTGGTGAAAAAAAGTCACATCAAAGATTAATATTTTAAAAATAATATTATTTCATTGAAAAATCACAAAAATAGGTGGAAAAATTTAGAAATTGTGAAAATAGATACACATCGGCCCTAGAATGGTCGTGAATGGACCTATCGACCTCTAAATAGACACCTAAACTACATGGCAACACTATATCATGACGTGGAGGGAGTGAGATCACCTACTGGCCAAGAGGTTGACGTGAGATGGCTTTTTGGGGGGAGGACCTGTCGGCCCTTCAATGGCCGACTGGTCCTTTTGTTTTTTATTTTCTTTTTTGAGATGATATCTCAACGTTCTTGGCCATGGTAAATGCATATATTCGGTTATATAAAAAAGTGCTCATGTTGGTGAAAAAAATTCAAATCAAAGATTAATATTTTAAAAATAATATTATTTCATTGGAAAATCGCAGAAATAGGTGGAAAAATTTAGGAATTGTGAAAATAGATATATATCGGCCGTAGAATGGTCGTGAAGGACCTATCGGCCTCTAAATAGACACCTAAACTACATGGCAATACTATATATTATGACGTGGAGGGTGTGAGATGACCTATTGGCCAAGAGGTCGGCGTGAGGTGGCTTAGGACCTATCGGCCCTTCAATGGCCGACAGGTCCTTTTGTTTTTTATTTTCTTTTTTGAGATGATATCTCAACGTTCTTGGCCATGGTAAATGCATATATTCAGTTATATAACAAAGTGCTTGTGTTGGTGAAAAAAATTAACATCAAAGATCAATAGTTTAAAAATAATATTATTTCATTGGAAATCGCAAAAATAGGTGGAAAAATTTAAAAATTGTGAAAATAAATACACATCGGCCCTAGAATGGTCGTGAATGGACCTATCGACCTCTAAATAGACGCCTAAACTACATGGCAATACCATATCATGACGTGGAGGGTGTGAGATGACCTACTGGCCAAGAGGTTGACGTGAGATGGCTTTTTGGCGGGATGGAGGACCTGTCGGCCCTTCAATGGCCGACAGGTCCTTTTGTTTTTTATTTTCTTTTTTGAGATGATATATCAACGTTCTTGTCCATGGTAAATGCATATATTCGGTTATATAACAAAGGGCTCGTGTTGGTGAAAAAAATTTCACATCAAAGATCAATATTTTAAAAATAATATTATTTCATTGGAAAATTGCAAAAATAGGTGGAAAAATTTAGGAATTGTGAAAATAGATATATATATCGGCCCTAGAATGGTCGTGAAGGGACCTATCGACCTCTAAATAGACACCTAAACTATATTGCAATACTATATCATGACGTGGAGGGTGTGAGATGACCTACTGGCCAAGAGGTTGACGTAAGATAGCGTTTTGGCGAGGAAGGGGACCTGTCGGCCGTTCAATGGCCGACAGGTCCTTTTGTTTTTTATTTTCTTTTTTGAGATGATATCTCAACGTTCTTGGGTATGGTAAATGCATATATTCGGTTATATAACAAAGTGCTTGTGTTGGTGAAAAAATTCACATCAAAGATCAATATTTTAAAAATAATATTATTTCATTGGAAAATCGCAAAACTAGTTGGAAAAATTTAGGAATTGTGAAAATAGATACATATTGGCCCTAGAATGGTCGTGAAGGGACCTACCGACCTCTAAATAGACACCTAAACTACATGGCAATACTATATCATGACGTGGAGGGTGTGAGATGACCTACTGGCCAAGAGGTTGACGTGAGATGGTTTTTTGGCGAGAGAAAGGACCTGTCGGCCCTTCAATGGCCAACAAGACCTTTTGTTTTTTATTTTCTTTTTTGAGATGATATCTCAACGTTCTTGGCCATGGTAAATGCATATATTCGGTTATATAACAAAGTGCTCATGTTGGTGAAAAAAAATTCAAATCAAAGATCAATATTTTAAAAATAATATTATTTCATTGGAAAATCGTAAAAATAGGTGGAAAAATTTAGGAATTGTGAAAATAGATATATATCGGCCCTAGAATGGTCGTGAAGGGACCTATCGGGCTCTAAATAGACACCTAAACTACATGGCAATACTATATCATGACGTGGAGGGTGTGAGATGACCTACTAGCCAAGAGGTTGATGTGAGATGGAAGGACCGGTCGGCCCTTCAATGTCCTATAGGTCCTTTTGTTTTTATTTTCTTTTTTGAGATGATATCTCAACGTTCTTGGCCATGGTAAATGCATATATTCGGTTATATAACAAAGTGCTCGTGTTGGTGAAAAAAATTTCTCATCAAAGATCAATATTTTAAAAATAATATTATTTCATTGGAAAATCGCAAAAATAAGTTGAAAAATTTAGAAATTGTGAAAATAGATATATATCGGCCCTAGAATGGTCGTGAAGGGACCTATCGACCTCTAAATAGACACCTAAACTACATGGCAATACTATATCTTGACGTGGAGGGTGTGAGATGACCTACTGGCCAAGAGGTTGACGTGAGATGGCGCTTTGGCGAGGAAGGGGACCTGTCGGACCTTCAATGGCCGACAGGTCCGTTTGTTTTTATTTTCTTTTTTGAGATGATATCTCAACGTTCTTGACCATGGTAAATGCATATATTCGGTTATATAACAAAGTGCTCGTGTTGGTGAAAAAAAGTCACATCAAAGATCAATATTTTAAAAATAATATTATTTCATTGGAAAATCACAAAAATAGGTGAAAAAATTTAGGAATTGTGAAAATAGATATATATCGGCCCTAGAATGGTCGTGAAGGGACCTATCGACCTTTAAATAGACGCCTAAGCTACATGGCAATACTATATCATGACTTGGAGGGTGTGAGATGACCTACTGGCCAAAAGGTTGACGTGAGATGGCTTTTTGGCGAGAGAGTGGACCTCTCAGCCCTTCAATGGCCGACAGGTCCTTTTGTTTTTTATTTTCTTTTTTGAGATGATATTTCAACGTTCTTGGCCATGATAAATGCATATATTCGGTTATATAACAAAGTGCTCGTGTTGGTGAAAAAAGTCACATCAAAGATCAATATTTTAAAAATAATATTATTTCATTGGAAATCGCAAAAATAGGTGAAAAATTTAGGAATTGTGAAAATAGATATATATCGGCCCTAGAATGGTCGTGAAGGGACCTATCGGCCTCTAAATAGACGCCTAAACTACATGGCAATACTATATCATGACGTGGAGGGTGTGAGATGACCTACTGGCCAAGAGGTTGACATGAGATGGAAGGACCTGTCGGCCCTTCAATGTTCCCCAGGTCCTTTTGTTTTTTATTTTCGTTTTTGAGATAATATCTCAACGTTTCTTGGCCACGGTAAATGCATATATTCGGTTATATAACAAAGTGCTCATGTTGGTGAAAAAAATTCACATCAAAGATCAATATTTTAAAAATAATATTATTTCATTGGAAAATCGTAAAAATAGGTTGAAAAATTTAGGAATTGTGAAAATAGATATATATCGGCCGTAGAATGGTCGTGAAGGGACCTATCGGCCTTTAAATAGACACCTAAACTACATGGCAATACTATATCATGACGTGGAGAGTGTGAGATGACCTACTGGCGAAGAGGTTGACGCGAGATGGTTTTGGCGAGAAAGGGGACCTGTCGGCCTTCCAATGGCCGACAGGTCCTTTTGTTTTTTATTTTCTTTTTTGGGATTACTGTTATATACAGCTATATTTTGAAATAGCTGTGCCGTTTTCAGCTGCGCTTTGACGCCCTTTGCCATGAACTGCTGTACGTTTTTGTACCTTTGAAGCCTTGGCAATACGCGTACGCCAGTTACCGCTTACCACGGGAAGCAGGGCATCGCAGCTGTCCTCAGACCAAAAAAAAAACTACTTGCTGGCTTTTCTTTCTTTTTAACGATTACCCTATTTGCACACCTATAATAGTCTCAAATTACCAGCTGGGCCGTTTTCAGCTGCGCTTTGACACCCTCTGCCATGAACCAAGCAAATATAGATCATATGAGCATTAATTTTATTCAAAATGGATGCACATGCTCCCCCATCTATTAGTAAGAAAAAAAAAGTTCGGGAGTGACCGGAACAGTAGAAAAATGGAAGAGAGAAACAAACAGAAACGAGGGGCGCCTGTTTCAGAAGCAGAATTGGACCCCCTCAGCCTTATTTGATCAAGTGGTAGAAAGTACATGCAGTCAGGGGATGCGCATCGTTCTGAGATTGTCGCACGGCTTAATCATCGTAATCTTTGCGGCGACGGTTGTTCTTCTCGAAACGCTTCTTCTTGTCGTCGTCGTCGTCGTCAGAGTCGTCGTTGTCGTACTTCTTGTAACGCGGCTTCCTCTTGTCGTCGTCATCAGAGTCGTCGCCGTCGTCCTGCAATCAATAATGGAAAATACGGCGGCGACCGTCAGCACGGGAACTCTTGTAAATCAATCTAAGGCCTCCAACCCGAGCCCACCACATTTATAAGGACCCAAGGGCCCACACTTACATTCTTCTTGCGGCCGTAGCTGGGCCTCTCGTCCCCATCATAGGCCGGCTTGGGCTTCCGGTACGCCGCCTGATGCTCGTCGCCGTCCCCGTACACCGCCGGCTTCGGCTTCCGGTACGCCGCCTTCTGCTCGTCATCATCGTCGTGTCCCTTCCTCCCGTACCCGTACCCAGAGCCCACGGAGCCGTGGGTCTCCTCCTCATGGGCCTGAGGCCGCCTCGCGTACCCGCCGGCGCCGGCGTACCCAGCAGCGGAGCCGTGGGTCTCCTCGGCCCCTGCCGGCCTGCGGCCGCCGTGCTGCTGGGGACGGTCGTACGAGGAGGTGGCGGCGGTGGAGATCGGGTAGCAGGTCTCCTCGGAGGGCGGCAGCGGGCGGCCGAAGGTGAGGGCGATGTCGTAGCCGCCGCCGTAGGGGGTCGGGTCGTACTCGTCGAAGTCGGCCACCTCGTCCGCCCTCCCGCCTCCCCAGAACACGCCTGCCATCGCGCGCCCTGTTGATAATTCTGGCTGCTCGTCCGTCGGCCGGCCGGTGCGGAGGTCGCGTTCGCGCTTGGGTGATCGATCTCGGCTCCGGCCGGGTTAACTAGCGCGGTGTGCATGCATTGGCGTGTCGACGACGTGCGAGCGTGCGAGGTTTCCGGAGTTTTTCGTGGCCGGGAACTTGTCAGATCGAAGCGGGCGCGGAGGCATCGCGCGCGCTGGCTGACATGGCGACGTCGTGCGCATGGGCTCCGCTCGCGGGATTCGCTTGCCAATTCTGGGAGGGGGCATCCAGTCAGAGAATCAGGCCTTACCTGCCGACCGACCACCTCAGTCGCTTGCATCGTGATCTGCCGTAGCTCAGATCGAGTCACGGCACAACAGTTGGCGACGGGAGGCAAAGTCGGGCGACAGCGACAGCAGATCGTACACTTGATGCGAGCAGAGGCTTCCTGCTGGTGATCATTCAGTGAGGGGGAAAACAGACGTGGTACGCAATGCAACGAAGAGCCGCAACGGCCAACCTCAACAAGTTGAGCAAAGTGGACACACGTCACTACATCAGCGACGAGGTGAGTCCAAACTCGCTGCACAAGCTGACCAACCTTTTCTCTTTCCTTTTCCTCGTTGGCAGCACATTACATCTGTTGACATTTACACATAAATAAACCCACCGTTTGGTGAGGCACACGACGAAAGAAAAAGGAGAGATGGTATGAACAAAAGGTCCCCTGTTCCGCCTGCCATATCATGTTCCTGATTCAAGCGTTCCACTGTGCCAAAAACATTATTGTTCGGCACAATTTCATGCTTAGATAGCCCTTCATCCCTGGTCTCAATTCTGGATCAATGGCAAGTGGGCTTAAGCTTGACGTCACATTGCCACTCTTAAAACTTACACCAGTAGTCCGATTGAGTAGCAAACAGACCAACATCACAGATTTTCTCATCTTTGACCACATGCTTGCTGTTACTGTACAGAAATAATGCTATAAGTTACTGACGTTGGGCAGTTGCTAATCTCCTCATCTTACTGATCTGTTTGTTGCACTGTCTGCCTTGGTGCTTGATTGCTGGTCAGGTTCTTCAACAATGGTTTCAATGTCGTCATGATATCTGCAAATGATGGCCGCAACTTTGGGTCCCTACGACGAATAACAGAACGAATTCAGCTAACGAAAAATGCATATACCAATAGGAGGATGCAAATGCATGTGGAAGGACTGTGCAGTATTTTTAAAATGCACCAAGCAAGTTAGGAATACTAACGTATGCCAGCATTTCACTATTATCTCTGCTATAGCAGGATCAATGTTATCTGGAATGTCAAGGCGACGATTCTGAAATCCAACCGCTCCGACAACTTGCATGGCATTCATTCCTTCCCAAGGTTGTAATAGCGTGCAGAGCTCCCATAATATGACTCCATAGCTGAAAACATCGCATCTGCCAACACATGAAACTGTTTCAGCAGGCACGGAATAATTCCAGATAAAGTTATATTTGAACCGAGACTTTAACCAGCAGAGCTTACTTTTCATCTGATGGTTCATTACGAAGTACTTCTGGTGCCATCCACTCCGCCTGCACAGCAGCACAATTGTTAAGTACTAGTGACTTAAGGTAGCACTTGAATCAACTAGAACTTTTAAAGTGGTACAAATAGATAGCACAAGTTAACCTAAACACACTTATCAGTGTTCACCCAGGCCCTATGAATTGGGTTTACTGGAAGAGACTTTTAACTTTATCTATTATATGCACTAGCAGTGCAACAAACCAGCTTATAGAATGAGCACAAGCCAAACCACACAGGTCCTTCACATAGAATTACTCATAAAAAAGGGATATGGAAAGGAAATCATGTTAAGGAATAAACTGGTATATTTGCATGCGAATAGCATTTCACACTCTTTATTCTATAAATAGTAATCTTCATAGTGTTGGAGATCTAATGATTATAGCATCTTCACATGAAAATTGAAACTAATTGACAAGTCCATATAGAACTTCAATATGCAGTGAAGAATAGCAAGATTTTTGACCTTCGCCATTCATAACCCTGTTAAAAATCATCATCATTCTTCCTTCCATACTAGGGCTGTCAAAATTATACCTTCAGGGAACCCTATCTGTACAGGTGCTGGATGAGTAACTAAAGGTCCAGGACCTCCTAGAGCAAGCATCGTTCTGTTACTATACCGGCTCCTCTTTTGTCTGACAGTACAGGTGCTATCAGCATGGCTCATGATCCGGTGAAGCATGAGCTTAGTAAGCATGTTGGTGTTGATGCTTTTTATACACGTGCACAAGTACAGGATGGTATTGTTGCTCCTGAGTATGTGCCTTCAGAGATTCAGTTGGCTGATTTATTTACCAAGGCACAGACTGGAGCTCGGCACAGATTTTATCTCTCCAAACTCAGTGTTCTCGATCCACCCTGAGTTTGAGGGGGGGTGTTAAATGTATATGTATTCTTGTAGATTCCCTGTTGTATAAGGGGTTTTGTGCATATTTCCTAATACCTGTACCTGTATATGTTTGGGCCTAGAGCCCCCATATTGAATACAAGTGCTATTTATAACAGGATCAACATGTCTGGAAACTATCAGCTTTCTTTGTTGGATGCATCAGATTTGCACCATGGAAACATGTTTTGAAATCTTATGCTCCTTTATGATGCAAATTCTTAAGGCTCAGGATCCACGATAGATGTTGGATAGTGGATATTGACTGGGCACGGGTCAGTGGCAGAGCGTGACACCAAACTAAGGAGAGGCCAGTTGGCAAACTCCTTCACTGCAGTGCAGGCTGATGAGATCATCCAGTACATATTGGTGTCTTGTGTGGTTGCCAGAGAGACGGTTCATCCTGCTCTAAAGTCCAAAGGATTGGCCTCAAGGGGTATTTCCACTTATCCAGTTGGTAGTGTTCATGCACTCAAATCAGTTGACACAATTCAGGGAAAAAAAGGCACAACTACCTGGCAATCCTTGTTACATGGGAGCTTTGAAAGTGCCACAACAAAATGGTGCTACAGTGACCATGAACGTGGCGAATCAGTCAGTGGAGGTTGAAGGTCTAACTTGTAGTGCACAGCTGGGGCGCAGGAACTAAGGAAGCAGTCTTGCTAGTAGCCCCCATCCCCTCTTAGTCATTTTAATTTTTTATTCGGTGGCACATTTCTTTTTTCTGCTTTTGTTAACGATTTGCATTTTAATCACAACCCCGTACAAATGTAATGACACAGCTCTCCTGCATGTTTGAGGAAAAAAAATTATACCTTCAAACATTTCATTCCTTTTCCATATGCAAGGAGCACGATGGAGAAAGTTTATTAATACCTGACGCAATTGATGTTAATATTAACTAGACAAGAACCAGCGGCACATATTTGCTACTTTTTTTCAGAACAAAGAGAGAAGAATAGAAGATAATTTACAGTATACACAGCTAGAGAACTCAAAATTAAAATAAATATATTCATAATGATTTAAGTGATTCTATACTCTCCAAAAAATAATTGCACACACTTCAGCAATTTGGTGGTAACTGGCGGCATAATTTACACCTGCTTTTAAACCACAAATGCTTTAGGATTATGCAAAATACTTCATGGGAGAGTGCAGAAGAACAAGCAAGTTATAATAAAATAGTCACAAAGCATGAAAGCTTACTGTTCCAGCTGTTGATCTTGATGATAGGAAGGTTTTGTTTTTCATTCTTGACAAACCAAAATCGCAAACCTAATAGCAAAATGTTATGAAGCAACCAGTGATATAAATAAACGAAATGTCACTGTCACAAAGGAGCTTGTCTGTTACCTTCACAACCCAATTCTTGTCCACCAGTAGATTTGGGGATTTCAGATCTCGATGGACTATGACTGGTGAGCAATTATGCAGATAATTCATACCGCGAGCCTACAGAATTGAAACAAAGCTTAGTAGATAATATCTCAATTATTCTTCTCTACATGTACCAGGAATTAGCAATGGCAATATTCAAATTATTCATTAGCCATACCACATCAAGTGCCATTCTTAAGCGTTTCCTTTCATCCAACTGGTTGTTGGGTCGATGAATCAACCGGAACAAACTGCCTCTGAAATAACAATAATGGTAGCACTAGTAACATTAATAAAAAATATAGAATTTGGATGAGTATTGGAAACTGCAGCCAGGTCAATGGAGCCATTGAAATGAATATGTACGAATTAAGCTTAAAAGAATATGCACATCCTATATACTACGCATGGCATGCATGCTTAAATAATACGGTTATATCAGCACCCCAACTAACTACCTTTCCTTCTTTTTTACACTTATGTAGTGACAAACTCGGTAACAGATCCCTTGGCACTAACTTAATGTACTGTTCTTAAAGACAGTGATTATCAATAAAAATTAAAAAGTTTCTATCTCTACACATCATTAGTTATTCGTAAACTTACTGCGACATGGAAGATTTTAGAGAAAAACTTGTGCCAGTAACACATTGTATTCTGAACCATAATGTAAAATCCGTTGATCCTGTTTGCTACATGCCATTAAGTAAAAAGTATAAATAAATAAACCTACCTTGGAAGAAATTCGGTAACAATGGAAAGATTAGGCACACGAGTGATAGCACCCATGAAGAGAACAACATTAGGATGGCGTAATCTCTTCATTATTCGCACCTAGAAACGAAATAATCCATTATAAGGTGGTGCAAGAGCAACCGAGAAAGAAAGAAAGAAAGAAGTAACTTTTCAAATAACAAAACGACTGTTGGAGCTGCTGGCATATTCTCCGAAAACAGCTGTCATTTGCATTTTTAATTAAGAAGCAATTGTCGAAATGAAGCATCGGCTATCAACTGTCACACCCAAACAAAAATTAATGTAATTTACAAGTATCGAAGAGAAATACAGAGAATGCATATAGACAAGTGCACCTCAGAAAATACAAAAAAAACATAAATAAAAATAACAAAGACAACATTTGGTACTTTAGTCTTTTTATGCCAGTGGAATGACTTCCACAGGGGAGTATACCTCAGTTCTAAACTCTTCGAGAGCATCACCTGAAAGATCTTGTTGCAGAAACTTCTTGACTGCAACTTCCTGTAGACAAAACAATTTATTATCCAGTAAAGGGTAGTGGTAAACAAAGAAAAAGAAACAAGATACAGTGACAGTGACAATGCAAAATAACAGTAGAGAAGTTTAAAGTTTAACACAAGACTGAATGCAAAAATGGATTGATGTCCAAATTAAACAAAACTACTAATGCTAGACATGTTCTTGAAACCTGTTTCTCCAAATGATACTAAGGCCTGTCAAGCTGTTATTAACGATATCTGAAGTCACATAGAGTTCTAGGGCAAATCTAAAACAACAAAACCTAAAAAAGTTTGTGCAGTTCAAGTGTACAAGTAAAATGTTCTCTTTTCTGTCAGAAGGTTAACCCTGATTAACCCTTTCACGGCCTAAATGGAGAAATTACACCAGATGGCAATAAAGTTTCACATTGCCTTTTTAACTGGATTTTCTCATTGCTAAATGTCTGTAATATAGACAAGTATAGAGCCATTACATTTCAATGTTGCCATATATTATGTTATCATCATATTATCTAAATTAATATTTCTTCACATCCTTAGTACAATAATTCAGTATACCAAAAAGCGCTGATTTTGCTCCGCTATTTTTCATTGCTTATTGGACAGTGCCGATTCAGATGAAAAACAAGGAACTTGTTGACTGGAAGACATACCGTTCCATGCCATTCTCCTCTATATACTTCTCCAAATGATCCTGAACAAGATAGAGTTGGACTGAATTAAAAATATAAAAACATGAAGTCTTATTTCAAAAACCAGGGAAAATCATTTCCCAGTCATTGAAATAGTAGTATGATTAAGAGAACCATCAATTTCATAAATAATTGAGTAATAAATCAACTGTACCGAGGCCAATTCGTTCACCAATAGCGATTTCTTCCCATTGGATTTCAAACTCTGCAACATCCTCCAAAGCAAGGTCAGATTTCGCACTCTCTGTCCCACTTGATTTATCTGAAGTTCGTTCAGCTTCCTGTGGAATTTCTTGATCCAGAGCATTATCTTGGGCATGATCAGCTTCAAGGTTGTCTTTATCCCAAAAATCATCTCCACCTTTCTCAACTGATTCATTTCCTTTAGAGGGGCTTGGTAAGCTAGGGTCAAAGTGTTCATATTGCTTGCTCACAGCAGCAGTTGTGGCTACAACTGCGGCTGCAGTGACAGTAGCTGCAGCAGCAACAGGCACATCAAAATTCATGTCACTATTAGATTTAGCTGCAGCAACAACCATAGAGGACGCCACCACTGCAGCAGTTGCAACAGCAGCTGCTGTAACAGGCAATTGCTTTGTAAGTGGTGCTGGAGCTTCCTGAGGAGGTGCAGAAGGTTCGTATTGACAAACAAAGGGAGATGCAATATCTTTGATATCATGGGGATGGTAAACGCCCAGGCCCTCAACCGGCTTAAGTGATTCCAGAGGTGCCCTGTGAGGAACAACTTTTGGATGGAGTTCATGTCCAGCATGATGAGGCAATGAAGGAGCATGACCACTATCTGTGTAATTCCTTGACTCGAATTCATTCATTGTCCTTTTCATTTCATCCTTGCTTTGAAAGAGAGTGGTGTCATACACAATGAGGTCCTTAGGCTCTTCCATGGAATCCTCTGAAAACAAGTCAGGTGGTGCCACAACTCCATTTTCGCGTAAAACCTCATGGATCTTCTGAGCTAATTGTGGATTTTCCTTGGCAGCATTAATCATGTACTCTGAAATGTCCTTCACTTTCATTCTCCGGACAGCTGGAGTACTGCCCATATCCGACGTGGATGGTGAAGTTGATGAAGAATCGACTGCTGCAATTGATTTGTCTTTGTTTTTCGCAACCATAATGTAGTCTGCATTTGTAGATTCACTAAGGATAGGCCTGTTTTCACTAGTGCATGTGCTAACTGATAGTTTCTCGAATGAACTTGATAGCATACTTTGTTGATTGCTTGTCTGATTAGTTGTAGGTCCATCTGTATCAGAAGGACCAACATTGCTTGAAGTTGATCTACTGTCTAGTAATTCATACTCAAAAGAACCATAGGCTGAACTCGTCGCCCCACTAAAAGATTCCAGCAGGTTGGTAGTGTCATCTTTCTTCAAGTGATGATTATCAGAGACAAAATTTTCATCAAATTCTGCAGATAAAACAGCACCTTCTGAAGGAATAAGTGTACCAGGATCAGCCACAAGATCAACAATGAACTCCCTGCAAAATGGCATAATATAGATGGTTATAAGCTAAATGCATATTTAATGCAAATTTCATTTCTTATTGCTAACATTTCGATGGCACAAGAAGTTTGCACATAACAGTATAACATAATTATGCTATGTCAGTCCATTCTACAAAATGCCATTGATGATGGACATGTAAAGGGTGCAATACCTTCCATCTTTAAATTTGACAATATTCAACGCTCCATCATCTGATCCAGTGTACTGCCTTCCTTTCAGCAACCGGCAAGGTACATCAAGGCCATCAGCCAAAACCTGTATGCAAGCATGATGAGAATTAACTGTTACCGCACTGATGCATTTTTCAGCTCAACAAATGTTGCTAACAATGTTTTTTCATGTCACGTGTTTAGGGTGTTTATCTAATGGCACAAAAGTATGGTATGGTATTAGAACACGAAAATAACATGTATCTAGAGAGCTACTGTTCAATTTGAAGTTGCGAATAACATATAACACATTATTGAAGATATTCCTTATTGTTCATTTTTACTAGCAAATTCTTCTATTAATAAAGTTCAGAACGGGTGAAAGAATTACAGGATCACAGGTTAGCTATATCAGTTAAAACATGTTTACAAAGTTACTGACCTTAAATAGCAGTGCACGATGCCGAGCTAGACCAATTTTTAGTTGCCCAAGTGGCACTACTACACTTCCAATGCCACTTCTTAAAGACTTAAGCATATTCTGGTATTTCACTGACATGCTCTCTGGATCAAAAATTCCACCCATGTGTCTAGCAACTAGATTAGCAAGTCTCTTCACCAAAGCATTGTCCACAGATTCTGAAGTTCTTGATTGAAGGTCAAGAGCCATGATTAAGGCCTCCTGCTGAAGTTTCATAAGCACAGGGTCTTCACCTCTGTGGACCAATACAGCTTCCCAGTTGACTTTATGTGAAAATGGCTGGGCTCGTAGTTCAGCAAAAGAGGGCATAGCAACTGATGCCGGTCCATTCCCAACGTAAAAGAGATCATAAAAACCATCTGATATTTTGTCATCATAGGTAAGGGCCTTGAAATTCTGTTAATCATGAAGAAATATATTATAGACATGTCAGATACAGTGTGAGACAAAAATAAGCAGGGAACACAAGTCGGTTATTCTGTTCACAGAAGCACCAGTCAGTGCTGCCCAGACTATCAGGCATCAGTGATCATAGGTATAAAAGGTGTCATTCATTTCAATGCCATGTAGAAAAATAGAGAAAGATGGAAAAACACCACACCTTTAGGGTTTGGTGACATTTCATATATATAACCGGACACAGCTTGGGTTAAAAATCAAGTCATGTACAACAGTTATGCCTCTCTAATACCAAGCCAACACAACATCTGTTACCAACCTATGGAGTGAGAACTCCATAAAATGGACATCTATGCAGTGAGAACTCCATAAAATGGAGATGATGATCCATCAGATGAATTATGTCTGAGCTCGCGAGACAATGGTGTTTGTTCTTACTAAACTAAATTACACGCTAGAACACTGTAATGCAGGCAGTTGGTAGTACAACCAAGCAAACGGTATGGAAAAAAGTGTGCAATCTTAGCAGTCAGCATGTCATCCTATCTAGTCCACGATCACAAATTCACAATTGCAATTGGAGTACTGCTATCTGGAAGATGAAATCGAATATGCAGGGTACTGAATCGGAAAACTGACCCAGTATCTGGCCGCGAGGACCTCCGCAGGGGATGTCTGAGGCGGGCAGAAGCCCAGACTAAGCTGTTTGGCGACCTCAATCTCCATCTCCTCCGGATTGTCCCGCGCGCTCATCTCCAGCACCAGCTGAATCTGGTACGCCTCCAGGTCGTCGTCCTCCTTCTCCCTCTCCCGCTTCCTCTCCTCCGCCTCCGACGACTCTCTTATCACCCTCTCCTCCACCTCGGCCTCCTCCTGCGACCGCCTCCGCTCCCTCAACGCCTCTCCCTCCTGCGACCGCCTTCGCTCCCTCAACGCCTCTCCCTCCTGCGACCGCCTCCGCTCCATCTCTTCCTGCTGCGATCGCCTCCTCTCAACCGCCGCGGATTGCCTCGCGCTCCTCTCCTCTGTCCCAACCCCGACAGACGCCGACGTAGGCACCTCTGCTTCCACTGGAATCGGGGGCGGTGGACGGGTGGGCACCGAGTCGAGCCAACTGGATACCGACGAGGGCTGCTGCCTCTGGTCGTGGTGCGGTTGATGATGATGAACCCCACCACCAGCGCTACCGCCTTTGCGGGAGGGCGGAGGGGGAGGCGATGAGCCTCCGTCGCTGGAGCCCTCGCCGATGTGTAGCTTCCTGAGAAAGTTCTTCATGCCGCCGCGCCGCCGCCGAGGCCGAGGTCGCCGTCGCAGCTATCGCCTCGCCTGATGTTACTGGCGCTGGTGGTGGGTGGGTGGATCCGACATGGCCACTGACGGGCTGAGGCGGAAGGGCTCTGATTAGCTTTTGGCCCTGGCAGCGATTGACTCGTCCCGGAGTGGCCGAAACGGCATTAGTTTAGTCGTTATCGCTAATCGCAAGCGACTCAATGAGGATTAAGCGAAGAGAATTTCAGGGTTTTACCAGAAAGAAATGGGGGTCTTCGGTTAATTAGAAAAATGAGACTCGATTAGCTGGTCAATTCCGTTGCTACAGTGCGTGTACGAGTAATTAATTAGCAAAGGTGAGCGCATGTCTCTTAGACCACGGGATAGGCGTGGACCAGGGGTTTCCGTTGGTCACAGTTCCACAGATATCCGGCCAGTTTAAGGGTCTTTGACAATGACAAGTGGGGACATCAAACACCATGGCCCGGATGTCATGGAGGTTATATTTTGTAACGTCGGTGAGATAAAGGTTTCGCTACGCGCTAACAGAAAGTGATCAGTTTTATTTTAGCAGAAAGAAAAGAAAGCGCGCTTACGGGGACACACACCACCGCCTCGAGCTCGCGTGGACGCGGATCACAATCACCAAGGCAAGGCAAGCTTCTGCCCTCGTCAGCTTACGTCCACTGACGTGTGGGCCCGGACCACTACACAAGTGGAGGCGGCGGCCGTCGGATGAGCACCACAACGTACTGTACTCCGTAGCCGTAGGGCCCCATACGGCCATACACCATTGAGGCTCGCACACTACCGTGTGGACCCCGCCTGGCGACTTTATCCCGCTCCCACTGACGACAGGCTGATCTGGCGGGCCACTTGCCGCGTGCACTGGTAGTAGTAGTAGTGGACAGCGTGCATTTATCATACAGTAGACTGGAGCAACCATGTTCCGCCCCCGGTAATATGGAGCGACTGCCATGTGGGACCTTGGACTCATGCTCCGCTTCGGGCCCCACGTCCCATGTGAAAGCATATCCTTCCGGCGCGTCGCACTCGCACACCGTGCGGCGCGCGCGAGTAGGGCGGCAGATAGGCTAGTTGGCGGGACCCACATGGTGGCCAGTTCAACTTGCGGCTGGGCCACCGTATGTTGGACTGTCTCCTCTGTGTTTGTGGGTGGTTGTTTGCAGAGCTTTCCTGTTTCCTTGTCTATCTAGGCCCTTTTAGAATTTCAGCCTCGTACGTTCTGTTCAGTTGGGCCATAAGCGCTAATGGGCCGGCTCTGCCTGTATTCTGTTTGCCTAGTATTCTGATTTTTCCGTTCCTTTCAGCTGTAACGAGTGCTGAAGCTGAGATGAGGCGAAGAAACCAAACTGTACACGGAGGCAAACAGGTTGCAGCTTCAGCGCTGGACAGCACATAGAAACATGCTCAGCGCTGGGCCGTTGGCTTCCAACTGCTGCTAGCTTGCTCTGCAAATAGGCTCACCCGTTTGAGCCGCGATTTTCCCCGCTAGCACCAAGTTTCCGTACAAGACATTTCGTCCCACGCAAGTGCTTTTGTGCTGCTACCACTACCAGTATCGTGCTATTCTGGTTCATCTGCATTCTGGCATGTGTTTCAGGCCTTCAGCAACATCCAAACACAAAACAGCTGTGAGGTGAAGCCGATGCCGTTCCTTGCTTCTAGAAGGAGTAAGGTCCTTGCGATTCGGCGAGCCTCAACAGCGACCCGCACCGGCTTTCCGATTATAAATGTACATGCATGCTGGGCAGTTCTTCGACACCGCCCCGCAACTTTGGGACGAGGACGTGCTACCTTCCCCTCGAATCGGGAATCCCCAAATCACCCTGGTCTACCCTCACCGAGGAATGTTGGCAGGAAATCTGCAATCCTGTCTACTGCTAACTCGACGTAATTCGTATGCGATGCACACGCCATCGGCCATCCTATACAGCATTTTGTGATCTGAAAGGACTAAACAAGGACTGACCGGACGCTATTGCGCTGGCTCAACAGTTCCCTATCACAGTTTCTCACTGCTCTGAACAGCCTCCATAGCACCATCTCTCCGTCCTCTGATGCCTCTGAACTGTCATGTACCAGTTGATACAGTACAGAGCTGCTAACTGTTCCTCAATCGGCAGAAGGAACCGTGACGCATCAGAGAAGCAACAGTAGTGGCGGCAGAGACTCGGGCTGGAAAGCGTGCTGCCGCGGCGATACGCAAGGACGATCGAAATATCCGAGCCCCGGCGCGAAGAAGTTCGCCGCCGCGCTGGTCCTGGCCGAAAGGCGAAAAGATGCTCCTCCGTTCGCTTCACCAACACGTGCCGCTCGCGATCACCTTCGCGCCCGGCGATCATCGGTCGCTGCTACTAGCAATCATCCGCGGGCGCGCTGCCTGTGGTTCCGCCCGACGGACCAACGCTTTTTTTTCCCCCGGAGCCGGGACCAGGACCAGGAGCCAGCTGCGCTGCGCGATGAGCAGCAAGTGTGGGGGACAGGCCGTGAGGTCCACAGCTGCGGGACGTCGAGGGCACTGTGCGCGGCTTGACTTTAGAAACACGCCATCGCAGTACAACTGCTGGCCCTGGATCGCCTGATTGCCTGAAACGAATCGCGCACGTCGCCCCGGTGTTGAGAGAACTCGAGCCCGTGCGCCGTGCAGACGTTGCAGCGCGGCGGCACCACTGGGAAGTGGGAACGCGGGAAGCCTTTTCTCGTCTCAAGTACTGGTCCCCGATTAGTGACGGACGGAACGAGGTTTGACCGGTCTAATCCCCCCCGTCGATAAACCCGAGCTGTGTGCACGCCTGCACGGCACGACGAGCTGAACGAGATGGATGCGGCAAGCATGCACCAGGGTACTACTCCTTCGAATGAGGAGATGAGCACATGTGAGCGCCGTTGGGAACCACAGACACCGCATTGATTGATTCATTAAGCAGATTGTGTGCTAGCACGTGCACGAGGGTGGAGCTTTGTTCGTCGAGACGTCGCGAGCTAGTGAGAGGAGGGATGCATTGCATCCGGATTCCGATTGGTGCGCGGGCGATCGGCACGCCTCGCCGGCGGGGGTGGCCGTGCGCATCGAATTCCATTGTTTTTGTCCCCGAAAGAAGAGTGCGGTGGCATGGACCAGCGCACGGTTTTCCTGGGTCGCGCCCACCCCGACCCCGACTCGCCGATGGGCCGATTCCCAGCCTGGGCCTCACTCTCGTGGGCCACCAACTAGGTTCGGGGTTCGACGGGATCACGGACGCCTACGGGAACGGCGCGCATCATCGATTGGGAGATCGGCCGTGTCGCGGCGTGCGTGATCGGCAAATCGCACGGGATCGTTCGTCCCGGCGCCGCCCGGTGGCAAGTGAATCTATCGGCGGCGAGCGAGCGGTCAGCGTCACGCACGCCGGGAGCCCATGCCGCGGATCGATCTCCTCCGCGCCCCGGAAGGCATGGGGGCGGTTGACTCCACCGCGGACGCTTGCTGAGTTCAGTTGGTTGGTTCCTCCGGTTCTGCCATCCACTCGTGCTACGGCCTACGACAACCCATGCGATCCGTGGTCTACGGCTGCCTCCACTCCACTCGGATCTTCTACAGGACGACGATGCGGACGCGAGAGGACGGAAATGGAGGCCACAGTTTTCCGCTTCAGCAGCCACCTAAATAGAGAATCCCCCAGCTCAGGCCCCCATGATTTTTTTTCATAGTTTTTTCAACGCGATTTTAAAATACGAGCAATTTCGTTCCGGGAAACAGGCTCGGATGCGAGCTAATCTTGGAGGGATTTCACCTGCCTGGCCAGCCAAATCCCCCGTTTCATGGATCGGTGGCGATGTGCCACAAGCCTAGTGGCAGTAGTGGTAGCACCCTACAACCACGCATTCTAGTATTGCTTTTCGCACAAGCGCATGTTTTTTTTTCTTTTATCCTTGGACAATAGCGGAAAGCCAAAGCGTGGAAGAGATCAAGAGAGCATTTTGGAATCAAAATAGGCAATTTGGTCTCCGATCTTCTCCAAAAAAAAGTGCCTATACACACAAGAACCCCCTTTACCTTTTCTCTCCAAAACTTTGCCTCTGTATCCACCCTATTTTAAATTCTTTTGTGCCATAGTGGCCTTCATATGGAGCAGCATGCGAACCGCTACGGCTAGAGCACTTTACAGCGTTTCACTGGCGAGCATAGTACAGGCAGCCAGCCGTGCTTTGATTAGCTGGGTAAGTAGAGGTTACAACCGGTGATGGTACTTGAAAAAATGATAGCGCGCACGCTTGGACATCTTTTCCCGCAGCGGGCACGTAAGCACGAGTGGTGGGGCACACCGCCAGGGAATTTGTCCAAAGCTATTCTCCCCCGAACAGCAAAGGGACAGGGTAAAAGGTCTAGCAAATGAGATTTTTATGGACAGTATCTGCACAACACATGGAATTAAAATCTGGCACGAGCAGCTTTTTTTGGGTGTGTGTTAGGGGCACACTTTGCCGCTAGCTGCTCCTCGTCCTTTTCCTCCTTTGTTACCGTTAACCAGCGAGATGAGTGAGAACCATGTGGGCGCATTCATAACGCTAACACGAGTTATAGGATTTGTACGTAACACACGGCATAATTGATGAGCCCCGGCCTGGACCAGCGATGAGCTAGCGATCGAGCCATGCATGCATGTGTTGGCACACGGGCGGCCTACTCTCGTGTAAGTGCATGCAATTCGATCTATCAAGTGGTCAAAGGCGGCCAAGCAAAGAACTCGTCAAGAAGACGATTTTCTTTGCCTGCTCTGATGAAAGGACGTTGTTTATTGACTCATGCGTGCTCTCTTATTCGGGTATCCAAAACCGGCCGGCATCGCCGAAAAGATGAAGGAAGAAAACGATGCTTTTTAATTATTTCTCTCTCGGTGTGCTCGGTGCGCGAGTACCAGGAGGCGGCGATCATGGCGGGGCGGTGCACGCGCGCAGGGGAGAGGAATAAGTGAATAACGAGCCTGCCAAACCGGCAGCAGGGCCGGGGGGACTTTGCTCCTCTTGCTCGTTTTCTAATGAGTAAATTTCATCAGCGGTCCATGAACTTGTCCCGCATTCTCAAATAGGTCCCGGTACTCCCAAATCGTGTTTTTGGTCCCTTAAACTTGCGTTTCTGTACCAATCAGGTCCAAACCCCCCTCCGCCCGCGCCTGGCTGCTGAGTTGGCGTGCCAGCGTGTTTTGGCGGGAACTCTGGCGCCATTCCCCGCCGTTTCGTGGTGTACATATATGCCAATACCCCCCTGAAAATAGCACAACACATTCAAGCGACACCCCTTGTTCTCTCTTGCTTCTTCTTCCTTGCTCCGCCTCTACCCGTGCTACTTCCAGCGCCATGGCAGCAAGCTCATCAAGTTCTTCCATGAGGTTGAGGAAGAGGCCACATATTCCTCTGATCTTTTGCCCTGACTGTGGATGGAGGAAGGTACTGGAACTCACATCCAAGACTCCTAAGAATCCGGACAAGATCTTCTTCACCTGCCCAAATCAGAAGGTAGGTTTGAAAATGGTCATTCTTTGCTGCAATTGATCTGTTCTTTGATGAGTTTCTGTTTCCAATTTGTAGAGAGATAACACAGGTTGTGGTTTCTACATGTGGGAGGGTGAGTATGTAGACTATTTGAGAGACAAACTTGGCATGAGGGTTGAAGCCATGGACGAAGTTGCAGAGAGAAGGGAGATAGGTCTGGGAGCAGTTCAAGGTCAAGAAGTGGCAGTAGATGGAAGACAAGATCAGGGGAATGTAGTTGTGAAGGAAATCGAGCTGAACACTTTGATTCCAGTTGTAAAGGAGATTTGTGCATTGCTGAAGGCTATGCGAGCCGTCTGTGTGTGTGGTGTTGCTGTACTGATTGTAATTCTTATTGTTGTACTCATGAAATGAATGGAAATCTGAATCAACTTTGCGATTCTTTGCAATGTGAAAGTACCATTCAGCTTATATTCTAAGTTTATATTCTAAGTCCATCAGAGCTCACTACCATGTTCACCAGACCTCACACCATCCTCAGACATCATAACTATACAGCTTATATTCTAAGTTTGACATGATGTAAAGCATCCTCCATACAAGTTTTGGTGCCAATTACATCACAAAATGGACCTTTCATTCACAAAATGGGTCAGCATCTTCTTTCATTCACAAAAGGTGGTCATCAGCTTCTTTGTTCACATGTTATCTACAGTGCTAGCTGCAGCCTTGGTCTTTTTCTTTCCTGCAACCTTGGTCTTCTTGTTCCCTCCATCCTTGTCCATGTTCCCTCCTGCTTTTCTCTTCTTCATTGATGCCTTCATATTTTTTAGAGCAGTGGTGGGTGGAATAGGTCTTGGAACAGGTTGGTTGCCTGCAATGAAAGTGCAGTCTGGCAGAGGTCCCTGGTTCCTATCTTGTTCAGTAACTGAAGCCTGCAGGGATCAAATGGTAGAATGGATCAGTAACTGAACATCATCTTAGAGAACAACACATCAACATGATACAATATTTACCTCTGACATCATCTGTGATAACATAGTCTTCTCCACTAGTACATCTACAACATGTGGTTCTCCCATTTCCTAGAAGACAAAGTCATAAGAATTGATTTTACTACTTAAGCAGATGTTTGAGTGAGGTGTACATGATTACCTGGGTGATGACAGGTTCAACATATGGTTCATCTGTTTGCGCTGCACTATGAAAGGCATTCCTCTGGCCAGGTTTGATTCCTAATTTCCTGAGGCTGCAACCTGCTCTGTTGTGGTTCTCTTGTTTGCACCAACTGCATGTTATGATAACACCATGCCTTGTCAGTTTTGTTCCTTGCTGGCTTTGCACTTCTTGGGGTTGTTTCCTCCTAGACTTGGGTGGCCTTCCAACTCTCTTCTCATAAATAGGTGGTTGAACTTGAGGACCATTAGTCTTTTCCCAATTGGACTTATCACTGCAAGGCATGATGTTGAACCCATAAACATTGCTATATGTCTCCATGGAATAGCATGCTGGCAGCATATCTTCAGCTGTGATCCTTTCATGCCTAAGACAAGCTACAGCATGATTGCAAGGGATGCCTGTCAAATCCCATCTCCTGCAGTCACATGTTCTATTGAAAATGTTAACTATGTAGTCCTTTCCCCTGGACTGCACCTGGAAAATTCCTTTACCAGCTGGCATAACATAGCACATATTTGCATAATCTGAGTTCTTCAACAGTTTCTTTCTAATCTTTGGACAAACAGGTCCTATCCAATTTTCACTCAGCTCTTTCTGCTTGGTGCAAAATCTTGTCATAAGCTGCCCCTTAATTCTTTGCAACATGCTAAGTATGGGTAGCTCCCTAGCCTCAAGTATGTATTTGTTAAATACTTCACAGCTATTGTTAAGCAGGATATCACACTTAGGAAAAGTACTAAAAAATGCCTTAACCCATGTATTTGGTGCCATCTTCTCAAGCCAAGCATGTGCATCAGAGTTGAGAACCTTCATTGCCTCCATGTTCTCAGTCCATTGTCTAACAGAACTAGACCTTGCACATGCCCAAAGTTGATTTTTGAGGTTCTCACCTTTGAAATGCTCCTGGAAATTCTGGTACAGGTGCCTCACACAAAATCTGTGCTCAGACTCTGGGAAGACTTGTTGTACTGCTGGTATTAGTCCCTGGAAATCAGACATGAGACATCACACATGGAATAAATAATTACAATCAATGGAAATCAAGTGAGAAAGGAAATACCTTTTGTTTGTCTGTCATGATGGTCCAAGGAAATGTGTTGTCAATGTTCAGCTCTTGTTTCAATGTTTCTAAGAACCACTTCCAGGTTGCTAGGGACTCCACTTCAACAATAGCCATTGCTATTGGAAATATACAATCATTTGGATCAACTCCAACAGCTGTCAGTATTTGGCCACCAAATTTAGTCTTGATGTGGCATCCATCCAAGCATATCACTGGCCTGCAGCCACTGAGAAAACCCCTCTTACAAGCATCAAGAGACAAGTACAGACTGCTGAAATGACCATCTGATAACCTCAAATAGAAAGTGCTTCCAGGATTTGATCTCCTAATCTCATTTCCATAGTCCCAAAGCTGATTGTACTGTTCAATCTCATCGCCATAAATCTTGTTCAAAGCTTCTCTTCTGGCTCTGCATAGCTTGCTCCTGGAAGGTGTAAGATTCCAATCCTTTTGAACAATCCTAGCAAAGTTGGCCAATGACATCTTGTCATCAGCTCTGAATGTCTCAAGATATTTCTCAGCTAGCCAATTTGCAGTGCATCTCTTCAACACCCACTCCCTCCTACAATTATGCTCTGGAACATATCTCTTCACCAGGAATGTCTTCACCCTACTATCATATGATGCATACAAGTTCCAAGGGCAACCAATTGCACAATGAGCACCAACCCTTGACTTGTCATTTCTAGGCATTTTGATGTCTACTCTATGTTTCAAGCTATACTCTGTGATTGCTTTTCTAACCATCTCAACAGAAGAAAAGCACATACCAATTGCAAAGGATGGATTGTTTAGGTCTTCTGGCACAAATGTCTTGAACTTCAACCTGACACCACCTTCTCCATAACACTCTTCAGGCAAGTCAAGCTCCTCCTCCTCATCAGTTTCATCAGCCTCTAACCCATTTGATTGCCTAACTGTTGTTTCTCCTTTTGCCATCCTACTTCCAGCTGCCTTCTTTGCATTCACCTTAGAAATACCTGGATCTCTGACATCATCATCCACATTGTCCAAGTACAGATCATCATCCCCATCTTCTACATCATTGTCACTATCAGCAAAGTATGAAACATCTGATCCTTCATCAGAATCTGATCCTTCACCCATTGGCTCTTCATGCCTCTCCAAATTACTGTAAAAGTCTGGAAGCCTCTCATCAGCCACCTTGTCCACATACTGCACTTTTACAGGGCTCATAACCTTAGGCAAATGACCAACAGGGTTTATAACTACGTCTTCAACAGGGATACCTCCAACATGGTTAGCATGATCAAAGTACAAAACATAGTTCTTTACCCTGTCAGCACATGCCCTCATCACTAGTGTGTCATTATCAGAAGAAATAATTCTCAACCCATCAGACAAATCTTTCTCAGGCAGCAACCAGTACACTTTCAAGTTTGGAGGAGCCAAGCCATAACCAAGACGCAAAATTATTTCATCAACCCAGAAATAGCACCAGCTGTCAACATCCATGTTATCAAACCAAGTAACCTTCTCATCCATATATGTTCGATTGACTCCTAAGCCACAGAAAAACCCACCATGATGGACCTCCACTGTAAACTTCTTATCATAAGGTCCTACATTCAACAATTCATCTTCAGAAACCCACTCCATTACAGGAACCGAATCAAATTTAACTCTTACCACTACAATCCCTAACCCTATTCCATTACAGCAATCCCTAACCCTAACTATACTAGAAACCCACTCCATTACAGCAATCCCTAACCCTAACTATACCAGAAAACATCAAGATACTCCACTACTGGCACGAGCAGATTCACAATCGAGTAGTGATTGGAGCGAGACGATTCAAGGATGTGCTCACTTACCGTAATCCGGTGGGGGGTCCCCTTCACTCCGCCTCTGCATCACCATGGCGAAGCGGATCTGGAGCAGCGGACTCGCCCGCCACCCCTACCGCCGCGCTGACGGCCAACCCTAGCCGAGATGCACCGATGTCCTCGTCGTCGCCGTCGCCTCGCCTCCGACTGTTGGGGAAAGAGAGTGGGGGGTGAGTAAATGAGAATGACGATAACACAGGGGGTTCTTTTCAAATTTTTACTCTATGCTCAGCCACACGCGAGCCTCACGTGATAGGATTTGACACGCTGGCACGCCAACTCAGCAGCCAGGCGCGGGCGGAGGGGGGTTTGGACCTGATTGATACAGAAACGCAAGTTTAAGGGACCAAAAACACGATTTGGGAGTACCGGGACCTATTTGAGAATGCGGGACAAGTTCATGGACCGCTGATGAAATTTACTCTTTTCTAATCGCTACTCCCCATCCTCATGTTCCCCTGCCACAATTTTTTTTGGATTTTTTACGAGCTGCTAGTGCCGTTAAAATACGGCCCAGCTCGCTGTTCAACGCGCGGGTTCCGACGCCGGAATGGAGTAAGTTTGTGGCAATTTGTCGCTTTGGACTCGTGTTTTCTCCCTCCCGATGGGGGTTTGGTCGCCGTGCACGCACAAAAAAGAACTTGCATTCGCAAGCTTGGAAACGGCAGGTCGGCATCTGTGGGTCTCAGACATTCCGGTGATAAAATTATGAAATACTGTACCAGTGCTACTTGCTAGTAGAATCTACTATTATAGATCAGGTAGCCAAAATTAACAAGTAATTCGGTTTTTTTCAAAAGCATCGAAACCTTTGTTATCGGGAACCAGATTGCATGGTCATTTCTCGCCTCACCTCATTGCCAGAAGTATTCCCGGTAGTACGTACGTGTTTCACGCACGGCACTTGAGCTTCCCATTGACTTCAGCACTTGCTTGGGCATCTACTGTGTCCGCGCAGCGCAAAGAGGACGACGAAAGATTTGGTCGGATCGTGATACCGACGTGTACGAGCTGCTGCCGTTTCAGTAGGGGTGAAAGTGGCGAGGATAATTTCCGCATCCGATTCGTTTCGAATCCAAATTTTGCGAATATGGAGAAGCATTTTTAATATCCATGTGGAAATGGATAATCCGAATCCGATTGTGTGTGGATGCGGAGTAGGATATGGTTTAAGAGAAATCCGATAGATATGGATTATCCGATAATTGAACGCGGATTATCCGAGGCCTACAATAGAATATCCGACTAATTTAACGAGACCACCATGTCACCACACCAAAAAATCGAGCTCAACTCAAATAACGAGGCACCCATAAACTATGTCGTGGTTCATGAACCATAGAGATGAGTATTTTTAGTGTTATGTTGCTAAATTATAGTTTGGTTTAAAAATTATTAGTCACTTAAAAACTACATGTAAGCGTATATTATCCGACTATATTAATCCGCATCCGCTCCAAAACCGCTCCGACTCCGCACCAGTTCCGACATCCGAACAAATCTGCATCCGTAACCGTATCCGCAAGATATCCGCTCCGCTCCATATCCGAGAAAAGATATGGATGAGGATGTGAAAAGGGTATTATCCGATCCGATCCGCTTTCGTCCCTACGTTTCAGGAATATTCACAGCTACGCCGGTGCGCAGCCTTTGCCTCGCCTACTGCCCCCCTAGCAGAGAGAGATTCTTCGTCCTCTTGTCACTCGTACTAATCGCAGAGACATTTGTGGTAATTTCTGGCGGGCCTTTTCCGGATTCCGTTACTGGTTAGCACGAGAATTGGCGGAAGGGCCAAGGGGGACGGACCGGGGGCTGACACGTCACTGCCTACCCAATTTCCGTCCGGGCAGCCGCCACCCGACCCACCCAACATATGTCCTGTCGTCCTTTCACTTGGGAGAGAGTACAGTAACTATTCCCCAAATGAACACCATTCCTTCGGAACGGAGTAAGCAACGTCCCTGGACCTCACGTCCAAAAGAGAGGTCGAGGCACTGTTGCGTCCCACTTTTTACACTCGATCAACGCTGGACGAAGAAGCAACCTTGGCAACACGAAAGATCATCACCACATTATCAGCTGAGAGCTTGCTTGACCACCCGTACAGCTAGCCGATCAGCTCACGTAGCTCCGGAACTTCAGTTTAATACTGCAATAAATTCACTGGAGTATCACCAGACCACTCCTTTCTGCGCGTACATACGGGTACGTATGGCCGTATAGTTTAAGCCGATACGTTTCCGTATTAAAAGTGCAGCATGGGTGTGGGTACAATGCATTAGGGTAAAGCTAAAGAGCACCCGGATGAAACACTCGGGTCTCTCACCCGCCTCCTTGCTTCTTCTTCCTCACCGGGCGTCGGGGTTGGGGGTGGGCGGTGGGCGGGGCGGCCGGCAGCGAGGTCACCGCCGGACGCGGCGGATGGTGGAGGCGGCGGAGCTTTATGGTTTCGGGGTTGTCGGGGTTTGTGATCACCGGCGGACCTAGAAGGGAGCCCGGCGGCGGCAGGCCAGCCCAGCGAAGGAGGCGGGCGCAGGGGCGCCGCTGGCCGGGCAGTGGGGGACGGCGGTTGGGCAGTGCTGGAGCAGGGGATGGCGTACGCGACGAGCTCGCCGGAGCCGGGCGGGGAGGCTGCGGCGACGGGGAAGGGGGGGATGAAGCTCGAGGTGGAGGGAAGCCGGCGGCGGGGGAGTGAGGGAGCAGCAGGATGCGGCGGGGAAGAAGGTGAGGAGGAAAAAAGATGTCGGGGTGGGGGAGGAGGAAGGAGATAAGGTAGAGAGAGGGATGATTGCTCTTAACTGTCCATTTGAGATCCAACGGTTACAAAAATAGGGTGAGAAAGCCTCTTCTTTCATCCGGGTGTGAGATAGACAGACTCCTGCATTATCAGAAGTTCAGGACGCCAGCCGACCAAGCCCTGAATCTTTTGTCTGGCCCTTGACGTCGCGGTACGTGCAGCGTAACATCTATCTGAATCTGGTCGATCAAGATCAAAGCTAGCCCAGTGCTCCGGTATAATAATGCCCGTATAAACAATGGCCCGGCGCACGCATACACGGTCAGAGGCGACCCCTCTCCATCCTTGATCCTAGTGCTGCTCTGTATAGTGAGTGTACGCAGCTCGGCCCCGGCGGGCGACTTGGTTGGGTTCCCTGGCTGTGTAATCGCGCCCCGCCCCCGGCCTCACCAAACACGATCGATCGCCCTTCACAGCTAGCGCACCGTTGCTTAGGTGATAAAGGCAAGCAAACAAGGGATGGTCCAAATAAAGCTTGGCCCGCGCTGCCACCTCGCCTAAATAAAACACTCTCCCTCGCACACCCACCACTGCGCCCTCTGCCTCTCCTCTTCCTCTTCCTCCTTGCTCAGTCCAGTGAGTATACCTCTCCTCCTCACTAGCTGAGTGAATTGCTCATTAGACTGCTCACTAGCCCATCTCGGCTGTGAAGGGTCGGAGTGGTGGTCGCCGGGGAGAGTAGTAGAGAGTGGTGTTCAGCTCATCAGCTGAGCTGAGCTTGGGAGGTGAGAGGTAGTCAGGGGAGCTAGCTAGCTTGAAAAGAGGAGAGGAGGAAGGAGCAGCAGGACTCGTCGAAGATGATTACGGGGTCGGACTTCTACCACGTGATGACGGCCATGGTGCCGCTGTACGTGGCGATGATCCTGGCGTACGGGTCGGTGCGTTGGTGGCGCATCTTCTCCCCTGACCAGTGCTCCGGGATCAACCGCTTCGTGGCGCTCTTCGCCGTGCCGCTGCTCTCCTTCCACTTCATCTCCACCAACAACCCCTACACCATGAACCTCCGCTTCATCGCCGCCGACACCCTCCAGAAGCTGATGGTGCTCGCCATGCTCACCGCCTGGAGCCACCTCTCCCGCCGCGGCAGCCTCGAGTGGACCATCACGCTCTTCTCCCTCTCCACGCTCCCCAACACGCTGGTCATGGGCATCCCGCTCCTCAAGGGCATGTACGGCGACTTCTCCGGCAGCCTCATGGTCCAGATCGTGGTGCTCCAGTGCATCATCTGGTACACGCTGATGCTCTTCATGTTCGAGTACCGCGGCGCCCGGATGCTCATCACGGAGCAGTTCCCGGACACGGCGGGCGCCATCGCGTCCATCGTCGTGGACCCGGACGTGGTGTCGCTGGACGGGCGGAGGGACGCCATCGAGACGGAGGCCGAGGTGAAGGAGGACGGCAAGATACACGTCACCGTGCGCCGCTCCAACGCCTCCCGCTCCGACATCTACTCCCGGCGATCCATGGGGTTCTCCAGCACCACGCCGAGGCCGAGCAACCTGACCAACGCCGAGATCTACTCGCTGCAGTCGTCGCGGAACCCGACGCCCAGGGGGTCCAGCTTCAACCACAACGACTTCTACTCCATGGTGGGGCGGAGCTCCAACTTCGGCGCCGCAGACGCGTTCGGCATCCGCACGGGCGCCACGCCGCGCCCGTCCAACTACGAGGACGACGCCGCCAAGACCAAGTACCCGCTCCCCGTCGTGAATGCGGCGGCGCCAGCGGGGGCGGGCGGACACTACCCGGCGCCCAACCCGGCGGTGGCCGCGGCGCCGCCCAAGGGTGGCGCCAAGAAGGCCGCCGCCAACGGGCAGGGCAAGGGCGAGGACCTCCACATGTTCGTCTGGAGCTCCAGCGCGTCGCCGGTCTCCGACGTGTTCGGCGGCGGCGCGCCGGAATACAACGACGCCGCAGCCGTCGTCAAGTCCCCCCGCAAAAGTAGGAACCTTTCAATTCTTCATTCTTCCCGCCGCGATGAGCGTTTCCTTCTCGGGCTAATTTCTTTGTTTAATGATGATGCAGTGGATGGAGGAGCGGCGAAGGACCGGGACGACTACGTGGAGCGCGACGAGTTCAGCTTCGGGAACAGGGGAGCCATGGAGAGGGACGCGGAGGCAGGGGACGAGAAGGCCGCGGCCGCGCCGGGCGGGGACCCGAACGCGGTGGCGGCGCCGACGGCGATGCCGCCGACGAGCGTGATGACGCGGCTGATACTGATCATGGTGTGGCGCAAGCTCATCCGCAACCCAAACACCTACTCCAGCCTCATCGGCCTCATCTGGTCACTCGTCTGCTTCAGGTCCGTACTCTATACGTACTTCGCTAGTAACGAACCACCGATATACGAACATGCAGTGCCGGTGATCTAGCGAGGCCAGCCGTTTTGATCGTTGTTGGATTTGTTTGGCGTCCTGCAGGTGGAACTTCGAGATGCCGGCCATCGTCCTGAAATCAATCTCCATCCTGTCGGACGCTGGGCTCGGGATGGCCATGTTCAGTCTCGGTTGGTACCCGCCGCCGCATAACTTGCCTAGCTACTCCCTAACTTCTATCCGACAGTGAATTGCCCGGCTTGCTGCGGCGGCGCGTTTATTACTAACCCAACCCAACCCAACCCACCTGTGTGCAGGGCTGTTCATGGCGCTGCAGCCGCGGATCATCGCGTGCGGGAACAAGGTGGCGACGTTCGCCATGGCCGTGCGCTTCCTGACGGGGCCGGCCGTGATGGCGGCCGCGTCCTTCGCCGTGGGCCTCCGAGGCACGCTTCTGCACGTCGCCATCGTCCAGGTACTTTGGGTGGGGTGAAAAAAGGGGGGAAATGGATGGATAGATAGATATCACACATACACTGATGCAATGCACACACACAGAGCGGCTGGGGAAAAGTCTTTCGCGCGCGGCCAGCAGGCATCATCGCTGTGCTGCTTCTTTTCCCGGTCCCCTCTCGTGCTCGCCATCGCGCGGGCCTTTTGCGCCCGGCGGGCGGCCGGCCAGCACAAAAGCTCTCGCCTTTTTTACTCACTCTGCTTGTTTTCTTGCTTTGCAAAATGGCGGAACCAACGAGCAGGCAGCGCTGCCCCAGGGCATTGTCCCCTTCGTCTTCGCAAAGGAGTACAACGTGCACCCTGACATTCTCAGCACCGCGTAAGTACCCGCCCCCTCTTCCCTTCCCCCCGTGTCGGAGAGCACGACGCCAGCACGGACAAAACAAGAACGCAACCAAGATCTGTTCAAAGATTCTCTCTCCAGTCGCCGCTGACACTGGCGCACTGCCCTGTCCTGTTGCTAACCCCATTTCTGATCGCTGCTTGCAGAGTCATTTTTGGCATGCTCATCGCCCTGCCGATCACGCTCGTCTACTACATCCTGCTCGGGCTGTGAGTTGCCCACACGCCGCCATTGCTGTAAAAAGACTACCACCACCGAAACATCAGGGGAGCCCAAAGGAGGGACAGAGCTAGCTACAACGACACTGCTTGGCGCTTGCAAAATGAGTGACTTGTTTCTTTCTTTTCCTTTTTTCCCCTTCTCTTTCCTTTTTCTAGAAGTAGGTATGGGGATTGGGAGAAGGGAAAGGTTGGAGGTGGACAAGACGTTAGCTAGCTAGGACGACAATGGTGAGGCAAAAGGCACCAAAAGAAGGTACAAGTACAAAGCTTGAAGGGAACAGGTGGTCATCCGGTTCGGTGAGGTTTCTCAACGGGTTGTTTGTTTTGGGGATTTTGGCTGGCCGCGGCCGCGCTGACCGCTGTAAAATGGATGCCATTCTTGACAGGAGGTCGATCTTGCTTAATTTGCTCATCTCATGAGTTTGATGCGTTGAGATGGTATTGTCCTCAGTTTTCTTGGTAACTATAATCGCTCAAATGGTTCATGCGTGCTTATTTCCTTTCCCTCATCAAAATGTTCAGTGTTTATTCAATTTCATACTGCTTTCACAAGCGCACAATAGTTCTACGTTTCCATCAAACTTCAAACACAAAAATAGCTGCCCAGTGCAAGTCAAAGCCGCTAAATGGACAACTGATGGTGGTTGATTCGCCAGGACTTGTTGGGTAGAGACGTAGAGTTGTGCGTGGCCAATTAGTATCTGGACGTCTTTAGTTGCACACGTGGCGATTTTTTGCTTTCTGGGTGAGCAAAATCAGCTACATTGATTGATGAAGCCTAAATTGCGGGTGATTAGGGGGAGATTATTGAATCTTTTTTTTAGAATAGATTATTGAATCAAAGCATACCCGTTCAACTAAAGAATTGTCCCCTGCTTTGCCTATAATTAGTTTTTTTTCTTTTTTGCGAGGAAGCAGATCGAGTGTGACGTGTGAAATCTGTTGGTATATTGCATCTAGCTACTCACTCTTTAAAAAAATATTATCTTTTCATGAAACAATTCACTGTCCCTATTTCACTCATAATTAGCTTATTAATTAATTTTCCTTTTAGAATGACGTGTGAAATTTGTGTCCTGAACCTGAAAAAAATATTTGCCACGTCGGGCGTTAATAAACCTGAACCTGAGCCCTTTTTACAGTGAACATATTTATGTCCCACTCCCACCTTGCTGCAGATGTGGCTACCAATTATCCAGGTGCAAAACTTGACATTTCTCAAAAGCACTCTGTGCTGAATACCCGTGGGATTCCTCCTCCGAAACGGTCCCTGTTGATGTAGTTAGTTCGTCCGGATTGAAGAAATCATAAAAAAGTTTTAGTGGGGTCACGTTCGGTGCAGGGCATTATGCGCTAATGTGGGATTTGATGTGGACCTGTGGAGCATATCCAGCGACAATCAGGCCCCGCTAGGTTGCTGTCGCATTAAGTGCTTTGTTGGGTCCTTGTGCTCCCCCGGCTCTCTTTTCCTCCCCTCCTAGCTTATCTGCCGCCTAATCTCTTCTCTGGTTAGGCTGTGATTGCAGTCTTTACAGGACAAATGCTTACTCTAGTATTTTTAGCTTGCCCCCACCAAAAGTTACTTTCATCCACGTGAAAGAGGAAACCTTTTCTTCATCTTGTTCCAAACGTAAATTATCTCTAGCACTGAAAATTGGTTAATTTCACATGTAAGTTCACTTCACTTTTATATATACATTTTCCGCTTTTTATATATCGTTTATTTTCTGCTTTTTAGAAATAACCTGATGAATAATACTATGAGGAGGTTGAGGTTCGAACATGTGTTGTATTATCTGAAAAAGATTTTTAATAATCTATAAAGATTGAATAATGTACACTTAGTATTTTTTTTTTGAAAATAAGGCAGGAGCGTTGCCGATTCATTTAAGAAGAAGAAGCATGCGAAAGTTTACACTTAATATTTTTAGAGTTGTTTTTACAAAGTTCACAAAGGTGGGAAAAGCATCGTTGTCAGTTGCCAGACAGTTTTTGGATGATTCTGGATGACAACCGAAGCAAACACGCTCAAAATGTGCACGTCCAAGGATGTAGTAACAAATTTGGACACAAAATCTCGCACACATGCCGTAAGAAAAACTAGATCGGCATGTCCTGAAATTGATAAAGTCATCGTGAATGCTTGACTGTTAACGATTTTTTCACCTACCACTAAACGAATACTAACCCGAAAGTACTGAACGGCCGAGGGATTGAAGACTCCAAGTTATTTGAGGGATTTGACCGAGCGTTTGCCAAAGAGCGCAGCGACGTGATCGGAGATGAATCATGCTAGGCAGGTTTTGTTTTATGTTATTATTGAATATGGGCAGGGCACATGAAGACTTGTAGAATGAACGAAGAGGTTTTTTTCGGTGCTTCGTACTACCTTATACTGGTGTTCAAAAAGGACCAGTATAAAAGGATCTGACGGTCCAAATTAGTTGTATACTACGAGACCTTCACCTGTAGTATAAGGTAGTATAGGTCGAGTAGTATAGTAGTATAGGGGTATTATGGAAAAAAATATTTTTAACATGTGATATAATGTGGTATAGATCGAGTAATATAGTGGTATATGGGTATTATGAGAAAATTATTTTTATTTTTATACTCATTTGGTCCGATATATTTACTTCGTTTTACACATATGTTCATTTAGGTTATGAGCTCCAATAAAAAAAATTATATTACAGTCTAATTACAAAATTGCCCATCCCTCCATACTCCATACTACCATAGAGTAGTATGGAGCACCGAAGAAGACCTCACGAATATTTTAATTGGCTAACGAATGACCCATGAATCTTGTGCGAGTGAACGATGAAAGTAAAAGCAAAATTCGCTCTCAGATTTCACAACTAAAAGCTGATGATCACGGCACAAAAATAAGAGGAAAAATTACCGAAAAAACATCAACAACTTTTTGAGAGTACTGGGAGCTGGGACCCAAGAGATGACATGAAGCCGTCGATGCACTGTTTCGGGAAGATGCCCCATGTACCGAAAAGTTGCAAGTGACCACAGGTGACGCCGTGACAGGCCAGCTCGCGGCATGCACGCAGCCGTACTTGCTGGCCTGCAAACAGTCATCCGCGCCACCCTAGCTAGCTTGATCGACTGGGCAATGGCATTGCCCATTTCTCAGCTACTTATATCGTTTATTTTCCAAATAAAAAAAGTGGCTGCCTATCTGTATCTTCTTGCCACTGCCAATGCGAGGAAACTACTGAAGTTGGCGTGGAATCGAAATCTTTGTTCAAAGAAAGGTGAAGCGTGAACGTGTAATGTATGATTTCCTGGTGTTGAAACTTGAAGGTCCCCCCTTACTTTGAGCTGAACTGATCGCAGCAAGGTCACAAGCTCAGTTCAGGCTCGACGACAGCAGTCGTGATCAACCCTTTTTCCAACAGTGTATGTGTATCCATTGGCCGTCCCCAAAGCTATTGGATCGATCCGATCGCTGAACTTTTGCTTTGCAGGGGGCAGTGGAACAGTCAGCAACAAGGACACGCCCGGCGTCGGGTGCGCAATGGCCAAACCGGCCGGCCGGCCGGCTCGTCTCGTCGTCAGAGATTCCGGCGACGAGAGCGCAGCGACGTGATCGGACAAAAGGGAACGGATCGGAGCCGGAGGTGGCTTGCTTGCATGCACGGCAGGGGGAAACCACTCAACCAGCGAGCCAAGGAGAGGCCGCTGTCAGGGGCTCACGATGGTGTGCCTCGAAGGAGGAACAGGGGGAGATGGGTAGCCCGTGAGGGCGCTCAAGCCATCATGGCCGCGACGATCGATGGCGAAAGAGGAAAAAGCGACACGGCGAGAAAGACGATGCAAAACTGTACATCAGCATGTACGTACTATACCCGCATATCTCTCTCTCTACAGATTGTCGCTAGTGCTACGCGTACAAAATACTGGTAGCTAGCACACGTACAGACCACACGAGAGCAGGAACGCACGCCACGGGCATGTGGGATGAGCGTGAGGCCGTGAGCCACCAGCAGCGGATGCGATCCGGCAACGTGTGCGTGGCGGACGCTTACCCAGATACCCTTACCCCTGGGCGTGCCTCGACGCTCGACGCCTCAAGTTCTCGAGTTCGGCGGGACCGGAGGACCAGCTCGTACGGCCGCCAACGCGGTTCTGTTGGCACCGGCGAGGCTTTTGCTCGCCGGAGACGGGCATGGGCGCACATGCCGGCCGGCCGGCCTTGGGTTCGTAGCTCATAGCCTCATACTTCCCAGTTTCCCTTCCCGCGAGGGGTTTCCGGTGCCCGAAACCGAAAGGCGCCGGCACGCGGGGTCGCGTCCTGCGCTGGCACCACGCGCTAGTAGCCCTCGTCAGAGAGGCCCCGGCCCCGGCCGGGAGGGGCCGGCGCGCCAGCGCCATGTCACGCACATCGGCAGCGCGCGGAGGCTGTTGGCCGCGGTCCCTGAGCCACCGATCTGTCCATCCGAAGAATGGCGGTGGCCTAGCCGGTCAGGCCCGATCCGGCATCTGATCCGGTGATGACAGGATGTGCCTGCCGCGGTGTGCGTTGAACGATGGCGTGTGTGGTGGTGTGGCTTCTGGCGCGCACGTACAGTGCGTGACATGTCGCGGTCGGTCGCCGTGCCATGCCGCCGTGCCCGTTCGTTTGCCCGTGTCAGTTTCCACGGGGCCGGCAGGCGTAACTGTGGAGGAGCAGTGAGCGAACTGGCACCCCACCGTGTGGCGGCTTCCGAGATGTGTCTGCTCGCTGGGGCCCTGCCGAACGATCGCGGAACCATGGGGGGGCCATGGCAATGGTTGGGCTGGCCGGGGATCGGACGTGAGATCAAGAGACGACGAAAAGGACGTGAGCCTGCCTCGCTCCTTATCTTTTTCTTTCTCATCGCAACACGGCAAGGGCTAAGTGCCTAACCTAGTGTCTGCGAAAATGCTTCTAGCAGTTGGATTATTCGCCTAATGTCCCCCTACTAACTAATCCCAGTCCTAGAAGTGGCGCAAGAGATCGTCTAGGCATGCTTGACGTTTATCCACCCCCTGATTATGCCGATCCCACGCACGACGATCCAGTGCTAGCACGGCAGGATCACCAGCCTATGGTGTCGCTAACCGGCCGTGTCGGCATCGGCATTACAGATCTTTTTCGGACGGGATCAGGACACCACCACCCCGGGGCCTGGTATCTCGCGGTCGGTCGCGGCGGGCATCGTCAGTCAGTCAGAGTCCCGTCGGAGGCCGTTACACGTAGGCAGGACGACGTGGCACGCTCGGCGCGACGGCGGCCCGCGTCGCTAGCAGCTGCCGGTCGCTGCCGTCGCCTTTGTCTCCCTCCCCCGTGCCGTGGACTCCCCTCTCGTGGCGCCCACGATCACTGCAGCACAGCGAGTGCCGCGCGGCGCGGCTCCGCAGGATATGGAGGCCGACGCGGCGACGCCTGCGCTGCGCAACGCCAAGGGGCGCTAGCTGCGGTGCCGTTGCCGCCTTGCGAACGCCACGGCGGCGACCGTTCGGGTTGAACAAACCAGACAGGGAGGCCGCGCGGCAGGCAAAGGTTGTCCACTTGGATTCGGGACATGGGCCCGGGCTAAGGTGAGGGGACACGTGGGCCTGGGCCCTGAGCTTCTGGCCGTAGACCTACCGAACAGTAATTCACCATGCACTCGCCTGACGACCATGGGGTCTGGCGATGGCAGGGTTTGGTCATGGTGATGCAACCCACACGATCTTACGGGCAGAGCCTAAAAAAAAAAGATCTTACGGCAGTTAGTCTCACTGCATTCTGGGATGTACATCATGTACCTTATTAACCTGAGTCCTGAGGGCAGCTGAGTGGTCGATCTTGTCTGAGCAATACATTTCTATGCAGCCCTGGTCTTTCTCCGTCGATCGTACGGCCACAAATGGACATGGCCCGACGGGCTCACACGACACGACACCCCCGAGAGCAACGGTGAAAGCGAACAGCGGCGCGGCGTGGACATTTCGAGCACACAGCGTCCGGCTTCCTTCCTCCCGTTGTGCACCACACCACACCACACGAACGTCGTTAACCCCTCCCTTGCAGTAACGCGGCGTCAGCTTCACCTCCATCTCCATCCCCAGGTACAGGACCCGTCGCATCCCGACGCCAGCCTCTGTCGCCGCTACTTGCGCCCCTGCATTAACGCCCGCGCGCGCCATGGCCCCCCCGTGCCCGGTGTGGTGATGGCTCAACGACGACGCGAGCTGGCTTGGCCCAGCCCATATGGCGGCCGTCGCTACTACTGTACCACGCAATCAATTAAAAACACTCGCGCTAGATGGTGATAGTATATAATTATTCCCCCAAGCAAACCGGCCTACGCCTCGTTCTTTCCAGGTTAAGCTAAGCTATCATCAAGTGATCAGATGCGTCAGGGAAACTCTCACGGCCAAGATGCGTGTGTGTGGTGTGGAAGCCGGCGCGGCGCCTTCAAGGCGTTTTCTCCGGGAACGGGAGAGTGGGCGCGCGTTGTTGTCCTGGCTCCGGCGCCTGCCTGTCCGTGCGCGCCGCGTCGCCGTCGCCCGGCGCGGCATGCGTCCACGCGGGTTTAATGCGGCGAAAGCGAGTGCCCGGGCGCGTCCCATTCGTACCGCCACGCGACGCAAAGGGTGCCCCGTCGCGCGGTCTCAGTGCCACCACACGGCGTGGACACTGGACAGCAACAGCGAGCGCGAGGGGACCTGAGCTGAACCGAGCATGCACACGGGACCATGCATCGACAGTGGCTACAACCACAAGCCCACGAGCACAGCCTGAGCCACGGACGCGCACGTACGCTGGGGAGTAATGGTTTTACCCTGTCTGGCAGTTTCTGATCAGGTGAAGAAACACGGGCGTTGTTGCAGTGACTGATCAATAATCAGCAGAGACCACGCCTTTTCTCTGATCTGCGTCCGGTGTCTGTGTGTGTTGTGCTGTGTGGTGACCATGGACCATGGTGCATGCACGGCCGTCTCAGATAGGCTGACTGGCTGAGGGCCCCACGTTCCGGACACGATAGCAGAGAGAAGGGACCGCGTCATCTGCGCAACGATAATCGTCGTGCTGGGGCTGCAAAAACAGCCTTCAGGAGCAATCAGTTTCTCAGTCGCAGCCAATGTTCAGCCTGTGCAGCAAACCATCCGAAGTTAATCTGAACCTGTTCTCGGCTGCTGAATATGTTGAATGTAAGGTTAGCGAAAGCACACGTCACGGGGCAGGATCTTTGCAATTTGCAGAACCAATTCCATATCCTGTGCTTTTATTATGCAGAGTTACTAGAAGACAAGGCACTCCTGGCCAGTCAGGAGGAGCGCATCGTGCTGCTGTGGTGGGTTTCCGTGTTCTCCACGACGGGGGCACGCCCACGAACCCGTATCCTCATATGACACCTGAATAGGACTTGATGTATGCAGATAATACTACAACGTAGTACAGTACGAATTAAGCAATGGCATCGTGTACGCTAATGTGGCGTAGCATATGCTAGTGTACACATCGCAATATAGCCAAGAAAAAGATGGTGTGAAGGGACGTAAATTATGCGCCCTGTCTCTCGCGGGTGCGAGACAGCAAGTGGACACTAACCCTGGCCTGCCGCCACTTGAGCTATCCTAATTCTAGTACTCTATCTTTCCCCTGTGTAATCAGCACATGTTGTGAGGAGCAAGAAGGAGCTCGCCGGGTATTTTAAGGTGCGGTTGCTCTTTTTGTCGGGAGCCTTTGGTGGAAGGCAACAAAACTGCTTACATGTAGTGCATTAACGGACCGTGTCACAGGCAGATGAAATGTCAGCTGGTGGGGTGTGGAAAGCAAAGTGAAACCATTTCACAAAGGGTCTGTCAATTGACAATCTTGCGCTGCAAAAGCTTGCGCTTTCAGACGCAAAGTGCAGGTAAAAAAGTTCCGTGATGTAGCACCTGCCGGGAGGATCAGCCGAGTGGATTTTTGGCATCAATCATTACTGATCTTTAGTGGTAACTGCAACTTTCTGAGAGTTTTATTTGCTGTATGTGTGGAAGTGATTCATTAAAATAAAATATATTTTGGCGGGAACGAACGAAGCCGCAACAAACCAGTGGACCCTCCACTGAAGTCCCGGACGCACTTGGAGGTTAGCACATTGAGTATTGTGTTCAGTGGCATGGCATCTTTCAATCGCGGGACCAGATTTCGGCGACATCAAGCTGAATGGAACCTTAAGCAAGGTTCAGTGTTCCTGCAAATGTCATGCTGGACTCACAGCAACGTCGCAAGCTAAACTCTGGTCCGGCAGAATGGATTGGCCATCTTTCTTCATCTTCCCTGATGTGTAGAACGGTGCAAATGCCGACAGGTTGCGTAATCTAGATACTCCTAAATAAAAGTGCCACCTTTGCAGCTATAGTAAGCTAACTTGCTTACTCTTTTTTGGAAAATTATACCGATGCTCATAACGGGCGTACAATCGATATGAACGGAGAAACAAGCTGTTCGTTATGGGAGTATCAGAGAAGGCGGAAGATGATGCAGCCTAGACATACCCACAAGGCTCTACGCTGGACCTTTCAGAAATCTTGGTACCATTCCCATAACTGAGGGCCTCTCTAGTAAGCTACACCGCATCCAGATCCTCTGAAAGCCACGCCTCACCTAACCTAACCGAGAAGATAGATTGTATCTGCATCATCACATGACAAATCATTCGATGTAGCAGTTGATGAATTCCATCATAACGGAAAGATAAATAGCCGGACAGGAAGCAGCTATCCTTATTTAAAAGTTGCTGCAGCACACGAGAATCGACGTGAGCAAATAATCGATGATGGAACATGTCGCTGCTTCCAATGTACATTTCGATGGTAGATTCCAGCTTCTCCTACAGACATTCACAACCGGCTTCAATTGAGAGTGTCAACCTGTGGGTGTGGGATCCTGTCAACAGATGCACAGAAGGAGGCACTGTAACTGTCGGTTCAGTGAAAAATCCTGCATGGGTAGTCGATCTACCTTGAAGCATACTACATGGATGCAGCTAAACTGTGTCCCTGCAGCAATCAGAGACATCTTCTGCACTGCGCACTTATTCTTGTAAAAATCAAACTGGAGCAAGATATGTCTAAAATTGCCGTGATATGACAATGAAAAGCAATCATTTGCGCACTGTTTGCACAATGATCATTCGCATGATGAGAGTGGCCTAATTCAATGGATTCTTATCCCCGTACAGCCTTACTTAAGTGTTGGTCGGACACCTGAAGCTTTTTATATCAACACAAAGGCCAAGAACGCCCCCTGTTTTCTTCCATCACAAGCAATCGGAGTGAAATGATTCCTTTTGGTCAAAGGATTGCAGAGTTGCTAGTTGGATATAATCTTGCGAGATTTTGGATAAGCAGTTGCAGCAAATACATCTCACCGTTGTCTACTATGTCCAAAATCGTGAACTGCTCTCCTTGTAACTAGCAAGGTGGCCCGCGCAAGTTGCACGGGTAGCTAGATTTTTGTTCGTAATATTTATGTTCTTTCACTATATTTAGTTTTTAATTTTTTTATGGACACAATTGTCCATGTTTTTGTATGTTTTGACTCCATTAAAAAGTACTATTAAAATCGTAATTATAAGATAAATTTCATACAGTCAATTTTGGAATTCTTATTGTAATTTGCAAACCAAATACAAGCTTTTTTCTAATATTTTATGTCCTTTCGGTATTTTTTTATTTTTAGGACACATTTGTCCTTGTTTTTTAAGTCTTTTTTTTTTCAAATTTGTTGTTTTTAGTCTTTATTATAATATTATGAACTATAAGGTTTTTTAAAGAATTTCTTTTATTCTGCTTTATAAGATGAAGTTTTTTTTGTCTGTTTTTGAATACGTTGATTGCTCATCTTTTACAGGGTGATACTCTTGCATCGTATTTTACTCTTTTATACTTTTATGTATTTCCCATACATAGTATTTTTTAAGAATTGAATGTCCCATGCCTAGATGCCATCTTCACAAAGTTGTAGATGGTTTGTAACAACCGATTCAAATAGGAAAAGACGTGAAACCTCTTGGATCTGGTTCGCTAATTCTCTCTCCACTCATAGTCCATTGGACCAATTTATCGGTATCCTAATTGGCCCATTCGGCCATTGTCCACCCCTTTGGCCCTCTTGGTCACAGTCAATCCTTTCTCTCTTCTAAGCTTCGATTCTTTGCAACCCTATCGGCAGTGTTGTGTGGGCGATGTCACGCGGGTCATACACTGGAGACGACACCGCGAGCTCTTCGTGTGCGGCGTGCTGGCTAGAGAGAAGTCAAGGATTGCGGAGGATATCGGTGGCACCAGCGTGCGCCCAGTGTTCTCGTAGAGTCACAACGACACATTGTTGTTGTCGTGCTTCTGGACGGGGCCAGAGGCCGTGGTCACCGTCGCTGGTGTGGTCCAGTCCGCAAAGCACAACTCATATGCCGCCCGCGTCGTCATCAAGCCGACACCGAGGCTACACCTCAAAACTTCTCTTCCACTCTATTTATCTCAAGAAATCTATACGCTAATCCATCCGTTTTGTTATAGTTTGAGATTTTGACAATACGTGAATCTTTGATGATGTGATGTATCAGGCAGTGAGCTTCTTTTGAAACTTAAAAATACGCAAATTATCAAATTTGCAATTACTACTTAAGAATATGGAATTGCTTAAACATCAAAATATAATCACAAACAAACCTGATCGTCCATAAGAATCATATCTACGCTCATAAGTTTGTCGAATGCAAATTGATCGATTCTCGCATTATTTTTACTTCAATGTTCCATGCTTGTCCGTTAGTCGTCAGTTGTCTCAGTTTTTTATAAGCCACACTAAAACTATCTGTTAAAAATATTTTGCTTGTCATATAGAAAGATGGAATACTTATACATTATGAATATTCACTTTTTTGCAAAGAGTAAGAGAAAATCAACCGACGAATCTGTGATGTGGTACAATATGTGTGGTTGACGATATTGATTTTTCCAACCATTTGGGCATTTGCAGTCGAGGTATGCGCTATATCGGTGATCTTGGCGAGAGGGTGAGTGATCCTAGAATTTGCGCAAGAGAAGAAAGAAAAAGTTGTTTCGACTGGCGATCTATCCAGGCGAGATCGTGCGAGCTCAGGCAAGGAAAGTACGTGGCGGCAATGTTGATCTGAGTTTATTTATTTATTACTTATTGGGATGGATATTATTTGGTGTCACAGTCGGACGTGTGACCTTTTTCTTTTTAGATACAGACTCTTCTTTTTTTCCCTTAGAAACGAATTTTTTTTGGACTTTCTATAATTTTTCCAAGTACCCACGCATAAAAAAATGGAGTTTGGACTTTCTATAAGTTATTCAAGTCTATATTATTTAGACTTTTCAAGTTAAATTGGTCTTTTATTATTTGTTCAAGTAATATTTATACTTTTCAAGTCTATTGGACTTTCTATAATTTGTTGAACGCAAGAAAAATAGAAAAAGGAGTTGTGGAGGTAACGCAAGAAAAAAAAAACATTTTGGACTCTAAGTAACGCAAGAAATTAAAAGAGTTTTGGACTCTGTATACTTTATTAAATATTATTTGGGCTTTTTTATTAACGTAAATCTTTTTAATATGGACCGTTAGATCTTCATAAAATCTGACAGTCAATATTCTTCTCTTTTTTGGATTAACGTGGATTTTCTAGGCCCTCTCGGTGAATCTGGTGACTTCTTTTGCTTCTGCTTTATTAAGATAACTAGTAAGATGGCCCGCGCAAATTACGCGGGTAGCTAGGTTTTTATATTAATATTACAATTTATTTCAGAATAGATGTAAATAGGTTTTTTAGTCATGTCTTTGTAACAGACCAAGATATACTTTTTTTGTTAGCGCACATCTTTCTGAAACATGAATTCAAGAGAGAATACACTATATAGAAACCTATTTTTGTGTGTATTTTTGTTACAATGTTAAATTATTCTTATATTTGAGTAGAATATTTAGGTGAGTGGTTCAATATATAATACCAAACTAAAAATGAGAATTTAATTTTGAGTTTGAATTGAAACACCTCATTAGTTATTAGCAAAGCCAAATCTCCGTTTTTTTTTCTTTGTTCTCCTATCATTGTTCGCAACATCCCATACATGCATGATCCCATATTGTCTTATCTTTTTCTCTTTTTTTTGAGGAAACATATTGTCTTATCGTTGTTGCGCTTTTTCCCAATATAAACATTGTGCCCGAGTGTTCATTATTATGGCTAGCAAGGTTATCTCTCTCTCCCTCTCTCCGACCAAAGAAGTGCTGCCCGCTATACTACAATCATCGAAGACACAACTTTGGTTATTCGTGTTGGTCTCGTTGTTGTCTCTGTTGCATTTGTTAATGCATTTACGGACGCTCCCCTTCGTATAACCACCGGTCATCATACAATCTTTCTAGCATCTTATACACGCAAGTCGATTGCTACTTTAGTTGTCGGTCACCTAATAATGTGTTACTTAGCTCCAGTATTAGAAAAACAACCTAGAATTTACATGTCACTATGGTCATCATCATATCTTGACTTTCATGATTTTTTCTTGTTTCTCGTTCTACACATTAGGCCACCTCTAACTGTGTTCAAAATCACCGGCTAAAATACAATTTTAATCGATGAACAATGCAAAAATTGTCTTGCTGGTTATCTGCTTCTCGCATAACTCAAACGCTCCCTGATGCCTCTCCCTCTCTCACGCACATTTTCCGAGTGCATATTGGTAATGTGCAAACCTGCTCTCTCCTCCACGTTCGTTGGCAAAGTTCCCAGTCTTATTGGAGGTGGCCTTAAGAAGTTGTGCAATTTCTATGATTTTGGAGGAGCAAATGGGCGGGTAACTAAAGGAATTCCAACTAAATGGTTTTTTTCTTCTGTTCATGTAAGTGCAAGGTGTCGGGATTTATTTTTTTGGTCTATCCTTCGATTCAAGGCAAGATCATCATAATATAGACACTTATGAGTAGATTATATGAATTTGATTGGTAGTTGTACTCACCTTAGCAGTGCACGTGAGGTAAGAGATGGCACAAAAAAGAACATATAAGGTGAGAGGATGCACAACCAAATGACATGACACACTCATTTATTTAGTGTAACACTTATTTTTCTTTTCTGCCATCGTAAGTAATTCTAAATGGACAAAGAATGTTATAATTTTGTTTAGTTAAATTGCATCATTCGTAGCATATTTATTATTAAATTGTTTGTATTGATTAGTTTAATTGGATTATTATCTATCTTTTAATAAAAAATATTTTTATTTTGAAGGTAACAACTAATATTTTTAATGGATTTTTTATTTGAGGATTTGATCTCAATATCAAGTGAAATCGGAAAAGTATTTTAATTTATTTTATTATCAGTTTAGTTATTTATTACTTGCATTTGGCACATACTTTTTACGGTAGATTAATGAAGCAAATGGAAATTATAATTCCTCACGCATGTGTCCAAGGCTGCAACATATGAGCAATTAATTAATGTTGTTACCTTATAAAAGTCTATTTTCTTATGAATTTAGTGTCCTCAGGTTATTGTCTTTTTCCTTTAATGGGTTAATTGGAACTCCAAACCGTTAGATGATCATGACCTTTAGTGGTATATAATAATTATATTTGATATGCATTATTTTATTCAAGTGATATTTTCTTTTTTTATAATTATTGTTTATTAAGCTATTTACTAAGCGTACTCAACTTGGACACTTTCAAATTCTAATGTATTTTTTATTTCGAATTTTGCTATATAGCAAACGTAGTTGGCATGGACTCTTTTGTCAATTGTTATTATACCTATTTTTTAATTCCGAAATTAGCAATTATTAATTGGATGTGACATGGACTCTTTGAGATAGTCTAGACCGTTAGATCTTCATTAAATCCTACGGTCTAAATTCTTCTCTTTTTTAGATTAACGTGGGATTTTTAGGCCCTCTCGGTGAATCTGGTGGCTCCTTTTTGCTTCTGCTTTATTAAGATAATAGATAGATAGATTAGAACTGAAGCTGCAATAGACAGTTGACCAAAAGAAGGGCATCAGGCTGCTGGACTCTGTGCCGGTTCTTACGGATCGACACGATCGGCCTTCTCTGTATACTGTATAACATCGTACTGTATGATGTATGCTATGGAGACCACCTCATTATTTTTGATGCGGCATATGTGACTGTGATTCTGTGAACAATCAAATCTCCGATCGTCGATGCAATCATATGGCATCGGGCATCGATGGTCATGGCGTTTTGGCGAGCTTGGGATTCGTTGCGTCGATGGGCCGTGCGGTGGTCTTCGTTGGGTCGGTTCTCTGGGTTTAGTCTCTTGGCCCGATGCTCAAAAAAATGGGCCTCTTTGTTGCCTTCGAGAAACGATAGTCCGTCCTGAGGCTAGAAATGCTACCTGAACAAAAGATGGGCCTTTTTCTTTCCTGATTGGGTTGTCCTCCATTACGGTCAGATGGGCCTTGTTCCGTGGACCTGTGGGGAGTTGTCCAGACGCGTATTGCGCGCAACCAGCCAAAATGAGACCAACCTCTTGTGGTCAAATTTTTATTCTTTTTTATCTTGAAAACTTTAGGGGTCGTTCGGCAGTGCCGGATTAGAATCCAGCCAGGATTACTTTCAGGCCAGGTTTGAGTGAAATCACCCGTGTCACTTAATCCAGCCAGGAATAATTTCTGCCAATCCTGCCAAACCGAACAGGCAGAGGTAGGAAGCCAAAACCAGATTAATCTCATGCGTTGAAGCAACTCAGGGTCATGCAGCAGCTGAGTACAAAAGGGATGATAAGGCCCAAACATTTAAAACGTGGCAACGACATGTAGGATAAGATAGCATCCTCCATGACACATCCTAATCCAGTACAAAATTCAGTCTCAGAAGATTACAGGCATTTTTAGCTACCGACTAGATAGATAACTAAGCTCACTGCTCCTCATTAATGGCACCCATGTTGCTTACGTATATACCATCCAGAAACTTTATGATATCCTTGTCCTCCACATGGCGCCATTTCTGATGAGAAATGGAGAACTTCATTCAGTAATACGAATCATGGGACAGTAATCAAACATTAGGCAGTAAAGAGAATCATAGGATAACAATCAACTAGTTTAATCAAAGAAAAATCAACACTAGTAAATACACAAGTCAGACTGTTTTTGCACAAACTTCATAGAGCAAACCGAGCATTGTTTACTAGAAACTATCATACAATCAAAATTCATAGAGGTGATTCTATCATGGCATGACAAAATAATACTTGCTAAGTTATCATGAGCTGATTCTATCACGAGATGGTTGAAACTAAAGCATGCAAGTAAATGTCATGAGATAGTTGTATATACCACTAGCAGATGCAATTCTCCAAGCAGCAAACACTAATTTTCTTAGCAAAGGGGGTACAAGAACAAGCAGATAAAGACGGCAATATCAAGGCAACACTGCAAGCTTTTGTAGATCCACTGTGGGAGAATATTACGACAATTTCAGGCAAAGGATGTATGAAGGCTGCAAGTAGTGCCAATTTCAGGCAACATTGAAAGGATGAGAATCAATTGAAACAAGTAGTGCCAATTCCAAATTCAGAAAGTAAGCAAATATGCAGCTAAAAATTCAGTACATTTGGATGGTTGGTACTTTTTATCTACTGCCATGAAACAAACAAAAACGTCTGTACTAGACTACAGCCACAGCCAGCAAATTCAAAACTAGGCCACAACCGTCAAAGTGATCAACTAATCAGCAGCCAGCAAATTGATGAACACATAAAGATGAAGTCAAACTTTCAGAAGTTACTGGACACAGAGACTACAAGTTTTCAGTATGAAAAGCAAGGATCAATGTAATGTTGCAAACATGTATCGAGTACATACATGTGCTAAGCCAAGCACAGTATATGCTACTTCAGATTTTCAGTAGCTGAACGTATGGACTTTGAAAAAGTTGAAAGCATGCTGATGCAAGATGATCAGTACAGAGGTGTAATATTAAGAAAAAAAACGTACATCATCTCTTATTTGTCCAGATAGAGCCTTTTGCTGATCCAATTTATCGTCCAACTTTCAATGCGCTGTGTCAAATGCCTTTTAGCAGCCTGCAAAGAGAAGAACAAGGTTTAATTATTTGAGAACACACATGTTCTTGTATAAACTAGAAAAAGATATCAACAACAGTATTCAGACCATGTGGCAAAAATATGCCACCAACAACTTGGAGGTAAAAATCATGAACTGATTTGATCCAAAATCAATTCAAACATCTAACAGATGTCTGACACAAGTTACCAAGAAAAAGGGACCGTAGCCAGGGACTCCACACAATCTTACTTTGGTTTCCAAAAAAAAAGCAATTTCTTTTTTGCCCTCAACAGCTTAGCTTTTGTTATTAACAGCTACTTAATCAGTTAGATCAGCTAAGCATAAAACATTTTTATGCAATCAAAGTGAGTATTGGCCTACTATAAGCTTATTTTAAACCAATAGAGTAATAAAATTAACATTTTACCACAGTATTATCATATAAGAGGACAAATTAGCAGTCATAGTGAACTCAAACCTAGCTTAAATCAATAATTTAAAAAAGAATAGAAATGCTCAGTTTCTGTGATAAGCAACTATGGAAGAACTAAAGTACTTACAGCAAGCAAGCTTTGCACTTGCTCCAAACGTTTAGTCATACTTGAAACATCATTTGCCATGTTGCGCTTGGTAACATACATTAGATCAGAGAACGAGATGCCCAAGAAGAAAAGGCAGTACAAAATGAGCAATAAGAAATTTGATGATGGGAATCAATAGGATAAATTGTTGAGTATTAATGACAGGCCTATAGCTAAAATTACAGGCTGTAGCTCGACAGGCCTATAGCGCTAGCCTACTATTGAGCTTGACAACATCTAACTTTGTTGTAAAATCAGCTACATGACCATTTCTCTTTTGGCAAACCGAAAATTCATTCAGACGCAAATGAAATTCTTATTCAGATAGATCAGCAAAGACAACAGCATATCATTCGGACTAGAAGCGTTCAATCAACGCCAGTACCACACTGCCTGGCACACACTGAACACAAAGCACTCTCTACTTGTTGCCGCCGGTGACGAGCGAGATGAGGCGGTCCATAAGGATCCCGCGCCCTTGGCCACCAGCGCGTCCTTCGCGAGGCCGCCCCTAGGCTCGGCGTGCCATCCGCCACCGGGTCCACGCGCGGGTCCCAGGACCCCGTCGTCGCCCTGCCGCACGCGAACGCCGACAGCTCCGCCAGCTTGCGGCGCACCCACTCCTCCACGCCGCCGCCGTGTCGCATGACGGTGACAGGAAGTACGGGTGCACCAGCGCCATCCCCTCCACTCGGGTGCTCTACAGATCTCAACCCCAAGAACAAGAAAGTGAGGACGGGAGAAGGGAAGAAAGGGAGGGCAACATACTGGTGAGAAGACGGCGGAGAGGTTCCCCGTCGAGGGTGTGCCACGCCGCCATGTGGCCACCTCACGCCGCCGTGTCGTCGCCCGCAGCCGCTAGCCGTCTCTCCCCGCGCCGCTGTCGCGTCTCGTCTGGAAAGCGTTCCCGGAGTAGAGAGGTAGGGTTTCGTTTCCGGTTGTGTTGAACGGGGCTGGAATCTGTTTCGGGCCGTTTTTGTTTCCGGTCCAGTGAAAACGAACAGACTTTTTTTATGGGCTGGAATTGAAAATGGGCCAATTCGTTCCGCCGGGACTGAGTCTGGGAACGGGCCGATCCGGCCAAAACGAACGGGCCCTTATACTTGTGATGACAAGATAAGAGAATTACGGAAAATGAGGCCGCGTTGCCTACGCGTCAGTCAGGAATCCTCACAAAAGCTGCTGCTGTAATTTAACACCGCCTTTCCAAGACTTTGCTTGAAAGCAACAATGGATACGGCCGTTGTACCCGAACCGAGGAAGTTGCCGCGAGTGTCTGTCCGGGCGATTTCCAAGACTTTGCTTGAAGGCCTTTCTCGGCTGTGAAGCATGATTTCAATTCCCCTGTTGCTCAACTTGAGCTGCTTATAATGTGGAAAAGTTTGTTGAGAAATCCAGTTTCCTCTAAGAACCAAGAAAATCTAGCTTTCGTTTACTGAACTATTGAATCGCGCTGACCTGAACCACTTAATAGCGTCATTATGGTGGTTTTATTGTAGTATTGGACCTAGTAACCAGCTGATCGAGCGTTGCTATTTTACAGCGCCCGTCTGTCCGGGCGATTTCCAACAACCCATTATTAACATGTGGTTCATGCACCACTTTCCTTTTCTGGTAATTTTTTTTAAAAAATATATTTGCCAAAAAATTAGATAAACTTTTCATAGAGAAAATGGAAGAGAAATATTTTGAAAAAAGTTTTCACAAAGTTTTCAAAAATGTTTCCAATAAATAGAAGAGAAATATTTTCAAAAAGTTTTTAGAAAACCTTTCCGCTAAATGAAAGAAAAAGATTTCATACAAGTTTTTCACAAAGTTTTCACAAACTTTTCCGCTCGCGCCCCCTGCATGATCGCCGATTCGCTCGCCGGTCAACTCGCGCCAGATCTAGGGAACGGGATGCGTGGTTGAGACTGAAGAGAGAGCGCGTGCGGTGAAAGGATAAACACGACAGTGGGGGCCACCACATGAAAAGAGACGCGTGGGATCGACCGTGTGCAGCCAACCGTCCGGGCGATAATATTAGCATCCTGCCAGCTGATCGCACCAAAAAGGAAAACACTAGCTAATTTTCCCGACGAGCTAACTTTTACTATTCTTTCTCAATTGGAAGCAAATACTACGCCAACCAGCACGACATCGCGTAAAGTTACCCCACCCACATACAAGGACCTCTGGGCCCGTTTGTTTGGAGAGAATTTGTAGAAATTAGAATCTAGTAATAAATTATACTATATAGTTTGGAATTTGACATTCCACAACATTCTTAATCCACAACATTTTTAAGTTCACAAATAAACCTATCCCAAATTCATAAGGTGTGAGATGAAAATGAATTCCATAGTATGTGAGATAAAAGGATAAGCTTATTCATCGAGTGAGAGATAAATAGATAGGATCACTCCATTATATTCATAAGGCGCAAGATAAAAAGATAGACTTATTCGTAGGGTGGTAGATATATATACATATGAATTGCAATTCCTCCAAATTTCCACCAAACAAACGAGGCCTTATATAAAAAGATTCCAGATGAAGATCCAGCCGGCTACTATTTCCTCCGTCCTTAAATATATCATTTAGTTTAAAAATAAATTAATTAGCTTGTCCTATCTATTCCTATATATTAAAGCTCCAAGAATTGGAGCAATCCTAGGCTAGGTGCTACTATTCATGGGTCCCACGGGACCCACCATGCGTGGGACCCACGTGACACGCGTGTGTAGGGCCCACATGACCCACATATGTGGGACCCGCATACCCGTACGTGGGACCCACAGACCACTATATGTGGGGCCCACCATATTTTTTTTTTGCAAAACAGGACTTACAATTTTTGAAAAATATTATATCGTGCTTAAAGAACCAATAACATAAATGCCTAATAATTATCAAATTCTCAATCACGAAAATTATTGTATGGCGCTCAGACTCAAATAACCAATGATGTAAGGTATAACTATTTTGGAATGAATTTATATTCTAATACTGATCAATTAAATTTTTAATTATTTTAATTGATTTCTTGATTTAATAATCAATACTATGTTACTACGAACACAATACAAGCAATATATGTTATTTTATTAATATTTCAGAACATAAAAAATACAAGCAATATATGTTATTTTATTAATATTTCAGAACATAAAAAATACAAGCAATATATGTTATTTTATTAATATTTCAGAACATAAAAAAAATTATAGTTAGCGCGCATAGCGCGCTAATCTGACTAGTATATTCATATTCAAGAGGGAGGGAGTATTTCGATAATGTATCTCCGCAAAACGTTGGCGCGAGGCGTCGCGTAGCTGCGATCACACACCAGCAACAGTTGGCACGGCCCCAGTCTGCAGGGCTCACGAGACAAATGGCACGTCGAGTCGAGCCCGACGATAAACACCTGTACCTGACGCGCGCCGCGCAACCGCCAGCTTCGTCGCCGACCTGTGCCCGCGCTGTTCTTCCAATCCACTCCGGAGAGCCCGGCGCCCCCGTGCACGGCGCAAGTCGATGACGGCGAAGCATGTACGCCGCCGCATGCCATCTTGTTTGTAAACGCATCAATGCATCATCAGGAATTAGGAATATGCTACACAGAACAGAAACAACTCGTACCTTCACATCACATCCGCGAGAATAATCTGATGCGAGCACCCACTTTTTTTTTCCCTTCTAAAAGACTTGCAATTTATTTTCGGAAGTTTTAGGGTTTACACGCGGTCGAGAAGTTCTTTTTTTTTTAGACTGACCGAGAAATTCACTTGTGTGTCTGCACGATCCGTTCGTTTAATAATCCATCGAGAAAAAGTAAGCGAACGTTGCGAGGCCCGCGGCTCCCGGCCCACGTCAGCGAGCCGCGCCAACCGTTGACTCCACCGCGGCCGCGTCGAAACCACCTCATAATAAAAACCCTTCTGCCCGGACACCGCCCAGCCCACAAGAGCCCCCCAAAAGATCCAGATAACTCGTCGCGGCCCTTCCGCCGCCGCCGCAGAGGGACTTCCCGGCCCCAAACCACACAACCCAACCCCACCCCCGGCGAGCGGGCGGGCGATGGACACCGACCTCGGCGGCGCGTCGGCCGCGGGCATGGACGAGGCGGAGGCGGCCTTCTTCGCGCGGCGCGGCCGCCGGTGCTGCTGCTTCCCCTGGCCGGCCTCCTCTTCGTCTCATCAGAGGGTGGGTGCGGCGGCGGGGCTGGCGGAGGAGGAGAGCTGGTGGCAGCGCGCGGTGGACGCGGTGCTCAAGGTCCGGGAGTGGTCGGAGCTCGTCGCCGGCCCGCGGTGGAAGACCTTCATCCGGCGGTTCGGCCGCAGCGGCCCGCCCACGCGGCCGCACCACCACTTCGGCGGCGGACGCAAGCTCAACTACGACGCCCTCAGCTACGCGCTCAACTTCGATGAGGGCCACGGCGCCAGCCCCGAGGGCGACTACACGGGGTACCGCGACTTCTCCGCGCGATTCGTAGGCCCGCCGGCATCCGCCAAGTCCTCCATGGACCTCGGCGGCCGCGACGCGCCGCCGCTGTTCAACCCGCCGCCGCCTGCCGACGGAGCCGGCAGGGCATGACCGCTCCTTGGGCCTCCAGGAAATCGCCTCATCGGATCGGAGCAGAAGAGGAACGCTGGTTGATTGATTAGTTGGTCAAAGGACGTCGGAGCTGGAAAAGATGGTGCCCTTTTCATCTTGGAAGATTCGATCCCGCGGCCGTGTGCCCGTGTTGGCGAATGGTGAGCGACGATCGATTGGTTGGTCACTGTGTAAAAAATGAGATTGTTTCTACATTCGTTGTCATCTTACTGCTGCTGTAATGAATTCGTTCACCCTGTCCCAGTTTTGCCCCAATTGATATGAACATTTTCACGAGTTTTGATTGATCGTCCAAGTGTCGTGATTGGCTCTCGTTTCCATTGTTTGCTTCATTCAGAGTTCAGAGTTGAGAGGGTTGGGCTGGAAACTTGCATGGTTGGCAAGTCGAAGTAAAACAATTCGAATTCCAGTTCTAGTTGCGAAAGCTTGCCGTGTTCCAGCTGTGACTGATTGCGACGCACGGATGGGAAAACCTTCCATGGAGGCGTTCTTCTAGAGACGCTTTGCTGCTGCGGCCGTGCACATCTGGTTCCTGGTCTAACAAGTAAAACAACCAGACAAGTAGACCACCCATGACCCGCGGTTTCGTAGCACGTGTTGCTTTCCTTCCCAAGTGCTTCCTCGCATCCACCTGCTGCTGATATTTCTGATGAACAAGTCAGCCACTTCTTGCCTTCAGCGTGAACGGTCAATCGCTGTTATAATGGCGATGTAAAACTGCCTGCAGAAATTTTGAGACTCCGGCGGTGATTAGATGGTTCAGCATAACCGTCATTACTATGCGCATAATCACAGGGGTCATGCCATCGCCTTGCGATTCAGATTTCAGAGCATCACGGGCTAAAGCATGGGATCCCTGACAGTCTTGATCGATGCCGAACCCATGGCCATCCAGCACACAAGCTCTCTGAAGCATTATCAGACACATCTTGGTGGGTATAGGTTGCAACTATTATCATCCGTTCTTCATGGCGTACCTGATGGTTGATCAAATGCCAGCCAGCTAGTAAAGGCCAGACAACCAGTCCTGCCCATCTGATGACCTCCTGGATTTGAAGTCATTAAGACAAAAGAAGAGCAATATTATATAGACCGATCGTGGTCTGATTGTATATAGCAGTGACCCTCCTATCTCCTCCATGACCCACCACATCTGTTGCTTTCATGCCATGGCCTGTCCATTTCAATCATGTATGGAACCAGTATCTGGTGTCCCAATTCAGTAGCGTACTATGAGAAGATACAGCTGAATAAACTCCGTCATACCAGCTATTTAATCAAAGCAGACAATTCAGTTTACTCAAAAACAAAAATATAAAGAAATAGTTTATTGGCAACTTGGCACTTCCAAAAGAAGCTGGCATCTGCATTTCAGCTGCCAATAAGATATTACTTCTGAGACACAGCTGTAGGATATGGTCTTTGAAGCTCAGAAAAGTAACTAAGAATTGGCACAGATCTGGCTTTCCAAGGAACCAATATCTTTTTGAAAAACTACAAGGAACCAATATCAAACTACCTGTATCACAGTATCAGATACCTGAATCAAATAGCAGCAACCGAAACAATGATGTCAACAATAATGCTGCCGTATTAGCATCTTGCTAATGATTGCATGAGCTGTATATTACCATCAAGGAGGCTAATCATTTGCAAACCAATGATTTACTAGCTCAGATCACTGAAGCAGTATGCTGGAATCTTGTCGGTAACGCCTTGTGCTTAGTGCAGGTATGTGATGGCTGGCACTTCTTTCGTTATGATTAAAAGTCCAAAGACGAGAACATCATAATATGACATTATATAGGTTTCTATGCCACTACTGGCTTTCTATCAGCTACCAGCATTACTCCGGTTTATAATGCTAATTTTCTAGGATGACCAACCTTTAGTCCACTTAGAAACCTAGTCACTGCCACCTGATGGGATAAGCAAAAGGCGCCACAATCTTTGAGTTGATGCACAACACTTGCAGGCATGAATGAGCATGATAGAACAAGTGGACAGACTAGGACACAATAATTGTTAAAATTTAATAAAAGGAAGAGCAATATCATAGCAACATCTATGCTAAGTTTGGCAGGAAAATTAAGCAAATCAACTGCTACTTGTAAAATGAAAGAAAATGATAAAAGAGGCAAATCCAGCATCTGCAACACTCATTGACTCATACTAGTTATATTATAAAGAGGGTTTTCAAAGTTCAGAGTGGTATGGGTAAAAGCAATTTTAACCATTGACTCATATAGATACATTGCTGTCATAGCTCAAATAGCCTTATTTCATCAAGTGAAATGGACAAGGAATTTTGAAAATTATATATCTGTAACTTCACGTGAAAGTGCTTGAAATAGTGTGGGTATGAAGAAAAGCATCATATGCTGCTTTCTACAATAAGAAAAGAAACAGTTGTTCTACCATGTGAGCAATAGTTGGTTACAGAAAGAGGGGATTAGAAGATCCATTAGGCTGTTCTGGAAGTTAAGATATAAAAGCTTAAAGGTGATAGAGCAAAAAAGAAGTGGTAACTTGTATGTAAATCATTAGTAAAAGGAATACCGAACTCCTCTTGTTCTAACTTCTTATGTATGTGCCATCCTTCTAGCAATTTATACCTATGACAATACTTTGTACACATACTTCGCAAAAAATAATAGTGCAGCCACTGTCGAGTTCATTTGCACCTTGATTCTAAGGAGAGAACTTAAAATGCTACTTGTTTTTGAACTGTGAATGCAAGGGAGCAAATAACAGTGAGCTTGCCAATAAAATCCATGCTTATTGCCAATTTGCCATACCCCTCAAAACTTGTTCTGAACCATGAAACGAGGTAAAACATGAATTTGTACTACTGAGAAACCTTTGTTGATCATACCATCAGAAAAGGGTCCTAGTATTTGCAGTGATACATATGATGAAATCCATGGCAGAAGAAGTTACCCTACTGCCTCAGAGGTTTGTACATAAGGAACTGAATGTCACATGGTTTAAGGAACAGGCTCTGTGAGTGAATAAATTATTTCTCTGGAAAACCAGAAGTTTATTAAGGAAATAACAACCGCAATGTTCTAGACCTGTACCACACTGTAGATTAATCAGTCTCCTGTTTGATAATTGCATGCAAGGAAATTGCAAAGCTAAAACTCAAATAGAGTATAAATTGATGCTTCAAATATGGTGGTAAATTAGGCTTCTTAATGGAATTTCTGGAATACCAACAACACGAGAAAAGAGACTACAGCATTGTGAACAATCACAAAGAATTACGTGCAATATAACAAGCCTGTCAAAAATTATCCCTCGATGAGAATGATTGTTTGATGAGCACTGAGACATCCTAAATCAGATGAAATAGCTATAGCTAAGCAATTTAGCAGCCAACATCAGGCGAAAAAAAAACAAAGGACTATAGACAGAGTCACATATTTAACTTATCTCCATCAGCATTTCTTTTCATCCATGGTAGACTCCCAGTATCTGAGCAAGTGTCTTGTGGTACTGGCAGCTTGCCCTTCACACTAGACCATTGCCAAATCTTTGACACGGAGAAGCTCTCACCTTTGCTCCTCGCACAAATCCTCTTGTCCTCCATAATGTCAGAATTGACAGAACTTAAGCCAGCAGCAGCTCTTCCTTTAAACCTGCTGCTTTCACCATTTCTGCCGCGGCCTGGCTGGAGAGCCACTCGAAGTTCAGAAGCCCCAAGAATATACTGGTAAGTGCCCATGGAGAAGCATCTCCTTGCATCCAAGCTGCCACTGCTACTCTCCCCTGCCTCCCTGCTCACTATACCAGCTGCATTGCCATTGCCAACCACACCACCAATGGCACCCTGACTTCCAACGTTCTTGAACTTGCCAAGCCTTACTGGAAACACCCTCTTCTCGGGCACTGGCTGCTCCTCATCAATGGCCTTCTGCCTGGAAACTTGGAATCCATCCTCACATTCCTCTGGTAGAGGCTCCTCCTCCAACCTCTCATCAAAATCAAACAGCAGGTTCTCTATTGTCATCCCGGGAACAAAGAGCGTACCACGACAAAGCGGGCATGTCGAATTGGACAGCAGCCATGTATCTATACACTGCAGGTGGAAAGCGTGCCCGCACACCGGCAACAGCCTGAGCCTGTCCTCCCCATCAAACTCACACAAGCAGACCGCACAGTCGAACGGCTCCTTGTTGCCACCAATGATTTCACGGTACGCGAACACGGGCAGGGCGTCAATGAACGCCTGATCGAGCCCAGAGTCGTGCAGGTGGAACAGCTGCTGCAGCTGCCGGTCCATGGCCGCGTCCCGCGCCCCTGTCCGGTGCGGCGACGCAGCAGACTCCCCCATGGCTCCACCACGGCCATGCTGCTTCTTGATGAGTAGCCGCACGAGGAGGTGGAGCAGCCCGGAGATGAAGAAGATGACCGCAAGAATCACTATGATGAACAGCACCGCAGGGCTGATCTTCCCATTGCCGCCGCCGCCTCCGCCGCCGACACTAGCCGTCTGCACCTGCGGCGGAGACTGGGTGCTGTAGGGCGGCGCGTCCCTGATGAAGCCACGGAGGCTGGGCGAAGGAGGCGGGTACGGAGATAGGGGCGTGGAAGGAGATTGGGAGGAAGCTACGGTTACAATCATCTCCTGCAATCTCGGATTGGGAGAAGACACCCACAGCCACAGCTCATCTGATCGGATGGGGGAGAGGGCGGGATCAGCGGTAATCGTCCGATCCCAATATGCAAATCTGTAGCCCCAAACCCAGCCAAGAACCTAGGAAATTAAATCTGTAGCTGAAAAGATCGGAGCTCCCCCACCTAAAAAGGCCAAATTTGGTGCAACCGAGAAGGCTCCAAGCACTAGAGACCCAAAATGCGTGAGCACTTCCGGGGTGGAGCCCGGATCAGCACCAGCAGGGGGTGGGTGTGTGGGATAGCCGCGGAGCAAGGGCAATTACCCACGAATTGGAGGAAGAGGGCGGCTCCGCTGAGCTGACAGTGGTGGCGACCGGGGCTGGTGGTGACGGCGGACACGGGCGTGCAGGGAAGGGAAGGGAAGCGGTGGTGGCGACTGGCGAGAGCGTGGCTTTTGGCTTGGTGTTGCGGGTGGAGGTGGACGCGAGGCAAGGCAAGGCGGGTGCGCGTCGCTTTCGGCCGCGACCTCACCTTTCGCAAGTCTCGGGGAAACACGGACCCCGTGGCCGCTGTAGGTCGGGCCGGTGGCACGCCGCGGCAGACGTGCAGCTCCCCGTTTGACTTCGTGGATCGCGGCCTTCGATGCCACGCAACGCCAAAACGTAGCGGCAAGCCCGGCAAGGCAAAGGCAACGTAATTTCTTGCGTGTAATTGGGTTTGGCCAAGGCGGTACCGCCTCGTGACCTCGGCCTTGCTGAGTTCCAAAATCCAAAATCCAAAATAAATGTTCAGACACATGTATGGCGTACTAAATGTAGGTAAAAAACAAATCGCATTATATAGATGGACTGGAATTTGCGAGACGAATCCAATGAGTCTAATTAGGACGTGATTAGACACTAAATTGCTACAGTAATGCTACAATAAACATGTGCTAATGACAGATTAATTAGGTTCATTAGGTTCGTCTCGCGAATTCCAAACGTAATCTGCAATTAGTTTTTTAATTAGTCTATGTTTAGGGCCTGTTTGGCAGGGCTCCGGCTTCTCTGAAAACGGCTCTGGAGCCGAATTTGTTGGTGGAGCGGATTCATTGGTGGAGCTGAATCCGTTTTGTAAAACATTTGGCAAAATAGCTTCACCTAGATGGTAGATACGGATAAAAACAAGGGAAATGACCAGAATGCCCTTCCATTTTTCTTTTTTCCTTTTATTTTTCTCCTTTCTTACTTTTTTTCCTTCCCCTCCTCTCTTTCCTTTCCTGCAGCCCTTATCCTCTCCCGTAGCCCCTCTCCCCGCAGCCCCTCTGTCTCCCCGCCGTGACCCTCCTCCTCCACTGCTCCCCACGCCGCCGCCGGCTTGCCGCCCTTCCCAGACCACGCCTCCTCCCCCACGACGCCGGCGGCCCGCCGCCCCTCCTCCCCGCGCGCTCCTCCAGTCCGTGCTGTCGGTGGGCCTCTTCGTCCGCGCCGTCGGCCCCCGACCGGCAGCTCCTCCACGCGCCGTCGGCGGTCCCCGACCGGCGCTCCTCCAAGCGTCTCTGCGGCCCACAACCGGCGCTCCTTCAAGCTTCGCTGGTGGCCCACAACCGACGCTCCTCCACGCGCTCGCCGCCGGACCCCGGGGTACCCTCGTCCATGCCACTGGGGGGCCGGGGCGGAGCCACGATTTGTGGCTCCGTCTCGGCAGTGGAAGCCGAAAACGGCTCCACCCCCGGATCCACCCTCGAATCCGCGCCAAAATAGACCCTTTGGCAGTGTAAGATCGAGGAGGCCGACTAGAGGGGGTGAATAGTCGGTTCTAAAAAATTAACAAGACTTAACCGATAAAAATGCGGAATTAAAACGATCGGTCAAAACTCGACTACACCCAAAAAATATGTCTCTCAACTATGTGCACCAACACCCTATGTATAGATCAAGGTTTGCAATCCTAGGGTGACAATCAAGCAAGAATGTTTCTAAGAATATAAATTGCTTGAATGTAAGTTGCACAAAATAAAGGAACTCAAGTGAACAAACCACAAAGGAGAGACACCGAATTTTTCCCGTGGTCTCGGTGACTTGCCGGTCACCCCTAATCCACGTTGAGGTGGATTCAATGTTCCAACCGCTCCTCTATCAAGGCACCGCTTGATCTTGAGCCGGCTTGAACCAAAGAACCGCTCCACACCTCGATTCCACTAGAGTTGCTCTTCACCACTCCGGTGAGGCGAGCACAAAACCTCTCACAAGCACACCGTGCCTTCTCACAAGCTTCTCTTGAGAAGATCACCGGATCACAGCACCACCACGCCGTCTAGGTGTCGGCAAACACCAAGAGTAACAAGCCAAGACTCACTTGACCCTTCACCAAGTGCCTAAAGCTCAATCTCTTATGCAAATGCACTCAAATCTTGCCTCTCACCCTCTCTTATGTGCAACACATGCACAAACTCATGGGGAGGACTTGCACAAGCTCAAGGATGCTCAATGGAATGCTCAGCACTCTTCTAAGGCGCAGGAGACTGGGTATATATAGGCCAACACTCCCAAACTAGCCGTTACAATCAAACAGCCCGAAACGCTCTGTTTTGGCGGACCGTCCGCCCTACAAGGCCGGACGGTCTGCCATTTGAACTCCAACGGCTATATTCTTAATAAATGCCTCTCTTAGTCGACCGTTATGCCTCTCGCGGACTGTCCGCCTTATAAAAGTGCTCTGGAACCCCAGAAACAGTCTCTGAGTGAAGGGTCCGCCATTAGGTCCGCGGGTCAGAAAATCAACTGCGGACGGTCCGCCAGGAATTGGCGGACGGTCTGCCATTCGCGGACTGTCCGCCTCAAAAGTGGCGGACGGTCCGCAGTCCATTTTTTCAGCACGACCGAGGCTCAGGAAAAAGGTCATAATTCTTAGCTCCGATGTCCAAATTAGGTGATCTTGGACTCTATGGAAAGCTTGTTCAGAGGACTACACATCCCAACTGAATGCTTGACCCAAAACACATTGGATCAAGGCAGAAAAGCAATCCAAGATCCACCTCTCATTTCCATCAACCATTTGCTTAACGATTTTTAGCAAACTACCGGTTCCTTGTCAAGGTTAGTATGCATATGCAAGATTGAGCTTTTCAACACCTAGTAAAGACTCAAGCATCATCAAGACCCCTCTTAATAGTACGGCATTCTATCTTATCAATCCGGTCTTTTCTCCACTAATCACCGAGACCGGCAAAATGAAATGCCCTACATTTCATACCTTTGCCTTGAGCAAATTCTTTGGTCTTCTTTGATGCCCATATGCATATTGTTCATCACCTTAATTTCTTCAAGGCTCTTTATGTTCATCAACATATAGACCGTGCCCACTTCATCTCATCAATATACATAATGTCGATCAACATATGATTTTCATATTATTGCATTCTTCATATGATTGATGTGGATCACTCATAGCTTCATATAACATTTCATGGTCCATCGGTCCAAGCCTTTACTCGCCCTTCACCACTGCCTTGGTCCCTCGACGTCAAGCCTCTTGCTTGCCCTTCACCCTTGCATGGTCCATCGCAGCCAAGTCTTGCTTGTCCTTCACCATCTTCTTATACAAAACCACTTTGTATACCACATCTTCAATGTATTCACTTCCTTATTATGACCACCATATGAAATTTAATCCAACAACATTTCCTTGGTGATCAATAACTTATCATGCTCATCCTTTTGATCTTTATCAATTCATGATGTTCATATTTATTCACACCTTTATAATAACTAGTTGAGCTTTACAACGAATTCAAGTCACCTCATCAACATGACTCAAGTTGCTCACACTAGTGCATCTCTATGGACTAATCACCTGTGTATCTCAACATAAACACATATTAGTCCACCTAGGTTGTCACTCAATTACCAAAACCAAACAAGGACCTTTCAGGCAGGGCTCCGGTCGGAGCCGCCGGTGGAGCCGGAGCTGGAGCCCTGTCAAAGAGGCCCTTAATACTTCAAATGTGAAAAGATTCCCTTCCAAAAATCTTTTCACCGCGGAACTAAACACGGCCCTCGTCCCCCGGAGCAGGAAGCGGATACTAGTCTTCCCGTTCCCGGGGAGGGGAGAGAGCCCGTCCAACCTGTCAACATGTCAAATTGTCAATGGACCATGGCAGTTTGCCGCTGCAAAAGCTCCAGACACAAAGGAACACCGAGTTCAGAGCAATTATAGGCAGTGTCGTGTGATCGAGCGTCAATGTCACTCTCGCCTGGGACCTCCTCCCCTCTAGCTCTCTGCTGGGCAGCACGGGAGGAGGGGCCAGCCGGCTGCGCTCGTGGCATGTGAGCGAGTTTTGGCCGTTTTGCCGTTAAGAATGTGCAAAGCGCCAGCGGCTTCGCTGTGTTGCACATGTAACTGCCGTGGCCATTCATCACGAGCACGAGAGGAGCGTCCAGACGAGTGGGTCGCAGCACTAGTCTTCCACAGTTCCATACTTCCACTCACTCAAAGCTCGGATGTGCACTAGTCACAGCGGTTTTTCTTCTTTTAATTTTCTGTCTACAATTCCACGGCTGTGTTTATTTCCGGTGCGTGTGAAGTTTTCACCTAGAAAACTGTATCAATTCATTTCTTCTCTCTATGCACACGGCCCAATGCAAAAAGCTTTCACATTTTCACCCTTTTTCGCCGGATTTAAATACCCCTTGCATGTAACTACATTTGAGCAGACTTCGAAATGCTCCTATAGCCTATTCGTAGAAATGGATACAGGATTTCCGTATGAAAGAAGAGAGGGGTGTAGAAGTATGTAATAGGTTCTCGGTTTCATGTGCTGTGTCTAGTTAGGACTTATAGTCCTATTCTCTCATGTCTCCTCCTAAGTGGAAAGCCGTTCCAGCTAATCTTACAAGAGGATTTCCCAAACGACATAAGTGAGAGAAACATCCATTGCAAACACCTATTTTCTCAAAAAAAAAAAGATAAACAACAGCGCAGCCCCTACGGCTAGTATTGTGTGCTTTTAAAGGTTGTAACACTTCCATGCTAGACAAAGAGTGTACAGTATTACGTAGGAGCAAAAGATTAAAATGAGCTCATATTCATTTAAAAACTGGTTCAAAATTATGATTGGATACATGAGCAAAACATGGGTAGCTTTTGTGATATGACAATACTTCAATAGTAATTTGGGATGAAAATGAAAATAGAAAATCAAAGGAAAGATCATACAGATACATGAGTTTGGTCAAAAAGTGTATACATCGCTTGGAATTTTTGAACAAGTACATCAAGATACGCCCTTCCATACAATTTTTGCAGTGCATGGATAGCCTTGTGATGCAATGTACTTCAATAGTACACTAGGATGAATATGAAAACAAAAAAAATGCCGGTAATAAATAAAAAGACAAAAACAATTTTATAAAAAATGTCAAAAAAATAATTTCCCTCATGTTTTGGGGGCAAGACAAGAAATAAAATTATAACAACAAAAACGAAAAAGATATGATGAAAACAAAAAAAAAGTTATAGGCCCTTTTACAAGTTTTCCCATTTTTTACAATAATTTCCAACAAACTCACATTTTCCCAAGCTTTGCAAATTTTGGTCAAGAATTAATTAAGTTATATACATGTTCAATGCAAAACAAAGTTGCACCCATTGATTAGTATATCCGAACTACTATTGTTAAAAATGATGTTAATCTTGTAGCAATTGACATATAATAAATAGTCCATCTCAAAATCCAAGTCTGTAGAATTTCCTATTCTAAAATGAGCCTCAATATCGAGGTATAGAGGGATATAAAATTTAATATTATTCGCCATTCCTATGTATGTGCCATGTCCAGTTTGGAGTGTTAGCTAAGAATTATCGACTCTCGACCAATATTGAGGTATTTTGGATCAAATGTGTTTTGTTTGTGACTTTTCAACACTATCAATTTTGTTTTAATTTCTTCAGTTTAAATGTGATATTGAAAATGACTTTGACATTTGCTGATTGTTTTCATCCATAGTTGTATGGAAGTAATGGGGTTAATTTAGATAGCTACACCCAAAATCACAATTTGTAAGCATTTTTTAAAAAGCAATTATGAAAAGGATCTTACATCTATATGTGTAAAGATATCAAGCTTGAGCTTAGATAAGCCAGGCCTATCTTATGTAATTATTTGAATTCGAACCTACTCCATCAAAACTCAAGTGCGTTTGTTTGAGTTCAGTGACTCATCGTTGAAGTGTAAAGTGAAATTGGGCTCACAGCCTCCAGATTCCAGAATAGCAATATACGCAGGCCCAATTCAGCCCATCTAAACTTGAAATACAGGCTAGGGGTGTTTGACCCTACGGATGGCTCAATGTCAAGATCGGCAGTGCCCAACAAAAAGAGCCGTTCTCAAGGGCAGAGTCGTCACTTCCTCTGGTTTGAATTCGAAATCGCATCCAAAGGTGTGCAGCTGCATCTGGGGCCATCACCTCCTCCTACGCCCACATAGAACACGTCCTTGGACCACCGCTAACTCACAAAGCCATAACACGGTTGATCGGGAAATCAATTCGTAAATCGACGGCGCAGATGCCCCGTGCGCATAGACCAGGTTCGTGAACCTTTCTCCGGCTCGGTGCGGCCCCGTTTGTTGTCACCTTACACGGAACTTTCATACACCTAGTCCATACACCACCGCTTGCGTGTTTATACACATGGGCACATGGCCTCCGCACCATCCAGATATAGATCCGTAAACACGGTCTACTTAAAATGAGATAGCCGCCGCAGGTCACGCTACGGCGACGCCCTAATTTTTCGAAATCCTCCGGGCGGGCGCTTCTCGCTCTCACCCGTTCGCCATTCCGCTCATCTCTCCCCCTCTCCCCCTCTCCTCTCTCCTCGAGGGAGGGATTGATCCCAACCCTAGCTAAGCTCGCTGCACCCGCAATCCCCAATCCAGGTGCGGCTCGTCGCTGTATGTCGCAGAGCGTTGTCAATCCTCCCAGATCCGCTGGTTCGAGGTGATTTTCCCCCCCGCATTTTGGGGGGCGATTTTGGGGTGTTTTCGGGTTCTGGTCTGATCAGTTTTGGGGCCGTGGTTAGGGTTCCGATGGAGACTCCGGAGGCGGCGGCCGCGCACCAGCAGAAGGACAGCGTGAAGGTTGCCGTCAACATCAGGCCGCTCATCATGGTGGAGCTGCAGGATGGCTGTACGGATTGCGTTACAATCACGCCCGGCGAACCGCAGGTACCGATTTCTTTGATGGGCGGATGTGCCTGATTTAGTGTGATACCGGGGAGAATTTGATGTTTCTGGGACTTGGATGCGATGATGAGCAGTGGATGATTTATTCTCAGGACCATCGTTTTGCTGATTTCGAGACTGTTCTTTAGTATTCAACGATTTATACGGTAGCAATTTGTTATCCAGAATTGTAAATTAAGCCTCTTGTATCAGAGTGCTGATCATATATGAATTCAGCATTTGCCACTTTGTCAAGATATCCATTTTTTTTTTGAAATGGCTTGTAGGTTCAGGTAGATGCTAATTTGTTTTTGTGCTATTTCAGGTTCAAATTGGGCCGCACGTGTTCACTTTTGATCACATATATGGCAACTCGGGCCCTCCATCATCGTTAATATTCGAGCAATGTGTGCAACCACTGATTGACGCATTGTTCAGTGGATACAACGCTACTGTTCTAGCATATGGCCAGGTGCAATTCTGTTTTATGATGAAATTAATGGTGTCCTGGTAGGCTGACCGTGTTTTAGATGATCATTCTGTTACTTAGTTGCTGGTCTTTGATAATCGCAGACGGGTTCTGGCAAGACATATACAATGGGTACTGATTATAGTGGCGAAGGTAACTGTGGAGGGATAATTCCTCAAGTTATGGAGACAATATTCAGAAAAGTTGATGCCTCAAAGGATGATTCCGAGTTTTTAATTAGGGTATCTTTTATTGAGGTCAGATGGGTGTAGCACTTGCCTCTTTTGTATTCGTACCAGCAGCCGTGAACATGTTATCATTTTGTGGTCTGTTATTAAATATTTCAGATATTCAAGGAAGAAGTTTTTGATTTGCTCGATTCAAATCATGCTGCTGTAAGAGTTGATTCAGTCCCTGCAGCCAAATCGTCAGCACCTGCCAGAGTGCCGATTCAAATTCGAGAGACTGCAACTGGAGGCATAACCCTTGCTGGTGTCACAGAGGCTGAGGTGAAGTCGAAAGAAGAAATGGCATCGTATTTGATGCGTGGCTCCTCGTCACGTGCGACTGCAAGCACAAATATGAATAGGCAGTCAAGGTACGTTGTGCGTCCCTGAAGTCTCTTTCTGTGAGGACCATTAGTGCATTGTTTGCAATCTTAGCTTCTGATAATTTTATTTTAATGCTGGTGCTTATCTGTAGTCGCTCTCATGCCATCTTTACAATATGTGTTGAACAAAAGAGAACATCTGGTACGTCTGAAAAGTCAGCCAACAGTGACTACGATGTATTGTCGTCGAAGTTTCATCTAGTTGATCTCGCTGGCTCTGAAAGGGCTAAACGTACTGGAGCAGATGGACATAGACTTAAAGAAGGTAATGAAGGCTCTGCAGAAATCTGTGTATGTCAGTGAGTTCATCACATAATTTAATTGGGCAACTGGTTTTAAGATTGCTGTCTATTTTATGTCCCCAGGAATACACATAAACAAAGGTCTTCTAGCTCTTGGCAATGTTATAAGTGCATTAGGTGATGAAAAGAAAAGGAAAGATGGGGCATTTGTTCCATATCGGGATAGCAAATTAACCCGCCTTCTACAGGTATGACTTCGATGTTTATAGTAAATGTAATGTCTCAGCACCATTTTCCATGCAATAGTTACGGAGGAGTCACTTGAATTTCTTTATGAAATGTTGTTTAGCAATGCCTAGGCTTGTTAGATTTACACGGGACTTGTCTAAGGGCGTAAATTGTTTTTGCAGGATTCTCTTGGAGGAAACAGCAAAACTGTTATGATCGGTAGGTCATTTTTTCCCCAGACATCCTGGTACTGGAGGCTCTTAATCACTTTGTTTTGCCATTTTTTCCCCTGCAGCGTGCATTAGTCCTGCAGATATAAATGCAGAAGAAACGATAAACACACTTAAATATGCCAATCGTGCACGCAACATCCAGAATAAAGCAGTGGTGAACCGTGACCCAGCCACAGCAGAGATGCAAAAACTGAGGAGTCAGTTGGAGCAGCTTCAAACGGAACTATTGTTTTCCCGCAGTGGGAGTGCAGCGTTAGAAGAACTTCAGGTAGTTTTTTTTGTATCTTGATTGGCCAGTTTAATTAGTCGACATCATCACCTGATTTTGTTTCCTGTGACTATCAGTTATTGCAGAAAAAGGTCTCTCTACTTGAGTTAAAAAATTCTGAGCTTAACCATGAACTCAAGGAAAGGGAGTTGTCATGTGAGCAGTTGGCAGAACGCGCACGGGCTGCTCAGGTATCTATCACATTTTCTGTTTGAAAGTCCTGGATTCTTGATGTAACATTTCATTGTTCTGGGTCCAATATATGTCTTTGAAACAAGTTAATATATGTTTGGTCTCATAATTACATGCAATTAGTCTATAGCACTTGTGCTAGATGGTTAGACATGAAAACTACTAAATTCATCAAACATTGACGCAGTTGGAAAGGGATCAGTTAATGCTCAAGATTGCATCTGCAAGGAATGGAAAGTCATGGGTTGATATTGAAAATGCTGATGATGGCCAGGTGAGTGAAATTACATCTATATGCTCTAAAAGGATTTATGGATTTATGTACGCCTTGCTCTATCTTACTACAACTTCTTTCTTTTTCTGATAAGGATGTGGAACTTCTGAAGAGCTACATATCAAAAATCCAGCAGTTGGAGAGTGAACTGATGAGGCAAAACTTCTCCAATGCTTGCAGACATGGTTTACATGATCAGCTTGGCATGGAAAGGGATATTCTTATAAATGACCTGGGTTCTGAATGCGAAGTAGGAACACCTGATGCTTCAAGTAAGACAATGATAAATTTCCTCAAAGCACTTGAAGAAGTGCCATGTTCTATTAATCAAGTACCTATCATTTTTTGTTTTGATCACAACCTGGAATATGTTAGAAATCAATGATCAATATTACTTTTCTGTATCACATTTTTATTCACCAACCTTGTACCAAAAACTGCTGAACATTTTCCAGCCTGGACCATGTGTCCTTTCCAAACTCTACATCAATAACTGTACATTCTTCAGGTGAAGTTGATGAAGAAAAGGAGAGAGAACATTCATCCATGCAAGACCAACTGGATAAAGAGCTACAAGAACTAGATAAACGACTTCAGCAAAAGGAGGTACCCTCCTGTGTCAACTGTTGTGCTGTCGTAAAATTATATACATTCTCATCATTTTGTTTGTTGACCCTTACTAGCACTAGTTTTTAAGTTCTGTTTTACATGTACAGTCATCATATTGTATTTTGATTCACATTGAACGGTATAATTATACCTCATTTTCATGTTTCAAAAGGCTGAGATGAAACAATTTGCCAAGAGCGATACCTCTGTTCTCAAGCAACATTATGAGAAGAAGTTGAATGACTTGGAGCAAGAAAAGAAAGCTCTTCAGGTTTTTCTTGCTTACTTTACTGACATTATACATTTCCTGTTTACTGACACACTAATAACACCCTTCTTGTTTACAGAAAGAAATAGAGAATCTTCGCCATGCATTAACCAATATATCTTCTTCCACGGATGAGAGTGCTCAAAAACTGAAAGAAAACTATCTTCAGAAGCTGAATGCACTTGAATCTCAGGTTTGTATATTCAGCCGAATGCTGGTTCCATTCTTCATATACTAACTGCACAACTTTTGCAGGTCTCTGATCTCAAGAAAAAGCAGGAAGCTCAACAACAGCTCCTAAGGCAGAAACAAAAAAGCGATGAGGCAGCCAAACGATTACAAGAAGATATTCAGCGCATAAAATCTCAGAAGGTGTTTTCTCCTCCCAATTTTCCTGAATTCAAATAAGTTTTCTTTTCCATTTACATATATATCTTTCATTCCACGTAGGTTCAACTTCAACAAAAAATGAAGCAGGAATCTGAGCAATTTAGATCCTGGAAGGCTGCTCGTGAAAAGGAAGTACTTCAGGTAATTGATGTTGCAGGTACTTGTTTCTTATAAACTCCCTTCTCGCAGAACTAGTTGTGACAGTCCTGTACTTCCATTAATTAGCTCAAGAAGGAAGGGAGACGAAATGAATATGAGATGCACAAGCTGTTGGCCTTAAACCAGAGGCAGAAAATGGTCAGTTTAACCCCCCCCCCCCCCCCCCCCCCCTTCCCAAACACTGTTTTAAAATAAATGATTGTCACCTACAATGTTCTGTCTGAAACTGTAGGTCTTACAGCGGAAAACTGAGGAAGCTGCAGCTGCAACAAAAAGATTGAAGGAATTACTAGATGCAAAGAAGTCATCTCGTGAAGCATATGGTAGGAAGCTACAGCCTGTTTTGTTTTCATAACTGACGATATTTTTAGGGTGATGTGTGCTCATCAATCATAACTGACGATATTTTTACTGCCTGTTTTGTTTTCCTAATTTTTTAAGGAGGTGCAAATGGTTCGGGGATGCAGGTGTGCTTAAAAAAACCTTTATTAGGAAATACAAATGCTATTTCTCATACGCCTACTATACAGTATCTGAAACATTCTTTTATATGTTGCTAGGCTGTAATGCGTGCTATTGATGATGAACTTGAAGTAACTGTAAGAGCACATGAATTACGCTCATATTATGAGCGGCAAATGCAAGAGTAAGTCTTTGTCTTACATTGTTGATAGTTTGTAGATCCTAATCATGTAATGCTTTTGTTGCTTTGTGGTGCATTTTATGCAACAACCTTTTTATGGTGAGACAGATAGATTTGTAGTTACTTAATGTAAACATGCACTGGAAATAATCTGCTGTTGTAAACTTGCACTCCCTGTGATTCATAGGAAATGCATATATACATTAAATCACTTCAATTTGTTCTGCCAAGTTGTTTATATTTTATGTTAAGATTCCTGACTAAATTTTATCATTATTAACTGTCTCCAAAATTCCTGACAATGCATATATACCCATATTAATGTTTCACCCGTTTTCCTTTCTACATCTGAACGTGTAATATATGACCTGAAATTCAAATATAGTTTTATAAAATAGGTGTCTTCTTTATATGTTTTGCACACTTATGCCTTTTTACATTGCCTTTTTTCCCTGAAAAAGGAGAGCGGCCATATCCAAGGAAATAGCCAAACTAAAGGAGGAATCAAAGCAGAAGATGAGGTTGGATGATTTACATCTTTTTTGTTAAGTGTATTAATTTGATATCTGATTCAGTCCCTGAATTGCTGCTTACTAATTTTTATTTCTGTAGTGACTGTCCTCAAGCTATGTCTCCTAGTGCTAGAAGTTCTAGGATCTCAGCATTAGAGAACATGCTATCCTCATCATCTAGTGCTATGGTGTCTATGGCCTCTCAACTATCAGAAGCAGAGGAGCGGGAGCGTTTATTCAATGGTAAAGGGAGATGGTACCATGTCAGGTCCCTCCCAGAGGCCAAGAACATTATGAACCACCTTTTTCAGTTAGCATCTTCTGCAAGGTATGCTGTACTTTGCTTTCGCTCAATGTTTTTTCTGGTGAATCTTATGGATGCTCATTCCTCATTTGGTTCTTATTTTGTGAGTTTTGTTTTTAGGTGTCAAGTACAGGATAAAGCAGCGGCTTGTAATGAAAAGGAACACATCATCAGTGAATTGAAGGAAAAAGTGGTTCTGCTTAATAGTGGGAACAGGCAGTTAGAATCACAAGTGAAAGATCTCGAACACCAAAACATGCAGGTAAAGATTCTCCTAGTTTTGTACCGTGCAAAAATGTGATGACATCAAAGTATGAAATAGCTAAATATTATGCATTTTGATATTTATATATAACTTGGTTTTTATTGCTTGCATGCTAACACTTTCTACTAATTGGCAGCTTTTCACTGCATTGAACAATGCAAAGAAATCTTCTAGCTCTTCAAGGAATGACACTTGCATTTCAGAAGATGGTCAGGCTTATGCCCTGCGCAAGGTATTTGTGTGCATTTAAGTTCATCTGGAGCACATCTGGTGACATTTGTAGTCAATATGCACCTGTTAAATATGCCTGACCTTTCCTTCTACTTGCAGAGTGTTCGATCTTCTCAGTATTTTGGTTATAGTAAGAACAACTTCAATTGGCTGGATGATATGGACACATCAGACTCTGATTACTCAGAAGAATTAGAAAATATGAGCGAGGAGTCTGATACAGAATGGGTAGAATCGACCAGGAAAGTTAGAAAGCACCGAGGAACAGTGTCTAGCCATACAAATCCTAATCTAGGTTGTCAAAGCACACAAGAAAATGCAGAATCAAAGAAGCCCACAGATGAAAATTGCATTTTGCCCAAAAATGCTCCATCAGACGGCTGCTCGTGCTCAAAAGCCTCCTCATGCAAGACCAATAAGTGTGAGTGCAGAGGCTCAGGTGCATCATGCGGTCCAGGCTGTGGTTGTAAGGATTCCAAATGTTCTAATAGGGATTCTTCTTCAGATAATACAGAAATGGCCAGTCAGGCAGCCATGGTTTGTGTAAACGCTTTCGTTGACAAGGATGCGCAAGAATCAATGTCAAGAAAGCCTTTGACTGATATTGGTAATCGTGCGGTAAGTACTGTGATCCCACTATGGCTTTGAATCACTGCATTCATCTGTAGTTGTTGCTAACGGTTCATTGCCATTGATGCATTGTGTACCATTGCCTTACTCGGTTTACAACTGTTCTGTTCTCAGGTTGACCAAACTGCAGAGACAAAGAAGAAACCGAGGAAAAACTGGCGCAAGTCGACAGTTCAGCTGGTACCAGCCCCTCTCCCGCCTTCTGTGCCAGAGACAACCGAAGCTGCCCCGCGGGACAGAACCAACATCCCCTTAAAGCTGCCTAGAGCCATGTCCTCCGCACCCGCTGAGAGCAACCCTCCTCCCCTCACGGACCGCAATGCCGCTAAGCCAGACGAGTCCGTGACTACTGGCACCAAGGAGAGCACGGCTGCCACGAGGCCGCCGTCTCAGCTGAGAAAGAACGCCACCACCGAGAAGGAGAACCAATTGCGATGATACCATGCATGCAGTAGCGGTGCTACGGAAGTCTGTTGTTGTGGCAACGGGGGAGGCTGCCTTGGCGTCCTTCGACTCTGGAAGGGAAGGGAGGGCCATCTCGGGTTCCTTGGGATGAGGCGATGTCGCATTCTATTGCAATGTTGTGCCTTGTACGTGCCTTAGCTCTGCTTTGGCTGGAACGCGACGCTTTTGTAAGATGGTGCATTAACATTGTGGGTTAAGTTATGCCAATCTCGTAAATGGTGTCTGTTCCTTTTGAACACAGTTTTTTAATCTGTTATTCCTTATGTGCAATGTTGTAGACGCTGATCGACAGATGTGGTAAAAGGGTATGCCAGCGGATTAGCGTTGCTTTGCTTAAACGACATCGGTGGACCCATTGTTTCACCAATTCGTGGGCGTGATAATTCTTTTAGATGATAGCTTACCACAGCTTCCTTGTGGTCGTGGGCGTGATAATTCATGTTAATCTAATGGTCCAACTTGTGTTAAATAAGGCCGGATGGCTAAGTATCTGCAGAGACTGCAACCATTTCATTTTTATTCTTATAACAGAGGGTTGGACCATGCTGAGTTGCTGACAGAAACCTGGATTCTTAGATTCGTTCCGTTCACCCGTTCACCACCCATTGTTGTTCTCTTGGACCATGCTGAGTTGCTGACAGAAACCTGGATTCTTAGATTCGTTCCGTTCACCCGTTCACCACCCATTGTTGTTCTCTTCGTTCCAAGGAGCACACACATAGTGGGCCGTAGTCGGGCCCAATTGTAACCGGGCTGCTTCCGCACCCCGCCACACCTTACCGCCGTGCTCCCAAATTGGCTTCATAGTCCGCTCAAAAAAAAAGGGCTTGACAGTTCACACGCGCCAGTGCGCCACGACGCGCCAAGAAACCTGTAACGTTCGCTCAAAAAACGAAAAAAAACGCACACATGACGGCATGACGTTGTTGTCACGACGACCACAACGACCGTTCCGTACAAAAAGCTGAGGAGACCGACGGATCGATGGTGGATGCAATGCAACAGTGACACGCCATTATGCCGATGCCGATCGTCATCCTCTCCGTGCATGCCCAACAGCTAGTCAAACCCCGGGGCCGCACCGCAACACCGCCCGTGTCCCCCGAACCCGCCCCTTGACGCGCGCACCCGTCCTCCGTCCTCCGTACCGAGACGACCCCCGCCCTCAACCTCAACGTCCCCAACGGTAGATTCGCCGCGACTCTTCGGGCCAAATCTGCCGCGGCGTGCGTTATCATCCCTTATCCGCGCGAGCAGCAAGCATGGCGCGTGTCCGTCGGGTCAAACCGTATCCGGCCAGCCACGCCATGCCCAGAGCGTTCCCGCTGCGCTCGCGCTCGCGCACGGCGATCAAGCGGACACGGCACCATCGGCGCCGGCCAAGCGCGAGAGGAGAGGAGAGGAGAGATGGGGAGGTTGGCGCGTCAATCGGGCCCGTCGCTGTAGCCGAGAGCCCGACACCACGTCCCGTCTCGAGCCCCCTGGGCGCGCGCGCTGTGCGGTCAAAGACGTGAACAGGTGGTGGTGCCCCGCTGCGCGCACATGCGTGGACCTGGCCGGCGACGAGTCGCCGTATACCCCCAACTCCCCCCCATCTCAAATCCCCTCACACGTTTCCCCAATCCCGGGTCGGATCCGTCGACAGCGCCGCGGCATCCGTGCACGGGCGAGGCGGACGTGCACGTACTTGCCCGGCCGCCGCACCGACGAGAGGACGGCCGGATCGAGACGCCGCCCGGCCGGCCGGCAAGGTTATTCCGTGGAAGAAACGGGAACAACGAACTGCATGCCCGACCGAGCCAGCCGTAACTTTCGGCCGATCTCGTCACGGAGCAGCCGTACGCCCGGGGCAATCAGGCAGGCAGGGTCCGCGCCCGTCGGGCATGATTGTTCTCGGCAGGATCGGAGCAGGGGGACTGTTTCGGTGGGGCTCCAGGCTCCAGCAGAGCGTTCCTGTGCGCCTGCAAGTCTGCAACGAACAACAGACGGCGCGGCACATGAACAGCGGCCAGGAAAAGGATGTCAGCGGATCGGAGAACACGCACGGTGCGAGTTCGGTGCCATCTTTCAATGAGGGGGCACAGCAACTGCAATGAATTCGCAGGATTTGTTACGTATGCAACAGTGTGCGCCTGTGCTGGGTACGCACGACAGGATGGACCATTGGACCTGATGCTGGCACGTCGTTAGCTAGCTTTGGACGAGAAAAAAAAACTCGCATTGATTTCAGTTCAGACGTGAAGATCATCGACAGGAGCTGCGCGAATTCTCCTCCACTCCTGCACGTGCGCCGCACCAGAAAAGTTGCCATCCATCCTGTGCACCGCCACCGTACGACGTGTTCTCAGTTCATCACAACGAATCGCGTGCAAAAGTTTAGCAACGAGAAAGCGCTGGTCAGTGGTCACCCAATAATTAATAAGATGGTCATTTGTACGTGGTGCATTCCATGGATGTCGCTGGAATGAATTAGGTGATCATATCACTGCATCACAACAACACGTACGTACACGGTACAGTACACACATATTCAATGTCCCGACCGCCCCTGCCGACCTTGTTGCAACGGCCTGATCGACCGGGGCGGGTGGTACACGCACGTACGTACGTCGAGGTACGGCTACTCCGGGGACACATACGGTACAGCCGCACGACGCATGATTGCCTCCGCGTTGAGCAATCATCATGCGATGCGGCACGCTCCCCCGGAAAAAAAAAAAGACACCGCAACTACTACCACGCCTGCCTGCCCGCCCTGACACCTACGCGCAGCTAGCTTTGATCGGCGCATGCACGCGCGCCGCCTCGAGACGACGGGGACGGGAACTATTGGACTAGAAGGCTAGAAGCCCTCGCCGGGCTTGGCCACGTTGACGTAGTAGGACGCCGTGGCGGCGGCGGTGGCGGCAACGCTGGTGCTCTCGCTGCCGCTCCCCGCGGCGGCCACGTCGGCCACGCCGCCGCGCTCCGCGGCGTCGGCCTCCTCCGCCTTGGCCATGATCATCGTGGCCGCAAGGCTGCCGGCGGGGTCGATGGAGGGCAGCTTCGAGAGCAGCGCCTCGAGGCTGCTCATGGACGGCACGATGTGCATCTGCGCCGCGGCGGCCGCGGCCGCCTGGTCGTAGGGGTCGTAGAGCTCCATCGGCGGCGGCACGAGCCCCGGCGGCCAGCCGGCGCATGCGGCAGCGTCCGCGGGGACGCCGCCGCACCCGGCCGCCGGGAACGCGGAGGACGACGGGTGCGGCAGCAGCACGCCCGGGATGCTCTCAAGGTACCCGAACTTGCGGCGCAGCATCACCACGTAGCTCAAGTCCTCCGCCACCTGCAAATTTTTAAATTAAACACGCGCGGCAATTCGTTCGTCAAACAGTACAAGCACCGCACGATCGTGTGTATGTACGCCTTGTCGCGTGCATGCATGCAAAAAACAAGTTGTAAAAGCTGAGCTGATGGGTACATTTGCGAAAATCATGCATGCACCAAGTCACACACAGTATGTCACGCGCTGCAGTGCTGTGGTCTTGTGGAGCTAGTGAGAGTGTGGAACAGTGTCAGGGTACCTTCTTCATGGAGCCGAGCTGCACGACGCCTTCCCTGACGGCGATCAGAGCGATGGTCTGCAAGAGAGAGGGCGACAAAAGATGTGCATGGTCAGCTTTGGCATGCTCATGAGGCAGTGAGCTCTTTTTTTCACTCGTGAAATGAGGAGTACACGCAGTCTACCTTGATACCAGACTGGAACTGAGCCTCCCATGTCCTCGGATGCTGCAAACCCAACAATTGCAGACAGGCAAAAAAGAAATAAGGGTTCACTGGGTTTATATGCAACTAATAAAAGTAGTGAGCGTTGGGGAGCGTTGAATCACGCATCATGTTGATGTGTTGGCTGAGGAGGAGACGCTTACAGAATCGGCAGCGTTGCTCCAGGAGGAGATGAGGTTGATCTCTTGCTCCTGCTGGGCCTGGGCCTCCTGGAACACCCACTTGTGGCTGTGGTCAGCTGCCACTTTCCCTATCAACCTGCAACGCGCACACAAACGCATCACCAAACAACGGGACGGACCGCGAGATATATCTAACCAAGCTTTTGCTGATTATTAGCATGCGATAAAAACTGTGATTAGCGTGTTGTTGAGTAGTATGTAGACGCAGCAAAGCATCGTGTCCGCCTACCCTTCGCCGTAGTTGTAGATGTCGTGGGACATCTTGAAGAAGAGCTCTGGCTGCAGGCCCTGCTGCTTGGCCTCCTGCCCGGCAGCACACTCCGTGTAGGCGGCGGCGGCGGCAGGCGCAGCTGCGCCCTCGTGGTGCTCACAAGCAGAGGCCGCGAAGTTGCAGAACCCATCCTCCCATGCCAGGATCCTGGCCGGACGACGGAAAAAAAAATCCATTGCACCCCGGCCCAAAAGGGACCACGTGCAACCAAATTAACGCAAATTAATCAATCCATAAGAAATTGAAGAGGAGGGAATAAGAATAACAGCATGTCTCAGGCCGTACCAGTTCCTCCTGTTCCCTCGGGTCCGGTCGTAGATGCCGCCCTGGAGATCCCATCTGAACACAGGGGATAAACAACTCAAATCAGCACGAGAACTGACCCAAACAAAGACGCGCGCAGCAGCGTCGTCGAGGACGACGATCGAGGAGAAGCAAGAACCAAGCGCAAATCGCACGGTGAACGACGACTGATCGACGACGGAGACTCACTTGGGCGGCGGGTAGTTTCTGGGGAGGATCCGCCAGAAGACGGCGTAGACCCACTGCGCGTCGTCGTGGCCGCAGAGGCTGCGCAGCGTGTGCTGCAGCAGGTGCGTCACGGCCAGCGGACTCAGCTGCTCCTCCATTGCAGTTGCACCCAGCCCAGCAAGCAGCTCGACACGTCTTCTCTTGAACCAGCAGCACCGGAGGCTTTTTATGGCCGATGGCTGGGCCGGGAACTTATACTAAGAAACTCCAACTCTGCTGCGTGTTGTGCCCCTTGTACGAGAGCTTGCAGCTTTGGCTTCCTTCACTTATCGGCGATCATCACTGGCTAGCTCACTGCATGCTGGAGGGAGCTGCACTTGATTTCGAGCTAGGTAGCTGAAGAGCGACGGACTAGAATCTAGAGAGATGGATGGAGGGAGCTAGACGAGAGAGGGGGCTCGTGGAGGAGCCGAGGAGTAGGCGTTTCCTTTTCTTGCTTGCTAGCTTCCACTTTTGATCGCTCTGCCATCAGCCGGCTTGTGACTTGTGAGGGCAGGCCACCAGTCCGCCACCCGGGGAGCAAACCACACTTGCCCTGATTTATACAGCTACCATAGCACCACCCTCTCTCTCTCTCTCTCTCTCTCTGAGAGAGTCGTCGTGCTACAGTGATCACTTTAATGAGAGGTGCTAGTGCTGGTACGTTGCTTCTCTCTTCCCACAAACTCAGGCATGGACCATATGTCACACAACTTTCTATCTCTTTTTTTTTTTCGGTAGAAATTCTCATCATTAGTGGGGGGTCGTTCATCATCCATGAGCACAGATCCACGCTGTCTCCTTGGTGCCCGCATCAGACCCCGAATGGAGTCTTCGTAAAAGGAACCAATACTTGTGATTCCGTGATTATTGCCCGCCTGTCATGACGACAGCGTTCGTAAGGAAGAAATATTCAGTGTCATGTGGCAAAACCACTGCACGTTCATTCATTGTATCATCTGGCGTAAAATTATAAAGCTCACCTTTCTCATCATTTACTGCGTCCTTTTCTTTACTTAGGCCATAACAGGGTTGCAAAAAATAAAATAAGATTCAAGTCTAAAATTTGTGCCAATACATTCATAATTGGCATATCTCTAATATGATTTATTTTATAAGAATTGATAATGTTTTCTAAGATAAATGGATGGTCAAAGTTTTTTTCCCCAAAGATTTTCTTTTTAAATGCTAATATGACTTACAAAACAAAACAAGGGAGTATATCAGAATGTTTAGAAAACAAAGGGAATGGGGGCATGGAGCAAGGCAAATTTATTCTTCGGTAAATGTAAATATAATATGTGCTCTACAAGCAAAATATGCATAACACCATTTTAACGTGAAAATAGGAGTTGGCTGCAATTATTTAAATTGCATACATCAAAATTCAAACTTTAAAACCTTTACACCGATGCCATATTGAGTTGCATGTACGACTAGTTAAAATAAAAGCTTAAGTTAATAGAAAAGATGGGCAATGAACTTATACTTAACATGATTATGTAAGAGTATGAGGGAGAGGAGTCGCCTTAAGGTCCTTGTCAAAGATCATGTGTTGTTTTAGTAAAGATCATGTGGTTTGACTTGCAGAAAACCGTGTATCCGAGAGCGTCATGTGGAGGTTAAGGGTGCAGTGAGGCCGAAGGCACGTCCTAGAACACGGTCTCGTCGATCGACATGGCACGTCTTGCGCGGGTAAAGGAAGAAGTACGACCACAAGCCATGGACTAAGGCGAGGAATTGGAGAGGTGCTCCAGGTCCTCCTCTGCTCTGGGGCAGAACGGGCAGGGTTCAGATTCCTTCAGCATTAGTGAATTCGCATGATTTTTACACGGCGGCCTTTACATTTCACATATTTATCCTGAAAATTTGCAGTCCTGAAGCTTGAGTTGTTACTGTTCACGGAGACAAGTTTACAGTGGCATGTTTATCGTCTACGTGCGTGGAGTCTAGAGTCAGTAGTCACCTTGCTTCCGAGGTCAAATGATCGAGATGGATCTATCCAAGACGCACCGGACGCTTGGATGCAATTGCAAGGCTCTGCTGGAACAGCATCATACTACCACAGAACAACATGGAGCTGGGCACAGAGGCTGAGGAATGGCAATGGGGACCCGCCACCCGTTTACCCGTGGGTAAAAACCCTATTAGGATGCGGGTGTGGGGAATTTTGCCCCCCACGGGTTTGTTAGTGGGTGATTTCCTCACCCATCGGGTGAAGCGGGTGTGGGTGCGTTCTTGTGTACCCCATACCCATTACCCGATGGGTGACCCGTTTGTATATGAAATGTAGGTCCATTCACAAAGTATTGCATGATCATTTTGAATTTTTGATGATATTAGCTTTGTCATGAATTAGTTATGAACTTATGATCTTGTTTACCGTTATGTTATGACTTACGGACTTGTGTTGCTAAATGATGATGATGTATTGTTTGTATTTGTATCATTAAGTGGGGGTGAGTCACCCGATGAGTACCCGTTACCCACATGGGTGGCGGGTGTGGGGGGAATTTTGGACCCGTGACGGGTGGTGGGGCAGGTGATGGGGGGTTTCTACCCTAATGGGGCGGGTGTGTTCTCTTGCCCCCCCACCGGGTTTCACACCCGCGGCCATCCCTACAGAGGCACATGCCCTACACCTTTACTATCTCTATCGGAAGAGAGTGATCGAGACGACTGCTGAGACACATCTCAAAAAAATTTTGCACGGACTCCACTACTCACATTCTTGAACAGTGCTTGCAGTGTCTCTGCGGCGCCAATGTGTCTGCGTGGCCCTGGAGGCCAATAAAGATGCAAGGTGTGCTGCTGCTGTTGAGCAGGGAATGGGGAAATTGCTTGCTGTGGCCGCTGCTCCCTCTTGTTCTGACAAGCTGGACCGCCACTCTCTCGCAATAATATTGTTGTTTGGACCAAATCAGATCTGCAGAATCTGTATGCACTGGGATGCAAGTCATGTAGAGGAGTGAAAGCTGCCCCTGTCCATGTGCATTGGAATGCAAGTCATTCAGGTTCAAGCTGTTTTTTCCCCTTCTTACCTTTTTTTTGGCCAGAATTTTCCCCTTCCTACTACTCAGCAGTAAATTCAAACTAAAAAAGGTACTGTAAAAAATCCCAGAAAATCAGAGTCCCATCCGTTTGACCGACACAAGCACAATGCATCCAATCCACGGGTCAATCACAGCACGCCTACGAGTCTTGAGCTTGCATCATTGCATGCATGACGCTTTGTTGCAGGTTTGAGCTCATCTCGATCTGGAATAGATGGCAAATGGGGCGCAACCTGCAAAGAGCTAATGATAAGCAAGGCCAGGGAACCGCAGAAAGCATTGCCCAAGCATTGGTGGTCATCATCGACAACGATGGCCACTAGTCCACCTTAATAATTCCTCCTGCCCTAGTTGTTGCTCATATGCATGGTCGCTGAGAATTTTACTGCTCTGCTTTTCACCCCCTAACTTGCTACCTCACGGTAATTGGTAAAAGGAAGGAAAATAGATAGTAGTATTCAAATAAGAAATGAGTTGAATAATTAAATATCAGGATAAAAAAAGAAGTCACGATGGACGCAGGCACACTTTGATCAAATGGCTAAGATCGACTCAAGGGTGTGTGACAATGGTCTTTTTTTTTTTCTTTTTCTTTTGAGATCGGTGTGTGACAATATGGTCGATACAAGTAATAAGCTCACAATACACTTGTCTTGATCCAAAAGTTCCATTCCTTAAATCAAACCGTTCATGTAGCTCCGTAGTACGGATTAGTAGGAAGCAACTTGTTGATATACGTCGTTTTTTAATATCTACGTAATTTTCTAAAGATATGAAAGTTCTATCACTCTCTGAATGATTCCAATTTTCATGATAGATACTATGGACCAAACAGGGCGTGGCTTCCATGGAGTAAAAGTGTTCGTGTGCAATCTTCCATATGGCTTTCAGTAGCCATCTGCCTGTCTACACCTTTGAGATGGACTAATAATGCTGAAAGAGTCCCAAAAAAATTGCTGAAAGAGTCATGCAAGAAGCTTAGTGTTGCTCATAATCATGGATAGCATATATGGTGCCAAACGGAAGAACACATGCATTTTTATTTTCCTTGTTTCATTGCTAACCCTTATCCATTGACTGCTCTCCGTCCATACGAATATATGCATGGGAGGATCGTAATGCAGATGCTGTGAGAGTGAAAATGGGGGTGGGGAAAAGTATGGGCTTGAGAGATGATAATGGACAGTAGCCAAGATCACAAGGCACTGCCGACAACTTATATCCAGCATGCCGTGCATGCACTTCTGAATCTTCTCGATCAGTGTCGCCATTCCCTCCCCATGAAAAACCGAACGCAACAGTGCTGACGAGGTCTCATGAAAGCTTTTGTATGCAAGCTACAACTGAAGACGGAATAGATAATTTTGTTTATACTTAAAAAAAGGGCTGCAACTGAGAGCCATGCGCAAGATAGAGGCAAGGAAATATGGGCGTGGAGTGCTGTGTTCGCACTATTGCAAATTTGCAACAAAAGCGTCTGTCACCTGTGTGATCCATTCGAGGAAATGCATCCTGATTTGTGCATGAAGGCTACTTGACATTAGAGTCTGATATAGTGGTGCAGAGAGTGAAACACTGATTCAGAATTTCTAAATATTTTGTTTCATGTTATCTTCTCCCCTAAAAGAGTTTTTTTTCTTCTTCTTGCTGAGAATAGAATATGAAAAAAAGAAGATGCTTTGGAGATCATACTCATTGTTGTTCATCAGACTGGGAATGGTCTCCGTACATCTGGATTGGCAGTTGGACTGTAACCAATCATCCAAAGATGCTGTGCTGTGGTCGGACCAGAACGGCAGACCTGTGACAAATTTAGGCGCAGATTCAAGGCTGTGTCGCTGCTGCGTACGGCGAGAATCTGCGCATTAATTTTGAAAGGATCATGAGTGTTCGGAATTCAGAAGCGTTATATGCCATTACATTTAGTAGTTTGTTCTATCTCCACAATTCTGTTTGATGTCTCCTAAGACCGGCACGAAATAAAGTTTTTTTTTTTAAAAAAAACGAGAACCAGCACAAGGACGTGCTGCTTATTACTGCAACGAAATAAAGACTAGTCTACGTTGTTAGCAAGAAATTTAGCACCTGAAATATATACTGCTTTTCTGCTTTCGAGAATAATAAAACAATAATATGCAGGAAAAGGACCCTCCTTGGTCAACATACAAATCACTCGACAGATCGTCCCAACGGCAGGCTGCGAAGCTAGCATTTGCATGCAGCCAATAGGCTCATAGATAAATCAACGTCGCCATGCATGAGAATCGGAAAGATAATTCCAAAATGATCACGTGATCGTCCATGGATGGCTCCCACACCCATATCATTGACTCATTGTAGCCTGCGATCGATTCGCGAATGCGAATAACTGGATACGAACGATCGATCGATACGCGTGCATGCAGTGCAGCGACTACCAGGTGAAAGTGAATTTTTTTAATATTAATTACTCTCAGAATTACAAAATAATATCGCGAAATGTAGGAATTTCAAAACTGTACCCAATCTTCGACTGGTTGGACAAAGACGAAATCACGTCTACCCAACAGACGAAATAAAGAAATCGTCTACTGGTTGGACGAAATATAGGGAATCTCAATAATAATCCGCCCAGTGGACGATTCTGTATGGCGAAAACAAATTTCGTGGCCTGCAGCATGACGAAATCTAGTGGACGGACGAAATATTGATTCCGTCCAGTGGACAGACGAAATCTATATTTCGTCCAGTGGAAGACAAAATTTGTAATTTTTTTTAAAAATAATGTTTGGTACCATGCACTTGATACTTAGGGAATGTGTGACGTTTGAACGTTGGCTGCAAGTATGTTATATAGAACGGTAGTGGCGTGGTAGGTAGTGGCGTGGTATGTTACCTGCCGCCGCGCTGCCCGTCCACCGGCGCGCATGCAGGGGCGCCGCCCTGCGCCGGCCGCCGGCGCACATCGCCCGCGGCCCCGCTTGCTCGCCGCGCGACGCCCCACCAGCACCGCCGACAGAGAGACGAGAGGGAGAGAGACGCGCGTGGAGAAGAGGTCCCCCCACAACAGATAAGACGCAATTTTTGTTAGACGGGCGGACGAAATCTAAGATTTCGTCAGATGGGTGGACGAAATTTTAGATTTCGTCTGATGCGTGGACGAAAAATTACAGTCAGACGAATCTTCGTCCTGTGCGGAAGAATTCGTCCAACCAGTAGACGATTTCTCTATTTCGTCTGTACTGGTTGGACGAAATCTAGTCTTCGTCCAACCAGCCGACGATTGGGGTACAGTTTTGAAATTCCTACATTTCACGATGTTATTTTGTAATTCTGAGAATAATTAATATTAAAAAAATTTCAGGTGAAAGTAACTCGAAATCAATCCTCGCGGCCTTCATTCTCGCTTCGCATTTGCGTATCCGGTGGGGCCCCGGCCCCCGGCCGGATCCGCTCGACCGGCCGCACGTCCATCTCCACGGTTAATTGCGCGTCGCAAGGCGCAACCAGGAAAGCCGCCGTATACTTATCCAAACCTACAGTATCTCTACACGTATGCGACTACGCATACGTACGTGGACGCGATACACCAGCCTTCCTTGTGCACGTGAGGTGGCGGTCCCCCAGCTGCACTCATCAATGTGGCAACGACACGACACATATAATGGACTATTGCTTTCACAGGAAATACGGAGCAAGGCACCAAGGATCTCAGGCTGTGTAGATGCCGCTGGAAAATGTCGCTGGCCTTGTCGTCCCGGCCGGGGGCGATCTTGTGGATAGGTTTCCTTTCCTCCCAAAGGAATTCATCCATCCAGCAGGATAGGTATCTGCAATGGCGATGATCGAGGGGCGTCGTCTGCGCCGGTGGGGCTCGACGACGGCGACAGTGCAAGTGCAGGTGCTGGTCTTACGCACGACAAGGGGGATCACGGAATCGCCATCGCCGAATGGTGTTCGGCAAGTGGCCGGCCAGTGATGACGAGACGTGGACATGGTTGTTGTAGTATGAGCATAGCGAGGCTTTTACCGACTGGATTGGATACATCCGCTTGCCGTTTCAGAAGAGCAGACGGCTTTAGAGTTGGCAATAATCCAAAGGATTTGGCAGCTGCATGCATGCAGGTGTCGCATTTTGGACTGATCGGTTCTTTCTGGGATGAGTATATGGGATTCTCCAGGTTTTGGGTGAGCCTCAGACAGTCGGTGGCATCTTTTTTTTGCGTGTGGATCCGAGCTGATCGAGCCTGATTCCTCGTGGATAACAACAGCAGAGATGCCTGACAGGCTGAGACGGGTTCGAGAGGTTCAGAGGATACACCTGTCTTACAGATCCAAATGCACATCATCAGGGAGCATTAAGACGGTGCTTTTCTGTCAAGGCATGATGCCCTCCCTGCCGTACCACGATCCAGTCGGCCTTGCTGCGGCATCACGCTGAAAATGATGGAGCTGAGCTGCAATTGGCATCCGATGCTAATATGCTGCGACATGTTTCCATCTCATGACAGTGCTCTACTGCCGGTCTGATGAAACTGAACGCAAACTGTCAGCACTGGTTTAACACGCTAACGAAAGAGTCAACAGTAAATTCAGAGCACTTCTGGTCTAGCAGCACTGTAAATGTCAGATCATATGGGTGATCGATCGTAGAGTCAACAGTAACACGCGCTCAGCCTTTGCTGACATCTACGGATTACATAACATTATTCAGGAATCATAGATCAGATGAGCTTTGGACAGATGCTTTCGGGCACAAATGGACAGCCATCACAGCTAGCGTGTGTCTACGCAGCTTCTTGTTCTCAGAATTGTACAAGTAACATTCCCCTTAATGCGTTGGAGTAGGTCGAGTTTCTCTTCAGAAAACCAACAGTACTGAACTGACAACCCATGTTGTGTAAAATTAAGTCTGAAAAATTCTCACCTATTCTTTGAGTCCTATGACCAGGAGGCTTGCATTTTCACCAACTTTGCGAAATGGAATGCACAAGGAGAGGCTTCTTCGGTGCATCAAGGGATACAAAGACGAGTTCGTCACTAGATAGTAGAGATTGCATCAATCAATCTAATCATGAAAACGATGGATTGCAATTGAATCGTCAGGTCTGAAAGTACTGAACTTTGTTTAGAAAACTATGGTTCAGTCGTTCATACAATTTTTCTTATGCATCTGACGTGGGCTATTTGACACAAGTCACTCTCAGTCCCAGGAAGAGGATCAATCGGTTCAATTTCAGGCTATTCAGCGCTGAGCCTATGACAAGTTAAAGGCCCAAGTCCAATATGCAAACGTCAAAGTATCACAGTTGTGTTATGCAGTGCTACATCCAAATCAAGAGATGTAGACATATGCTATACATGCATAGGATGTTGCTAGGGCAAATTCCTCGTGTGCCATTGAAAAATGCAACTTATCCCTTGTTGATGACGTTTTTTGACACGTGTCAGAGCCGGCGCTTTGGGGGAGTTTCAATGAGGGTTGAGTTAAAGTCGAAGACGGAGTTTGAATTGGAATCGGATCGAGTTCGTTCCATAAAAAGAATCAGAATCGGACTCAAGACTCCAGAATCGGATGTACTTGGAAAGGTGAATCAAGGGCGTCGCGAGCTTTAGGCTGAAGTGGGCCATGATGGGCCGGCCTTTTTATTGTTATTTAGAGTCTTGGTTAAAGTAGTTTCTTTCTTTTTCGTCAAGTTTGCTCATGTCGTAATCAACTAGGAGTCTGTAATTTCAGGGTATAAATATAAACCCTGAGGGTCGTGAGGAGTTTAGATACACATCAATACAAAAAACCTTTACTACTTTGCATCTACTTTTCGCCCCCACGGGCCCGCCTGTCTGTCTCTCTCCCTCCTAGGTAATTGCTAGGTACACCCGATCTTTTGTACACAGATAGTTATTTCTCCACCTTAGAGCTTTCTAACAATTCCCAAAAATTCACCAAAAATCCTAGAATAATTCCTAAGCCTAGAAATACCTTTCTTTCTCAAAAACCTCACCCACAACCCCTAGAATAAATTAGTACTCCTTTTAGGTTTAAATCTATTTAATAGAAAAGCCACCCTTTAACTCTTGATTGGTGTATTGATTTGTGTGACTAACTCGCAGACTCTGACCCCGAGAAAAACGCCGAAGACCCGGATTACGAAGAGGAAGCAGGGGACGACCCCGACGCTGGAGAAGGCAAGTCCTGCCAACAATAATAATTATGTGAATTACTTTTATATATAAGCATGCCAGGATAATTTAATTGGAGAACCGGTAAATGAATTGCACTGTTTTACTTTAGACCGGGGAGTGGAAGGAAGATCCCAAGGAGGGGATTATGTCCTAAGAGCCACTTCGGGTCGCAACTAAGGACCGGTTCGCGGGAGAATCTTTCCATTGCCTAGTACAGTCCCGCATGCCAAAAAAGCATGGCCTTCGGGAATGCTTATTTATGTGAGGCATTGATCCACACCCCACTAGCCAGCCTTAGTAAACTGTCCCAAGGGGCCACGGTGGGCAACGGGACTATTGGAGACAGACCCCGACAGAGGGCTGGGTCTGGCCGGTACGAGTCGCAGGTGACAAGGTCGGTAGGACCTGGTGGCGAATGCCACGATATATATATTCTTGATGCATCAAGAATATTTCCCCGGGAAGGTCCCTGTGTGGACGTGCGCGACTCCTACTTAGACCCCAACAGCTTCCGTGGACAGAGCTAGGGAGAGGCTGTCTAGAGATAGACGCTGGTGGAAACGGATCTCGTAGGGCAGTACCGCCAAAGTACACGGTACGGGCTGACCGAATGCGGGACATAGAAGTACGACCTCTGCAGAGCGACAAACCTATCTCGATAGCCCTGACTCCGGCGAGAGTCCAATTGGTTAAAGTCCCCATCGATTAGATCACTAAAATGAACATGGCCCGCGGACTTCCCTTACCGCATGTTGATATACCTTTGTTCACTAATCGGGACTGGCAGGGAGGTTATGCCCCTCCAGGACCAAACTTATTAATCTATTAAATTACTTTGGGACTTGCTAAGTACCCCCGTCAGGAGTGCTCACCCTTGCTTCCACTTCGTACCAGAGGATTTCCCCGAGAACGGAGCAGGCGACGAGGGTCCGGAATGGTGATGTGCTCCACCGCGATGCTGAGGCTCTACATAGTACTGGTAGTTTTATATTTTCTGAATAAGCGGAGGCTTTGAGGCCCGCTTGTAACCCTTGTACAGATTTTAAGCTGTACATCGATGTAAATTATCAATAAAAGGTTATCTGACGATGGTTTTTCGATACCGCTTGTGTAGAACTACTTGCATTAGGGCTTCCGGGACTGATGCAGGTACATGGGGAGTTCTGTTTCACGGGCGTGCCCCACAGGGGGAACGGCGGCTGAAGGAAAGAGGAAGAGGTGAAGTATTCATAAGACTCGCCTGCGGCGGTAAATGTGGAATTTCGCATGGTCGAGTGAAAATCAGGGTTTCGTGTGAAACGGTAACAAATCTAAAGGGCCCGAGAATTTCGGGACAATATGGACATTTTGTCCCGAAACTGGGGGCATGTGTTGATGACGTTTTTTGACCCGTGTCAGAGCCGACGCTTTGGGAGAGTTTCAATGAGGGTTGAGTTAAAGTCGAAGACGGAGTTTGGATTGAAATTGGATCGAGTTCGTTTCCATAAAAAGAATCAGAATCAGACTCAAGACTCCAGAATCGGATCGGACTTGGAAAGGTGAATCAAGGGCGTCGTGAGCTTTAGGCTGAAGTGGGCCATGATGGGCCGACCTTTTTATTGTTATTTAGAGTCTTGGTTAAAGTAGTTTCTTTCTTTTTCGTCAAGTTTGCTCATGTCGTAATCAACTAGGAGTCTGTAATTCCAAGGTATAAATATAAACCCGGAGGGTCATGAGGAGTTTAGATACACATCAATACAAAAAACTTTACTACTTTGCATCTACTTTTCGCAATTTACTTCCAAGTCGGCGACTTCGTCAAGCTTTTCTTTTTCACGAGTTCTCCTGGGCTAGTCAAGGCGATCCAGATCTTCAAGGCTTGCTCGTGAGTTCCGTTTTTAATGAGTAATATTTAGGCTTTAGCATCGGGCGCATCGCTGTTGCTTCGTCTAGATTTATTCGATAGTTATCGATATTTGCTAGATCTACAAGTCTTTTCTTGTTGTTTTAGCTCTTATCACCATCTATCCAGCTTAGAATATTATCTAATCGGCTCTGTCAAAGGCTTAATCTTGAGATTTATCTAATAGCTGATTAATATTGTTCTAAGTGTCGGATCACTTTGCGGTCGTCTTTTATTGCTTAGTTATCAATCGCCTCTTCGCTGTTTGATCATCAGAATCGGCTCCATGTGCTGTTTCAATACATATCGGATCGGTCCTTCATCGTTCGATTTTACTAACGAGAGAATCGGCTCTTCAGCTGTTTCTTAACGTCCGATTTTTGTCCTTGTCAATCAACAGGTCAGATTGACTGGCACGCCCCGGATTTCAAGGCCACGCCTTTGCTCGTGTGTTCACGCATCTGTCTTCGCCTGATTTTTGCGTCAACATCCCTTATATGCCATTGAAAATTAACACTTTCCTTCAATTCCATCGTTTTAAATTTCTTGTCCCCTGTGTGCCATCGTTGTAACTGTGGAGTAACTGGACAGTTGAAGTATGGATTAAAAAGACAATAATTCCCCCTTGTTCAACTCTTTCTCCTCTCCCTCCGTGTTACACCTTTGAACATAAATACAACCATCATACACAAAACCCTCTAAACTTCTATTTTCTTTTAGAGTAAAGTGCACCGTCGGACCCTAAACTTGTTGGTCAGTGTCATCCCGGTCCCCGAACTATCAAATCGTTCAAATGGAACCTTAATTCGTGTTTGGGTCTCATTACCATCCAAAACGGGCACCAGCTAGCGTGATTTGTTGACATGGACTGCCACCCGTGGCGCCTACGTGGAGCGGGGAGGGATGTGCGGTGATGTTTTGCAATAAAACCCCCTTTTGACTCTCACTTGTTCCCCTCAATCCCATCTTGACGGTTCGTCTGCCGTCGGGGGCGACGAGGACGACGAGGTTGTGTGAGGAGGCGGCGATCGGGGGAGAGTCGAGGGAGGCGGCGGAAGGATTCCTGGGGAGCGGAAGGAATCGAGGCACAACGGCGCAGTCTGCCTCGTCGACATGGAAGGATGGTGGCGATATTGCGACGCAAAGGGGAACCGGCACCTCGGTATGGTGAGTCTATGAATTACTCCCTCTCCTCCCTAATGATAGGTTTAGTTGTACTGGAATCATAGTCGTAGTTGTTGTTTGGCATGGAAACGATTGGATTTTGGATGAAAGTTGATGGATTTTGGGGTAAATGTTAGGGTTTTGGGTGTTGATTTTGTTCCTATTTTCGGTCGTAATGGATGTGCGGGTAGACATGAGTTCAATATTGAGGTTCATCATGGTGGCTTTTTCGTTGGAAGCGGTCACTTGAGGTCATATGTGGATGAGAAAATTGACTGGTTTGATAACATTGAGTGTGATACATGGTCACCTTTATGGTTCGAGGACTTTCAGCAGCAGTTAGGATACGAGAAGAATCCGGCCATCAAATTTTATTGGTTGTTACCAGGGAAAACTCTTGCTGATGGATTGAGGATTATTGTCTCAGATCACGACACTATTGTTATGACAAAAATGGTTACAAAATTCTAGACTTTGATAGTCTATGTAGATCATGATGACAACTTCGGTGATGTTTCTTGGGATGATGTAGTTGCGAATCCAGTGGCTAATTTGCCTAAGGTTTTAAGCCCAAGGAAAGTTGTATATGTTGATAGGATACCTGGGGAAAAGTTGCCAGTGTTCTATACTGATTTGGAGAAAGGCAGAGTGGAGCAACATCAATCACAAGACAACAGCGATGAAAGTGACATTGAAGAAGCACCCTTCACAGACAATGATTATGAAATAGATGGTGGAGATGAGGATTTGTTTGAGGACGATATTGGTATGGAGGTGAATGCTATGAAAAACAACAAGAAGGCCAGAGGAAGCAAGCTGAAGACCTTTGAGACAAGTCGACCAGCTGTAGTAAGTGATGAAGATGACAGTGAGGATGAGGCACTAGAGCTTCCAGATTCATATGAAGGAGAAGGGAGGGTGAAGTTCAGATCTTGGAGGGAAGAGGACATGAACAACCCAACATTCTTTGTTGGACAAATGTTTCCATCAGTTGAGAAGTTGAGGGAAACAATTACAGAGTATAGTGCCAGAAACAGGGTAGAAATCAAGATGCCCAGGAATGAGTCCAAAAGGCTCAGAGCTCATTGTGCTGAGGGGTGTCCATGGAACCTGTATGCTTCAATGGATAGCAGGGTCAAATCATTTGTAGTGGACATAAAGGCCAAGTCTTGTGACTGCAGAAGGTGGCAATATTCCTTGTTGCCATGCCATTGCTTGTTTGAGGCATGAGAGGATTAAGCCAGATAGTGTCCTGCCAAACTGCCATTCAGTGGAGACATTCAACAAGGCATATGGATACAACATTTGGCCTTGCAAGGATAAAAGCCAATGGGAAAAGGTTGATGGGCCAGAGGTTTTGCCACCAAAGTATAAGAAGAAAGTAGGCAGGCCACAAAAATCTAGGAAGAAACAGCCTCAAGAAATTCAAACCAACAGGGGATCAAAACTGTCTAAGCATGGAGTTACAATCCATTGCAGGTATTGCACAAAGGCAGGTTACAATAGTGCTACTTGCAAACTTAAGAAGATGGGATTTAGTCCAGATGAGGCCAAGAAATTAGTTGCACAGACACAGGCTCAACTGCAACTTGAAGCTGAACAAGCTGTTGCTGTTGCTACTACTACTGCTGCTTAGACAGAAGAAGCCAATGAGGCTAGCAATGATCCTATCAACATGAGCTTCACCAGTGAAATACCACTCATGAAGCAAACCAGCACATTGCTGAGTGAGATGCTTTCTCAGGTACCTTTTGAACACACACATATATACACCAAACAACTTGATGACTATCTAACAATTGTTCTTGCAGGAACCTCAACCATCCATGGAGTCTCAGGTACATGGGCCACTACCAGACAGTGGTTACATTCTGTCCAACCAACCAGTTGCAAGGCCTGTCCCCCTGACAACTAGCACCAAGGCAGGCAGAAGGGCCGCATCATCAACAAGACAGAGAAAGGAACATACAAACAAGGGAGAAGTGCAGAAGAGAAAGGCATTAAGCAACAAGGGGCAAGTGCAGAAGAAGAGCAAGTCCACAAGCAAGAAGGGAGAATCTCAGAATGAGAACTGAACATGATACAATTATGGCTTTTGGTCTCACAAACTTGGGGCTTTTGTGTGATGATCAGCACATTATGGTCTTTTGTTTCTTGATCATCAAATTATCTGCATAATATTGACAGTCGTGTTACAACATTATATGTAAATGCTATGTGCTTTTGTTTCATGATCATCACATTGTCTGAAGAATGTGGCAAATAAAATTGACATTGCATTTCATAAGTCAACAGTACATAGGTGCATTTCATTCAACAGTTTCTGCCGCTTGATTCAGAACATTTCATTGCCTAACACATGCATATCCAGCCAAGGATAATGCACAAACAAAAACAAACAGAAAATATTTCAGAAGGGATACAATTTCTTTGCCAATACACACTAGAGCTCTAATGTCATCAATCAATTCATCATTCTTGGGCCTAATATGCTTCTCTTCCTCCACGAGCATTGCCTCATCCTTAGCTTTCTCTCATGCAATGACATTCAGTTCTTCCACATACTCTTCTTCCCAAAACCAAAACGAGCATCCATTCTACAGAAAAAAGGTGAAAATCAAACTACATTCGAACTCATCGTTGTGAGCAGAAAAGAGAAAAGAACGGAAGCAGTACCGGATGTGCAGGGCACTTGTAGAAGATGCGGCCACGATTCCCCTTGTCATTCTTCTTGACCTCCAACTCAATAATGGTGTGGCGTCCGCATTTCGAGCAGGTAATGAGCGGTAGCTATGGCCTCTTACGGTGACTCTGTGACGCCAACGAGCTCGCAGCCGGAGATGTCGGGTCCATGGGGACGAGCCGACCTCGAAGGCTGCAGCAGCGGCGAGCGCGGCGACGAGGCTGCAGCGGCGGCGACGGTAACGAGGCGGCGGCGGCGGCTAAAGCTAGATGAAGATGGGGAATTTGTGGCCGCTAGGGATTTCAGTGAAGACATGCCTTGTTCTTTTTGTTGACCCTTCTTTCCCCTCCACGTCAACATGCCGCGTCCTGCCACGTCGTCTCGGGTTCACGGGTTCGAGCTCGTTTTGGACGGTAATGAGACCCAAACACGGATTAAGGTTTCATTTGAACGATTTGATAGTTCGGGGTCCGAGATGACACAGACCAACAAGTTTAGGGTCCGGCGGTGCACTTTACTCTTTCTTTTAACCTCAGGTCCCTGCTTTTCTCTCTCACGTGAACAAGGTCGGGTTGACCGGCGATTTCCCACCAGTGGCGAGGCAGATGACGGAAAGGAGACCCCTCAATAGCTTCAGCACGATGAGCCGCACCCAACCCCCAACTCCACCACTCAAATCCCCAACCGACACATGGTGGACGACGGCGTGTCATGCGGGCGGCCGGAGGAGATAACCGGCAAGCGGCAATGGCGGCCAGAATTTCTTTGATTACCGGCGCACTAGACGATGGCGGAGGGACCAGAGTGGATGAGAGCTGAGCTAGTGAGGTGGAGGAGCTAACTGTGCGGTGGATTTGGGAGGTGAGGAGGAAACAATGAATTTTAGCTGATAGTTTTACTGTCCCGCGACTGGCCAGCAGCGTCCTCGCCGCACGCCGCACGCAGACTCGCGCGCCCTGGCCAGCAGCGACGCGCGGCCTTGGCCATGGTCGCCCTGCAGCGTGTGGGTGGCAGCCGAAGCTCGACGGGCCGGGACCGGGCGGGGACGGTCGCGCCACGAGCGAGCGTGGGCGCGAAGCTCGGCTGGCTGGCGGCCGCGCGACGAGCGAGCGTAGGGTGGAGACGCGGCGGGGGTCAGGTGCGGGCGGAGCCAGCGCGGCGCGGCTGGCGGCTGGGTGCGGACGGCGCCGCCAGGCAAAGTCGTTGACGGGAGAGAAGAAAGAAAGAAGGGGTAACAGATGGAGGGGTAAAACGGTCAACGGATTAAACTTTTTTGCCAGGTTGACGCCGTTAAGATGGGTTATTGACGGCAATGGCACACAGGGTATCAAAAATTTAAAACGATGGCATTGAAGGGAAGAGCCAATTTTTGATGGCACACAAGGTATAAGTCATCTTTATCACAGGCACACAAGGAATTTGCCCATGTTGCTAAGCCTGTGTTGTGTGTCATGCCAATGAGTCGATTATCCTTCTGTATGGACTTCTGCAGGCACATCAAACATGCATGAGGTCACTGGTGCTGGGTACTGACTGACACAGACTAGGAATGATCAGGACAAGCTTAGAGAAGTCATTCAGTAGTAAACACACTGCAGAGCTGGTGAACTGTATATTCAGGCAACAATGACAAGTAGCAGTCGCCTCTACAGTTCTTCCTGAACTAGAGAGTAGAGACGCACATTCAGCTTACATGTGCAGTTAATCCCGGAAAGGTACTGTAAGTTTGTTTCAACGTCGGAGCATGGTAATTGGTAATAATCTTATGGTTCTATATATTGCAAACTGGAGTATCTTAGTTTTTTTTTTCATACTCTCATTCAGAGATGCAAACACAGATTGAAAAGAAGAGCAGCCGGTTGCCTAGTTCATGATTAGCATGAATTCTAGAATAACCGTTCATTGTCACATAGAAGAATACATGTGAAGTTATTATCAGGAAAAGGGGTGTGTTGACCAGCGCGGATCCTAAAGCACTACTGAACGGCCACAGATACGGTACGCGGCCGCATACCGTTGTGGGCATGCATTTCCGTAAAAACAAGAATACATAGCTGAATACGAAGAGAGATGGTCGGCTTGGATCTCAAAACGCCAGCCGGACGGTATGAGATAGAACCAGCTAAGCATGTACTATCTCCATTCCTAATTATAGTTCGTTTTGTTTTTTTGGTTCATCAACTTTGTTATGCATCTAGATAAACGCTATGCCTAGATTCATGGCAAAATCTATGAATCTAGAAAAGCCAAAACGACCTATAATTTGAAACGGAGGAAGTACATGTTATTGTGCATTTCAATAAAGTACAACCACTGGTAGCTCGGGTTCTGTGTTTACGCACCTTGCCCCGTCAACCTGCTCTCCTGAGAAACAAAAGACCCACAATGCCGCTCGTCGGCGCCCTCTCCGTCCTCCATGCCGGTCGCGACATCATCTCTATCCTCTCCGGGCGCCGCTACCTCGCCGAGCTCAGCCGTGAGCTCGCGGCAGCCAGGCTTACGGACGACATCAACGGCCAGAAGACGATCATGTTCTTCGCTGTGGACGCGCACATGGCGCTGCTAAAAGGTGCGTAGCCTCCCGCGCGAGGCTCGGCGGCACGTGCTATCCCTCCATGTCCTAGTCGGCTCCTGCGACGAAGCGAAGCTGCACTGGCGTCCCGGCGGCTCAGACGCTGTTCTCGGTCGGCCTCGGCGACGCGCCCGGGAGCGGCTCCGTGGTGTGGGGATCGCTGCTCGCCGGAGGGCGTGGCCTTCGTCCCCGTTCGTGCCCGCGGACGCCGGCGGTGCTCAGGGCACGACCGTGTACGCTCTCGGCGCGCGAGCTCCTCGTGTTCTTCACATTCCGGGCTCGCCATACTAACGGAGGGATTGCCCACGGCAAGCCAAGCGTCGCCATAATAACGGAACAAGCATCTGTCTATATCTATATAACTTTATATAAGCAATCCTCACTATGTGCGTACTCACTGCCGTAGGCTCCCGTACTATCGGATCTGGGGGCAGGTTGTTTAGCGCACAACCTTTCCTACATATAAATATGTAGAGGCTGGTGCTTGAACCCTGGACCTTCCGGTCACCGTCGGTGAAGCCTACCACTGCACCAAAGGCCGCCCTTTTATATAAGTAATCCCCACTAAGGATTTCTCTCAATTCTCGTGAAGCCACGTCATCACCTCCCACTAAGATGCATTAATTGCTATTTCTTTCTTATGTAGTGCACATTTTCTATTCATTAGATGTAAATCTTATTTTTTTATCTATTCAAAAGTAACATAAAAGTTTATGATTTTTATCAAGAGATAACTCATGGCTCGCGAGATAATCTCTACAAGTGCATTATTTTTACGAGCAACTAAACAACCACAATGATTCATAGTTTATCAAAAAAAACTATTTCAAATCCCACAGCAACGCGCGGGGAATCACCGTTGCTGCGGGGAATCGCCTAGTTTTGAATATAGAAGAGGCTAAAGCAGCAATTATTCTGAATCAGAGGAAATGTTTTGAAATGCAAGTTACCAAGTACCAAAAATTCTTAAATCTCTGTGGATACAGATTTTGAAAACATCCATAATATACATGAACAGATTATGAAAGGACTACACTAGTGTCGACACTGTGCTGCCCTTGCAGTTGCAGTTTGCTCGCTGTGTCCCGTCTCCAGTGTTCACCACAAACTTCATCCAGCTTCAGGAACCTATCAAGGGCAATGCTAGTTAAGCGAAGAAAAATCATTGCATTTAAAGCTATACCCAATCCCTCAAGCCAAAAAATACAGGTGGGAACTTCAAATTTTTAATGTTGGGACTTTTTTTTTTGATAAAGGCTTTTCCCTGCTTTTATAGAAAGCAGAATAAAGTTGGTTTACAAGCTCGTGACGCTACGCCACACCTGCTACTGGGGGGTTCCAGTTTTACAGTTTAGCTCAGTACAACGCAAAAGAAAAGAACAGCCGGGACAAAGGTTTTGTGATGATCATCACAGGAAAGCTTCATCTGGCGGTTGCTGCTTTAGTTTTTCCAAGAAGGCCTCCATCCAGCTTCTTGCTTGTGAGGCCGCCTTGCTCAACTCCTTGTCCTGCTCCCGCAATCTTGGTCTCCAGCACTGCATAAAGTGTTGTATTTTGAACAGAACATCAGTTGGGTTTTTCATCATCACCCCTTTTATAGCATTGTTGTTGCGTATAACCCAAAAAGCCCACATTACACAGGCTAGCATATAGATTTTTAGACTGTAATCTCTACACCCCAGAGGCACCCAGGCTTCCATGAAATGATCCAGCGATGTTGGCGTTTCTTCCCAGCCAAGCATCTCCCTAATTCCTTTCAAAAAAAAAGAAAAGAACATCTCCCTAATGCATGCCCAAGTGAATTTAGCTACTACACAATAGAAAGAAAATGTGATCAACGGTCTCCTTTCCACACTACACAGTTGGGATTTCCTTTCCAGTTCATACTCTTCAGCACTGTTCCTGTCTGCAATCTTCCTAGGCTGGCTAACCACATGAAAACCTTAATCTTTGTTGGAATCTTGCTTCTCCACAGCTTTTCCATTCTCCTATTGGTTACCCCCCTATGAGACACAGCTCTGTACATGGACTTAGTAGTGTAGCGACCCTTTTGCTCTAAAGCCCACGACACCCTATCTCTCCCTTCTGTTATCTGTATGTTCTGTAGAGTTTCTACTAGTGATTCCCACTGCTGAGCTTCTTCTGCACTAAGGGCTCTCCTGAAATCCATTACCCATTCTCCTTCCTTGTACTACCTCCGTTCCAAAATATAGGTCGTTTTGGGTTTTCTAGATTCATAGAATTTGCTATGCATCTAGATATAAATTATAATATATGTCTAGGTGCATAATAAAGTTTATGAGTCTAGAAAAGCCAAAACGACCTATATTTTGGAACGGAGGGGGTAGCACTCAGCTACTAGACAGTTACCCATTCTCCCTAATGTTGGGCCTTGTATAACTTTAGGCAAATAAGCCAATTGACGCAAAGTTTTGAGGTACAAGTGAACTTAGCCATTAGTGGGAGGGCCTCACCTCATCGATGTCACAACACATCTACTTCGGAATTTTTTTCATCGCTTCCAAAATCTTCAACACTGGACCCTTTGCTTTAATAAAGTTCGTGAACTGTAAGTTGTCTCCAACCTTGATTACTCTATTTGAAGGTCTGTTTGTGACCAGCTACAAAAAAAGAAAAAAAGAATAGTCAAGCTTAATATTATAATGAGCATGTGCAGGCATAAAAAGCATTAAGGGCACATTACATACTAGAAAAACATCAAAAACCACTGTCCTACCTCTTGATTATATGGCCATGGGCGCGCAAACTGTGGGCTCAGCACATGCGGTCTACCACCTGCAAGGTGTGCCTCCTGGTCCAATCTAAACGCCTTCCAACGTCTTTTCCCATCGTCAGGGGAAGGAATCCTGTTATACGGTATCACATTAACAGCATCCAAGGCTTGGTCAGCCGTTGTTACCACCCCTGGGATTTTTCGAAGCTTTGGTTTGGTCTCCACTGTAGGATGCTTTAATCTCCACATGCAGCTCTGCAGACCAACCCCGCCGAAATTGCTCCATCGCCTCTCAACAAGAGCCAGAACAGGGCTCAAACTGTTTAAGGTAAAGGGCACGGAAGGTTGTTCATTTTTGTCCCTAAGAGATGGAACTGTCTTCTCCAAAACTATGTTAAACTTCAGAGCTTCGGGGCCGTACTGCATGAGTACACTACAGCATTGCCTCACAACTTCAGGGACAGGAAGCTCTCCCTTGTATTCATATAAGATCTCGCAGTCATACCTGGCCGCATCGGTGCCCATGGGTGTGTTATGAAGGTCATTGGGACAGATCCCTTTCTTGCTGTAATCACCAGGAAAGCCAAGCATCTTCCAATTGTCAAACAGATCAAGGTACTTCATCTTGTCATCGTGGTGGAACTCAAATGTGCCATACTTGTTTTGGAAGCCGTAAACCCAAGCCAAGCGGCCATCAATGGGAAGCGTCACGTGATGTTGACGGTAGGTGTACTTCATGTAAAATGTACCTGTCACAGCTGTGGTGTATAAAAATCTCCCAGGTCCAAACAGACTGCTCACATCTAGGATCATCCCATTTACAAAGTGCCACAGTCTATGATGGCCAGTTGCAAACAGGTGGCCATTAGCGACCTCTTCACTTGAGCCATCAAGTGGCCAAGTCACCGTGTTCTGAATGAAGAAAAAACCACATGTTAGAGGATAGGTTAAGAGGATTAGCACATATCAAATCAGAGTTGACTCTTCTTACAAATATTGGTCCTTTGTAAAATTTGGATGATGAATCTTCTATGAAATCAATATCACGGCGTCTGGACAGTAGGCTCTGGCACCTCCTTTCTACCAGTCCATTCTCTGCTGGTAGCTGCAAAGATACCAAACACATTATTTTCAGGATCACCTAGACTCAGCTGTAACATACTAGCTGTAACATACTGAGAGGTCTGGGCTATACCTTCAAGGAGCGCGGAACTTCTGAAGCAACGCTATCTGAAATTCTGAACATTTGCCACTTGAAATTTGTGAGGGTAGGGGAATGCTTCCCTTGAAGGTACGTGGGTTTGCTGGTTCCTGCAAAACCGTTAGCAAGGCCTTGTCAGTAGTGCCATAAAGCTTGTGTACTGTATCAATAAGAATTTGTTGATTGCTCAGAAATACAGCACATTACCGGTATATGTTAGAAAGCACATATGTAATAGCAGTAAGAATTACAATCGATATGCTTCATATGTGCTTACAACTTCCCTGATGTTGTGCCTTTGTTTGCTTTCAGCAAATCATTACAATGGCTATGCAGTGAGTAAAACCGTCATTGTAATGTTTGCTGAATGCAAACAAGCCACAGCATCAACTTAGCAAAACCTGAGCTTAATTTTGAGTTCATGATCCAATACCAACTCTCTAACCCTCTCAGCTGGGTCAAAATCCTGATGATATTTTAACACAAATGAAATAAACTCATAGAATGACTTAAATTCCAAACTAAGTTCAAAAGATCAAGTGTGTTAAAATTACAGTAGGAACTGAATGAAATGATATTTTTGCAATTTATTCTACATTATGTACTTCCAAAAGAATCATGTACCTTGAGCTCGGCAGAAGTTGCCAGGTCATGAGCAATTGGGTCACATTCCTGGTGGTATTTCAACACAATTGATTAAAATACACACATAGCATGACTTAAATTCCAAACTATAAATTCAAACCATCCTACCTGTCTGACACCCGAAATCTCATCCCTGATATGGTAAGTGCTTCCTGGATCTGACATAGAGTGGCCTGGATCTGACATAGAGTGCTTCCAGTTCCTGTAGGTATCCATCTCAAGGGCCTAACAAATACAAAGAATTAGGGAGTTTTTTAGTAACTATTACTCAGCATGGAATAATTGTGTGGGCGCAAATAATATCAGAAACAACAATTCAGTATTTGCTCTTGGAAATGAAATAGCAGCAGCAGCACATTGTAAGTTGGCATAACCAACTAGGCACAAGGCAGACCAGTGCCTAGCAGGCTACACAGGTTAGACAGGATAGAATATAGTTCATGACATGAGATCAACACAGTATGAAAGTGCTTTCAAATATGAATCTAATAATATTAGGTCCCGTTTGTTTGGTGGGAATTTGGAGGAATTGGAATCTAGTAATAAATTATACTATATAGCTTGTAATTTGACATTCCACAACTTTCCTAAGCTCACAAATAAACCTATCCCAAATTCATAGGGTGTGAGATGGAAATGAATTCCATAGGGTGGGAGATAAAAAGATAGGCTTTTCATTGGGTGGGAGATAAAAAGATAAGATCACTCTATTACATTCATATAGGGCGGAAGATAAAAAGATAGGCTCATTCATAGGCTATATAGTTCCTCTAAATTCCCATCAAACAAACGGGCCCTTAGGGAAATCTTGGAAAAATACGATATTACAGTATTGACAATGGAAGATCCACACATTTGCATTATGTATTATGTTGAACCATCATATAGAGGTGAGTGCAGGCCTACTGAATCAATTTAACTAAGATATGTTAAATAACTAGCAACATCAAAACAGCAAAGCCTAACCCAAGACCCCTAACTTCTGCATAGGTGTGCATCCAGATAACAGAAGGCAGCAAAGATACGTAGCACTCACAATTGGGCCATTGGCAACAGCATGCTCCTTTGCGAATTTGCACGCTTGCTTCACAGCAAGAACATCCATTCCATCAACCTGCAACAAATAGAAATTAGCGATGTTAGCAGAAAACACTAAGTAACATTACCATGAAATCCAAGCTTGAGTCCTCACGGAAAAAAAAACCCTCGGAACAAGGAAACAGGAGGAAGCGTACATCAACATTTCATAATTACAAATTGATACAAAATGCATTTTTACACATAATCTCCGTTCCACAACCATATTTACTCAGGTCAAATTAAATTTGATGATAGGTAGTTACAAATTTACAATAAACCATTTAAGAGACTGGAACAGCTGTATACTTTGATCAAGGAATACCCCCACTTCAACAACTAAAGGTACCACACAGAGAATCTATAGAGTCAATTGCTCCATATAAAATTGACACTACTCACTTCACATAATTAAGAGAATTCAGGTGTGTGATATACACCCCAACTTACTTGGGACAAAAGTTGATGTTCCTAATGCAAAGGCGTTATGCACCAGATGAGATTTTTTTTTAAATGTCAATGAAACAGATTTCAAAACAACTCACCTCCACACCAAATCCCTTATAAACATTTATGAAGAGCTCAGAAGTATCTGGCGTAGAACTTTCCTGTAGATATGGACAGGAGCATAAGGAACCACAGGTGTAGGGCATGAAGCATAGTAAAATGGCAGTATCAACTGTGCATGTGTACTCAAACTCCTATTGTTCGCTGCGATGTGAAAATAGTAAATAGCATTTTTTAGCAGAACGATGAACAAGTGCATGACCGTTTAGATCAATCTCTTTCAATTCCTTTGCCCTTTCTCTTAGCTGTGGCGCGAAGGCATCGTCTCAACTTCAGAATTAGCAAGATATATGCAACATTCACAAATTCATTAATGGAGTTACTTCTTAAGAAATTTAGGGTTAAATCCCCACATCCAAGAATAAATTCCTATGCATTATCTCACAATACTTCTGAAAATCAATATTCCGAAACCACAACATGAAATCTCAAAGAGCAAAAATTTGCCACATGTAAGAACCTTTGCTAATTACTACCTCCGTTCCAAATTATAGGTCGTTTTAGCTTTTCTAGGTTCTTCATTTTTGTTATGCACCTAGATAAACGTTATGTCTAGATTCATAGCAAAATCTGTGAACCTAGAAAAGCCAAAATGACCTATAATTTGGAACGGAGGAAGTAGTAATTACCCTAAATTTGCTGGAGTACAGGGAAGGTCATATAACAAAATACCCTAAACATCTCAGGTATTAGTATGCTGTAAAACATTCGCCCAGGGAGATTACATTGCAAGTATAACAGATATATAGCCCGGAAGGAGGACAAGAGTGACAATTAACAAGCAAAAATGATAAAACTCACTTCATTACGCTCATTAGGATCAGCGCTAAGACCCAACAAATATTGGATGCAATCAGCTAAGCCTATACGAGCAGCTACTGATAATGGAGTTACAGGACTACCAGTATTGATATTAGCGCTAGGCTAAAATTTGAAGTACATGATACAGGGTGTTGAAGAAAGCATTTAAAAAATGCCATGCAATCCATGCTCTTCTTAGGTATGACATAATCAAACTAGTTCTGCCTAATTGGCAAGAAATATTTTGCGCGAGCACCAGCTATAAAGGAACAATTAACTGCACCTGAATTAATGCCTGCAAGCATTCCAATGAAGAACCAAAGAGGGACGATGTGTGCAAGCTATTATAAGATAAAAGGTAACAGATGGGAGCACCTGATCACTTTATTCAACTTAACATACAAATAAAACTAAACATGCAAATGGATAGCATGAACATGGGCAGTCCAATGCCATGTCATCTCCTTTTCCAAAGTACCACTCAACCAAAAAAAAAAAAAAAAAAAAAAAAAAAAAAAAAAAAGTGTCCAAACATTTTTCAGATAAAAGTTCCAGCTTTCATCAGCAAGGTTCCTTCCTTCTACATCAAATGAGCACTCCAACAATATAGCAGAAAACCCAGGATAATTTAAGTTTATATACGATTTTTTTAGCCATATACAAACTGCCCGTTGGAGGGGCAAAGGGAGGGCATGCAACTTTCATAAAGCAGCAAAAAGATTATCTTAGTCTGTACATGATTTACCTTGGGTTAGTTATGAAAGGAATTATGGCTTTACTTTACTATGTGTCAACCTGGCACAAAGGCATGAATTGTAGACAAGGCCAGGTCCAAACCAGAAAACAAATGTCACATAGGAGAACGAAGTAAAAAGTAAAAGTGCATATGATTGAGCCGGTTAAGAAAACAGAAGTTCCAGCTCAGCCTGATCAAGCAAATAAAAATAGTAGCCAACCCACCCAGGCTAGACCTGGTATAGTGAGCTTCCAGGAGGGTTCACACAAGAGAAAGAGCCTCGTGTAAATTAAAAAAAAGGCGGCCATTCTCAATCAATCCAGACAAGAATCTGTTGCTCAGTTATCATGGATATAGTACTGAACTCGAACTTATTGATGAAAACGAGGAAAGTAGAGGAGAGAAAGAAATTAGTACATTTGCATCGCGATCCAACAATAATTTCACCATTTCTGCATGCCCATGGAGAGCAGCAAAATGTAGTGGTGATTCACCATCTTGACATATGGGATCAATATTAACTCTGGACAACAGATGCTTTGCTATCTCACGGTCACCTGGATGCAAAACATGAAAATAATCACATAAAAAAACTTTTTGGGTATATCAAAACATCTGCTTCATTATGAAAATTCAATCATCACCAAGAGCTCAGTATTTTAAGAATTGATCATTTTAGCATTTTTATAGGCCTACAAGCTAAAGCTGAATTAACATGGATAGGAAACAAGGCAGTTTTGCATTGCAGTATAACCCTCGGATGGTTAATAAACAGGGGGTGTCCTTTTGACCTTATATACAAGCTCCTTTTTGTAACACTAAGCCTCCCAAAGAACATAAAAAGGTAAATATCTATTAAGGACGACCCATCTTTCACTGCGACCAAAGAAAGTGATAAATATTTAAAAGCCTTAACACTTACAAAAAGCATACTAGAACAATGCACAAGGCATCACATGGTAATAAACCATAAGATTATTCAAAATTGAGAGGAGAACTTTCACCAAAAATTCCACCTATGTCTTGGAACTAATTAAAAAACCTGCACTAGGCAGATCCATGACTGCATATTCACAGATCCAGTTACACTAGTAAATAAAAATCTAACTACCAGTTCCACTACAGAAACACAGGACGGCAGGAGCATTTCGTGTGATTACTGCATTTCATTTGCTCTCATACCGTCACACACATTATGTGTCAGCATAAGGCCAAAATTTTGTGTCAGCACATGGCAAAATTGGGCTAGGCGCGATTCAGCACAACTCATCATAAAAAGCAAGTTGGCTGTCAGGCCAAACATTAAACGGGGAAGAAGTCACCCCTGCACGGGGCGAATTCTTCTAAAGGCTGGTCCCCCTACGAACTACGGAGCTGCATATACATTCTCTGAAGCCTAAACTGCTTCTTCCACCTATATTAACAGTAACTAACCAGACGTCATGCGTATCAGAGAACGAACAAGTAAAATACTCCTCTAATAAAAGTATCAGGAGATGAAAGAATCGGATAAAATTCATATGTATATCACAAGATCGCACAAGCTATTACTCTCTAGCCACGCCCCCGCCCGCCGCTATCTCACCTGGCTATCAAATCAATGCCCTGCCCGCCGCCCGGCCTTGCCATGCCCTGGCCACGCAGCCACGCCGTGCGGGACCCATCCTTTACCCCCTTGCGGCCCCGCCTGGTTTGCTCATCGCCACGCACCCGGCGCGGCGGCGACCTCGCGGCCGCCGCCGCCGCCGCCGCCGCCCACCCATGCGCTGCGTGCGGCGCCGCTACCTGCTTTCTGCGCGAGGAGCAGCCGCTCTCTCTGCTATCCATCGCTTAGCCCAAGCCAAATCCAACACGGGCCAACTTCAGAGCCCAATTTTGAAAAAACAAAAATGGGCTCTCGTTTGGGGCCCCAATTACTAATTCCACCCTTCACCAAACGAATCCCTCTCCTGGCTAAGCCCGTAACTAACCAGACGATTTGGTCTGATTTACGATCGACAACGCCCACTAGAACACAGCAAAACTCACGCACACTCCAAACCTCTCAACCAACCAAAACCTCGCACAACCGACACAGAAGGACTAAAAAGGAACCCGTCCATCAATCCCCATGCCGCAGTACCAAAACCTCGCGGCAGAAATGCGCGATTAAACAACGGGAAGCAACCGATCCAAGCGCAACCAGAAAACCGCAGGGAGAAATCGCAGCACGGCAGTAGCGCGGGGGAAAAGTAGAGAATACCAGTCGCGTTGTTGATCATCATCCTGCAAATCTTCGCAGTCGTGTTCGCCGCGGCCGCGTGGAGCGGCCCGTGGCGCTTGCTCTTGGGGTCGTCGCTGGCCTCCGCCTCCACCGCCTGGTCCGGAGTCATTCCCATCACCTTCAGATCATCCGCGGCACCTGCATACAGAAACCCCAAAAGCGTTCGTGAAATTAAACAGACCAAATCATCACCAGATCGCTAATTGAGAACCACGCCACCGAGTCGAATCGATTCGAGAGGACAACTTACTCCTCGCATGGATGATGTCGTTGAGCATCACCGCAAGGCGGAGCTGCGGGGGCGCCTCCATGCTGGCTCGTACTCGTACTGTGATCACGGCCACGGGCACGATGTCCCAGTGCTGCTCCCCCTCGAAGCGCCGCCCACCCGCACCCGAAGTGGAGGGCCCGTCGCCGGAGGAGGAGGAGGCCATGGCGGGCGACCTCGAGCGCACGGGCTCTGGTGGGTTTGAGAATATTCTGGGGTTGGGATTGGAAGAAGTATGGTTTGGTTCGAGGCGAGGCGAGGCGGAGAGGAGAGGACGAAATGGAAACGAGCGGGAACTGGAAGGGGTGAGGCGGTGACGTCCGTATTTATGCCAGGCTGGATCCTCTCCACGGCCAGTGTGCCAGAGTCAGGTGGGCTAGCTGAGTCGATGAAACTTATGGGCCAAGGGGATTGGTTTGATAAAATCTGCGTACAGTGAAGTATAAAACAGTTTGCATTTTGTATGGACTTTTTTCATGACAGTTTGAGTGATTTAGTCTTCTCTGTTTTGAAAATAGCCAGACAAGTGGACACTGACACTCGTGCCGAAGATCACCATTTTCACGTTGCATTTGTAAACAAAACTAGCAAAGGTTTAGTGAACTTGTGGATTTGAAACTCAAACTTATATCATGAGCATATATGTTACTTAAATTTCGGGTCACTTTTACTTATTTCCCTTCATTTTGTGCTCCAAGCTCGACTTGAACTGAAAGTCCATCAAATCCAAGTTCAAACATGCTACATTCTCTCTTCATATTGTGCTTCGAGCTCAACTGAGAAACAAGTAAAACTTAAGACGGAAAATTGCACCTAAAGAAAGAAGAGGGATAACCTTTTGCAAAAAAAAAAAAGAGGATAATGAGAAATTGGACACTGAAATATAAGGAGAGCAGTAATCATATCAAGAACATGCATCATCTCAGCTCAGTACAACTCAAGCATTACAACTTCTAGGTTTCCATCACTGTTTATGCTTGGCCTTACAACCCAAGACAGAGGGAGCCCAACTTTGGACCATTTTGGTGGTTCAGTGTATCATGAGAAATATGCATATTTCTATGTTATTAACTGGGTATAATAGGTACTAAATCTCCAATGGCTTTGGTTTGTCATCTACACAATGTGGACAGGATCCAACAAAAATAACAGTCCTCACAGGTTTTATGGACGCCCGGCAACGGCATGTCGCCATCATCTTCACCTATGCAGTAGCAGCTTCGCTTCATGGATCCTCCTCCCCGGATGCAAAGTATGGTTGAAAGGTTACATCAGCACAACCAGAGTCACAAAGCATATTGGTAATCCATTATGAATGGTAATCAAATAAGCAGTCAGTTCATTGACAATCTTCTTCCATTGTTGCAACATGATCTTTTTTTTGAAAAAGAGCGACATGATCTTCGGGCTGAACAGAAAGGAATTGCAGAAACCAGAACTAACATGTAGGTTCGGCATTATCAGATTGAATAAGGTACACCATAGACTACTCCAAAGGCATCTAACTCAAGTTACTCGACCAAAGATCTCCAAATCAAACATCAAAAGCAATTAGAGCAGAGGCTACAAACCTGGATGCTTCGTCAGTTTCATCAGTCGGGTTGCATCCAGGACTAGACGTGGGTGCAATCCATGCCATAACCATACTCCTAAAGAAGACAACATCAACACATGAACGGGGATATATGACACATTGTGTCGTTGCTACTTGCTAGCATGCAACATGCATAACTCACCAGAACCAATTGCTTAGATTGTTCCTCATGGTGTTTTGATAAATCTAGCTCCATGACAGCATTTGGATAGTATTGGTCATATTAGTCTTGCAATTGGAACCCTTGCATGGTCCATGAATTTGCGGTGCCCCAGTTGAGAATGATGATGGACCTAATGTGATTATTTGTACTTTTCACTGTTTTACCATCAATACCGAGGCATAATTGCATTCAGAACCTTCCTGAAGAAGTTGACATCCTTTGTCCACCACAATGCCACTACATTTGGGCCTCTGGGCTGAGTAGTAACTGCTGGAAATTATGCAGAAAAGTTTCACTTAGTGGAGCTGTCTATAAATGTTTATGCACTGTAGTTACTGATGCTTAAGAAAGTATATCCTTGATTGCTTATTGTCTGTGATACTTAGTATTAACAAAAAATAACTTGGTCTTGCATGAATCCCGTGCTAGTTTTTTTAGACAACTCTTAGATGAAAATTGTTTCGTCTCGCTTAATTTGATTGCAGGTATGCGATCTTCATGATTTAACTTGCCATTTTTTTATCCATATTAGGGGTGCTCCAGAGAATGAAGTGGAGACTAGTAGTGAAGGCTCATGGAACGGCGGTTGGTCTTGCATCGGATGATAACATGGGCAACACTGAAGTGGGCCGTGGGCCACAATGCTCTTGGTCTTCCATCGGATGATGACATGGGCAACAGTGAAAGTTGTCCACAATGCTCTTGGTGCTGGCCTCATTTTTGCCCAAGAAGGGTGTGCTGTTAGATTTTGATCTATTTGGGAAATGTGGTTTCTGATGTAATTAATGCACTGTGTGCTTGGATATTGCATTGGGGCATGAATGCCCACAGCTGTACTTTTTGCCCATACATTTGATCTGCCAATGAATAATCTGATGTACATAAGATTCATAATATGTGTACCATCTTCTCTATCAGGATAGAGCCCGTAATTGTATCCATAAGTTATTAGTTTCAATGATGTATCAACCAATTTTATTCATTTTACTTTGGGCAACTGCCGACTAGGACACATCTTTTGCATGTGCTAGTTTGTGCTTTCTGGAGCTTTGCGCTTTTTTGCTCAACCTTTGTACTTACATGCAAAGAAATTTCGAAAATTGCTTTAGTGTGCTATTTTGTCTCTGTTCATAGTTCATATTATATAAATATAACATTAGTCTTTCATAGTTCATACTATACGTTCTCTGACCTCACTGAATGTTGCATTCTTTCTGTCTATAGCGCTAAGCTTGTCGATCAAGCACTTGCCACTGGGAAAATTTATGAAGGAGATGGGTTCAACTACATCAAAGAATCTTTTGAAAATGGTACTCTTCACCCTATTGGGTTATTGAGTAGTGATGGTGGTGTCAGTTGCCGTCTTGACCAACTGCAGGTTGCTAAGCTTTCTTTGATTTATTATCAGTTACTTAAATGATTGCCCTTCGGGTGCTATGTTGCCACACGATTACTCATTTTGTTTTGCTCTGTTCAGTTACTTCTGAAAGATGCCAGTGAGAGGGGAGCAAAAAGGATTCGTGTGCACATCCTTACTGATGGGCGTGATGTTTTGGATGGCAGTAGTGTTGGTTTTGTAGAGACCCTAGAGAATGATCTTTTGCAGCTTCGGGAGAAGGGTGGTATTGATGCACGGATTGCGTCGGTGGTGGAAGGATGTGTGTTACAATGGACAGCTATGAGGTAAACACTTGTCCTCGCATTCAACCATCAATATTTATGTATAGTGGCTTACTTTTTTTTAGTGGATTCCAGAATGACTGGGATGTGGTTAAACGTGGGTGGGATGCCCAGGTGCTTGGAGAAGCACCCTACAAATTCAAAAGTGCACTTGCGGCAGTAAAGACACTGAGAGCAGAGCCCAATGCTAATGATCAGTATTTGCCCCCATTTGTGATAGTTGATGATAGTGGCAGTGCAGTTGGGCCTGTATTAGATGGGGTGATGCAGTTGTCACCGTCAACTTCTGGGCTGATCGCATGGTTATGCTTGCAAAAGCACTAGAGTACGCAGATTTTGACAAATTTGACCGTGTTTGTGTCCCAAGAATCCGATATGCTGGGATGCTTCAGTATGATGGCGAAGCTAAAGCTTCCTAGCCGTTACCTTGTTTCTCCACCAGAGATAGACAGAAGGTTGGGATCCATGACCCCGATCCGTTTTTTTGCTAGCCCTCGCGTCGCCCTTACGGCGACATGGGCGGCGCCGCCTCCCCCGTCCCACACCGCAACTCTCACTACAGCTTCGCTTCGCCGCCGCTAGAGCCTCGCCGGTGGAAGCCTGCTCGGCTGCAAGCCTGCAATGAAGGCGGCAGCGGGCCACCCTCCTCGTCATGAAGTATTTCCTCCCCTCATCTCTCATCACGGTGATCTGCCTCCTGCCGACGAAGACGGCTGCCCATGGGCTCGTGAGCATTAGATCTGCTGCTCCAGGACCCTCGGATCCAAACCTCTCGTGTCTGGGGGGCATCCCCTTGCAGAGCTGCTCGCGGGGGCCACGGTCGCTGGGCGCGGTGGCGCTTGGCTGCTGCGGCATACGTGCAGCTCACTGCCGGCATCGTTAGAGATGGATCCTTAGCGGCAATCTGGTGAATTTTCAATGGATCAGTGACACCTTAAGCAATGGTTGACGATGATAGCGGTGTATGGTATGAGACATGCTTTGTCATTTTTGGAAGCCGTGTTGCGGTGTGTATGCAGTGACGGTGACGCGAGGGACGCTCAAGCCTGAGTTGGTAGAGGCATGGCATGGGACATTTCTCGTCGACAGAAGGCAGCGGGGTGACAAAGACGGTGTGTTGCAATTGTGGCGTGGTGGCATGCATTGGTCCGAGTGGAGATAGTGCTACGATGGAGGCATGGTTGTTAATGTTGCTCACCGATGACGTGGTATGGGACACGTTTGGGCGTCTTTGGGGGCTGCAGCTGGGCGAAAACCATTGTTCGTTGAACTAACGGACCGACGGCGACGATGCTTTATTAGGGCGCTGTTTTCCTCCTGAGAGGCATCTGTCATGACTACACCCCCTACGTGGTTCTTCTTTGTGAAAACCTTGTCCGTGTAGGACTGGCCGCTGCAGCGCCCGTCGTGCTCTCTTTGGAGGCATCGTTTTCAGGGGCGGAGCCACGTTGAAGGTACTGGCCCAGAAAATTTTCAAAACCTCTTAAAATCTATCAATTTTCACTATATTTGATTGAAAATCATACATTGTTACGAAGAACGACACCCCCACCGTTTTTGTCTAGGTTCGCCCCTGGTCGTTTTGGAGTTCTCAAGCCTTGTCTACTTTGTGCTATCCGTGAAAATTAGTTTGGTCTATCCAGTGTGGTTTGTGGTCATGGTCTTATTTAGCGAGCTGATGAAAAAGTATGGAGAAGTAACTCTCATTGTTCAGAATTGGCCAAGCTCTGATTGTCTTGCTCCACTTGATGTGTAGATGGATCATCAGGAATCAACTTTACGACATAAGTCACGAAGAATGACTACTTGATCTGCAATTTGGAGTGTTCCTTTTTCTTTTTAATTTTAGGCTACGTGTCTATTTACACGTGCTGGTGATGTAGCATATGCTACCTTTTGTAATAAGTGGTCTGCTGCATCCTCTTCTGTGAATGTCTGAATCCGGATTTTGTTCCATTATCTAAAAAAACAGAGATAGAGAGAACATCAGGCGAATACTTGGTGAAGAATGGCATCCGCACCTTTGCTTGTAGGCAAGTATTGCCTGTTTTAATCTTTACTAAACTATTACCTATTTGATGTCAAATCACTTGGGTTTTCAGAGTCATCTCTGAACCAGAAATACTTGTCGATGCCTTGGTAAGCATGGCTCAATTCATTTTAACCTATCATATATCAAATAACTTGGTAAAATCTTGTACGTGCCTATCAGGGTCACTTACCTTCTGGAAAGATATTGCTGCTAATTATCTTATTTGCCTTCTTCTGGCTTTAGAAGTTGAACACACGTAATATCCTGAGAAGGAAGAACATGGAACGTCCGGAGCTTTGACAAATCTTTCAATTGCCGGCTCACAGGATTTGACGATTGACCGTCCGTGCCACCGGCACGTATTTTACTTAATTTTTAAAATGTGATGCCACGGTTCCAAGCTCTTAGGTCACATCACGCTTGCCCTCTTTATACCTAAGAGTATATTCATAAATAAATAAATAATGTGAAATTTCTCAAGAATATGTGCATGCTGTAAGGACAAATTTTAAAAATTAGTAAATAAGAATTTTAGAGAAAATGAAAATATCTTGTACAAAGCAACCACTTTGGCTCATTTCATATGTAAAAGACGAAGCTTTTGTAAGTGTAAATAATGACCTGACCAATACTCACATGCATTTGACCTTTTGCTAGACCCAAGAGGAGTATAGCTGTATAGGTGGCTATATGCACCAGATCTGTAACTCTAAAGAAGTGTAGTCCAGTATCGACTTCTGTGATGCCACGGTTCCAAGCTCTTAGGTCACATCACGCTCTTTTCTTTCATCCTAGGAACCGTCCAGTGTTGGCCAAGGGACGCCAATAGGTGATGCTACCACTACCTAGATAAACACAAGTGGTCTAAAAGCATCTCCAACAGTTTCTCTTTTCCCTTTTCCTTTTTTCACCTTATAGAGGAATCTTCTTTTACATTTTCACGGTTTAAGGAAGAGATGGTAAAATCAGTTCTCCCTTTCCCCTTTTCCCTTTCCTTCTCCTGACATGCGAGACCTATCTGTTAATGGACACCTTATCTTCTTCCTCCTCCCCCACATAAACGCGAGAGCAGGCGGTGCTCGATGCAGCCAGCGGCGCGCGGGCACGCAGGGGAGCAACGCGGCGAGTGGGAGAGGAGGAGACGCGTGGGCAGGCTCACGGCGGCGCGCGGCGGAGCAAGGCCGAACGGCCAGCGCCCAACGGCGGTGCTCGGTCGGGCATCCTGAAAGTGCATCTAAGCCCTAATTTGATTTTGGTGATTCTTGTCAATCACAATTTGGAATATGATGCGCGGTCCCCAATTCAAATTGAGCGGTGGATGAGCCTATGCAAAGGATTTAAATTTTATTTTTGGTTTGAATTTGAGTTTAGGTCCACCGTACTATCAAGGGGGACGCATTTGCTTGATTCAAGGTGCCAAAAGTTTTCGCTTGAGATGATGAACACATTTGAGAGTCACACATCACAAACACTCATTCACTTTATCACTGAGTGGAATCGGATGATCCGGTTACAGGACCGGATGATCCGGTCACAATGGCCAAAAGTCACTGAGTGAAACCGGGTCATCCGGTCCTACAACCGGATGATCTAGACCAGGGAAGTCTTGCAACGGATCGATTGATCCGACCGAGTATGTTCGTAGCGGTCGGTGCATTGGACCATCGTCCGATCGAAGCAGTTGAGGTTTGTGTGGATCTATTGATCCGACCGGTCTTGTTGTATGGGTCGGATCGATAGACCGTCCTAGTTTGCGCTATATCTTGACCAGACCGGATGATCCGGTGCTACACCGGATGATCCGGTACCTCTTCGAAATACACATAACGGTCATATTTTGGGGGTTGGGTATAAATACCCCCTCACCCTCCTCATTCATTCCTCTTGCTCGTCCCGACCAAGCAGCCTCCAAAGTCATTCAATACACTCCCTCCCTTGCCTCTAAGCATTGATTCTAGCCTAGATTCATCTAGGGTTTGGGTGTGAGTGAGATTTGGGTTGATTTGTTGAGCACCCTTTGTGAGCTTGCACTTGTTCATCTCAAGAAGACTTGAAGCATCCTTTGATTCGTCGATTTACGTTTGTTACTCTTGGAGCTTTGCTCCTAGACGGTTAGAGGTGCCAGTGAGCTTCCATCCTTTGTGGAAAAGCCTCCGGAAGTTTGTATTTCCCCTCTCTTTGTGAGAGCAATAGTAAGTGACTCGATCTTCCTTTGTGGTTGATTGAGGGAGAAAAGGGCTAGTGATAGCCCGGCTCTTTGTGAGCTTCACAATGGAGAACTTCGGGAACAAATCGTGTATCTCCTCTTGCTATTGTTTTTTTATTGTTCTTGAGTTTGATTTGACCCGATCTACTTGTTAGTAGTATTGTGCTTGTGTAGACCATATTTGCAGGCCTCTATACATTCATTGTCATCTTTGTATTCAAAGGAAATCCTCAAAAGATAAGTAAAGTTTGAATTTCGCACAAGTTTATCATCCCCACCGGGTCATCCGGTAGATCCGCTCCAATACCGGATCATCCGGTCCTGACAGATTTCGTGAGAATTTTCAGGAGAATTTTTAGGTCGGCCTATTCACCCCCCCTCTGGGGCCTAGTGTTGGTCCTTTCAATTGGTATCAGAGCTTGGTCTCTTCATTGAGGTCTAACTATCTAAGAGAAACACTATGGCTCCCTCCGGTGATGGTTTCAGAGTGGGTGGTTCCGGCAAGGATGATACTCATGAGGTGATCGTGTCAAGTGACGATGATTTTGAAGTAAGTGATGTCGAAGAGACCTTGGATGAGGTCGAAAAGAACAAGAAGAGGAAAGAGAAGCTCAAGAAGAAGTTTGATGAGAAAGTTGAAAGAAGAGCTCTCAAGATGGTAAAAGAGAAGATGAAAGAAAAGGAAGTTCTTGCAAGCTTCCACAATGTTTCTCACAAGTATGATGATACTTCCTCATCCTCGTCCAAGAAAGATCCGGATGCAATCTCATTCTCATCGGTCCAATTGGGCAAGGTGCCGCACTTTGATAGGAAATGACTACTCTCGGTGGAAAGATGATATGAAGATGTATTTGTATGGTCTTCATCCTCACCTTTGGACTGTGACTTGTGTGGGCATTGACAAGAAGGCCAAGCCACCCCTCACTAGAGAGCAAGAACATGACAACTACCGCAATGCTCAAGCCGTCATCATTCTTAGAAGTTGCTTGAGCACCTATGAGTACAACAAGGTTAGAGGGCTTGAGATAGCCAAGAATTTTGGATGAACTTAGAAGATCACATGAAGGTGATCAGATCATCAAGGAAGGAAAGATGGATGTGCTCCAAGGTGAACTTGAGGCATTTACAATGAAGGATGATGAAGACTTGGAAGCAATGTACAATCGGTTGAAACTTCTTATGTCCGCAATTAGACTTCTTGGAAGTTATGATTGGGATGAGCACAAAGTCACCAAGAAGATGCTTAGAGCATATGCACCAAGAGATCCCACTCTTGCCGCTATGATTAGGGACAAGAGAAAATTTAAGACCATCACTCCTATTGACTTGTACAACAAGTTGTAATATCATGAGTCACATAGAGTGGACAAGATGAAGGCCAAGGCAATTGAGTCTCAAGAAGTCAAAGCCATTGCTCTCAAGGCCAAGCCAAGCAAGAAGAGTGAGTCCAAGGACAAGTCCAAGTCCTCCAAGCCTCAAAAGAAAGAAGATTCAAGTGATGAAGAAACCACCGATGAAGAGACCGCTATGGTTGTGAGGCATCTCAAGAACTTCTTGAAGAAGAAGGGTGACAAGAAGCCGATCTCTCAAAGAAGATGCTATGAATGTGGTGAAAGAGGGCATTACATTGTCGATTGCCCTCAAAAGAATGAGACCAAAAATGACAAGAGGTCCAAGGACAAGTCCTATGACAAAGAGAAGAAGTACAAGGACAAGAACAAGAACAAGGACTACAAGAAGAAGGGTGGACAAGCTCATGTTGGTGAAGGTTGGGATTCTAGTGATGACTCCGACAATGAACAAGTGGCAACTCTTGCCATTCATGAGCCTACTCCAACTCAACGCCTCTTCAAGAGCTATTATGATAGTGACGATGAAGATGGAGCTCCCATGTGCCTCATGGCTCAAGGGACCAAGGTATTAAACACATCCACTCCTCCCTCATCCACTCCCTCAACACCTAGTGACATAGAAAACCTAGATGATGAGGAAGCCGAACATGATAAGAACATGATAAAAGTGTTTGGCAAGAAAGGGGCAAAACATATTAAAAAACTAATGGAGAAGTTGGAAAAGAGAAAAGCATCTCATGATAGGCAAGAAGACTTGCTCATCCTTGAAAAGGAGAGAAACCTTGCTCTTGAGAAGATGCTTGCCAAGGAGAAAGCTAAGGTAGAGAAATTGACTATTGACTTGTCTCTAGCCAAGGACTCTAATGAGATGATGTCTAAGGAATTGACCTTGGCAAATGACTCTCTAGCTACTCTAAAGAATGTTCACAGTGAGCTTCAACAAAGACATTCAAGCCTTGAGGTCAAATCCAAAGACCGTGAAGCTAAGTATGATATTCTTAAGAAAAGCACCAAGGTCGAATCCAAAGCTACTCTTGATTCCAGGCGCCTCCACTAGCAAAGGATGCTCTAGATGGTATAAAATAGATGTGGATGCTTGTGTTACTAACCTTGCCAAGCTAGAGAAGGATGTCAAGGCAAAGAATGTTCAACTCAAAGAGTTGAGCAAGAATATTGGCAAGGACAAGGTCACCAAAAAGAGTGTATTTGAGTCCCATCCGGCTTATCACGCCGAGAGATATCCTAACATCAAGGATGGACTTGGATACACTAGAGGTGAAAGGCAAATGGTAGAAAAAGGATCAAAGAACAAGATGTGCCTTTGTTCAACCAAGGTGCTAACCTTTGTGACTTGATGAACTTTGCTCATGGTGTGTTAAGGGAGACCACCCCAATGGCAAAGCCAAATGTTGAGATTCCTAGCAAGGGAGCTAAGGGCTCAACGTTGGAGAAGACAAATGAGAAGATCATTGAGCACAAGACATCTCCTAACTACACCATTGATTATTCGGTCATGTGGGACCACAATGGGAGGATGGTTGTCAAGTATATTGGTATTCATGCCAAGAAGATGATGAAGAGTGTTTGGGTGCCCAAGTTACCTAGTTCTAACACTCAAGGACCCAAGCTTCTTTGGGTACCTAAACACAAAGCTTAACTTGTTTTGTAGGCATACTCCTCCAGTGGTTCTTCATGGTTGCTTGATAGTGGTTGTTCAAATCATATGACCGGAGAGAAAATATGTTCACAAAGTTAGAAGAATATGACTCACCCATTGAAAGAATAACATTTGGTGATAATAATCATGGTGACGTGGTTGGTCAAGGTGACATTACTATCTCAAAAGATTCATCTCTTTCGAATGTCTATTTGGTTGATTCTTTGGGATACAACTTGTTGTCGGTTTCACAACTTTGTGAGAAAGGCTACAATTGTCTCTTTACTAATGAGGGTTCCTTTATTGCTTCTACGGGTCAACTTAAGGGGAAGCTTTACTTGGTTGATTTCACAACCACTAAAGTGGAACCGAAGACTTGTTTAGTGGCAAAATCTAGCTTGGGTTGGCTTTGGCATCGCCGGCTAGCCCATGTTGGCATGAGGAACTTGGCCAAACTTCAAAAGGATGAACACATTCTAGGACTAACAAATATTTTGTTTGAGAAAGATAGGTTGTGTAGTGCATGTCAAGCCAGGAAACAAGTTGGTGCTCCTCATCTACCCAAGACTATATTGACAAGCTCAAGGCCCTTGAAGTTAATTCACATGGATTTATTCGGGCCTATTGCATATATTAGCATTGGTGGAAACAAGTATGGTCTCGTGATCGTTGATGACTACTCAAGATTCACTTGGGTATTTTTCTTGAAAGACAAGAGTGAAGCTCAAGACATTATCAATAAATTTATTAGAAGAGCTCAAAATGAATTCGAGTTGAAGATCAAGCATATGAGAAGTGACAATGATTCGGAGTTTAGGAACACCAATGTTGAAGAACTACTTGATGAAGAAGGAATCAAGCATGACCTCAACAAAATGGCATTGTTGAGAGGAAGAATAGGACATTGATTGAAATGGCAAGAACAATGCTTGATGAGTACAAGACTTCGGATATCTTTTGGGCCGAGGCGGTTAACACGGCTTGCCATGCCTCTAACCTTCTCTTTCTCAACAAGTACTTGAACAAGACTCCATATGAAACACTCACCGGTAACGAGCCTAAGGTGCATTACTTTAGAGTCTTTGGTTGCAAATGTTACATTCTTAACAAGAAGGCCAAAAGCTCTAAGTTTGCACCAAAGGTTGATGAAGGCTTTCTACTTCGTTATGGTACTCATGAACACGCCTATCGTGTCTTCAACAAAACCTCCGGTTGTGTTGAGGTCACGGTAGATGTGAAATTTGATGAAACCAACGGCTTTCAAGTAGAGCAAGTTGAGAATGACTTTGTAGATAATGAAGATCCTCCAAGTCAATCTATCATGAGAATGGGTATCGGTGAAGTGCGACCACATGAAGTTCGAGACAAGCCTCAAGATGAATCTCAAGCTCCAAATGAGTCTAATGTTGATCCATCATCATCGACAAGAGTTGGGGTACCTAGCTCTCTTCAAGATCAAGGTCAAGTTCATGGTGATGATCATGATCATGGCAATGATCAAGGGGGAGTTCATGGTGATGAAGCTCAAGTTGATGCACTCCATGATTAAGATGATGATGATGGACCTATCCAACGTCAATCAATACTTCCCCACCCAAGAGTCTATCAAAGTGTTCAACGGGATCATCCCGTTGATAATATTCTTGGGAGCATCCGAAGAGGGGTAACTACTCGTTCACGTTTAGCAAATTTTTGTGCATGTTACTCGTTTGTTTCTTCTTTGGAACCTCTTAAGGTAGAAGATGCACTTGGTGATGCGGATTGGATTGTGGCCATGGAAGAAGAATTGAACAATTTCAAGAGAAATGAAGTGTGGGAGTAAGTTCCAAGGCCCAAGCAAAACGTGATTGGCACCAAGTGGGTTTTTCGGAACAAGCAAGATGAGCATGGCATTGTCACAAGAAACAAGGCTAGACTGGTTGCTCAAGGCTACACTAAAATTGAAGGTCTAGACTTTGGAGAAACTTATGCTCCGGTGGCAAGGCTTGAATCCATTCGCATTCTTCTAGCCTATGCCGCCCATCATGATTTCAAGTTATATCAAATGGATGTCAAGAGTGCATTCTTGAATGGGACTCTCTCCGAGTTGGTGTATGTGGAGCAACCACCGGGCTTTGAAGATTTTGACCACCCTGACTAGTGTACAAGCTCCATAAGGCGCTCTATGGGCTCAAGCAAGCTCCTAGAGCATGGTATGAATGCCTTAAGGAATTTCTTCTCAAGAACGGCTTTGTAATGGGCAAGGCCGATTCTACTCTCTTCACTCAAAAAGTAGACAAGGATTTATTTGTGTGTCAAATTTATGTTGATGATATCATCTTTGGGTCTACTAACGAAAAGTTTTGTGAGGAATTTAGTAGGATCATGACCAAGAGATTTGAGATGTCTATGATGGGTGAATTTAAATTCTTTCTTGGTTTTCAAATCAAGCAATTGAAGCATGGGACTTTCATATGTCAAACCAAATATACAAGTGATATGCTCAAGAAGTTTGACATGATCAATGCAAAAGCTATCAAAACTCCTATGCCCGTGAATGGACATCTTGATCTCAATGAAGATGGAAAGCCGGTTGATCAAAAGGTATATCGCTCCATGATTGGCTCTTTGCTTTACCTTTGTGCATCTAGGCCGGATATAATGCTTAGTGTGGGGCATGCCCATGAAATGGAGCTCCCCAAGTACCTGCATTAGCCCTGGAAGTCCTAATGCAAGTAGTTCTTCACAAGCGGTATCGAAAACCATCATCCAATAACCTTTTATTCATAATTTACATCAATGTACAGCTTAGAGTCTGTACAAAGCTACAAGCGGGCCTCAAGGCCTCCGCTTATTCAGAAAATATAAAACTACCAGTACTATGTAGAGCCTTAGCATCGCGGTGGAGCACGTCACCATTCCGAGCCTTCGTCGCCTGCGCCGTCTTCGATGAAGTCCTCTGGTATGAAGTGGAAGCAAGGGTGAGCACTCCTGTCAGGGGTACTCAGCAAGTCCCAAAGTAATTTAATAGATTAAGTTTGTCCTGGAGGGGCATAACCTCCCTACCAGTCCCGGTTAGTGAACAGAGATATATCAACCTGCGGTAAGGGAAATCCGCGGGTCATGCTCATTTTAGTGAATCTAATCGACGGGGACTTTTACCAATTGGACTCTTGCCGGAGTTACGGCTATCCAGATAGGTTCGTCGCTCTGCAGAGGTCGTACTTTCCTGTCCCGCATTCGGTCAGCCTGTACCGTGTACTTTGGCGGTACTGCCCTACGAGATCCATTCCCACCAGCGTCTATCACTAGACAGCCACTCCCTAGCTCTGTCCACGGAAACTGTTGGGGCCTAAGTAGGAGTCGCGCACGTCCACACAGGGACCTTCCCGGGGAAAGATTCTTCATGCATCAAGAAAATATCGTGACACTCTGCCACTGGGTCCTCCCGACCCTATCACCTGCGACTCGTACCGGCCAGACCCAGCCCTCTGTCGGGGTCTGTCTCCAAGAGTCCCGTTGCCCACCGTGGCCCCTTGGGACAGTTTACTAAAGCTGGCTAGTGGGGTGCGGATCAAGGCCTCACATAAATAAGCATTCCCGAAGGCCATGCTTTTTTGGCATGCGGGACTGTACTAGGCAATGGAAAGATTCTCCCGCGAACCGGTCCTTAGTGGCGACCCGAAGTGGCTCTTAGGACAGAATCCCCTTCCTTGGGATCTTCCTTCCACTCCCCGGTCTAAAGTAAAGACGGTGCAATCAAGTTCCGGTTCTCCAATTTCAATTATCCAGCATGCGTGTATACAAAAGTAATTTCCATAATTATTAATGTGGGCGGGACTTGCCTTGTCCAGCGTCGGGGTCGTCCCCAGCTTCCTCTTCGTAGTCTGAATCCTCGGCGTTGTTCTCCGGGTCGGAGTCTGTAGTTAGTCACACAAATGAATACATCAATCAAGAGTTAACGGGCGATTTCCGTAACTGAATTTAAACCTAAGAGAGAGGTGCCTATTTAATCTAGGGTTTGTGGGTGAGATTTTTGGAAAAGAAATGTATTTCTAGGCTTAAGAATTATTCTAGGATTTTTGGTGAATTTTTGAGAATTTTTTGAAAGCTCTAAGGTGGAGAATTAACTTCTTGTGTGCATTTGGCCGGGTGTACCTAGCAATTTAGCCAGGGGAGGGAGAGACAGACAGGCGGGGCCCGCGGGGCGCGGCCCGCGCTCGTCACTGTGCTGTGGGCCGTGGACTACGGCCCATGGACCCGCGGCCTCCTTGGGTCAGCGGTCCATGAAGACCGGGTGCAGGGAGGGGAGTGAGGGCGAGGTGGCGGTCGCGGTGGCGGGCTGTGCCGCTGGCCTGTGGGCCCGCGGCCAGCGTGGCTGCCACGCGGCTGCCAGCGGGGCTGAACGGAGGGGGGCGGCGGCGAGTGACGGTGGAGACAGGGGCGCTCGCCGGAGTTGAGCGCCCCGGCCATGCTGGGTCGCGGGAACGGCCGCGGCTTGGTGGAGAGGGGGAGGGCGATACGGCGGCGCGGCCCTGCATGCTCTGGCGAAGCGGCGCGGCCCGTAGCGGCGGCGCACGCTCGCCGGAGTTCGAGCGGCGGGCGGCGCAAAGGAGAAAGGCGCAAGGAGGGGGTTTCGGCCTCTGGGGAGCGGTGGAGACGCGACTGGTGGTGCACTGAGCACGGCGGCGTGCTCAGGCGCGGTGGCAGATGGCCAGGACCCCCCCAGCGGGTCGCCGGAGTGCAGCGGCGCTCGGGGTCCGGCGGTGCAGGGCCAGCGGCGCAAGGGGAGGGGAAAAGGGAGCAGCGGCGAGGCAGCGGCGCGGGGAAACTTACCGGAGTGCGGCGGCGCAGCCTCCGGCGTGGCCTCAGCGGGTCCCCTCGCGGCGGCGGGGCAGCTAGTGCTCGGCCGGTGCCGGCGAGCGCGCGGGTGTGGTGTGGGGAGCGGCTGTGTGGGGATGAGGCTCTGAGGAAGCGCGCCCGGGGCTATTTATAGCCCGGGGATGAGCTCCGGAGCCTCACCGGCGCTTCCCCGGCCGGACGCGTGGCGAGGAGGCGGCACGGGGCGGCGACGCGTGCCCCCGGCGGCGAGCTCCGCACGGAGCCGCAGGGCGCGGTCGGCGCCGCATTCGTGGTGCGGTGGAGGGCCGTGGGGGTGACACGCGTTGCGCGCGTCCCCCTAGGCTCGATCCACGCCGGTGGAGGCGGATCGAGCGGCCGCGGCGGCGGGGTTGAGCGCGGCGGCGAGAGGTAGGAGAAGGGGGATGGATGGTGACGTCAGCGCGACGTCACCAGGGAGGAGCAACGCGCGCGCGGAGGAGTTGGAGGGGGCAAACCGGACTTCGGTAAAGGGAGGCGGGGGCTGGTTTGGGCCGCGGCGAGCGGGGGAAGGGGGGTTGGGTTGCTGGGCCGGCGGGCAGGTTTCGGCCCAGGGTGAGGTTTTCCCCTTTTTCATTTTTTGTTTTCCTTTTTCTTTTCTATTTTGAGTTTGAATTTGAATTTGAGTTCCATTTCAAATCTAACTTGGATTTTTGGATGGTTTCTGGGGTTTAGAATTTTCCTAAGGTTAGAACAAGCATATGCATATGTTTGGTTTTAAAATACTCTAATGCAATTCATTTTTCTAATGCATTATCCTATTAAAGTTAATCTAGTTTTTAATATTAAAAATACTTTTAATGTTCTTTTTAAATGCTTTCTAATTTTAGGGTGTCACACTTAGTGTGTGCATGTGTGCAAGATTTCAAGCCAATCCTAAGGAATGTCATTTGATGGCCGTAAAGAGAATTTTTAGATATTTGGTGCATACTCCTAACCTTGGCTTATGGTATCCCAAGGGTTCCACTTTCGATTTGCTTGGCTATTCCGATTCGGATTATGCCGGTTGCAAGGTGGATCGAAAGAATACAACGGGGACTTGCTAATTCCTTGGTCGGTCCTTGGTGTCATGGAGCTCTAAGAAACAAAATTCTGTTGCGCTATCCACCGCTGAGGCCGAGTATGTTGCGGCCGGTGCTTGTTGTGCACAACTCCTATGGATGAGGCAAACCTTGAGTGATTTTGGTTGTGAGTACAAAACGATCCCTCTCTTGTGTGACAATGAGAGTGCCATCAAACTAGCCAACAACCCCGTCCAACACTCAAGAACCAAGCACATTGACATTAGACACCACTTTCTTAGAGATCATGAAGCCAAAGGAGATATCGCCCTAAGCCATGTAGGCACAGAAAATCAACTAGCCGATATCTTCACAAAGCCCCTTGATGAGCAAAGGTTTTGTTCTCTAAGGAGTGAGCTAAATATCTTGGATTCTCGTTATTTGGCTTGACTTGTTGCATACACCATGTTTATTGCCTAGACTAGATGAAAAATATTTATTTGTGTAAGTTTTTCAAAATATTTGGTGTTTTGATCTTTGGATCAATTCTTGCCTTCAAATGATCATTGCTATGTATTGTTGATTGTTGCTGACCATTTTGGAGTAAGACTCTTATATGTCCACTCTACACATCTCTCATAATAATATCTCAAAATCTATCTTCTTTCATGTCCCCTCTAAATCATTCCTGGTCAAAACTCTCTGGCAGACATCGGGTCATCCGGCCCTGGCATCGGATGATCCGGTTTTCACATCAAAACCTACTAGATGGAATCGGGTCATCCGGTTTCAAAACCGGATGATCCGGTCGGGGCAACCCGGGTATTTATACCCCGAACTGGCCATCTTCTCTCTCCTTCTTCACTTCAAACCGGCCGGCGCACCTCTCCCTCTCTCCACAAATCGTAAAGGCGATTTCGCGTTTCAACCAAGGAATTCACAAGGGTTCAAGTTACTTTGGTTGCCCTCGCATCGGAAGTCCCGGTCCTCCACCGGAACTTGTTCGAATCGCGCGGGAAACTCAAAGGTATTTTTATTCAAAATCTTCTCACCCTGATCTATCAATGTAGGATGTTCTAGGCGATTTTCCTCCGTGAATCATCTTGTTTATCCATCTAGAGGACATGCCTAAAGTTTCGTTCAGTTTGGAGGGCTATATCTTCGGATTCATCGATTTCATGTTCATACCCGAGCCAGACCGGATGACCCGGTACTAGACCGGATGACCCGGACCTCTCCAGGTCCGGATGATCCGATCCTGTACCGGATGACCCGGTCAGGCTCAGTTATGTACATCTAGTCTTTGATATTCATTCCTTTTTTATCCAAACTCTAAATCATTCTTGCATATCTTTTTGATCTAGACGGTGAGGGAGAAGGCGACCAAGAAGAAATATGTGGAAAGTGAATCCGAACCAGAGATTGAGACCGATTCCGATGGCAGTGTTAGGGAGAAGCCCAAGACTCGTCGCAAAGTCACAAGCACTCGCAATGTGAGAGGACGTGGCGCACCTCAACCTCAAGGGCGAGGGAAAGGTGTTGCCGGTAGTTCAAGTGCACCTAAGAAGGGCAAGGCTAAGGGCAAGAAGCCCGTTGGAAGTGGAAGTGGTGGAAGTCATCCTTATGATGATAATGTGGATCTCTCTTACTTCGAGCGTGGTTTAGCTATTGTTATGGCTCCTACCCATGGTCCTCATGACCCTCCCATGGTTTCATACAAGTCGGGTGGCCGCTCAATCAAGCATCTGAGGTATAGTGAGAATCCTAGTGAGGAGGAACACAGTTTCTTTGGAGATGTCCGCTTTTGGTTCCCTCATCAGGCAGATTGGTCTGAATCTGTGATTATGAAGATGACCCATGTCACCACCAAGATGAAGTGGATCAATTGGAATTACTTGACTGGTCTTTCTTCTCCGGTCAAGGAAGTGGTTGATGCAGTTTATACTAGATGCAAGCAATTGCAAATAGATGAGGTCATGAGCTTTAGATGTGACTGGAATGAGGAGGCGGTGGCTCAATTATATGCCGAAAGGCGATTATGAGATATCATGGACGCTCGGTGGAAAGCGCTATCGCGTTCACTTGGGCCAATTTAGCCTCATGTTTGCACATGGGAAGAAGAGTGATATGCGTGAGGACTTGTGCCTCCCGGATTATTCTTTGATGAACTTGCATGAGGGAGATGAGCTAGAGCCCTCAAAGATGCACTTCATGTATGATCCCGCTTACGGTCCCGTGAGTTTTGGAACGATCAAGGGTCTCACTCCGTACTACAAGATGTTCAACACTCTCTTTCGCTTCACCTTGGCTCCTAGGGGTGGTGACTCGGACAATATCTCCTCCCGTGCTAGAAACTTGTTATATCAAACCGCTCCCGGTCAACCAAAGTTTCAAGTCATGACTTTCATTTGGCATGAGATCCTAGCTTGCTCATATGACAACTTGAGTGCTTGCCACTATGCTCCTTACATCTTTCACATGATCAAGACCGTATCTCAAGTTAATATCATTCCAAGTGTTGTGCATGATGCTTATGCTTCGTGGCAAGGCAAGATTGAACAAACTCTTCATATTGGTGCGAAGCATGGTTCTAAGCGCACTCCATTGGGACCCTTTCCGGGCAACTACCCTGCCACCTTCACTCCCGGTGCTTCATCCTCTAGAGCTCCTCCACCATCATCTTCTAGAGGTGCCCTGTCATCCTCTCATGGACCCTCTCATCATTATCATGGGGCTACCAAGAGCAAGAAAGACAAGTTTGATTTCATTGCTCAAGGTTTATTTGCTTGCTTCAACATCTGCAAACAAAATGCTCAAGAGATGCGTGAGCATAGGAAGTATGTGGATGAAGAGTTGCTAAAGATAGAGAAGAGGCAAAAGGATCTCTTGGCCAAGGCGGATATGCCTCACTCTCCCGTGCGTGAGCCTAGGGATTTTCCCACTCCTCCCCACATCTACAATCCTTGGGATGATTACACTCCATATGCTCCTCCGGTTGATGAAGATGTTGAGTTAGATTATGGTGGTCGTGAGCATGATGATGAAGAAGAAGAAGAAGAAGAAGAAGAAGAAGAAGAAGAAGAAGAAGAATATGAAGAAGAGGGCGACAACGACGATGAAGAAGAAGAGGATGATGATGAGGAGACCGCTTCCGAGTAGTTCTTCCTTTTCTGGTGCTTGATGCCAAAGGGGGAGTGTATTTGGGCGCGATGATCATGCTTGAGAGAAGCTTTATCTATCTATCTATCGTTTTATTCTTGTAATGGACATGTAAGAACTATGTGATTTGTGTTATGTGTGGTGTGCCAAGTGAACTTTTAAATTTGTAAGACTTGAGAACTATCTTGTTAGTGTGATGAACTTGTTTATTTATTTTCATTGTGTGATGAATATGGTTGGTGTGATGTTATTTTTTCACTTTGTTGATTGAATATCTTGTCATATGCATCACGGTTATTGAATCACACTTCACATATCACATATATGCTTTGATTGAGGGGGAGCTCACTTAAATCTTGTGCAATGGCATGTTAGGCCATTTGTTGAAATTGATCATGCACAAATTTAGGGGGAGCTCACTCATCTTGTTGATTTTTTTTTGAATTTTATTACTCCCCTTTAAGCCCAAATTGATATTGTCATCAATCACCAAAAAGGGGGAGATTGAAAGTGCATCTAGGCCCTAATTTGATTTTGGTGATTCTTGTCAATCACGATTTGGGATATGATGCGCTTGTTTAAGAATGTGTGCAGGAATAAATTGAAAGAAATGAAATGAAAAGGAAAAGAAGGTCCCCAATTCAAATAGAGCGGTGGATGAGCCTATGCAAAGGATTTAAATTTTATTTTTGGTTTGAATTTGAGTTTAGGTCCACCGTACCATCAAGGGGGACGCATTTGATTGATTCAAGGTGCCAAAAGTTTTCTCTTGAGATGATAAAACACATTTGAGAGTCACACATCACAAACACTCATTCACTTTATCACTGAGTGGAATCGGATGATCCGGTCACAATGGCCAAAAGTCACTGAATGAAACCGGGTCATCCGGTCCTACAACCGGATGATCCGTACCAGGGAAGTCTTGCAACGGATCGATTGATCCGACCGAGTATGTTTGCAGCGGTCGATGCATTGGACCATCGTCCGATCGAAGCAGTTGAGGTTTGTGTGGATCTATTGATCCGACCGGTCTTGTTGTATGGGTCAGATCGATAGACCGCCCTAGTTTGCGCTATATCTTGACCAGACAGGATGATCCGGTGCTACACCGGATGATCCGGTGCCCCTTCAAAATACACATAACGGTCATATTTTGGGGGTTGGGTATAAATACCCCTTCACCCCCTCATTCATTCCTCTTGCTCTTCTCGACCAACCAGCCTCCAAAGTCATTCTATACACTCCCTCTCTTGCCTCTAAGCATTGATTCTAACCAAGATTCATCTAGGGTTTTGGTGTGAGTGAGATTTGGGTTGGTTTGTTGATCACCCTTTGTGAGCTTCACTTGTTCATCTCAAGAAGACTTGAAGCATTGTGGGGACCCCTTACTGGGACATCCCTCGATTGCCTGTATCAGGTCCTGGATCGGCCGCTGATACAGATCTTATCACAGATTAGTATCAGAAGCGGTAAATAACGTATGATTTTAAACATATTTAACACCGTTTATTTTAGCTACCGGAGAGCGGGTAGGCACTTCATTCCTCCACCGGAATGGGCTGTAGCACCTTCTCGCCCTGGAGTCTAAACCTGTAAGACAATGAAAGCAAGGGTGAGTATTCAGAATTGAATACCCAGCAAATCCCACAAATTCAATAATATAATATATTAAATTAAATAAATGTGAAGGTTGGGCCTGGAGGGGCATTTCCTCCCTGCCAGTCCCGGTATCAAGCCCAGAACCCAGTCATCGGCGCTCCTGCCGTCCGGGTTTCCCATGCAATAAAGTAAATCTAATCAGTGGGGGCTTTGACCAAATCGGCTCTATGCCGAGAGCTGTGGCTATCCAGATAGATTTAACTCTGCAGAGGTTGTACTTATCTACCACGCATTCGGTCTGTTCCCACCTTCGCGAAAGGCGGGCGTCGACCTACGAGACTCGTGTCCACTAGCGTCTATCTCTAGACAGCCAATCACTAGCTCTGTCCACGGGTGCTACTGGGGCCTAAGCAGGGATCGCATAATCGTCCACAAAAGGACATCAAAACCCGGGTATGGATGCATCATATTAAAGGGGCATGCATCGCCCATGGGCCCTACCAGCCCTGTCACATGCGACCCGTGCCGGCCAGTCCCAGCCCTCTGTCTGGGGTTGTCTCCAGTATACCCGTTGCCCACCGTGGCCCCTTGAGACAGTTTACTAGTGCTGACTAGTGGTGTGTGAGTCAAGGCCTCACATAAATAGGTATTCCCGAAGGCCATACCTTTTTGGCATTTGTGGTTGTACGGGGGATTGGAAAGACTCTCCCATGAACCGGTCCTTAGCTGGAATCAGAGTGGCTCTTAGGACAGAATCCCCTTCCTTGGGATCTTCCTTCCACTCCCAATCAGCATCCTATACCTACAGCGGGGCCAGGCATCCACCCACGTGATGCCTCCTCATAGCTTAAACTGCAGGAATGGTAAACTTTAATGATTAAAGTGATATTATTGGTGAGACTTGCCTTCATTGTCGATCCTTAGTCGTTCCTTACGCAGGCGTACATCGTATGTTGACCGGGCTGGGCTTCGGGCCTTCTGGAGCTTCGGTGTCTCGTCGGGCCCGGTCATGCTATCGATAAAACACATAAAATAACAATCAGGATAACAATACATCAATCAAATCGTAAATGGAAAAGAAAAATGGAAAGGAAGGCGGGGATTGAAGGATTTGCTAAGGGTCAAGGAATAACGGCTAGAGGTTGGATTAATAATCCCTTAGTTATATAAAATAATTAATGGATTAAAGGATGGTAATTTTGAAGAGAATTATTAAATAATTCCCTGGAAGATGGCTGGAATGATGATTATCGGTGTTTCGGGAATTATAAGGATTTCTATGAATAAATCCCGAATGACCAATATGGATTTCTAGAGAATCCTTATCTGTTTCTTGGGCAGCATGACGGCTAGGGTTTTATTGAACCCTAGGGGTTTATGGACGGTCGGTTAGACGACGGGGATTTAGACGGGGTTAGGGCTTACACGGGCGACGTAACGGCGGGGTTTTGGGAGGTTTAAAGGCAAGGTTAAGCTTAGGATGTAAATATTAGGGAACAAAGCATAGGGGAATGCTTAGAATAATCCCTAATATTTATGGGAATTTTCTAGGGATTTATCGGGCTAAGATATGGAAAAGGGGATGTTCGGGGTACATTGATGAAGGTCTCCTATTGGTTTAGAAACTTGCATGATTGGGTTTAGGCTCTAATGACATGCTAAAAAGGATTGGACGGCACTAATAGGCTTAGAAATATTCCTAGGATTTTTGGGTATTTTTGGAGAATTTTTAGAAGTGAGGAAGGGCTCTAAATACACTTGCGTGTACACTTACCGGGGTGTACCTAGCAATTAGCTAGGGGCTGACGCAGCAGGGTGGGCCGGCCGACGTGGGCTTGTGGGACCCGCCATGCGCACTGTTTGGTGCGCCGGGCGCGTGGGCGCGGTGGACCGCGACCGTTGGGCCAACGGTCCAGTGGACCGCGTCCACTCCACGGGCGTGGCTGCCGCGCCGTGGACCGGCCGTGGGCCGGGGCGGCCGCCGAGTCTACGGTTCACGTAGAACAGGCGTAGGGAGTCACGGGCGGATGGCGTAACGGGGAAAGGCGACGGCGTTGCTGCCCTGGGCCCGCCTGTCGGGTTTAAGACAGAGAGGGGGGAGACGGCGGGGCGACGGCCGGTGACGGCGGGGCACCGGCTCGGGAGGGGGAGGCGGCGCCACCACGAGCGCCATGTGCGCCACCGCGGGGCTCGCCGGAGCAGCGTCGGGACGGCGCAGTGGCTCGCCGCTGGCCCTACGGTTTGCACTGGGCGAGAGCGGAGAGCACGGCGAGCACGGCGGTGTTCAGTGGAAGGACAGAGGGGTGACGGAGCGGCGTGGCCGTGCGTGGGGGAGGAACGGAGCTCGGTTTGAGCTCGGGTTGCGCTTGTGCCGGGGAGGGAAGGGCGAGGTCCTCCTTTTATAGGCGGACGGAGGTGGCTGAGGTGCGCCGGAGGCCGCCACGTTGCTTGGAGGGGAGGAGGGCGCCGGCGAGGCAGAGACGCGTGGCGCCGGTGATGGCGTCACTGCGGCGGCGGCGGCCTCGACTTCGAGTGCCCAAAGAGTGGTCGGCGCCGCTGTTCGGGTGCGGTGGAGGCCGGGGGTGGCGACACGCGGCATGCGCGCCCTCCTGGGGTCGATCCCGGCCGACGGCCGCGGATCGGGCGGCGGCGGCGGATTGCGGCGGCGCGGGGAGGAAGAAGCATCAAGGGGATGGATGACGACATCCCGGCGAAAGCGGGCCGCGCGTACGCGGGCTGAGCAGGCGTGAGGCGAGCGGGGGATGTTGGGCCGCGGGCCGCTGTGGCCGCAGGCCGTGCGGAGGAGCGAGGGAGCTGGGCCACAGGCGCCAGCTGGGCCGCGGTCGGCCGAGAGAGGGGGACAAGGCGATTGGGGCTGGGAGTTCGAGGGGAGAAACCAGACGTCGCTGGTGGGCTGACGGGGTGAGCTGTGCCGGATGCGGGGTTTTGGCCCGTATAACGTTTTAAATAGTTTCCTATTTATTTGAAAGGGGTTTTAAAGAGAGTTCGATTTCAAATTCAAACCAAACCCTCTCTAGTTTTATTCTAGGGTTTGGAGGTTTATTTTGGGTCCTAGAAAACACTTAAGTTATAGAGCATCCCTTTATTTCCCTTTGGTTATTTATGGGTTGTTTTCTATATTTGTTCCCTTTTAAATCTATAATTTTCCTAATAAATCTAGTATATATCTGAATGAACCCTAAATTAATTCTACTCAATTTTGTGGGTGTTACAAGCATCCTTTGATTCATCAATTCGCGTTTGTTACTCTTGGAGCTTTGCTTCTAGACGGTTAGAGGTGCCGGTGAGCTTCCATCCTTTGTGGAAAAGCCTCCGAAAGTTTGTATTTCCCCTCTCTTTGTGAGAGCAATAGTAAGTGACTCGATCTTCCTTTGTGGTTGATTGAGGGAGAAAAGGGCTAGTGACAGCCTGGCTCTTTGTGAGCTTCTCAACGGAGACGTAGCTCCTTAGTGGACTGAACTTCGGGAACAAATCGTGTGTCTCCTATTGCTATTGTTCTTTTATTGTTCTTGAGTTTGATTTGACCCGATCTACTTTTTTTGAGGCAAAACTGTGGGGGAGTTCCCCACAGCACTTCATTTTCTATTAAATAAAAGAGGCGAGATACTTACATCATGGCTGGAGGTAGGGAATAGAAGAGAGAGGGTGGGAGATTGTTACAAAAATATTACAAGAACGTCTCTATCCACTGTACAAAAAGCAATCTGCGGTCTTCCCTAAATCGCCAGGATTGTAGGTGCATTTCTGCTTTAATACGCCTGATCCAAAGAGTAAAAGTCGCATGTACTCCTTCAAAGATGACAGCATTTCTCAACTTCCAAATTGTCCACGAGGCCAGCAAAAAGATGTCCATGAAGTAAGTGTTTGCGTTGATTGCCCTTGTCTCCAGAATTTTTCTATGGATATCCACTTCCTCTTCCCATTTAATGTCCACCAGGGCCCAACAAGTTTGAGCAAAAGGACATTCGAAGAAAAGATGATCACGAGTTTCCCTGACATTGCCATCACACAGAACACAATTCGGCCCTGAAGGCACATTATAATTTCTTCTTTCCAACATGTCTCTTGTGTTTAATCTATCCACTAACATAAGCCACCCGAAGAATTTGACTCTTGGTGTAACCTTGCTCTTCCACAACAGGGTGAAGGTGGGTGGTGCTTGAAGTCCTGAGAAAACCAATTTATAGAACCTTTGAGATGTATATTGGTCATTCCCCCATATGTAAGTCCAGTGGTCTTCTCTATCTACATTTGCACAAATTCTATAGCAAAGTGGATGTACCTTGGGTTACTTCGATATGGGAGACATATTATCAAGGCAAAGTACCCCATGCTACGAGAGAAGTGGGTTCCTTCTGGTGGAAGGATGTTATGAGATTGATTGACTGTTATAGAGGGATTGCAATGTGCAAACTTGGAAATGGCTCCTCGGTTCTATTTTGGGAGGATGTTTGGGGTACAGGAGTACTGGCAGACCTATTTCCAAGGCTATATTCCTTTGCTCGTAACCCTGCAGTGTCGGTTTTTGAGGTTATGCATTCCCAAGATCTAGAGTCATTATTCATGTTACCATTATCCTCTCAAGCGCATGGAGAATTAATACAACTTCAAGCACATATCCAGCAGATCCCATACCATGTAGATTGACCCGATCTACTTGTTAGTAGTATTGTGCTTGTGTAGATCATATTTGCAGGCCTCTATACATTCATTGTCATCTTTGTATTCAAAAGAAATCCTCAAAAGATAAGTACAGTTTGAATTTCGCACAAGTTTATCATCCTCACCGTGTCATCTGGAATTGCACCGGATCTTCCGGACATCGGAAGATCCGCTCCAATACCGGATCATCCGGTCCTGACAGATTTCGTGAGAATTTTCAGGAGAATTCGTAGGTCGGTCTATCCCCCCCCCCTCCCCCTCAAGGCCTAGTGTTGGTCCTTTCACATCCCGCGGCGGCGCTCGGCTGGACGACTAGCAGCGGCGTGAGGCCGGACGGCGCGAGCTAGGCAGCTACCGCGGACAGGAGGTGGGGCGACCGCCGCCGGCAGGAGGGCGAGGCGGCCGGAGCTGTAGGAGGCCGGTGGGCTGGGCGTGGTGATGCTTGGCCGGCCGGCGATCCTAGGCCGGGCGGCGAGGCAGGCTGCCGGCGGGCGGCCGCCGGAGCGGAGCAAGCCAAGCGGGGGTAGCGGGAGGAGATCAGGTGGCCAGGATAGTTTAGATCGTGCGGTAGAGAAGAGTAGGAGGAAAGGGAGAGGAAAGGCAGTAGGGGGTGGATTGAGAAAAGAAAGGGGAGAAGAGGGGGAAATAAAGGGGAAAGAGAAAAGGAGAAAAAGGGAAAGGGGAACGGTTGGAGATGATTTTTTGTCTTCAATTCCCCTATATGGCTCGAAAGTGGAAAGGGGAAAGGGATAGGGGAACTGTTGGAGATGCTCGGAGATGCTCTAAGGTGTGCTTCATGTCTTCTCCTATATATTGATCACAGAACGACACACCAAACATAATTACTTTTAATATAAGTATAATAAACACATGCGTTTAGATTTCTTCAATTTAAAATTACATTGTACAAGATCAAAATGAATTAATGAATCATTGGTCAATTAAGACGCACGAGAACTTATTATTGTTTCTATTTATTGTTGCAATGTGCTAAACAACAATCATATAGTTCTGCATAAGTATATTACTGCTTAATTCCTCTTTATTCCTCTGATGCAAAATCATGGGGGAAGAGGAACATTCAGGCATGTTGATGCGAAAAAACAAACAAAGCATGACTACAAGATATCAGAAATTAGCTTGTGTTTTATGAAGAAAAATAAGCATGCACATACTAATGGATTTAGGTAATTATATCTAAATGTCTCGCTCTTTACAACACAGAGATGACGTTTTGTAAAAGGTTTTAGTCAAATATTGAGAATATAAATCATGAATAACTTTTAAGTCGCTGAGTTTGGAAGTGTGAAAATCATATGAATAGATTTGTTTTGAGAAGTAATTTATAGAAAAGTATACATATATTATTTTTAATAAACATTTTTTTGTAAAAATAAGAAGTCAAAGTTTTGTTTTGGAGACCGTGTCATTGTCCAAAACGTCATCTATTTTCTATACGGATGGAGTAGCATTTAACAACAATGATTAGCCATTTTCATGGACAACGGAATATACATGAAGCTGCCTATAATAAATAACACCTCATTTTTAGATCATATTTGCAACTAATTCAGCTCATATTTGCAGTTATTAAGCTTACTTATCTAGAGGATACTTAATATATAGATGCAGTAATATAATTGTGTTGTGGTTCATAGAATGCAAAATTAAATAACAAAGGCAATTTCTGCATACTCTGAAAACTCTGGATTTTTTTTTACTTTTTTTTGCTTACCTCTTTGGACTGGATGATGTTGTGGTGCCACAGGGTGCGGTGACGTTCTTAATGCACAGAAGAGTTTGGTGCTTATTATACTATATATACTAATCCTTTCAGCATTTGAATGTCAGCATATCCTGTATGAATTCACGTATGAAAATAGAACATTATTATAGTGGCAAGAGTTACGCCGGCCTATTATCATAGGCGCGGGGATTTTGCTAGGGTCTCCTCTACCTATCCATCGGTCTCGTTTAGCGGATCAGTCTCCTGCTCGATGATCATCAAACTCACGACCAGCGATGTACGGCGTAACAAAAGAGCCCGATAAGACGACGATCATCAAACTATGTATTAAATTAGATCAAACTATGTATTAAATTAGAGATGTAGTCTACATAGACTCTTTAGATTAAAAGTATAGATTTAGATGTATTAAATTAGAGATGTAGTCTATATAGACTCTTTAGATTAAGAGTATAGATTTAGATTAATCTAGAGCGTTCGATCATCATAAAATCTGACGGTATAAAATCTGACGGTGTAGGATAATTTTGACGAAGGACGAAAGGTCCACCTGTCGGACCAATGTATCTTTTGACGATTGACCGTCGAAATTCTTTCGTCCTTTACAGTATAATACTTAGATAGATACATACTAGCAGAAGGGCACGTGCCTGGGCACGTGCCTTGACACGTGTTTTAAAACATTACTAAATTAATGATGTAGTCAACGTGGACTCTTTAGATTAATCTAAAGCGTTTGATCATCATAAAATCCAACGGTGTAAAAGATCGTCATCATACGATCCGACGGTGTTGGAGAAGTAATAGTAACATGTAAGATTCGGTACGAAAATTTCGTCGATATTTTGAAAACACGTGTAGAGGCATGATGAAAGAGTACCCCGTTCCATCACAAAAGCAGTACATAATTAAGTAAACACCAGCTTTCTTATTGATAAAACACTAGGAGGTCAAATAGTGGACCAAGTCACCCTCACTGATATAGCAGCGACCTTAAGTTTTATCATTCTCATCGATGAAACCCTAGGAGGTCAAATTGTGGACCAAGTCACCCGCACCGATATAGCAGCGACCTTAAGCTTTATCTGTCGCCTAGCATATCCATGATTCTTCACTTCAAACTTTACCAGTCGACCCACGTCATTACCAACCTTGAATCTCAAAATCATCACCGTATCCCACGGGACAGCAACCACAAACCTTCTAAGAGCCCCCGGCTGAACAACGTTGCCATGAAAAAGCTTGATTTCTTCAAATTCACCCATAATATAAACAAAAGAACTTAGAGATAAACTTAAACCACTCTGCAGTTCTGATATAATAACTTCTATTGTGGCCTCCACAGCTTGAAGAACAAATCCCAGAGACATGTCAACTGCACCACCATTGCCAATGACACGATATTTGATTGGTTCATGTGGACGGTAATCGTAGCATGATATTGCTCCATCAATTAGCTGCTCATCGTCATCCTCTTGCGCTCCATTCTTAATCCGCATGTCAAATTCTATTAGAACAAGGGAGGTCATTCTAATGCCTCTCTTAGGTCCAGTCATTTCAATGAGAGAACCCTGCAAAAATATTATTATTATTTAATAGCTTTTTATAGAAAAAATAAGAAAATACCTATAAAGCTATATACTATGCTTTCTAGCCATGTGCATAACTATATCATAACTGCGGTTCAAGTTCTACAAACTTGCATTGCACAAGGAACTATTATGTTCAATCTCCTTAAACCAAAGGCACAATTAGTACAACACTCCAGTCTCTTTCCCAGGTACCAATCATCTATTCCAAGTTTTGTGATTTATAAGTACATTGAGTGGTTGTAACAAGCACCAAAATAAGTATGTAGGTTCAATTTCATTTCTTTTCTTCTATGCCAGTAATAGTATTGGGCTTATATCACAAAAAAGGAACAATGTTTAACTTACAATAATTGCAGGCGAGTACAGAAGCGTACCTGCTGCACAACAATTGGATCATCCCTGCTATAATTTACTACATAGTTAAGCATGCCATCCTCGACATCCCGTGCGGCTATATATCCATATAATTGTATTGGCTGAGTGATAGTGCTTTTGGACAGCAGCACGGAGAAAAATTGGAACATGTCTTCTGGAAAATGGTACACACAATTTTTCGCAGCTGGAAAGCACCTTTCTGTGGCCCTAGAGAACCTCATTGGCTCCAATTGAGCTTCACAAAGATTACACATCATATAACAATTGTTAGCTAATACAGTAGAGAAAATAGGATAACATAAAAAGTAAACCATTATTTGCCATATATATTTGTGCTGAGTTGCAGGGCTATCAAAAGAATATTGTCAATCAACTCAACTTATGCATGGCAAAAAATGCAAACTGTTTCACAAAACCTGAGGTTGAATGTTATATGTTTGAGTTGAGATGGTTGGAGAGGGGAAGGAGAGGGAGAGGCAGCTGCCTGGGGAGGCTGGCACCCTAGAACTGGAGAGACAAGAGGGTTTCCCCCTTCTACAACCCCCTTCTAACTTTCAACATCTGCAGGGGAGGTTACTTGACTTCTTAGTAGCGTAACCAAATTTGACTCTTCAAGAAAATGAAGGAATTGCAAATAATATGGGCCTCGAGTGGACCCCACCTGGCTGAGCCAGAGCCAGCATTGTATTTTTGAAAATCCTTCGCTTATGCCAACCATGACATCTGGCCAAATTTGGCAGGTGGTTTCTTGAGGAAACATTTCAGGAGAGAAACTGGTCCTGATTCTCATGCATTGTTTTCCTGCTTCTAGTTTCTGGTAGGATCCGATAAACATGATTGTCTCCCGTTCCTCTCCAGAAATAGTTTCAATTTGGTATGGATTCTCAAGTTAATATTCTTGTGAGTTTTCTTGCATACAGTTTTCTGAATATTGGACAAAAATAGCAAGGTCAAAGAATAGCGCTCTTATAAAATAAAGAAAACGTTGGAGATAACACGCCAAAACTTCACCATATCAATCAATCCAAATACCCAAGGCCAAAATACAAGCAATGTTTGCCTAAGTTTAGGCCATCTAAACACCATTTAAATGCTAATAGGCAGGTAGTACACATCTATTTTAGGGGGCAAACCATTTTGAACAATTTAAACGTCGCAGATGAACAATAATTAGAAGTGTTTAGCTAGCGACCTGTGTGTACACTGGTGTCTTAGCGACGGAGCATGCAGCAGAGCGGGTTAAAAATTAGGTGGCCAGATTTGCGGCCAAGCCCATGCCATAGCCCATGAGGAAAGCACATTTGACCAAGTTCCCACTGACGTGCCTCCACTCACATGACCAAGTTCCCACTGGTTGCTCTATGTTGCAATATATTGTTTCTGTTGAGGGAAAGCCCCTATAACAGGGCCTGGCCGATAAGTGAAAAGTGCATGTCATTTACCTCAGGGCAAAAACACCAATATACCCATGGTTCTACATGTTGTATGAAAAATTTGGGGGTATGGGAGGTGAGCATTCTGCTCTTTATTAAATTAAAAAAAAACTTGAAAAGGCATTGTGTGATGACACTCATACATTACATCTTCTTTCTCTCATCTCATATCACTCTCTCCAAGGAAAAACAGGTAGCATGGCTGACCCATCTGTTTTCATACAACAATAGTTGCAGTTCCAACTAAAAAAGATTTGCTTCAGATCTCTTCAAACAAGTAGAAAATTATTATGGGACATAATGTTATATATTGCATATTTACTGCTATAATATAAAACCATCTAACGTTTTAGACATTAGACAGCAGGTGGCTGGCCAACTAACTAGTGTTTAGCATCTAAGCTAACACCAAATACAAGCCAGTATAGTGAATAATCTTATCACTTGGATTCAATTTGGACCACGAAGTCTAACCAACCTAAATTAGCAAAATGAGTGTAATCATGAAGATCTCCCACCTCCACAGAGCCAAATAAGTCTGTGCACATCAATATATACTTGCAGAAAATATTGAGAATATGGAATTAAAGAATGGCAAATGAAATCAAGTCCGTTTGGACCACTTACTCTCATTACGGTTAGCAATATCTCCTTCCGGAAGGTCTTCCCGTATGAATGTATTCTTGTATATGAGGCCATCACGGTGGCCGCTATCTGCGATAACAGGCGCGACATATACATGATCATCCATTGGGGGCTCGCACTCTGATTCTTTGGTCGCCCCTGTACTCACACTTAGTGTGCACAGACAACTTGTACTGGCTAGTGGGCAGGTTCTCCAGGGTTTGTAAACAAATCTAACAGAAAAGGAAAAGGTCATACAACAGTACGAACAGGTCGGGATTAAAACAGTAAATATTTGAGATCGATTTCAATATTTCCGATCATGATTAATAGCAATTCTAATACAACAGTAACGATCTTTCTCCCTCAAATCAACATCAGAGTGAGAGAGATCCAGATCTAAAAATTAGCCATAAACGAAAGGGGGAGAACAGACCGAGAGAGACGATTCTGAAGAAAACAATCCAGATATGCTGTTGGAGTGGGCATGAGTGTAGTTGTTACATCTTGTCGAGCAAGAGCTGAAGGCCACCACCACCGGAACAATGGAGGAACGCAGTGTATACGTCTTTGGAGGAACTGCATGTCGGCCGCTTCCGTAGTCTTTGGTGGCGTTTGGATACTATAGGAAAGGGATAGGGAACGTATCGTACGAGAACTCCGTTCCCGTGAGAATTACTAGAACTCACACCTGGGCCACATGATCTTGATCAAGGGAGAGGCGGGAGGGGGATTTGCAAAATCGACGCCCACTGGCGACGGCCGCCGGAGACGCAACACGCCCCGCTCCTCGCCCCGCCGCGACGGCCGCCGGAGAGCAACACTCCCCGCCGCAACGGCCCCGCTCGCTGCCTACAGCTCGCCCGCACGCGCGGGCCGCCGGAGAGCACCACGCCCTGCCGCGACGGGCCCGCCCGCTGGCTGCAACTGGCCCCGCACGCGCTGTTGGCCGCCGAGTGCCGCGCTCGCCTTGCGCGCGCGGTGCCGCTGGAGGCCTGGAGCCTTCTCGCCACGTAAGCGTGCGTGTGTTGAGCGGAGGATGGAGATAAGGATGGGTATGGCCTGCGAACCGGGAGGTGTTAACCAGCATAGCATCTCCAACCATACCCCCTCTCCAGCCTTAGGCCCTGTTTGGCATGGCTCTGGAGCTAAACTCTACCAACACTAACCAATTTTCTAGCCAAACACCCTAACTCCATCAACTCTCAGAGCAGCCCAACTCCATGGAGTTTGAGGAGTTCTAGTTCATTTTGGTGGAGTACCTCTTTTGGAACTCCAGAAACCTCAAATATGAACCTAGTCGCGGAGTTCGGGGTAATTACCCACCACTGCCATTGGTTACATGAAAACGGTTCGTTCCTCTTTTTTCTATACCCCACACGACGCCTCCTCTGCACCACGCCGCCCGCCCGCCGCCGTCTCCATCCCTCCCCGCGCGGCGGCGCCCTGCCCTCCTGTCCCCTACCCGACGCCTCCTCTTTCCTCTACACCACGCCGCCCGCCCGCCGCCGTCCCCTCCCTCCCCACGTGGTGGCGCCCTGCCCTCTATTTCCACCCGACGCCTCCTCCTCTGTACCACGCCGCTCGCCCGCCGCCGTCCCCATCCCTTCCCGCGTGGCGGCGCCCTGCCCTCCCGCGGTTGCTGGCCGCTGCCACCCCTTGCCCTCTCGCCGGTGACGGCCTGCCCTCTCTAGCCGCAGCTGCCTCGGTCCTCATCTGCGTACCCGACGCGCCCTGGATCTCAAATCCATGGCAGGCCATAGCTCGGGGATTGGGTGCAGAGGAATGGCGAGCCGCCGGCGACGACAGAGGGAAGCGGCGGCAAGGGGATGGCGAACCGTCGCCGCGCAAGCCAGCCTCCGTCGAGCAGCTGGGCGCGAGGGGACCGCGCTGCAGCTGGGCGTTTGGGCCTGGCGCCGCTGCTGGCTGAGCAGCGCCGCCGCCGAGCACAGCAGCCGTGCGAGGACGGCGCGCCTCCGCCGAACAGCGCTGCCATGCGAGGAGGCCGCGCGCACTGCTGGCCCTAGCAACGCCGCCGTCCTGCAGTATCACGAGGAAGAAGAAGATTGGAAAGAGAATGACATGTGGAGCCATAACACAAGGGGCAATATTGGCAATCCATGTTGCAAACCATCTTTTTTAGAGCTGGGACACCGTTCTAGCCAAACACCCTGTTTAGACAGCTCTTGCTCCTCCTAGAGTTTGCTCCACGTGGAGTTTAGGAGTAGAGTTGCTCCACGCAGAGCTAGAGTCATGCCAAACAGGGCGTAAGTGTCAGCTCTAACTTTTTCATTGAGTTATTTTTCTAAAAGAAAAGAGCAAAAGAAAAAAAGGTGGATTCAAAATCCTTTTTTCTTCGGACTTTCCCAAACACAAAATACCTCCTTGTATTCGCATTCTCAAATAAGAATGGAAGAAATTTGACTTTCATATAATATCTTAATAGAATTCCATGTAATGATCAATGCATTTTTTGGATTCTATATTATCCGCATGTCTATAGAATCCTAGCAAGAAAATATCCTATTTTTTAGGTAATTGAAGTGGAATTGATGAATAATATATTAAAATAATAGTGTTTATTAGTGTCGCATGAAATGGAGCGTGGCCAAGTGCTAAGGCAGCGGGTTTTGGTCCCGTTACTCGGAGGTTCGAATCCTTCCGTCCCAGATTTTTTCTGATGAAGTGAAAGATGGAATCGTATTGGGCCCTGCATGACAAAAAAAACTTTAATAAAAAGTTTATTAAAGAGAATAATTTCCTCTTATGAACTCGTAGATTAGATGCATTTCGAAGCATTCATTTTCTTTCTTTTGTTATTCGAGTCGAAGAAGTGTGAAAATTTTATAACTAGGCTCTAATTTTGTGTTGAACTTCAACAATAGCCTCAATTTTAAAGCCCTTACTTTCCCTTGAAGTGTGGGACCCGCTCGTCAGCCGATCAGCCTTATCCAATTCTTCCCACCCGACCTCTTCTTCGCTTCCCCACGCTTTCTTCTTCCCCACACGCTCTCCCTCCCGATCCCGTCGGTGGCATGAGATTGGCCGGGCGCCCGGGCTCGGCGGCGCGTAGAGCAGGAGCTGTTGCCGGGTGCGGCGGCAGCGGAAGCGCGAGCTCTGCCAGCGCAGGGCGGCGGCGCGCGGAGCCCGTGCTCGGCAGCTCGCCCAATCCGTCGATTCCCTGACCCCGACGTCCAATGCGGCCTGGAGGAGCAAGGCCACGAGGAAGAAGACGTGAATAAAGCTCTGTGGGATATGGGTACCAGGGGCCCCTCATTGACCAGGATGTCAGTCGGTCAGGGCCCACGTCTGACAGCGATGTGGGCCGACCCATGGCCCGACCCACGAGAAGCCCCGGACTTGGCGCACAAGATTACGAAGATTTGGCCCGCAAGACAAACCGACTTGTAACCCTAGGTCGTTCCCCTATATAAGGCGACTTAGGACAACCCTCTAAGGGCATCTCATCCTCATCTCTCCCTTCTCCCCCATTGTATTCGATCCCAGACCATTGTAACCACCCACGGACTCGCCATTGTTCAAGAGCTTTGACGAGTTCATTAATACAAGACACCACCGAACACAGGACGTAGCGTTTGTGCCTCCCGGCCGCTTGAACCTGTATAAACCTTACGTCTCCTGTGTTGCCTCGAGCTCCCTAGCTTCACGATCCCCCAACTCCTACAAATCAACCGCTTAGGTATCCCCTAGTGGATTGCCGGACCCAAAGTCCGACAGTTGGTGCGCCAAGTAGAGGAGATCGTGTAGCATCAACAGCTAGCTCGATGGCAGTTTTTCCCGGCATCATCTCCGACGAGCACCGTGCGGCGGCAGTGCCGTCCACGGCCACCATAACTGAGTCTTCGCCGACTCCGACGAGCACCGTGCGCCGACTCCCACCCGTCCCACCCGATGGCCAACGTCAGATCGGATCGTCGGTCGTTAACGATCTGGCGTCGCGGCGAACACTACGGCGGGAAAACGGAGGACATGCGCCTGCGCACGACAAGTTCTTCAATTCCCCGACTCGGCGCATGCAGCGACGCGTACGGCGTACGTACACATGCAGATCAAATCATCGTGAGCCGAGTAGCCGAGGGATCAAGATCCTGACGCGATTAAAAAAAAACAGAGCGTGATACGCTCAATCCACATGCCAAGCATGCATGCATGCGGCTTTCATCTACGCATCATGATGCACGCATGCGTCGGAGCAAATCAGGGAAGCACTCACGTTCCTTTTTCTTTCAAATATTTAATTTCGATGTATAGCAACATTGCCTCTCTCGTATCTGTTTCCATTGTGAGATCGATTTGTTCTTCAATTTTCTAATCGGCAATTTATTTTCTGGCTTTTGTTTCCCGATCTGGATCGGAATTGACACGGCAACTCGCGACAAGTACAAGACGACCCGGCACAAGAGTTCGGTCCTCGTGTGCACGGAGAACATCGAGCCGCCGAGTGCACGCGCGACGCCCGCGACGGCCATGTGGCCGGCAAGGCAGCAGGCGTGTCAATACGCGTCTACACCAAGTCAGCCGCCCAAGGTTCTGTATACGACGATGGCAAGGCAACCACACAAAGGACGCAGCAAGATTACCATGCATGGTCCAGTTTCACCGGCGTTAACCATGTGTTCGTTTCAAGCGGCCAAAGGAAGTGCATAGGGATCGCATGGACTTATGCTGCCCTCGGTGACCGGAAGGTCTCCAAGGCCAAAATCAATGTAAATTACTTCCTCCATCCTAAAAAATAAGCGTTCATCTCGCTTTCTGAGGAGTCAAATATTTTTTTATTTTATTAAAATATAGAAAATAGTATTATCTTTAAACAAATTTATTAGAAAAGTATACTCAATACTCAATCTAATACTTAATATATGTCATAAATGTACTATATTTTTATATAATTTTAGCTAAACTTTTAAATTTTGACTCCTTAAAAAGTGTGATGAACGCTTATTTTGGGCTTATTTGAGGACGAAGGGAGTATGCTATAATCTCAGAAGTTGAGTTATGCACGGACTATCTAAGGAAGGAATCAGATCAAGCATCAAGGGCAAAGATCAAAATTTTGAGGTTGTTGCAGACTAGTACCCGGTAACGAGCAATAAACTATGGGGGTGTTTAGATAGATGGAAAACTTTTCATGAAAATGTCACATCAAAGAAAATGTACCATTTAAAAGTAGTAAACGGATACTACTAATAAACAAATTACGAATCTAGCAAAAGAATCGCGAGATGAATCTAATAACGGGTAATTAGATGGTAATTAATCAATAATTAGTGGATGGTTACTGTAACGTTTTTGCTACAAATCATGGATTAAATAGACTCATTAGATTCGTCTCGCGACATATCCTCCATTCATGTAACGAATTAATCTTTTTGTCTACATTTAATCTTCTATGCATGTAAAATTATCCTGATGTGATATTTTATGGAAAGTTTGGAGAGTAGCATATGAAGAAAGTACAGACCACTCTAGCTCCTGCACCACACTTCTCTTGCATCAAGGAATTTGATTTTTTTACTCAGAATATAGCGCTGGCTATCCTGAGCTGGCGACTTCTTTATTTGTATAAGGGCCCACGTTACTACCTTCTCCATAACTATCTCTATAACACGGGGAGGATTCGCGCCCTCTGGAAACTGTAGCGCTCAATGCGTCAGTTTTTTCCTTTTAGAAAACAATTTAACCTTTCAAAAAATTAGTAAAATCAGTATGCCAGGTTCCTCTATAGTCTGTTGGTTCACTGAACAGTATGCTGGTTTTTCTAAACCGCGCTGGTTTTGCTACAGTTCGTCGGTTTTATCCACACGAGTGTCACGTCTGACGATACCTCAGTGTTGTCTTCAAAAGAAATATACTTACCTATATCGTTGGAAAGGTTTCGCTGCCTCCCAACGCTTCTAGACACTGTAGCGCTACAGTGTCTTAGTTTTTTTTCTTCTAAAAAATAGTTTCGCCTTCCAAAAAATAAGTAAAATCGGTACGTCGGCTTCCTCTACAGTCTGTCAGTTCACTGTACAGTATGCTGGTTTTTCTAAACCGCGCAGGTTTTGCTACATACCTCGGTGTTGTCTCCAAAAGAAATGTGTACATCCATGCCGATAAAGAAAGTTCGTCCAACCATAATCAGTGCGTCCTCGCTTGCCACGTGGTTCATCGGAGGGAGATACCGTCCACCCCGGGCTTATCGGCCTCACATGAGTGTCACATGTGAAACCCGCGATCACCGTTTCTTCTGAGACGATTTCGTCGAACCGTTCCTACCCCCAAGTTGTCCTCTCCCCTCTCTTTGTTATTCGTCCGCTAGCAGGCCAACAACGTCATCTCGTGCCACTCCTTCCTACTAGCTCTGGCGCCGTAGTGGCAGAAAGTCCTCCTAAGTGCGCATTTTATGTAAACACAGTCATGCTCTCCATGGTCAAGAACATCTACCTTGCTGCCATCGAGTTTGCTTAGAAGTCATACCAGCATGATACTATCACTATCCAGCATCGAGTTAGCGCGCCTCCCCACCTAGTTGTGAAAGTCACGATAACTATTACCTGCTCAGACCGGGGGCCATCTTGCTAGCGAGTTGAGCAAGATGCATTGCGCTTGGTCTAAGGGTAGAAACGGTAATTCACAGCCCAAGCTGACCGGAATGATGACGAGACAAGCCACGTTGGCTCTCTACTTCAAATCAAGAACCAAATTGAGTCCGCTACGAAAGTTTAAGGATGATAACAACCGTTTTTTGTGATTTAGGGACAAAAATTAGCTTGTCAGTGTCTCATTGGCCAGTGTGCTGAATTGTACCGGAAAAATACAGCTTGAGGGCTCTCACATTTCTGTCGAGTTGCAATCACAAAGTTTGTGTATGATCGAGCATTTCGAGCTGGTCTCAAGATGCACAGCAGAGGAATCCTGCGCGTAAACTCTGACGAAAACACTCCCAAGTCGCAAGCCTGAAACTCTGAATCGCAGTCACCATTTTACGTAAGTCCATTGCGAAAGCGTAAAGGTACAGTACCCGCCACCACCCGGCTCGGCCAGCCGTATTCGTCTCAAGCTCGATTTACTCCGACCGGGCCGATCCTTTCTCCTCTTCCCCGGTTCGGCCCCTTCCTCCGCGCCGCCAAACCCTAGCCCGCCTCCATGGACGATCCTTCGTCCGCCTCCAACAAGCGCAAGCGCAAGCGCGGCCGCAAGCCCAAGGCCTCGCCGCCCTCCCCCGACCGGTCATCCCCTTCTCCGGCGCCCGCCCCCGCCCCGGCGGGCCGCCGGGGCCGCAAGCCGCGCCGCCACGAGGCCCCCGCCGACGCGGACGCCGCGCGCCCGGCTTCCCCGCCCCGCCGCGGGGAGCCGAAGCCCGTGGCCAATGGAGGCGACGCGGTGGCCGTCGCGGTGTCGGAGTCGGCCCCTGCGAGCTGGGATGAGGTTGTGCGGGTGGTGCCGTGCATGGACGCCGTGGTCAAGGTGTTCTGCGTCCACACCGAGCCCAACTTCTCGCTGCCGTGGCAGCGAAAGAGGCAGTACAGTTCCAGTAGCAGCGGGTTTATCATCGGCGGCCGCCGTGTCCTCACCAATGCCCACTCCGTCGAGCACTATACCCAAGTTAAGCTTAAGAAGCGTGGCTCCGACACCAAGTACCTTGCTACCGTCCTGGCCATCGGCACAGAGTGCGACATTGGTGCGTCCGCTCTATCCTTCCCTGCCACTATCTGCATTGTTTTTTTTTTCTCCGTTTAATTTTTTAATTGTATCGTTGAGTTTTGTCCAGTGGAGTGGTATCAGGTGCATAGTAATGCATGTATTCATAGAGAAAGGGAACTTTAGATTTATGTATGGATTTTAGAGCGTTATTTATAAATTATGTTGCCAGAATTATCATACAGCTTTACTTGAGATTATTTATGTTTCTTTATGTAATCTAACTTATATTGTTCTATCCATCTCAGCACTCTTAACTGTCAGTGATGATGAGTTCTGGGAAGGAGTTTCACCTGTTGAGTTTGGAACATTGCCAGCTCTTCAGGATGCAGTCACTGTTGTTGGTTATCCAATTGGAGGAGATACCATATCTGTGACAAGTGGAGTGGTCTCTAGGATAGAAATACTTTCATATGTTCATGGTTCTACAGAACTTCTAGGCTTGCAGGTAACTTTTTCTTCCTGAAATTATCTATGTTTAAATATACCTTTTCAGAAAGATGATGTGCGTGAAGCTGACCTTTTGAGAAATCATATCTTATATATGTACCCACTTGTCTAATACGGGCCTTGTCTTATTGGCAGATAGATGCAGCTATTAATTCAGGAAATTCAGGTGGCCCTGCTTTTAATGACAGGGGCAAATGTGTTGGTATAGCTTTTCAATCTCTCAAACATGAAGATGCAGAGAATATAGGCTACGTGATACCGACCCCAGTCATTACACATTTCATCCAGGACTACGAGAAAGCTGGAGAATACACAGGTAATAAAACTAGTCAATATTGACATCTGCAGTCTACAGTTGTAAACTGGTTATTGGGTGGTAATTCCTGCATTTTTTATGTGTTATCATGGTTATATGAGGATTGTTTTACCTTGGAATAAACCTATGCCCTGCAATGTGCTGGTTGATATTGCCTTACTTCTCTCCCTTAATTTATAGGGTTATATCATGAATGTCATCATGTATCACCAGATTAGAGCCATTAGTCAAATAGAACTGCATAGTTATGACAAATCACTGTACTATTGCGTTGCAGGCTGTTGATATAACTTATGCCACCTATCACTCTACTGGCTGATTTATCTATTGTCCTTGATGATCTTTTTATGCAAGTAACATTATAATTATTACTTACTCTATGGGGACGATCTTAAGTCGTTGTAACGCCATGTGGTACTTAGTACCAAGATGTTAGTATCTATATTTTAATATTTTCATGTTCCTTGATGGTTTTCATCATCTTCATTTTTATATTATTTTAGGCTTCCCTATACTTGGAATTGAATGGCAGAAAATGGAAAATCCTGATCTCCGGAAATCGATGGGAATGAAACCAGATCAAAAGGGTGTTCGTGTTAGGAGGGTGGAGCCCACTGCTCCTGAATCTGGATGCCTACAACCATCTGATATTATTCTTAGCTTTGATGGTGTTGACATTGCCAATGATGGAACAGGTTGGTCATAACCTCACTGTTTATGAATATATATTGGTTCAGCTCAACTGTTAACACGCAGTAAACTATGTTTTGATGTACAGAAGTGAACCAATGTGTCATGCATGTTGTATGGTGCTTCTAGTGTTGCCAGGTCTAGATGTTGCATCTTTCTCGTACTCATATTCATTGTAGCCTGTGTATGGAAATACCCCCTCTAGTCACAAGTAACTGTCACAGATGGCAACACTGCCACGAAAGATGCTAGTTTGACTGAATAATGGTATAATGCATATTTGAAATGTTGCAGATTTTTATATTTTTTTAACCACTTCTGAAGGCAAATATAGCCATACCATTTCCGGAAGTTTATCTGAAATGTTTGAAGTTCAACAAAAAATCCTAAGAGAACTGTTGTTAGCATGCCAAATGAAATAGGAATGGCGAGTTTCTCATGCTAATTTATTTGTAATCATCTTTTTTGGTGTACAGTTCCTTTCAGGCATGGCGAGCGCATTGGCTTCAGCTACCTGGTTTCTCAGAAATATACTGGAGAAAAAGCTCTGGTTAAAGTTCTGCGTGATTCAAAAGTTCATGAATTTAAAATAAGGCTAGCAACTCACAAGCGACTAGTTGCAGCGCATGTAAAGGGCAGGCCACCATCATATTACATTGTTGCTGGCTTTGTTTTTGCAGCTGTCTCTGTTCCATATCTTCGATCCGAGGTCTTTACATAGCTTCTTGCCTCATTTTGCTTGCAATGCATGAATCAACAAACAACAGTATATCATTGGTTGCCAGTATTAATATGATTTGTTGCATTCCTGCAAAGTCTGATAGAATGCTCTACGTAGCTAGTAGCCCAATACTGATGTCTACGCTCAGTAATTACACTTTTAGGTATATTGTGGTCACACATGCTCATCGGTGCTGCAGTGCATGTACTCCTCGATGTATGTAGCCAGCAGCCACTAAGAAGCTCCTTGATTTTGAAAAAAATGAGCTTTTAATCTGTTGATATTTATTCCAGGATCCATTCAGCATTTAATATATTCTCCTGATCCTTTAAAGAAAGTAAAGTAAACTTACCTGGTGAAAATATATGTTGAAGTGGCAAGCTGCTGTTTCAACGGTGTAAGCTGGGATAATTACCATGTAGTTAGATGTATGTGTGAATGCCAAGGTTATTTGGCGCAGCATGTGTCTGGTTAAGGACAAAAATAATGTTGCGAAGCAAGCCCCTTGAGATCCTATATTAACCATGCATAAAGCAGTTAGTGTTAGTGATATGTCTTGACGAGCAGTTTCTTACAAGCTCCCCTAGTTGCAGGGACGACGCCACATTCATTTTCCCTGGTGCACTTGCACCAGAGTAAAAATTAATTTTCCTAGTAATCGACTCAACCTTACCATGTAATTAGAACTAGTTTCCTTCTATTAAGTGGAGTGTGCACCACGGTTCATTTTAACTTAGCTTCGCCACTGCCTAGTTGCCACTTTTAATTGATCCTAAGAAGACTTTGAAATCACACGGGACTTCATGTAGATCCTAATATTAAATGTACTGCTGCAGCAATTACTTACATCTCGCTGAACGTAATCATATTTGAGAAAAATGTTAAACTGATGATTTTTATCTTCCATACCTTAAAGCTAATTGTTGTTTCTTATGTATCAGTATGGAAAAGATTATGAATATGATGCGCCTGTAAAGTTGTTGGTGAAGCATTTACATTCAATGGCAGAATCACCTGATGAACAGCTTGTGGTGGTATCTCAGGTTTGAAGTTTTTTTCTGAATAATTTTGTAATATGATTCAATTAGTCATTTTCTCCATGTTCTTTAAATCTCTAATTTGATGATGTGTATTGTATGGCAAGGTGCTTGTGGCAGATATCAATATCGGTTATGAAGAAATTGTCAATACTCAGGTAATAAAAGCTTCCTGTTATGTGGTCACTTGCATATATCTTTTCAGCAATTCCCTGCAGATATATTGTTACTGGAGGCTTGAATCTAGCATTTACAACCTCTTGTAAATGCCTGTTCTGTTGCTCCATTATGGTGACTGAAATTGTTTATCTCGTAGGTTCTTGCTTTCAATGGTCAACCTGTAAAAAATTTGAAGAACTTAGTAACCATGGTTGAAAATTGCAAGGATGAATTTTTGAAGTTTGATCTGGAGTATGACCAGGTATCCTTTTGTTCCCTTTATTTTCCTTTTCCTGCTAAAAGCATCTCTCATGCTCATTACGTCAACTACTTAAAATTACTGATGTTAGGTAGGTAATTTGCTTCTTAAATTATAATTGCACTCCCTCTAGATATTTCGTAGTTACACAGATCTACTAGTAGATAATCTCTTGCTAATTTGGCTTTGGACAGCTGGAATGTGGCCTTGTCATATTGGATGATTGAAATAAATTGTCAGCCATCACATCACATGATGAAAAAACTGTTCCAAAGCAACTGTCATGATCCTTTTCGTATCGGTTGCTTAATAATTAAGGAGTACTTGAAGTTATTAACCATGATATGATTTGACAGATTGTTGTCCTGGAGACAAAGACTGCAAAGGCTGCTACCCAGGACATCCTGACGACGCACTGTATTCCTTCTGCAATGTCTGATGACCTGAAGGCCTAACGGGGGCATGATGCAGGCCTGGGCCAATCAGGTGGCCCAATAGCTTGGGCCACATTTTTGGTTGTATTGATTAGCGTAGCATGCATAGTGCCCAGTCCATGATAAAAGAAACCCCATTCTATGAATGAAATGTCTTTTTGAGGGGTTCTCGGTGTCAAAGAACACGCTGGTGTCCTAGCTGCGCCATCATAGAAGGCTCCGAGGGAGTGTCACCGTCAGATAACATAAGCTGGAGTTGTTACCAGCAGAGAGTCATCATGAAAAATGATAGTAGCTAGTAAGAGGTGGAGTTCTGTTCCATGATTTCATTACAATTGCATCAAATTGGTAATGAGAAAAGAAATTATACTACTCAGTGATACTGTAGCGTCTTTATTTTTCTGCGTTGTCAGATTTCCTGTTTGTGCTTGAGTGGTCAGTCGCTCAGTTTGTGGATAGACTTAAGGTGTGGTTCTGGTTCTAGCGAAGTGGTACTACAAATGTTTAAGCATCGTGTACCACCATTTTGTTTGCTCCGGACATCCGGTACGTTGGCTGTCTTGGCCACGCCGTAGGTGTCCTCGATCGGTTTGGAAGATGAGCAGAGTAGCTGGCTTCCAGTTCAAGCCATGATGAAATTTGGATTCTGTGCGACTGGCCCCATGCATGCCACCTTCCGTTCATGCGTTTTGCGACGCCCGTATCCGTGTACCAGGCGAAGCCTCGCGTTCACTCCGCTTTGGCCTGGTTGGTATCTCGTCCGGTTCCAATGTCTTTATTTCGTGGAGCAGCTCTCGAAATGTACGAGTGCTATTTGGGCAGGTCAGGAAAACCTTCGCGACTTGATGATTGCACAGCACGGTCCGTTTCGAGCATGGTTTTGTCGCCCTCGTTCGTTGGTGAGCCGTTAGCTCTCCTGCTGCTGATTGACGCGTGTGCCTTTTAGAAAGGGGATCCCAGGGCCACGGATCGTGACGGCCTGCACGGCTATCCTGCCGCTGGTGTGCTTCGCAAATCGCAACTGCCTTTGGATATCGAAACATGTTTGACTAGTTTGGTCCGGTCGATGGTCGATTGCAGTTTGATTCTCAGTACCACTACGCGATATGATGCCCTGTCGACTGGGTTTATTCTGAATCCGAAGCCGAAGACATGGATAAGCTGGGGAGACTCTGAAGCATAAGAAGGTGTTGCTAGCACAAATCCAAATGATTGACGAGGAGGCTCTGAAGAAAGACCTGACGCAAGAAGAATGGGCAAAGAGATATGGTCTAGAAAAGGAATTACAGGAAATATACGTTGCAGAAGAGATTTACTGGCACAAAAGAGGAGGGGAAAAGTGGATATTAAAGGGCGATGCAAATACAAATTTCTTCCATAAATGTGCCAGTGGTCGGAAACGGAAGATGAAAATAGAGTCTCTTGAGGATGGCGATAGACTGATCACTGAGAATGAAAATTTAAAGACACATATTACAGATTACTATAAGAAACTATTTGGGGCCGAGGACAGGTTACACATAAGACCAGAGGATAGTCTGTGGGATGACCAACAGAGAGTGTCGGAAGCAGAAAATGAGGGTCTCACAAGTCCATTCACACTAGAGGAGCTAGATGAGGCAGTGAAGCAGATTAGGAACAACACAGCACCGGGTCCAGATGGTTTCTCAATAGAGTTCTTTAAGGAATTTTGGCCGAAAATCAGATTGGACATCAAGGAGATGCTTGATGATTTTTATGACGGGCACCTGGACATTTGGAGGTTAAACTACGGAGTGATAATTCTACTGCCAAAATTGAAGCTTCCCAATAACATCAAACAATTCAGGCCGATCTGTCTGCTCAATGTCATATACAAAATTATCACAAAGGTCTTGACACTACGTTTGACTAAGATAGCAGGAAGAATCATCAGCCGTAATCAAACTGCTTTTATACCAGGGAGGAATATTCTCGATGGAATAGTAATAGTACATGAAGTATTACATGAGTTGAAGTATAGGAAGGAAGAAGGGGTGATTCTTAAACTGGATTTTGAGAAGGCCTATGACAGGGTCAACTGGGACTTCATGGAGGAAGTATTGAGAAAGAAAGGTTTCTCGAACACTTGGACTAATTGGGTAATGCAGGCAGTCAAAGGTGGTAGAGTGGCAGTGGAGATTAATGGAGAGAGAGGGGCTTATTTTAGGAGTCACAAAGGATTAAGACAGGGGGACCCTTTATCACCGTTGCTTTTTAACCTGGTTGGAGATGCGCTATCAGCCATGCTAGACTCAGTTAAGAGAGCAGGTGCTATAGAGGGGCTGGTTCCTCATCTAGTAGAAGGAGGACTAACACACCTACAATATGCCGATGATACGATCATTTTTCTAACAAATGAGAAAAGGAATCTGCTGAATTTGAAGTTCATTTTATACTGTTATGAAGCAATCTCTGGGATGAAAATAAACTATAATAAAAGTGAGGTTTATGGGTTAGGAGTGGAGGATCATGTAAAAGCTGACATTGCAGAGGTGTTTGGTTGTAAAGTGGGGTCTTTACCAATGACATATCTTGGTCTCCCTGTGAGTAATGTCAAACTAACAAAAGCACAGTTGAGTTATGTAGAGGAAAAAGCGAGGGGCAGGCTGGGCACATGGAAATGTGACACAATGTCGTCGGGTGGAAAGTCAATTCTGATCAACTCATGTTTGTCCAGTACACCTTTGTACACTATGGGAGTATACCAATTATATGAGGGAAATTTTCATCTTTAGATACTATCAGGTCGAGGTTTTTTTGGCAGGGGACAAATAAGAAAAGAAAATACCATAAGGTAAGCTGGCAAACAATGGGTAGGCCGAAAGAATTTGGTGGACTGGGTTTTATGGATGTGAGAGTTATGAATACATGCCTATTGGCAAAATGGTTAGAGAGGATAGAAAGAGGGGATGACAGTATATGTATTGAGCTATTGCAGAAGAAGTACCTGGGAGATAAAAGCATCTTTCAAGTCAAGAAAGGAAGAGGCTCACAGTTCTGGCAGGGTATTCTGGATGTAAGACAATGGTATCAATGGGGAAGGAATATGAGAGTTAGAGGTGGAAGACAAACCAGATTTTGGCAAGACACATGGCTTGGTGACTGTGCCCTAAAAATAAAATTTGATAAATTGTACCAATACTGCAGTAAGCCTGACATCACAGTGGAAGAGGTAGGAAGAGATGGTAGGTGGCAGCTGGAATTTAGGCGAGCCCCCTAACTAGGGATGAAGGCCTTGTTTAGTTCCGTGGTGAAAAGATTTTGGAACGGAATCTTTTCACATTTGAAGTATTAAATATAGACTAATTAAGAAAGTAATTGCAGATTACGTCCGGAATTCGCGAGACGAATCTAATGAACCTAATTAATCTATCATTAGCACATGTTTACTGTAGCATTACTGTAGCAATTTAGTGTCTAATCATGGCCTAATTAGACTCATTGGATTCGTCTCGCAAATTCCAGTCTACCTATATAATGCGATTTGCGAAAGGGCCTCTAGCTGACTTGGTTAGATGGCCTCAGTAGCACTCCTTAGGTCCTGGGTTCGACTCCCCGTGGGAGCGAATTTTAGGCTGAGGTTAAAAAAATCCCCTCGTCTGTCGCCATAACCAAAGCACAGGTCAAGGCCCGGCCCAGGTCGTATATGTGGTTGGCTTGGGCTCTCCTACCTGGGGGTAGTTGCAGAAGCCGTCAGCCCAGTGGTTGTCTCACAAGGGCTACGGGCCCCTGTGTAAGGGTGGGACAGAGGTTCGGGGGTTTTCTCGGCCTGCGTGAGAAGGTCTTCTCTCTTAGCAAAATGCCCGGGGGCTGTCTTACCCCCGCAGGTCGAGTTTTTTTATATAATGCGATTTGTTTTTTACCTACATTTAGTACGCCATACATGTGTCCAAACATTCATTTTGGATTTTGGATTTTGGAACTAAACAAGGCCGAAGTAGAAGAATGGAGCAGACTTATAAACATGTTGTCTCCGGTGATGCTGACAGAGGGGAAGGATGAAGCTGTATGGATGCTAGAAAAATCTAGGAGATACACTACGCGTTCCCTATACAAACAAATGACCTTTGGAGGGGTTAAAGATGCAGTAATGATGGAAGTATGGAAATGCAAGATCCCATTGAAAATACAAATTTTCCTGTGGATGGCTTTTAGAGATAGGATTCAGTCCGCAGTCCAGCTAAAGAAGAGAAAATGGAAGGGACAGGTGATAGAATAAATAGGATCAATAGCAGTAGATTAGACTCGGGTACATCTTAATAAAATGGTTAAAACATGGCTAAACATGTAGAGCACTTAGATCTAGAGCATATACACCTAGAGGGAGAAAAAGGGGATGCGCAGACCGTTGGTGGTGGTGACGGGGTCGACGGCGGCCATGGCGGTGGTGGCGGTCGCAGGGGCGGCCGTGGGTTGAGGAGGCGCTGGCGGCGCGGTGGGGCTCCGGTTGAGATCGGGGCGGTGGCAACGGGTCCTCCGGATCCACCCGGAAGTCGCCGGCGGCGGTGGTGCGGCTTCCCGTTGCTCCAGTGCCCCTCGATCGGTAGGGTGTGTTGGGGTGGTGGCTGGCGGCGCGGTGAACCTCGTGTCCCGTGCCCTAGCCCCCACCCCTTTCTTTATAGCACTGTACAACGGGGGCCCACCAACCAATGCTAGGTTGGGCTCCCCCGATCAGGGTGCGTGGACCGAGCCCATCACGGCTTTGGTCCGTGGTGGTGGAGATCGACCTAACAATCTCCCCCTCGATCTCACCGTATGTTTTCTTACCTTAAGCTCTTCGCCTGACATCCACTTCATAACAAAAAAGCACATTGAGCATGAGTCATCAAAATTGTCATTTCAATTAGATTAATCAGCCACAATAAACTTCTCCATTACGAAGGACCATTACTCGGGCCATTATCCAGTAATCATAAGGCTTTCCTTTAAACCCATACCGGTAATGTGTTCTCTAAACACACTGGGTGGTAAGCCTTTAGTGAGCGGATCCGCTAGCATATTTTTCGTACTTATATGCTCCAGACTTATGGTGTGATCCTGGATTTTATCTTTCACAACATAGAACTTTATCTCTATTGGTTTGGTAGCATTACTCGACTTGTTGTTGTGAGCGTAAAATACTACGGGCTCATTATCGCAGCATATTTTAAGTGGTCTATTAATACAATCTACCACTTTCAAGTCGGGTATAAATTTCTTTAGCCACTTGGCCTGCAACGTTGCCTCATAGCATGCTATAAACTCTGCATACATCGTAGATGATGCAACCAAAGTTTGTTTAGAGCTTCTCCACGAAATAGCTCCCCTTGCGAGAGTGAATACATAACCTGACGTGGACTTTCTATCATCCTTGTCTCCCGCAAAATCTGCATCTGAATATCCTCTTATCTCTAGAGAATCAGATCTTCTATATATTAGCATGAGGTCTTTTGTGCCTTGCACATACCGCAAAGCTTTCTTTGCCATTTTCCAGTGCTCTATGCCTGGGTTATCTTGATATCTACCAAGTACTCCGGTGATATATGCTAAATCAGGACGAGTGCACACTTGTGCATACTATAAGCTACCAACTGCTGAAGCATATGGAACCATTTTCATTTGATCGATCTCATATTGGTTCCTGGGGCGTTGAAAATCCCCAAACTTATCGCCCTTCACTATCGGTGCAGGTGTGGCTTTAGTCGCATGCATATTATATTTCTTTAGGATCTTCTCCAAATATGTCTTTTGCGATAGTCCTAAAACCCCGTTTCTTCTATCTCGGTGAATTTCAATGCCTAGAACATATGAAGCCTCACCAAGATCTTTCATATCAAAATTAGAGGACAAAAACATTTTTGTCTGTTGCAACATTCTTGTATCACTGCTAGCAAGCAGGATATCATCCACATATAGGATTAGGAAAATGTATTTTCCATTCTTAAACTTTGCATAGATGCAATTGTCCTCTATATTTGCCTTAAACCCAAATTTCTTAATTGTCTCATCAAACTTCAAGTACCACTGTCTAGAAGCTTGTTTTAATCCATAAATGGATTTTCTTAGGCGGCATCCCATGTTTTCTTTGCCTTCCACAACAAAACCTTTAGGTTGAGTCATGTAGACGTTTTCAAACAGATCCCCGTTTAAGAACGCTGTCTTTACATCCATCTGATGTAATTCTAAATCATAGTGTACCACTAATGCCATTATGATTCTAAAGGCATCTTTACACGAGGCTGGAGAAAACGTCACATTGTAATCTATTCCTTCTCTTTGTGTGAACCCTTTGGCCACGAGTCGCGCTTTATATCTTTCAATATTCCCATTGGAGTCACATTTTGTTTTGTAGACCCATTTGCAGCCTACTGATTTGGCTCCTTTAGGAATTATTTCCAAGTCCCAAACTCTGTTGGCACTCATTGATTTCATTTCTTCTTGCATGGCTTCAAGCCATTTTTCAGACTGAGCGCTTCTCATAGCCTTTTCAAATGTGACGGGATCACCCCCCATTTGAAATTCTTCTAAGTTGCCAACTTCATAGCAATCAGGAATGGCTGAGCGTCTCACTCTTGTAGACCTTCTTAGTCCTCCTCCAGCTGGATCAGCAGCTGGCTCAACAACCGGTACGTCAGGAACCACAGGCTGTTGAGGTTCTATTTCTTGAGCAACAACTGGCTCAACATCTTGTGCCACAATTGGTTCAACTTGAGGAATATGTTCCACGTTCTCATTCATTGCTGGCACTACAGGACTAGAAGCTTGTACCGGTGTCATAGTGGCTTCCACTGTTGGAATTGACACAGGTAACTCGAAAAAAGGTTCTTGAATCATTGGGCAAGGTGCAAAAACCCGCTTCTCCTCAAGATCTATCTCCCGAGTAGCCATGCTCCCCCTGATCATTTCATTCTCCAGAAAAACTGCATGTCTCATTTCTACGAACTTTGTGTGTCTGTTAGGACAATAGAAACGATACCCTTTTGTCTTTTCAGTGTAGCCAATGAAATAGCAACTGACTGTCTTGGGATCTAGCTTCCCAATATTTGGGTTAAAAATCTTAGCCTCAGCGGGGCGGCCCCATACACGCATATATCTGAGAGAGGGTTCTCTACCCGTCCATAGTTCATAAGGTGTTGTAGAAACTGTTTTGCTAGGCACTTTGTTTAGGATGTGAATGGCAGTCTTCAAAGCCTCCATCCACAAATTAACTGGTAAAGTGGAATAGCTTATCATGCTTCTAACCATATCCATCAAGGTACGGTTTCTCCTTTCAGCTACTCCATTTTGCTGTGGGTCACCCGGTGCACTGTACTGGGCAACTATGCCATTTTCCTGAAGGTACCTTGCAAAAGGTCCTGGAATTTGGCCATACGGGGTGTGTCGACCGTAGTACTCCCCCCACGGTCTGATCTTACTAATTTTATTTTCTTATTAAGCTGATTCTCAACCTCAACTTTGAATATCTTAAATTTATCCAACGCTTCTGACTTTTGTTTTATTGGATAAATATAACAATAACGAGAGTAATCGTCTGTGAATGTGATGAACGAGTCAAAACCATCCACTGATGCAACGGGAAACAAACCACAGATGTCTGTGTGTATTATGTCTAAGGTTCCCGTGTTTCGTTTTGCTACTTTGTTTACTTGCTTAACGTATTTGCCTTTGATGCAATCAATACATTGTTCTAAGTGTGAGAATTGTAGCGGTGGAAGAATTGATCCTTTAACTAAACGTTCCATTCTGTGGTCCGTTTCCCGTTGCATCAGTAGATGGTTTTGATCTTTTAACTAAACGTTCCATTCTCCCCCTCGAAATGTGGCCTAAACGACAGTGCCATAATTTCGATGAAACGTCATCAATTCTTTTCCGCTTCTTGGTTACTTTTGTAGACGAGGATACATTTTCAATCTCATGCACAATCTTAGTACTTGCATACACATCTTCACATGCATACAAATCATCATAAGTAGATAATTTATAAAGTTTGTCTTGTCGGAAGGCAAGACCCACACAAACTTTATTCAACATGATTAAGCATCGTTCGCTATCGAATAAACACTTAAAACCATCGTCTGATAAACATGAAACTGAAATTAAATTCCTGCCCAAAGAGGGAACATAAAGAACGTCGTGCAGCTGAAGCGTGAAGCCGTCTTTCAACTTGATGGGGAGTTCTCCTATCGCCTCCACTTCAGCTTCAACGCCGTTTGCAACTTTAACTCCTCTTTCTCCTCTTTGCAGCATCCGGCTCATACTTGATCCCTGCATAGAATTAGCAACGTGAGTAGTTGCACCTGAATCAATCTACCAAGTAGATTTATCATAACTTAAAAATAGAGATTCATCTACAAAAGTAATAAAATCCTCACCCTTCTTCCACATCATTTCAAGCCATTCAGGACACTTGTTCTGCCAGTGTCCTGCCTTCCCACAATGCAGGCACTCATTTTTGCCAACTTATGGTGCCTTGCCCTTGTCTTTGTTGGGAGCATTTGAAGGACCACTCTCCCACTGGTTCTTGGCTTTAAAATTCTTGTTAGGGAAGTTCTTTTTCTTCTGCTGATGGTGCACATAGTTTACCGTGTCCACCATTTTATGCAATCATCCTGTCCTCATCTTGGACACAGCGTGCTATGAGCTTCTGAATATCCCATTTTTCCTCTAAGGAATTATAAGTGATCTCTAAGTTGGAGAATGCGGGTGGAAGTGAGCGAAAAACTGTATGGACAAGAAAATCATCTGGCAGCTTCATGTCCAAACCAGCTAACTTCCCATGTAGGTTGCTCAACTTCAAGATGTGCTCTCTCACACCTCCACCTGTATACTTTGAGTTCAGAAACTGATCAATCAGCGTCCTGGCATAAGTCTTGGACAACCCTAGTGAACTGAGTCTCCACTAGTGCCATATACTCAGGTGCAGTGAGAGCAACACCCTCTGCATTCTTTTCTGGGATAGAGTTCCTTATGGCCTCTGCCATCTTTGTCCGCATAATCAGCACACACTTCTTGTTTGAGATATCCTATTTTCTCTTCTCGAGATCATAATTTGCTCTAATGGGCGCGTGGTCACGCTCTCGTGCCGCGAATGCCTCATCAGACTCATTTTGTGCACGCACCGGTGCCTCTGGGAGTACCGGGTATGGGTAGTTCATGGCGGTGTCAATGTCTGTCATCACCACTGCCAGGTTGAACTGCGTGCGCCATTCTCCATAGTTGCTTCCAACCAGCATAGGGATACCAGCAACGTAGCTCATAGCATTTGGGCCTGAAATTTAGACAAAAAAATGGTGAGAACAATAATAAAATTAAATATTGTATGTATTAATTTAACTTTGATCAAAATCAACACATACAACATATTTTCTACATGTATTCTATATCACCTTTGGGCAGAAAATAGAATAAATGCATAATAATTTGAACAAGAATATTTATAATATTGTAATTATCAGCTTTGGCCAGAAAATAACAATATCATAAAACTGAATATAAAATATTTCTACTTCTCTAATTAAATATCCCTTTGGTTCAATTTATCTAGAGAATAAATTACGCAGCGAAAAAACATCAAATATCATAGAAAAATAATTTTCAGAAGCATTCTACTCTCTGTAAAAATAATTACTATGTGCAAAAATTTAAACAGAGATATTTACTTAAAAACATGCAAATAAACACAAAAACAACCAAATATAGCTTCTGAAAATAAATAAACTTAATTTTGAAAAGTTACTGTTCACGGCGTCACTTTTGGCCCGCGAAAAGAATCAGCCCAACAGCAGCCCACACGCGAAAACGCGCCTTCGCGCGATGTGGCCCAACAGCGGCCCAGCCGCTTTTTTCAATTTCGCGTGAGAAGTCTGAAATCCCCCCTTGGACTACTGTTTTCGCGCGGAATCAGCCCCAGCGGCCCGGCCCAGCCGCGCTTTCGCGGCCCGACCTCACGTGTCCATCGCCCCCTTGAGCTTTAGCCCGAAAACCGACGGCTGGGCCGCCGAGACGGCCCAGTCGCCCCTCCCTCACGGGCTGAATCTAGCCCGCGCGGCGCTGAGGCGACGTGGCGCAATGTCGGCGTACGATCTGATCAACGGCCAAGCGCGTCTCTCGCGCGTGTAAAACGGCGTTTCGCCGGCTCCCCCGGGAACCCTAGCCCTCTTTCCATATCTCCCCCCACCTTCTCCGCTCCCAGTCCGGCGGCGCGCGCAGCGGCGGCGGCCATGGCCGGCGTCTTCGCCGGCGACGGCGGGGACGAGCGCCGCCGGCCATGGCCGCAGCGCTCCTTCTTCTCCCCTTCCCCTTCTCCACTCTCCAGACCCGAGCCTTAGCCTCGAGATCCAGAGAGAGAGTGAGGCGGCCCACGGCCGGCCATGGCCAGCATCTTGCCGGCGCACGGCGAGGTGAGCACCGCCGGCCCAAGGCCGCGGCGCATCCCCTCCCTCCTTGCTTGGCGCCGTGGCGGAACCTCTCGCCGGCGTGCGCATTCCCCGTAAGGGAGAGCGCACCGCCGTCGAGCGATTCCGCTCCGGCGTTCTACCCGCACGACAGCGGTGGCGGCCGGCGGCGGAGAAGACCAAAAGGTAGGTCTTCCCCCACACACCGCGACCCTTCTTGTAGATCTAGGGTTAGGGTTTGGGTTAGGGTTAGGGTTCGGGTTTTGGAGTTTTGGATCTGAGATTCATCTTTCTTGCTCGATTTTCATCGACTTTTTCTTCTTTTTCTTTGGATTTAACCGAAAAAACTTCGATTTTTCTCTTCTTTCCCCTCTGTCACAACTAACAGCGGGTATTTGCTTTTCTTTTTCGAGTGCTAACTACCCGAAAAAAACTAATCTACTACTAGATTAGGCGACTGATACCATTGATAGAATAAATAGGATCAATAGCAGTAGATTAGACTCGGGTACATCTTAATAAAAGGGTTAAAACATGGCTAAACATGTAGAGCACTTAGATCTAGAGCATATACACCTAGAGGGGAAAAAGGGATGCGCAGACCGTTGGTGGTCGGCGACGGGGTCGACGGCGGCCATGGCGGTGGTGGCAGTCGCAGGGGCGGCCGCGGGTTGAGGAGGCGCTGGCGGCGCGGTGGGCCTCCGGTTGAGATCGGGGCGGTGGCAGCGGGTCCTCCGGATCCACCCGGAAGTCGCCGGCGGCGGTGGTGCGGCTTCCCGTTGCTCCAGTGCCCCTCAATCGGTAGGGTGTGTTGGGGTGGTGGCTGGCGGCGCGGTGAACCTCGTGCCGCGTGCCCTAGCCCCCACCCCTTTCTTTATAGCACTGTACAACGGGGGCCCACCAACCAATGCTAGGTTGGGCTCCCCCGATCAGGGTGCGTGGACCGAGCCCATCACGGCCTTTGGGCCGTGGTGGTGGAGATCGACCTAACAACAGGTAGAATGTAAGTTGTGTGGAGAGGTGGAAACTATGGATCACATCTTGTTCAAATGCCCAATAGCAATTTTTCTGTGGGTACTAGTCAAGGAAACAATGGAATGGGCTTGTGTGCCAACTTCATGTGCGCAGTTAGTAGAGTTGGTAATGGCGAGAAGGGGGATTAAATCCAAACCAAATAATTTGTTTGTCTGTGCAGGTGCAATGTGGGCGCTGTGGAAGACCCGTAACGACCTAGTTTTCAACAACAAGATCATAGTGTCGCCAGTGGTGGTGGCACACAAGACTGCAGCGTTCCTGGCGCAATGGAAAGTACTACTGAAGGAGGACGAAGCATTGAAGGCAGAGTTGCTGATCAAGGAGTTAGAACAAGCGTGCTGATGATGATGGGGGAGGGATCAAAGAAATGATGATCTGTCTAGGTATAGGGAGTTTTTGTTAGGAGGTTCTTTAAGCGCTATATCGAGTTGGAGTGGCGTTACCAGGAGGGTCGCAGGAAAGTCTATTATCTTATTAAAACAGAAGCAAAAGGAGCCACCAGATTCACCGAGAGGGCCTAGAAATCATCTCACGTTAATCTAAAAAAGAGAAGAACCTCCACCGTTGGATTTTATGAAGATCTAACGGTCTATAATATCTCAAAGAGTCTATATCAAATAAAATGTCTGAATTAATTCAAATAGCCTATTAAAAATAGAGGACTAAATATAACTAGACTGTTTTGATGGCAAAAAAAAATCAATATCAAGCAAGGACTCTAATTCCATCGAGTAAAGGGGGGCTCCAATAATATTTTTTTGGAACAAAAAGGCTCAATAATATGAACGGCTCTAATAGTATTTTTCCTCAGAATATGAACGGGACTCTTTAGATATGTGGAAATTGCCATCGAGCAAAAAGGCCTCCAATAATATTTCTCTTGGAACATGTACATGACTCTGTCTCCAATAATATTTCTCTTGGAACATGTACATGACTCTAACATGCCATCCAGCAAAAGGGCTCCAATAATATTTTTCTTGGAACAAGAACAAGACTCTAACTTTGCATCTTTTATTTAAAATATACACATGCTCATCAAAAGTTGCACAACAATTGCTATCCCGTCGGTGTCAACAGCTTGAGAAACAATGCAAAGGAAATCCGAGCAGGCATCGATGGGGTGATCAAGCGGTTGAAGAAGCTTAAGGGCACTGTCGCTCGAAGCAGAAACGACTAATAAATCTATATAGTGCTAGCTTCATTGCACATATAGGTAGCGAGCACGATGGTGACATGCAGGATGTTAGGGGTGGAGTGGCGGGCAATGCCAAATTTGTTCACATACATGCTCACATACAAGTACACACACTCACCTATATGAATACACACATAATATCCTACTCCTATGAGCACCTCTGAAAGATTAAGCCAGCTGATCTCGAGTTTGACAAAGTCGGTATAGATACCTCACTATCGACGGGCACATCGTCATATGTACATATACACAAAAACACACTCACCTATTTGAATACACGCACAAGACCTACCCTATGAGCACCTCTGAAAGATTGAGCCGGCTGATCTCGAGATTGACGAAGTCAGCACAGATACCTCACTATCTACGGGCACATCGTTTACCACTCAAAGAAAATATGAGCACCTACGCCGAGTCGATGACTCGAATCTAGGTAAGCAGGTTCTAGCACAATAAACCTTACTAACCGAGGTACACTCACTTTATAGAAAGAATATTGTGGTCGCAAAATTATGATCAAACATGGTGCATTCGTCGTGGAATAGCGATGGGATTCCAATTTAAAAGATGATGAGATAATGTATAATTTCAAGAGTGTGGTGATATTAGGAAAAAAAGCTTTGAATAGTACAGGAAGAAGCACAACTTAAGAATAGCGCATTGGAAACGTAGAAGAGCATGAACATAGTGTGGTCAACCTGCCCATCGACAAGATGATGAAAGAGCATCATTTTTGGCTCGATGATAATGGTCATAGAGTGAAGTTGTGAGTTGGCCATGAAAAATTGAACAAGCACATCTAAATAGGTACACATGGAGAGTAACTTCAAGATTAAAATATGGAAAAGAAGAGCGACGGGTCATGATAGAGGCTAAGAAGCAAATTTGATTTGAAAAGTGATGATAAAACTCTTGGCTACAAGAGCACGACGATAATGATAACTTGCTGGTGTAGCCATTTAGAAGCCCTAAAGGGTCAGAAAATTACCATGTCAATATTAAAAAAGAAGACTATACACCATTGGATTTATGATGATCAAACCATCTATATCATACTTAATTTTTAAGGAGTATATTTACATAAGTCTAAAATAAAAAGGTAAATTAGCACTCTGCATCTAATAAAACCCAAAAGTGACTAGCAATTATATAAGTATTATTTTCTAATAAAATATTTTTTCGTATTAAGAAGAGAGGTGGATTTTATATCATTGGCTATTATCTTTCCATTTTTTATCCTCATCAATAGTTATTATCTTGGTATAAGCATCAATGGCTCCCTGATAGCAAACACATAATAGAGATTGCAACGTGACATAGGAAACATCTAGCACTTTATAAAAATATTATTTCCTAATTAGATTACATTCCATGTTGAGGCCAGAAGAGGAGGCGGAGATCACCGGCTACTATCTTTCCATTTCTTCATCTTTATCACCAACTATTATCTTGGTAGACTTCAACATCACCTTGATTGCAACCAATTTGTGAAGAACACGACGTGATATAGGACGCAACAACAACATAGAATTGCTATGATGAAGAAGATGATAACAACAACATGGCAGGGCCATTATGGAGCTGCACTACAATTTCATACTTAAAAATGATGAATGCAACTACGAAGAAAAGCATTGGAGCGGCAATGAAAAAGCACAACTATAAATAAATGCAAAACACAAAGAATAAAAAGTCAGCATGGCTGCATGGGTCATATTCCAAGAGGGTAGAAGCATACAAAGAACATGTGCACAATCAAAATCTAGAATAGAAGAGAGGGTGATGATGACTATGTGCCTATTTTGGAGGGGTTTTTTATTCAGCTCTAGAGTCTGCATTAACTATGGTAACATTTCAAAAAAAAAATAGAGGAGTTAGATCCTACCACTGTCGATAGGGTTCAATAAAAAAATAAAAAATATATTAGGTTTAGTAAACATAAAAATATGTGTTCAAAGTGTGAATCCCCCTCCACACACACCTAAATTCATGTTTTTAAAAGAATGTGTCGCAATACATGACGATATAGATGATATCATGGTCAACATAAAAGTATCTGTTTATATTTTGTGTAAACAAATCCAAATATTAGTTTGTAAATGCTAGCTACCCGTGCAAATTGCGCGGGCCATCTTGCTAGTTTTTAGTAGGAGTCGAGTAGGTTTCGCTGGAGTTCCTTTTGCTGTACTGTAGAGTTGGCTTTGGTGCACATTTCTCAGGGCTGGGAGCAGCTAGGCTCCCTGTCAGGCACGGAGCCAGCGGTGGGGCGGGTGGGGCTCGAGCCCCCCCTACGGCCGCGCTGCCAAGGAAGCCCCTGTAGTCTTTCGTCTCAATTTCAGCCGAAATGTGTACACTAGGAGGGGCTAAAGTTTATTAAACCAGCAATCTAACAAAATAGAAGTCCAAAATCTAAGTGGTGCTTTTGTTGAGCCCCTCCTAAATTTTTTCCTGGCTTCGTCCCTGCTCCCTGTAAAACCGTTCTAGCATTGTGCTAGTCGACCGTCTGTACTCGCTCGTTACGCTTTAATAAAGCTGAGTGAATGCCTTTGGTCGAAAAAAAAAAGCTGGGGAGAACTCCAGCAATTTCGATCGATCACAGTTTCTCCACGGTAGTATACTGCATTACAAGTACTACAGGCTATACGGTGGAGCGATAAAAGCGATCCACAACTAACGGGTAGTCAGTAACATGCCCCCCGTTTTAAAAAAAAAAACGTACCGGTAGAATTGACGACTCCTACGCCCGAAGAAGAAATTTCGAGCTCTGGATTCAATTCCTGGTAGCCTTTCACCTTCATAAAGCTCACATGTGCCAAGCAGCAAGCGACGTACTGCGTACGGCCTTCACTTTGCTCCTCGACCTTAATAAAGCCGAGCAGCATGTTGTAGCCGCGTAGGCCGCGGGCGTACCGTCCCAAACCAGAACGTCGACGAGCCAGTGAATTCACAGGCCGTGCATCGACGACGTTACTCTCCCTCCGCTCTTCATCAACCTCTCTACAGTCTACACTCTCTCGGTGGCACCAGGCCAGGGCCACTAGCAAGCACCGAGCAGCTGCTTCTGCTACTACCGCTGCGCCGCGCCTTGCTAGTCCCAGAGCTCGAAGACTCAACTATACACGTCGCGCCAATCGTGTCCCGTAGTATACTGCCCACGCGAACTAACCCGACGCACCACGCCGAGGGGACAAAGCGGAGGAAGGAAACAAACGTCACATGCGCGTACTGTACTATAGACCAAGCCAGGCAAGCTGCCACCGCGCGCGGTGCCCCCGGTGCCGAGGCGTCCCCTCGGCCTCGGCGCACGGGGAGGAGGCCGGCCGACGAACACGGACAGCCTCCAGGGTGGACGGGGGACCGGCCGTCGCAAGCGTACGCGCGGGCAGCTGCTTGACCCCTGCGGTGAGCTGGGGTTTAGGGGAGGCGGCGGGTGGGCACGCGCCTGGATCTAGCGGTAGCAGCGCTGGTCCGTCATGGAGCTGGGACGGGTAGGCGACGCGCGGCGTCGGCGTTTCCCGCGGGGTCGCGCCGTGCGCGCTCGGCTCGGCGGCCTTCGGGTTGACGGGGTACGCGAGGACCTCGTTTAATTCGGCTTCGGCACGCGCCGCCCCGCCCCCTCCGCGCGCGGCCTGGCCGGCCACGTGACGCTGCTGTCACCCCCGCCTTTCCTTGCCTTTGGTTCCTTGCACGGACCACGGCCGCGGCGGGGGCTGAGACGAGGACGCCACCCTGTACAGTGTCAACACCGCGCGCGGCAGGTCAGGTGCCGCCGTGCCGTGCGCCGCGCCCCTCTCGCCGTGCACGCGCGAACGTGATGCCGCAGTGAATGGCGCGCGCGAGGTGGGCAGGCACAGGCCGCAGGCGAAGAGACGCAGGAGCACGAGCACGGACACGGAACGCTGCGGATCCGCGGCGCCAGTAGGCGACGGGCATCGAGGCTTCGATCAGAGCAGAGGTTTTTTGCCAGCCGCGTTGCGGCCTGCTTGCGGGTAATTGCTGGGAACGGAAGGATTCGGTTGCGTGGCCATGCTTGCCTTGCAAGCCTTCGCTACCGAACTCGAATCACCAAGCTCAGCCAGAGCCAGCCTCTGCCCGACTGTACTCTGTACATGTAGGCTGTAGCACACTCCAGAGTCCGGCCAGTGTATAGGAGCAGCTCTGGTCTGCTGCCGCGAGAAGTGACACAGGATAGAAGGGCCAACTTTGCTACCAAGCGTAATGATCAGATGTGAGCTGTGCCAATGATGCTTGCTAGCTGCTAAAGATTGTGTGAACTGGAATCAAGTAGTAGCACGTAAGTGCGGCAAATCTTGCATTAGGAGGACAGCTTTCGGCATTTCTCCAGCACTCCACAAACAATTATCCTTGTTCTTTCCCCAACAAACTTTACAAAGGAGCAAAACGGATTAGTTTTGTTCTTTGTTAGCATCAGCTGAGCGTTGGCAAGGAAGGAATGGCCGCCGGAGAATAGGACGGTGCCGGTGTATCATGATTACAAATGAGTACCATCAATCTACACGTCGGGTTGATTAGTCATCATGGCGGTTTGCGGGCTCACGCATCAATAAATGGCGCTGCCGATCTGCGTAGGACACCACCTGGCAGTCTGACAAGGGGATGGATCATGTAGAGCCAAAGCCTTTTCCTTCAACTTAATCAAGGTGGCCGGAGAAACGAACAAGAGAGCGTGCACTGTGACAGTGTCAGGGGCGCACCATGGATTAAGGAAATCGGGGCGCCCACGTTGCCATCATTTGACGCGGTGTCTGGTGCTTTGTCTCCGTGCAACAGCAAACGTGAAGTGATTTTTATCTCTTTGCGGGGGGCTAGAAAGATGCTTTACACACATATGCAATTATACTACTACGGAAACTCGATTCTTGGGATTATTTTGCTTAGAAAATGCTGCGAGTTCAATGTATCGACGGAAGATAAAATGGAGCGCTACTACAGACAGAATCACTCCGGCGTTTGGGGTTTTATACAATCTTCTTGCTGATGTGGCTGCATTTGTCCACACCTTATCGGTTATGTTAATCTGTGCTCCTCGTAAGGGACACGCCATCGCCTGGTGCCAAAGCCAGTAACATTGAGCACTGACCTTGTAAAATGGTGAACGCACTCTTCTGTCATGATTTGACTTTGTAAAATTGTGTGAATGCCTTTTAATCTCGTCGCACGACTTTGAAGAATTGGTGCTTTATGAAGACAAAAATAATGACCTATCACTCGATCTTTCGTGAGAGGTGAGTTGGAAACGAAGGGAAAGAAACAAAATTAAATGTCATGATTCATCAACAGCTTTTCTGTAGTACGAGCGCAACTTTAGTAATAATGAAGGTCTCATTTACAAATGATTTGATCAATACAAGGACGCAATCATGGTGTGTACGTCGGGACAGGGTGTCAAACATTCAAGGGGAAACGGGGATAAATAAGATACCAAATAGCAAAAGAACCAGTGAAAATGTTTGTACCTCATTTTGAATTGCTTAGAGTTGTTGGATCAGAGACTAAATACATGGTCAATATTTGATGCAGTAAATCAACCAAGTCAACCTTAGCGCATATAGTCTGGTTTGGAAAAAAAAAATTCACATCGAGCGTGCATTCGATAAGTAGTTCATCAAAATTTTATAGTGACGCCAGAGTAGTTAAAGCTATAATAATCGTTTTTGGTGGACACGTTCTTTTTTTTTATTGCCCCTTTTCAGCCTTTTTCCCTTTTTGTGTTGTACAAGGGTGTGAGTTTCTTTGCTTGAATTGCAAAACTTAGCATCCTGAACCTAATCTACTTTACGCACGCTCATTTCTTCAAGAAAAGAAGAACAAAGGGTACAAACATCACCAAACGGAGCAGAGATCCTCCAACCTTTGCCTAAAAGCTTCTAGTGGATTAGTTGAACTTTTTCTATGTGGATATTAGTTGACACTTGACAGTTGAGAGAGGAGGGGCGGCTACAAAATTCTGTATCAGCTCCCGTCACCCCAAACCCCCAATATCTTAACAAGATACCCGAGCCCTCCATTTGGTGAAATACTGACTTGCACAAATTATTGGGCGCTTGGCGCGAGTTGGACTTTCTCATTATAAACCATTGTGCCAGCCTCTGTTTTTTTTTTCTATAGTGAAATATGCAGAGTTCCTATCCATCTCGAAAAGAAATATTTTCTCAGTTCACAATTGCAGCGTATCTCTTTCCACAAGATACAGGTATCTCTTGCATTAATAACTCAAATAGCTTGCTTTGGGATATGCATGGTACAAAGTCTTAATGCACAGCACAACGTTGCAAAAGTTAACCAATTCCACCTATAGCAATATTTCTCTTGGTATCAATTTTGCAACCACTTTAGAGGTTCAACCTAGAGTTCAATTAAAAAAATATAGGCTTTTAATATATGACTCACAAGTATTAATATTTTCAAGCGCAAAGATGTCTCAAGAAATCACCAAACCTAGACCGTAAGAAACCAAATATGTCCGCACAACTTACGATCCATTTCATTGTAACAAAATATCTCATACAATAAAAGGATTTCCTCGCAACATTTTTTTTTCTTTTTGCTAACAACCGTTGTCTTTTTTGAAATTAAGCTAACAACCGTTGTTGCTCTTTTCAAATTGGGTATAACACATAGCCCTGAAAGGTTGAGATTTACTTCTTCGATGGGCCCATCCTCGAGAGAGGAGGGAGGAGCTGGTTGATTGTACCAATAGCATGAGGAGACCACGCCCAAACAAGACCAACAGGACGGCGTGATAAAATGAAGAGCGAGAGAGGAGGGGCGCTTCTCTAGGCAGTGGTGAGGTGAGAGGCATGTGACTGTCTTCACTCACTTCGCCAAGAAGTCACGCACCAAACGCCACCAAGAAGGCGAGAACGCAGCCCGTCCCGTCCCTCCCTCCCCCTCCCCGTACCGTCTCTTCGCCCGCTCCTCCCCTGGTTCTCCCCTTCTCTGGGCTCGGAGAATCGGAGAGAGGCGCGCGCAGCCATGGCGTCCAGCGCCTCCCGGTTCATCAAGTGCGTCACGGTCGGCGACGGAGCCGTGGGCAAGACCTGCATGCTCATCTGCTACACCAGCAACAAGTTCCCCACTGTGAGCATTTCTTTCTCCCCCCTTTCTCTCTATCCGACTATCCCAGCTTTGTCCGACAAAAGAGATGTTGGTTGAGTTCTCGTGAAGTTTGGAGCTTTCATTCCAAGCCATGATTTTCTCTGTATTTTTGCTGATTTTGTTTTCTTGAGGACCGTGTGCTGTGGAAACGCCCGAACTTTCTCAGTTTTACTTCGGGTTGCTTTCTTGACTCCTGTACTGGATTATTCCGTTGACCTCTACGAGAAATTTTCGATTATGTGTCACTGATTCATAAAATTTGTGTTGCGCAGGACTACATACCTACGGTGTTCGACAATTTCAGCGCAAACGTAGTTGTGGATAGCACCACGGTGAACTTGGGCCTTTGGGATACTGCGGGTAATTTTGAGCGATCTTATATTACCTGTGAATTCTATGTTTTGTTCTACTCCTACTTCAACAGTTCAACAGGAAATCGCAGTTCAAGTTTGCTTTGAGAGGATTCTTTGGATGATTTGAAGCTCACATGCTCAGTTGCCCACATCCTTTGCAGGGCAGGAGGATTACAACCGACTGAGGCCTCTAAGCTACCGTGGTGCTGATGTCTTTGTGCTTGCCTTCTCACTTGTGAGCCGAGCTAGCTATGAGAATATCATGAAGAAGGTGCTGAAATGCACTATCTTGGTTTCTTACTGTCTTAAACTTGTCATAACTGTTCATGGTTTCGATTTTTCTAGATATTTGAATGTTTATTCTTTGTTCTTTCCTCTTCAGTGGATACCAGAGCTTCAGCATTATGCACCTGGGGTGCCCGTTGTGTTGGTAGGCACAAAATTGGGTGAGTTCTGTTGACAACAAGAGACTTTTATTTCACATATTGGATATAGTTGGGCGTCTTTGGTTTATTATAGTCTGGTTATTTCACACACTGTTTGAGTTAGTTTAGTTTTGGCTCTACTGATTACAAATCTATGGCAAATTTGGAGAGAGAAAAAAACAACTTCATGGTTTGTATAATTGCCAACCAAACAGTTGATAAGGAACTGATCACAAATCTATATTTCTATTGCAACTTAGTAAACGTGGAAAGCTTTAAGTTATTTTTGGTAGTGCATGAAATGTTGTGTTTGTTTAATAAATTAACGCTTTGGTACCATTAAATATGGACATTTAAGGTTTTAACGTAGCGCAAAAAAGATAACCCTAACTTTTGTTAATTCATGAACTAGCTGCTTTTTACAATTTCTATTCCTGTCAATGCTCATCCAGTTACAATTTCTATTCCAGTCAATACTTCTATCAGGGAGACCTTGTTTACTATCATCCTTTTTTTCTAGAAAACATAGTAGTTTCTGGTTTCTGCGAGTTTACTATCATCTTATCTTGATGTTGCAAGAACATTCCTTATGGAGTGGTTTAAATATTTGCAAAACATGATGTTATTTACAGATCTTCGTGAAGACAAGCACTACTTGATGGATCATCCTGGGTTGGTGCCTGTTACCACAGTGCAGGTAGATATCTCCAGCATCTGCTAAAAATCATAGGTTAATGCATTCTTTCTTAATAAAAATTGTGACCTTGCAGGGAGAGGAACTTCGTAGACAAATCGGTGCTATGTATTACATAGAGTGCAGCTCCAAGACACAGCAGGTAAACACATAAAGTTGTTGTAAGGGAACCATGTGCCCTTACACTAGTATTTTTTGTTTCTTTGTATTATGAAATCTTGTAACTCGCAGTTGCATCCTAGACAATTTGCTAACTTTGGAATATTTTACTGACATGTAGAATGTCAAAGCTGTGTTTGATGCTGCCATCAAGGTAGTAATCCAGCCTCCAACTAAACTAAGAGAAAAGAAGAAAAAGAAATCACGCAAAGGATGTTCAATGCTGTAAGTAAACATGTCATTTGTTACCATTCCTTATCTGCATGAAAGCAGTGTAGCCTGCTGAAATGGATGTCATTGTCATTCTTTTTTAATATAGGTTGTTTTAATATAGGTTGCAAAAAGTATTTCTTATTGCTCCCAGAATCATTAGCATGATGATAAGATGTTTTTCCATAGTAACTGCCTAGAATCAAAATTTGTCATTTGAGAGGAGTGTAGTCGTTTACTAGTTAGTAGTCTTTCTTTAAATTTATTAGTATTTTCTTGAGGTGAATTATATTTTCTAGTACATCTTTTACTGAGGATCAGTGGGAGCTGAATTTGTCCACTGAATGTGCAAACACATGTACTCTTGATCCATAGCAACTATAGCAGTATACCAGGACTAGCATTGAAATTGATTTGTGTGCTCTGCTTGGTATTCTATGGCTTTGTAGCTCTGTGATCTTGCATTGCTTGATGTTGCTTTTAAGAAACATTGTTATTATCTAAGTTTACTTACTCTTAAATGTACAGATGTGAAAGAAACATACTAGATTCCTTGCTGATGTGGTTTGCACTTTTTAACACCAAATTCATTGTATTACAATTGCAGGGATATTTTCTGTGGAAGAAAAATGCTATGCTTCAAATCCTGAATGATTGAAGAGGGTCTTATACATGAAGGAATATCATGAGCGTGACCACAAATTTCAGAAGCTTAAAATCTGAATGTGCCTGTTGCACATGTGTATATTTGCACCTTTGGTTATTAATCACTAGAGGTAGATGGTTTAAACTAGTCTGCTTAAGCGCTGTGCACTGCAGGTATGGTTAGCTCTCTAAATTAGGCAGTTCGACAGAGGCCAAAGAGACAATGAAATTTTGTTCTTTCATGGCAAAGTCGCAGCTTTTGTGAATCTGATCTCATTGTATTATCTGTTAGCTTATCCCATGATTCCATATCAGAATCTATTGCATTCGAGATTTTGCTTGTCTTGAGCGTATGATATTCTAGTCGTGGTTGAAACTAATCGCAGCCAGACTTTCAAGCTGATTGTCGAATTTTTTTAGATATATTGTTCAAGTGTCATTGCAGTGTGTCTAGGCATTTAGGCTTATTCTGGTATCGATTGATGGTTGTAGTTGTAGCAATGCGGTGAGTATGCTTGACATTTGGCCGTTTTCCAACAGCTTTATCTGTACATAACTTCATGGCAAGGCAAGACTGAGTCTGACCAGTTTCCTTGGGTACCGGCTGTCATTACTCATTACACAAGGTGAGGAAGACGTCGGCGTGGTCAATGCGTAGTCGCCATCGCACAAGTCAACAACTGCAACCACGTACCCACACCTGCTACTCCGTGGACCGTGGTTATAGGATACGAGCAAAGGAGCACCCTCGCGGTGGCAGTGGTGCTGCCGCGGCCAAAGATACTAGGAAGGATTGCACGCTAACGCAGCGCCTGTTATAGATTACACATATATAACTCGCAACGCCTGTTATAGATTACACATATATAACTATTTGTTATTACTATGGGTGGTTCTAGATTCTTTATATTATTTAGTTTTGGTGATCAGCAATAATATACACGCTATAGGTAATGTGCACAGAAGGTAGGCATGGTGTAGGGATCATAGATAGTGATGGTTCATTCTGGCATGACCCTTCGACAAGTTTAGATGGTGGCAAGACAGATGTTCTCGACCACAGAGAGTGTGCCCGTGTTGACACAAAATGCGCACCTATGAAGGCCTTCTTCTGTCGTTGCGCTAGAGTTCCTGGGAATTGAGTTCCGGAGCGACGCGTTGTGACATTGGTGGCCTGCTAGCCGGCGACAACAAAGAGAACGGAGAGGACAACCTGAGAGGACGAACTACGGTCGCAAACGCATCCAAAAAACGGTGGCAATGGATTTCACACGTGAAGTTGATGAGCACGAGGAGGCTGGTGGCTCCTTCCACGCGGCAACGGCGCCACCTCTGATCCGGGTAGGGGCTTGAGCAGAGGATACAAAAGGCGAGTTGGCACGTAAGGGAGAAATTTAGTAGCTGAGGAGCGCAATGTTTGTGTCCTATCCTCAACTTCGTGGGGAAGGCAATGACGGCTCTCTAATACGCAAGGGGCACTACTATTGCATTTGCCAATGATACAAAATATTAATACGTAACGATCGAGCAATTGTGTAATAGCGCTAGAAGCCTGGAACAACGTGGCAAGCGAGGACACACCGACTCTCGATGGTCTCGCTTTTTTTCAGCGACATGGATGTACCTATTTCTTCTGAAGACAATGCTGAAATACCGTGACGCTCATATGCAAAACACAATGTTAAAAGTCTGAAACCACGTGACAAATGAGGATACACTAACTATAGATGGAAACGATTTCTTTTAGCGACATAGATGTACTTATTTTTTTAAAAAAACAAAATTGTGCTTCTCTTGAAAAAAAGAAAAAGAAAGAAAAAAATGCTACAGTGCTTGAATCGCTGGGAGGACCAATCCTCCCAGCGATATAGAGTTACTTATGTATCATAAAGACACCATGGAATGGAGTAATGTCTTTGTCATAAGCTCGTGCTTGTTTGATGGTTTCATCTGATTCTCAATGAAAACTGATTTTTTTGATAAAAGTAATTTTGTGGTTGAAAATGATTCTTTTTTATTCTTTAGCATAGGTAGGAGAATCATTTCACATAAGGAGGTGTTTAGTTGGAAGAGAGGGTGAAAAGTACTGTTGCTACGGAAGGGTGCATAGATATATAAATAAACTGACACGGTTTTGCAGGATTGATAACATTTCATGAAAAGGGAGGAATAAACACAGGTTAAGTAACAGAAGCTAGTCTTTTGAGCTCTCAACTTTTTACTTCATTTCGGAGAATTACTCTACAAAATCATAGAATCACTTCTTTTGAAAAACGGTTGGCAGAGCTCTTGCCGTATTCAGCCAAGAATCAGCTCTGACAAACACAAAGCATTTGCAGATGTTTGGAAGTTGAGAGAAAACCACCTTTCTATTACCTTCGGCTTCTGGTTTATTTTTTCCCAACAACATCGGAGTGCTTCTAGGCCGAAGCTGTTTTTTGTCGAAGCCCAGAGCGTAGCATCTTGTAACGGGCTGGGCCCGTAAGAAATACGACGTAGGACTGGGCCCTGAACTGTTAGGCCCATCTTCTCCACAGCGGGCCGTAGAAGTTCCCTGCTTCCCAGGATTTTTTTTACTGGCTCTCGCGCGTCACGCCGTCACCCGGAGTGCTCGCCGAATTCCCGAAACCCCACGCAGCTCCTTGTCCGCCTCCACCCCCATCGACCACCGAGCGGCGGCGGCGGCATGGAGGCCGGCGGCGAGGAGTTTGCGATCGGCGTGGTGATCTCCGCGAAGACCACCCTCGGGGAGGAGTTCGAGGGCCAGATCGTCGCCTTCGACCGCCCATCCAACCTCCTCGTCATCCATATCCTTCTCAAATCGCTCGCGTTCCTCGCCCCACATCTGGCCGCCTCCATGCCCTTTACTTACCCGTCCCGCTGTTCGTATTGTGCGAGTTGTTTGTTTTGTTTTCCATGACGGCTTAGATCACAGGAAGGCGTGGGGAGGGCGGAGAGGGGGGAGCGGCGGAACGTGCGGGTGCTCAAGGCGAACTACATCCGGGAGTTCTCCGTGGTCAGCAAGGGTGACGACCCACTCGATCCTGCCGGCTGCATGCTCGACCTCGACGCGATTTATGCCCGGGAGGAGGCGGCACTCAGGTGAGCGAATCGCTGTGATTTAGGCATAATATGCCGATTTGGGCTGCTTATGTGTAAGCTGCTGTTATGAGTGAATCGTTCGTCTTGGGGAAACAAGTACTAATTGGCATTTAGTTTTCCCAAAACTAGCTAGTGTAAATGTGAACTCATGTCAGAGCATAGCAAGGCAAACAGTTTTCCATGGGTGGCCTAAATCCACTATCGGTGCAGCTGTGCTTCGTAGTCAGATCTGACTCTTTTAGCTGGCGAAAGCGATAAATTATTTTGATGTTGAAGCATCAACGATAGTATTAATGCATAATTGTAGTGAGTAAAGGGGGAGCCAGTATGTGCGTGGAGATAAGGGGGCTGTTTGTGTGGGTTTGCAGATCCTGGCCTTTCATCATTAGAAGAAAGGGCTGCGTCAAGATATGTCAACTAAGAAAATGACGAAACATATTGAATATGTTTTTTCTTAATAGACATGTGGTAGTAGAGATTGAATTTAGCAACCAAGGAAAATGTTCTATATCTCGTAAAAGATGCATGCTTGTGGGCTTCATGATCTGGTCAGATTTGTGTTTCCTTTGTTGGCAACTAATGTTAGCAGAGATCAAACTGGCCAACTGAAGGCTTTAGTGCAGAGTTTTCATCCACAACAAGTGCCTAGGTATGAAGAGCGGACAATTGGCCTTTCCAGATTAGCGAAAAGAAGCAAAGGATACGAATGATAGTTTGTCTATTTCTAGGTTATAGTCATGCTGTGTAGGTCTAGTAGGAGTAACTGATGTCGTTTTGATTGGAAGCTGGGGTTCCTACTAGGGTTTTCGATGGGTTTTCAAGTTAATCAGGAAATATTTTGGGGATGTAATAACCAAAGCAGCTCGCTGTTTGCGTAGTTTTAGCGTTTATATTGGTAGTCCCGTAGACCATGGATATTTGGATTCACTCAGAACTTTGTAATTTCTTTACCTTGGTATAAAATGAAGTTTGGAATACCCTGTTATGGGAAAAAAGGATTGGCCAATCGTGTAACTTGCATAACATAGTGCATATAACATTTATGATTTATAAAGCACTGAAGATGGTTTTTGTTCATATTTGTATCAATTAGGCCTGCATGGTTTGTTCTTTTGTTCTGATTATTAATAGCATCTTCCTTGGAACTCATGCAACATGTAACTGCCCTGGGAAAAAAGAGAAAAAAAAAACTGCTAAGCTTGCATTTTCTGAGGAAGTGAGGTCTCTAAATTATACTCTGTATATTTTCTTTTGTCCCACTCCAGTGTACTATTAGGCTTAAGACGTTTGTATGCTCTGAATGCAATCATGGTGATCTAAGTTATGAAGTAAGGTAGGTTCTACTTTGGTGAGGAGACTTTTGGTTCTAGTTTCACCTGTCAGCATTTTTCTTCTGCTATTGTCTTGATGAAGACTTGATACCCAAAATTAGGCTACTAACTTTCGGAGGTTTGTGAGCCGACTGAAGCTACCATTCATAAGGATGCTTAATTTCCCTGTCACTGTTTTAATTGTAGAAGTTTATTAGAGGTTAATGTGTTTGACTAGCCATTTGTATGGACTGTGGATTCATTATTACCATCCAATGAACATGGTTATTTTATCTTTCATGCCATTATTTTCTTCTCTGCCAATTCTCTTCTCACACATGTGATGATTTGCAGACAAGCAGAGATTGAAGCCGAGAGAATTGGTGTTGGTGTCACCCCAGAAGCTCAAAGTATATTCGATGCACTGTCCAAGACGTAAGTTAAACCTCTACTTATTTTGCATTTTAGAATATTCTATACCAAATTAGACCATACATCGTTGTTTATTCTCTATACTGTTTTTTTAATGTTTGTCACTGCAACTATATTTTTTGGTCTCTGTATGCGCGCTTGATAATAAACCCTTTGATACTTTCGCAAGTTTACATAGAACTCAATACTCCATAGGTATAACCTAAACCAACTCTGTTCACTGGAAACTTAAAAAAGAAGATTTTTTTTTTCTCAGAATGAATAGGGTAGGATAATTGGATTAGTATCAAGTCATACCCTTGATAAATGTTCAATTATGGCAAGACATGGTGTTTGTGTAAGGATATGAAAATGTGAGTTTTCTGTACACTTGAGGAGATCGCAGCTCCTTTTTTCTCATGAAAATGTGAGTTTTCTGTACAATGCTATCTCCCTTGGAGACTAGGTGTACATTACTTCCCTATATGACATCTGGCAGTAAGTTTTACGTATGCTACGTTTACACGGATAACAGATTATTTTGTTCTATTCCATCAGGCTTCCAGTTCAGTGGGACAAGACTGACATTGTTGTAATGAAGGAGGTTCGTGTCCGCAGTCCATACCTGCCTGAAAATGTTAGCGGAGGAACAGCTGCAGCAAATGAACGTGTTAAGAAAGTGGTAAATACTTGGTCAATGTTCATATTTTTTGTTATTCACAAAAAATCTTCATATTTTTACACAACTGAAACCAGTAAACTGAACAATTCTTAATCACTCTTCTGTGTTTGGGTGTGCTTGTTTCTTGCAGATTGACTTTGAAAGGAAAAGATTACATGCCCGTGTACCTGGTCAATTCTCTTAACTTACAAGGCTTGACTAATTTTTTCATTAACCCCCCGTGTTGTATCTCTAATACTGCAGCCACTTTTCTTATTTTCCTCGAAGGACTTCTTTTATAAAAATGTTTCAGCAAAAATCCTTGTCATAATAATCAATCTACGAGCGAGCTGTGTACTCCTCGAGTAGGTGGGACCATTTGAATGGATTATAACACATCGCACTGTACTCCTCGAGTAGTTTGGGTTGAGGCAGCACGAGCCGATGACACTGAAACAAGGGGACTAGCAAAAGAAGGGTGTGAAATTTCATCCACCAGACTTTATTCTTTTACCCGGCATCATCCATTCTTACGAAATCAGTTCTCAGTTACAGAACGTAGGCGCAACCATGTGACTCTTTGCATGTTGAGACAGTCTTGCGATACGGTGCGTTGATACTGTCAGCGCAAGCCCACTCGCTCAGAATCGGCCGTGCGTACGGAGTTCATTCATGGATGTTGTAATGTAACCGAGTTTTGGCGAGTTCAGCGCAAGCCCACTCGCTCAGATTGGCGAGTTTTGTTTCTGGATTTTATCGCACTTTTTTTTAACAGATTCTGCAATAGTATCGCCTGGCAGACTACTTCCTCAGTTCCTCGCCCTTTCAAAACTGGTACTATGCGCTATCAATGGGATTGGGATCCACTGTCAGTGCTTTCAGCCTTTCAATTAGCGTTTTGTCTGCACGTAGAGTACTTGTACTGAACTACTGATATGGCTTTATTTCGAGTGAGAAACATGTCGGAGCAGCAGTGTTAATAAATGTGAGACGTGGCAGCCATTGCGCATTTTGTCCCCGTCCGTGACTTCTTCATATCACGAACCCATACACAAAATCTACATGGATTCACAAGCAATAAATACGCAAAGCCCAGCAGCACGAGTGAAATCCATGCGTGGAGATATGCATTTATTTCATCCCTGTAAATTCCATGCACTTGCGACCGTCACGTCTGTGACCAGTGCTCCCACAGTCCCACATGCTTCCGCTTGTACGCATGCGAGAACTTCTCCCCCACCCACATGCCAATTGCCTCATTGATCGTTCGGGATAAGCAAATCTGAAATCCCCAGATGGCGAGGCCCATGCATTTCCTCCTCGTGGCCGGCGAGAACTCGAGATCCCCATGGCCATCACCACACCCCTTTTCTTCTAATTTAATGCAAGATCACAACGAACCACATGCAAAGGTGTTGTTCTAGAAGGGCCATGCACTTCAATAGGATCCCTTGGTGATTAGTATGAGCGAGTATCCTGGACAAAGCCAAAGGCCGCCGTAGCATCCAGCTTAGCTAAACAAGGGCCTCTGCAAAACAGTGTCAGCGCGTGTCATCCTTGCTGGCTGCATGCCCTGCTGCCCCGGCCCGTGACTAATCATGCTCGCGGGGGGTAAGATAACACCAGCAGAAAAAGGGCAAAAACTCTGCGCTGCCGAAGCGCAAAACGAAGAGGGGCGCAGTGGAACACAATGATAGGGAATGGTACGGCTACCCAACTTTGCGTACAGGTCAAAAGCACCCCCCCCCCCCCCCCCTGCCCGCTTCTGTTCAGTGTTCACCTCCCGGCTCGGAACGAGACACAGAAAAGGCAAAAAACACCCGCTCTTCGGCCAGTGCCTACTCCCCCCCCCCCCCCCCTGCTACGCAAAAAACAGTAACCGCCCACAATAATTTCACACAGACGCAGCGCCGCAGCGGCAGCAGCTCTCCTCTCTCCCCAATGCCCAAACCAAAAAAAGTGTGTGTGCTCCAGTGCCCCCACTAGCCCGCTCTACCACGCCATCGCGCCAGTACAAAGCCAGCGTCCCAGCCGGTGAAAAGGCCGCCTCTTCCTTCACGCATAATCCACCGCCGCTACGTTCCCAACGCCCAGAAAACCCAGAACGCGCAGCCAACGCCACGCGACCACAGGGGAGAAAAACGGACCGAACGGAAGCGGCGGACACGGCCACACGGGAGACGTGAACGAAACCTGAGAATGTGGTCAAATCCGCCGTGCGGAAAAACCCCCAGTTTCGTCGCAAACTCGCCCGGCAATCCGAGGAAAAACGGGGCTCCAGTCCAGCCAGCCGTTCGCCCGCGGCAGCGGGGCGTGGCCGTGCTGCTGGCTTGGCTCGTGCCGTGCTGGCCGCCGAGACCGGAGCGAAGGCCAGACCGCCAGAGCGCCCCCACCGCGCCGCGGAAGGCAGCAGGAGAGATTCGCACGGCTCGCTCGCGCACACACGCAAAACAACGCCCGCATAAATGCGGTTTTGGAGCCGTGCGGGCGGGGCGTGAACTCTGAACTGTCCTCCAGTCGTCCTCCCGCAGCCGCAGAGAGAGAGGGGAGAGGGAGCGGAGGACGGGACGACGACGACGACCCGCACAAAACAACCGTCCCCTCCCTGCCCCTGATCCCGCACACCCTGCAGCGCCCGAACGCTCGCTTTTTTGACCGCGTCCGCCTCGCCCTCTGCTACGGCTCTATACTCTACCCCCTCCCCCTCTCTCTCTCCGTCTCTCACCCTCCCCTCTGATCCAGTGCCACTACAATACTCTTACTGCCGCTCCGCGCTCGCGCACGCACACCACTACTCGCGCACCACGCCACCGCTGCTTCCTCGCGCTCGCATTGCGGGAAGGGGAGCGGTGCGAGCCCCCGTGCGGTGTGCGTGATCTGGGAGGCGCGGCGGGATGGCCGGGGGAGGAGGCGGAGGCGGCGGGGCGGCGCCGAAGCAGGACGACCTCACGCCGCACCCCGTCAAGGACCAGCTACCGGGGGTCTCCTACTGCATCACCAGCCCTCCTCCGTGGCGTGAGTTCCCCACTTCCCTAGCTTCCTTCTCGGCTCCGGCGAGACGAATGTTTTTTTTTTCCTCGTTCGGTTGCCGGCTCCGCTGTCGCACGTCGCTGTTGGGGAGCAACAAACTCTCCGTGGCGCGGGGGGGAGCGCGGAATTTCGACGGGGGTTTGTTTGGTCCCGGCCGGTAGGACGTTGGTTGCGATAGCTATAGGGCGATGCGCTGCTGCTGCTGCTGCTGCCAACCACGGACGTCGCAGTTCCGCGCGTCCTTGTCGAGAGCCAGTGGCGTCGGTGCGGTGTGGCCTCCAGCGCCCTCCCTCGACGACGCCTCGTTGCCTCGCGCTTGGGGTCGTTGAGTGGGTTTTGCGGGGGATTTGGGAGATCTGCCTGAGCTTTCCCCGTCTCAATCCCGTCCCATATACTACTCAAAAGTAGTTCGCCTTTCCGTCCCGCGGCTCTAGTTGTTTAATCTGATGCTCGTGGTTCGCTTCTGCGAAAGCTTTGACCCATGTTGTTGCTAGTTGCGTATATCCACCAAATGGGCTTTCGAAGGAATCGTCGAAAGGAGGGGTTTTGTGTTGCCCTTATGCTCAAGTTGCACACAACTCCCGAATCTGGGGTTCTGGTTCGCTGTCACCTTGATTGTTGGCACTGGTATATTCCTAGGACTGAGACTTCTCAGTTGTATTGATGGAATATTCATCAAATCTAGTGCTGGCTTAAGAGTTCTATCCAGTAATTTTGGTGTTAATTAACTCTGGCGTTGACTCTTTTCAGTCTTAGGCACATGCTCCCCAGGACCCTTTTGGTTAGTATATCGTGGCTAATCCATCTTTAGTTCGTGGGTAGTGTGTAGTGTATCATTGAATTGGTAAACACTATGTCAGTGGCTAGTAGCCAGCTCCCAATCTGACTTTGGCATTAATATGTCGCTGTCACTTTGAGTTGCATTGATTCTCTGCATTATTGAGCTGGAGTTTTGCATGAACTGATGCTTTTGGTCTTACAGCTAGCTAACCGCCGTGTTGTCGTGATGTTTGTTGTGGATGTAACGCTTGATTTGGCATCGTTCCTTTAAAATCCCACTATCACCTTTTATGGTGCGTAGTGTGTTATTGCGCATTGCTATAATTTTGTACCTAGTGGCTTGAGTTTGAATGCTAACAAAGAGTTGTCATGATGCCGTTACTGATGTAACGCTTGATTTGGCTGTGTCACTTTAAGATCCCACTATCACCATTTATGGCATGCAGTGTGTTATTGCACAATGATATAATTTTGTACCTACTGGCTTGAGTTTCTCCATGGCTGGAGGGGATGAAAGGCACTGGCATTTTTGGAAGGAAAAAAAAGGCGATCTGTTTGTTGCATACCATAACGTTCTCCATTTTTTTTTTCAATTTTGGTGCTTAACCTTGATTTCATATATTCTCTTGGATTAGCTTCTTGCTCTTTTCGAACATAGTTGACCATGGTATACCCATGATGCTGTTCTGCCCATGCTTGTGCTATTCAAAAGATTGATATGATATTATTTTGAGGAACTTTTTGGGTTTAACTAACTTGGTACTATGGATTGTCTGCAATGCAGCTGAGGCCGTTCTTCTTGGGTTCCAGCATTATCTGGTCATGTTGGGTACCACTGTGATCATACCAACCGCACTAGTTCCACAAATGGGAGGAAACAATGTGAGATTTCAAACTTAACTGTTCATGTTTGCGTTGGTCTCAAGCTGTCAATCGATTATTGACAGTTCCTTCTTATGTTAGGAGGACAAGGCAGTGGTTATCCAGACATTGCTATTCGTGGCGGGGATCAACACCCTCCTACAGAGTTTCTTCGGTACCAGGCTGCCTGCAGTGATTGGGGGGTCATACACTTTTGTTATGCCTACCATCTCGATCATCCTTGCTGGACGTTACGCCAGTGAACCTAATCCACACACTGTATGTTGAAAGTACTACAATCTACTTGCTTTCTGGTCTTAGTTGTGTAGACCTGGACCTGATATTACCTGTTATTTTGTGTAGAAATTTCTTCGCATCATGCGTGGAACACAAGGTGCATTGATTGTTGCTTCAGCCTTACAGATTATAGTTGGCTTCAGCGGCCTTTGGCGTAATGTTGCCAGGTAGGAAGGTGTACAATTTAGTAACTGTATTTCTAATTTCAGTGTCTGCTCCAGAGATACTCAAGCAAGAAAGATCTTGCAGAAGAGATGTGTTACTCTTGTCTCACATGATATTGATGTACTGGTTTTGTTTTAGGTACCTGAGTCCACTTTCAGCTGCTCCTTTGGTGGCACTAGTTGGCTTTGGACTCTATGAGCTAGGTTTTCCCTCGGTAAGATTTGATAATTGTGTTTTTAACTTTTTATTCACTATTCATTCAACGATATGGCTCATGCTTGAACTATAAATACCCAGGTTGCCAAGTGTATTGAGATTGGTCTCCCTGAACTCATCCTACTGGTGATCTTTGCAATGGTATGATTGGGTTTCTATACATGTGCTCATTGCCCCACATTGCTAGCAAGCAGGCACTTTTCGTGTCATCCAACTGCCATTTTCCTTTCTGTTCGATTTTTTGCAGTACCTGCCACACACTGTACACATGCTGAAGTCTATCTTCGACCGATTCGCTGTCCTGTTCACTATCCCCATAGTGTGGCTCTATGCATATCTTCTCACTGTTGGAGGAGCATACAGGAATGCGCCGCCAAAGACTCAATTTCATTGCCGCACTGACCGTTCTGGATTAATTGGTGGCGCACCCTGGTACTGTTTACAGTTCTGAAGATACCATTGTTCTTTTGTTACTATCCTTGCTGTCAAAATGTGTTGTTAGTTCCCTAACTTTTTCACAAATGAAATGGCAGGATAAGAGTGCCATATCCCTTTCAGTGGGGTGCTCCGACTTTTGATGCAGGTGAAGCTTTTGCTATGATGGCTGCATCATTTGTTGCTCTCGTGGAGGTTTGGCTCCATGCTCACAAAACAATTTTTCCTGCGCATTATTGCAATATGTGGGTTTAATGGTGATACAATGATCTCACTAACTGGTACTCTTATGTCTGTAGTCTACTGGGGCATTCATTGCTGTTTCTAGGTATGCTAGTGCCACACCAATCCCACCCTCTGTTCTTAGCCGTGGCATTGGCTGGCAGGTACATGTTTTCTTCCCGTCCACCATATGTTCAAATTTTACTAGGTAATTGCAAATCTGAACTCACTTGGAACATGTAACTGTTCTTGCTTTAGGGCATTGGCATTCTTCTGGATGGGCTATTTGGGACTGGAAATGGGTCTTCTGTATCAGTGTAAGCACCACAGTTCATTTTTAAGGAATGCATCTCATCTCCATTCTGGTAGAATTATTCTCTTTAAGGAATAAATCTAATTTGGTTTTGATACAACGATTATTTCCTTCTCTGCAGTGAAAATGCCGGATTGCTAGCTTTGACACGTGTTGGTAGCCGAAGGGTGGTGCAGATATCAGCTGGTTTCATGATATTCTTTTCTATTCTGGGTAAGTTCGCTTGCCATGAAACTACTATTTGATTCTTTACCAAATACTTGAGATAGCAAAATTAGGCCTTTTTAACCAACCAACTCATCTGATGGAACTTTGAAATTGGTCTGGTTTTGTTTGTACCATGCGCCTGCTATAACTGTAGTTATTGAATGGGGACCTTTTTTTCTTCATGGCCATTAAGATGATGGTGCATACTATATTGATAGTTGATTGGGTCCATTTGGAAGTTTCAAGTGAAACTCGGACTCCACATCAGGTCTAGAACAAGGTCTGTCTATAGGAGATATTTTGTAGTAGTTTTCTGAAGAAACTGAACTGTGATGAAAACAAAAAATAATAACGTATGCACCTACTTGACCCCAAAGTTGAAAACTTATGCTTAAATATTTTATTTCAAGGCATTTAATGGGACCATCATCATTGCAACTTGCTAGGCTGTCATCTATCTTTTGTTTACTGTGGTAAACCAATCAGTAGCTTGTGTAGTGCTGACTTCTTAGATGCCTAATTATACTGTATCTATAACTACAGAATACTGCCTTGAGTCTGCCAATTGCCTGCCCGTGAAGCGTGATAGGTCATGATTTCCCATTTTTAAAACTAGAAACTGCGATTCTAACAGTAACTTGATGGAATATGATGGTCAATTAATCTAGTTCTAAATTTTTGCATGTAGTACTACAATGGACATTGATATTAGCACATGTAAAAAAGCAAGTATAGTAATATTAATTTATTCAACATTGTCCAAAGGAGAATCGAGCTATTTTGAAAATGCATTGTGCAGTTCTGTTAATTCTCTCTTGTTCCGTGCGTGGTTCATTCAGTAATTAGCACCAATTATGTTTATACTTTAGAACACTTCATTCCTACTTATTCTTAAATTGGAGTTCAGTGGAAATTACCTAGCATCTGCATTGCAATTTTGCATGCCTTGGCCGCCTGGCCACCTCTGAACATAAATACTTGCGTTCTAATTAATCAATGGGTCATTTTGACTGCCCAGGCAAATTTGGAGCTGTGTTTGCATCAATACCTGCACCCATCTTTGCAGCCCTGTATTGTATCTTCTTTGCATATGCTGGTGAGTGGAAATCTTCGGTGGACTTATGTTTGTTGTTTTATTTTGAATTATAAGGATTGATGCATCAGATATATGTGTATTTGTGATCAATTGTGTTGGTAATCTGCCAACAGGTTCTGCTGGGCTTGGCTTCCTTCAGTTCTGTAACCTCAACAGCTTTAGGACCAAGTTCATCCTTGGGTTCTCAGTTTTCATGGGCCTTTCAGTTCCACAATACTTCAATGAGTACACATCTGTTGCTGGTTATGGTCCTGTCCACACACATTCAAGATGGGTATGCAACAGCACAGCCTTTTACATATCTTACTGTTATGTGGAGTGGAACTAATCATTTTTCTTGTCTAAATCTTACAGTTCAATGACATGATAAATGTGCTATTCTCGTCCAAGGCATTTGTTGCTGGCTTTGTTGCATATCTGCTGGACAACACTATTCACAGGCATGAAAGTTCTGTCAGAAGAGACCGAGGGTACCATTGGTGGGATAAATTCCGGTCTTACAGGACCGACACAAGAAGTGAGGAGTTCTACTCCCTGCCATTCAACCTGAACAAGTTCTTCCCATCTGTCTGAGTATGCTGCGGTTAGTGTGAGATACTCTCCCTGCTCTGAAGTCTGAACTGTGTATCCCCCCTATTCTCCGGCAGTGGCGCTGTTGGTCTTAATGTTCTTGGTATATGGAAATCTTATGCTCTTGAAAGATGCAAAGTCCTACGGCACAAACAGAAAGTTCCAGTAGCACACTGCAATTGCCTTCTCGATGTTAAGTTGCTATCATCTTATAGTAGGAAATTTTGGTTGCCCATTTGCGGTGGAGAATGGCATGTTAGACTTGTTAGTTCAAACATGTTACTGTAAAATCTCATCCACAAACGAGATTAACAGGTTGACAGTGCCATTGTTGTGCACTATGCTAATATTGTAGGGATCCACCACTGAATCTTCGGTAATGTTTAACTTTGGTGGTTACTAGTCTTTGTTATGTGTAGCATCTGGCTCCAGCGTAGCCTCTGCCGTGGAGTTATGATGTGGTTTTCTTCGAGGAACCAAATACCGTGTGCTGTTTCTTCTCAGTCAGTTCTCTCTTAGCAGTTGATGTTGGCTTTTAGATTTCTTCCCAAGCTAATTTGCTATTTTGGTTTGTACTGGTGCGCGCGGTGTAAAAACGAGGGGAACACCGAACACGACCCGAGTCGGAGTCCTGGTGCTCTTCCTATATACTATCGCGTACGGAGTATATCTTCAGAAGCTTGTGCTCCCTCTGTCTGTCTCGTCTCGCACTCTGAGGAGTCGGATCGCATAAAGAACACAGCGCGGGTATGAGTGTATGACTAGTTCTGACGCGGCAAAGAACTGCAGCGCCACGATGAAGTCTTCGGCGGCCGAACTCGAGTCGGGAGGGCAGGAAGGTGGTTGCCATGCCGATGATCTGTCCCCCCATGGAAGAGATCGACTCTTGGGGCGAGGGCGTGCCGCGCGAGATCAAAGCATGGAAGGCGAACAGGATGAAGAAGGTGGTGCGGAGGCTGGAGCAGTGGGAGATCGACGGCGCCATGACTCTGGAGGTCGATGACTACGGCAAGATGACTTCGAACCGGAAAGTGATACTAGAAGGGTGACAAGGCAAAGTGAATCTAATCCAAATCGGCGGTGCACTGTAACTTGCTCCCGTAGCCAACTTTTGCCTAGAAGAAGCAGAGAATTTATCTTTCTTTCTTGTGAAACTACGACGGCTGTAGTTTATCCTTTTTCAGTAATGCTTTCCGGGCTAAGCCTATGGTTTATTTCCTCATGCTCTCTCTGTTGGTCATGGTGTTTGTTTTCCCCATCTTATTTCTGAATCTTGCTATACTGAATCATCAACACCCAAAATAATTTTTTGTTTATCTGCTAGTTTTCTAAGCAAACGATCCTGTTGTCCTATTGCAAAATTAGAAATTGCTCGTGGAGTACTGGATTTGCCTGTTTTTAATTGGCGCCAGCTTCAACCTGACTAGGTTTTGTCCCGTTGCCGTTCAGTCAAGCAGAGCGCAAGATTCGGGCTCCCGGATCCTCAGTACACCTCTTCGTGACCTATATAAGCTCGGAATGTTTTCTTCTGTATTTTGGTAGTAACTCTTAGCACTAACACTGACAACCTGTGAATAGCCTCTCTGCTCTCTAGGTTTGTCTCTTTGTGAACATTATCTAGCTTGGAGGCTTGTTAAAATTCATCTAGCTTGCTATCGCATTTTTTCCTCTGAAAAAAAAATAAGCTCGTTTTTATATGTTACAATACAATCTTGTTGTTGCACTAAATTCCTAATCAGTTGATACTGACAACGTGTGCCTGTGAGATGATGCCATGATAGTTTGTCGGGCTCATGTTATTCCGTTATAGACCTGGATTGGTTCCCCACCTCTTGACTAGTGGATTAATTCCCGGTCTCTTCTTATCCCTATCATGGGTAAATTGGTTCTTCACCTGGATTAAATCCCGGTCTCTCATTGCATGTATCATAAAGTTTGTACTATATTCATCTCAATCCGGGTGGAACCGTTCCAACGAAAGCGAACGAGTCCTAAAGCTGCCGAGAGCCATGTCCTCCGTACCTGCTGAGAGCAACCCCCCTCCCCTCAGGCTGTTCGCACTGGTTACTCTCTCCTCTATCCTCTAAAACAGAATATTCTGTCCTAGTCATCAAGATTCCAACCTTTAAATCAACTTCTTCCGCACTCGTCATACTTTATATCCCATACTCTATACCAACTACCATCACTTTGGGCCCACAAACATGATTTTTTAACCCCCTCCCTCCGCGGGCCCCACTTCTCTCCCTCCCCTTCTCTCTCACCGACGCGCCTGGGCTTCTTCACTTCCCCCTTCCCTCCACGCCGCCGCTCCATCGCCTGGCTCCATCGCTCGCCCCAGCGTGCCGCCCTCCTCCTCTCCCTCTACCGACGCCGCCGCCCTTTGCTCGCACCCCTCCACCCCTCTCTCGCCCGCCGGATCAAGGCCGAGCAGCCGGGCTGCCGCTCCTCCGCGAGCCCCTCCTCCCGGCGGGGACCCCGGATCGAGCTCCGGATCGGGGGAGCTTTGTCGTGCTCGAGCTCTCGCGCGTCGGGCTCGCCGGAGCTGGAGTCGAGGAGGCCGGCGGCGAAGTGCGACAGGGGATCTCTCTCTGTTTCCCCCCTCTCCTCGTTCTCTCCGCCGCCCGAGCCGCCGCTCCATCTCCTCCTCGCCACGCGCGCGGCCCCATCCACTCCAGCGCCGCCGCCTGCTCAAGCGCTGGGCGCCTTCCTCACACACGCCGCCGGCAGCGCCCTCCTCCTCCCCGCGCGCGCAGCTAGGCTCGAGGCGCCTTCCCCCAACCCTGAGCGCGGCAGAGTCGAGGATGCGGCGGCGAGGCGAGCTCGAGGTGTGCGGCGGAGGCGGATTGGGGAGAAGGGGAGGCGCGTGGCGTGGTGGCCGGCCTCGAGCTCGAGGTGCGAGGCGGAGGCGAGGCATGGGTGCGGCGGCGGCCCTCCTTCACCTCCAGCGGCCGGCTCGATTCGGCCGGCGTGGCGCCGGCGGTGCCCCTCCCTCCTTCCCCGCGCGGGTGAGCGGAGTAGGGGCGCGGCGGGATCTAGGTGAGCGGAGCAGGGGTGCCCCTCCTCTCCACCCTCTCCGCGGCGTCGCCGAGCGGGCGCGGATCAAGCTCGACGGCGCCTTCCCCGGCGGATCGAGCGGCGCAGAGGAGGCCCGCGCTGGGAGCTAGAGCGGCGCGGCGAGGCGTTGGCGGGCGACGCGGCGGCGACCGGAGGAGCCGCGTCGACGAGCAGAGCTCCACCGCGGTCTGGAGGCATGGCGACCCTAGCAGATCTGGAGGCCGGCGGAGGAGATGCGGTGGAGTTCGAGGAGGCTCCGCCACTCCGGGCGCTCCGGCCGCGCGCCGCCGTCTCGCCTCGGGCGCTCCAGCCGCGCGCCGCCGCTGCTGTCGCCATGGCCGAAGCTCCTCCTCCCCTTCCCCCCTCTCTCCCTGGTGGTTGCTCGCGCGCGCGGTGCGCGGGCCCCACGCCGACGTGGCCTCTCCCAGTTCCTCTTTCTCTCTCTGTATGTGCTGTGCGGAGGGCTCGACCTGGAAGGTACCGTGCCCTCCCAGGTCGCCGCTGCAGCGCCAAAAACGGCATCCCGCACGGCATGCACGCCGACATGGCCTGTACCGTGCGGGATGCCGTCCCCAGTGCGGACAGCCTCACGGACCGCAATGTCGCCAAGCCAGACGAGTCGACGACTGCTGGCGCCAAGGAGAGCACTGCTGCTACGAGGCCGCCGTCTCAGCTGAGAAAGAACGCCTCCACTGAGAAGGAGAACCAATTGCGATGATACGATGCATGCAGTAGCGGCACTACGGAAGTCTGTTGTTGTGACAATCGGGGGAAGCTGCCTTGGCGTCCTTCGACTCTGGAAGGGAACGGAGGGGGGCCTTCTCGGGTTCCTTGGGATGAGGTGATGTCGCATTATATTGCAATGTTGTGCCTTGTACGTGCCTTAGCTCTGCTTTGGCTGCAGCGGAATGCTTTTGTAAGACGGTGCATTAACATTGTGGGTTAAGTTATGCCAATCTGGCAAATGGTGTCTTTCCGTGCAATGTTGTACGAGTTCGTTGCAGACACTGATCGACAGATTGTGGTAAAAGGGTATACCGTCGGATCAGCGTCGCTTGCTTAAACGACATTGATGGACCCATTCCTTGTTTCTCCAGTTTGTGGGCGTGATGATTCATGTTGATGTAAGGATCCAGCTGGTGTTAACTAAGGCTGTATGGCTAAGCAAGTAAGCATCTGCAAAGACTGGGAGCTGGACCATACTGACAGAAACCCGGATTTTTAGCTTCGTTCCGTTCGTTCACCCCCATTTTTCTATGGGCCGTAGTTGGGCCAATACGTAACCGGGCTGGCTTCCACAACTTCCCCTCTCTCTCCCTCTCTCCCAACGGCTTCACAGTTCACACACGCCACGACGCCAACAGCCTATAACGTTAGTTATAAAAAAAAACAGCCTATAACCTTTTTTTTTTGCCTCAAAAAGAAAAAAAGCGCGCACATGATGTTGGTGTCACAACGATCGTTCCGTACAAAAGCTGACGAGACCGACGGATCGATGGATGCAATGCAACAGTGACACGCCATTATGCCGATGCCGCTAGTCATCCTCCCCGTGCGGCCGTGCCCAACAACAGCAGCTAGTCAAACCCCAGGTCCGCACCGGAACACCGCTCGTGTCCCCCGAACCCGCCCCCTTGACGTGCGCACGGCAAAACCACCCGGCCTCCGTACCGATACGAGACGCAACGACCCCAACAACGGGTAGATAGATTCGCCGCGAGTCCTTCGGCCAAATCTGCCGCCGCGTGCGCTTATGCTTATCCGCACGAGCAGCATGGCGCGCGTACCCGTCGGGTCAAACACCGTACCCGCCCGCCCCCGCCGCGCCCAGGAGCGTCGTCCCCGCCGCGCGCGCCGCCGACTCGGCTCCATCGGGCGCCGGCCGCGCGCGAGAAAGAGAGAGAGAGAGAGGGGAGGTTGGCGCGTCAATCGGGCCCGTCGCTGTAGCCGAGCGCGACACGTCCCGCCCTGGGCATCGCTGTGCGGTCAAAGACGTGAACAGGTGTGTGTGTCCGCTGCGCTTCCCCAATCCCCAAGACCCAAAGGGGGTCGTCGGATCCGTCGACAGCGCCGCGGCATCCGTGCACGAGCGTGGCCGACGCGCACGTACTTGCCCGCCCGCCGACGAGAGGCCGGCCGGCCGGCTCGAGACGCCGCCCGCCCACCCGGCAAGGTTATCCCTGTAAGAAACGGGAACAGCGATCGAGCTGCCCGACCGAGTTCGAGTTCGCCGTAACTTTCTGCCGATCTCGTCACGGAACCCGGGGCAATCGGGCAGGCAGGCACAGCCGCGCAGGCAGAGAGTCTGTCCGCGTCGTCGGGCATGATTGTTCTCGGCAGGATCGGCGCAGGGGACTGTTGTGCGGGGCTCTTGCAGGCTCCAGCACCAGCAGAGAGTCCCTGTGCGCCTGCAACGAACAACAGACGGCGCGGCACATGAACAGCGGCCCCGGGAAAAAGGATGTCAGCGGATCGGAGAACACGCACGGTGCGATCTTTCAATGAGGGGGCACAGGAACAGGAACTGCGTCCGCAATGAATTCCCAGGATTCGTTACGTATGCAACAGTGCGCGCGCCTGTGCTGGGTACGCACGATGGACCATTATTGGACACGAAGCTGGCACGTCGTTAGCTTTGGCGGAGAAGGAAAATAAATACCGCATTGATTTTCAGTTCGGGCGTGACGATCATCCACAGGAGCTGCGAATTCTCCATTCCTGTACGTGCCAGCTGCACCAGAAAAGGTTGTCATCCCATCGGTGATCAACCCCCTGTGCGCCGCCACCGTACGACGTGCGTGTTCTCACAGTTCATCAGAACGAATTGCATGCAAAAGTTTAGCAGCGCTTGTCGCCCAGCAGGATGGTCATCAGTGGTGCATGCCACGTCCTGGGCTTGAATTAGGTGGTGATGCTAGGATCATATCACCGCATCACAAACAACAACACGTACACACACATTCAATGTCCTGACCACCCCCCCTGTCGATCTTGCAACGGCCTGATCGACCGGGGCGGGTACACGCACGTACGTACGTCGAGGTACGGCTACTCCGGGGACACGTACAGCATGCGACGCATGATTGCCTCCGCGCAGAGCAATCATGCGATGCAGCGTGCTCTCCCGGAAAAAAAAAAGACATCGCAACAACCTGCCTGCCCTGACACCTACGCGAAGCTAGCTAGCTAGCTGATCGGCGCATGCACGCGCGCCGACTCGAGAGACGAGACGACGATGACGGACTAGAACTAGAAGCCCTCGCTGGGCTTGGCCACGTTGGCGTAGTACGCCGCCGTAGTAGCGGCGGCGGCAACGCTGGTGCTCTCGCCGCCGGCGACGTCGGCCTCCTCCGCCCTGGCCATCATCGTGGCCGCCGCCAGGCTGCCGGCGGCGGCGGCGGCGGCGGCGGGGTCGACGGAGGGCAGCTTCGAGAGAAGTGCCTCCAGGCTGCTCATCGACGGCACGATGTGCATCTGCGCCGCCGCCGCCGCCGCCGCCGCCTGGCCGTAGGGGTCGTAGAGCTCCATCGGCGGCGGCACGAGCCCCGGCGGCCAGCCGGCGGCGCAGGCGGCCGCGTCCGCGGGGACGCCGCCGCCGATGACGCCGGCGGCGCACCCGCCCGCCGCCGCCGGGAACGCGGCGGACGACGGGTGCGGCAGCAGCACGCCCGGGATGCTCTCCAGGTACCCGAACTTGCGGCGCAGCATCACCACGTAGCTCAGGTCCTCCGCCACCTGCGAAATTAATAAACACGCGCAGCAATTAGATTGTCGTCAAAACAGTACAAGTACCGCACGGTCGTGTACGTCTTGTCGTGCATGATGCATGCGTAAGCAACGCAAAGCTAAAGCAAAGCTGCTGGTACGTTTGCGAAAATCGTTCACATGTCACAAACAGTACGTCACGCGCTGCAGTGCTGTGGTCTTGTGGAGTGATTGATGAGTGAGTGTGGAACAGTGTCAGGGTACCTTCTTCATGGAGCCGAGCTGCACGACTCCTTCCCTCACGGCAATCAGAGCGATGGTCTGCAGAAGAGAGGGCGACAAAAGATGTGCATGGTCATCAGCTTTGGCAGTGTGCTCTTTTGTTTTTCACTCATCTGGTACTCTTCATGTGTTAATTTAGGTACACAGTAGTCTACCTTGATACCAGACTGGAACTGAGCCTCCCATGTCCTCGGATGCTGCAAACCAGCCGCACACAGACGAAACAGAAAATAAGGCTTCACGGGGGTTATGTAACTAATAATAAGCGTTGGGGAACGTTGAATCACATCATGTTAATTTGTTGGCTGAGGGGACGCTTACAGAATCGGCAGGGTTGCTCCACGAGGAGACGAGGTTGATGTCTTGCTCCTGCTGAGCCTGGGCCTCCTGGAACACCCACTTGTGGCTGTGGTCGGCTGCCACTTTCCCTATCAACCTGCAACGCGCACACAAACACATCATCACCAAACAACGGGACCGCGGGCTAACTAAGCTTGCTGATTATTACTACTAGCATGTAATCAGAGCTGTGATTAGGTTGCGGCTGATGGACTAGCTGCTTGCATTGTAGCCGCTGCAAAGCACTGTGTCCTCCTACCCTTCGCCGTAGTTGTAGATGTCGTGGGACATCTTGAAGAAGAGCTCGAGCTGCAGGCCCTGCTGCTTGGCCTCCTGCCCCGCAGCACACTCCGTGTAGGCGGCGGCGGAGGCAGGAGCAGCTGAGCCCTCGTGGTGGTCACAAGCAGAGGCCGCGAAGTTGCAGAACCCATCCTCCCATGCCAGGATCCTGGAGGACGGAGAAATTCCATTGCACCCCGGCCCAAAGGGATCAGTAGTACGTGACAAACTCAAATTAATCCATAACTAATTGTGCAGAGAGGAATAAGAATAACAAACATGTCTCAATCCTTACCAGTTCCTCCTGTTCCCTCTGGTCCGGTCGTAGATGCTGCCCTGCAGATCCCATCTGAACACAGGCATATAGATAACAAAACAAATCAAACTCAGCACGAGAACGCAATCAAACAAGACGCAGCGTCGTCTCGAGGACGACGAGAAGAAGCAAGAACCAAGCGCGGATCGCATGCTGGAGGACGACGACGACGCGGCGGCGACTCACTTGGGGGGCGGGTAGTTTCTGGGGAGGATCCGCCAGAAGACGGCGTAGACCCACTGCGCGTCGTCGTGGGTGCAGATGCTGCGCACTTGCGCAGCGTGTGCTGCAGCAGGTGCGTCACGGCCAGCGGGCTCAGCTGCTCCTGATCCATTGCACACTCCAGCCTCCTCTTGAACCAGCAGCAGCAGGTAAGCTTATGGCCGATGGCTGGGCTGGGAAATCTATTATCTTAATAAAGCAGAAGCAAAAGGAGCCACCAGATTCACCGAGAGGGCCTAGAAAATCCCACGTTAATCTAAAAAAAAAGAAGGATATGAACCATCGGATTTTATGAAGATCTAACGGCCTACAATAGCCCAAAGAATCCATATCTAATACACATAATAAATATAAATTGAGAATTTAAAAAAAATCAAATAACACCTCTTACCAAGTCTCAATCGGATACAATTATATATAATATTTCTAATCATTTAAGTGCCGACTTAGCCTACAAATTCCAATAATACACCTAATAAATATAAAATCAGATTTTTTTTAAAAAAATAAATACCTCTTATCAAGTCCTAAAATTCCAATAATTTAAGCGCCTAATTATACTTCATCTAGCAATCCATAATTTACAACTTTTTAAAGAACCACACGTCCCATACACGTGAATAACCATTGCATAAAGAAGAAAGTCTTCGCATATCTTACATCCGTGCTTAGTTTTTTCTGAAACACAAACACAAACAGTAAGTATGTACACCCATCCGATAAATATATGCACACAACTCTATCTCATATGGTAGCCACCCAAGAGACCGAGACAACAAATTTTGAGATCGACAAAGTTATCACAGGCACATCGCCATCGATGAGCACGCCGCCTACCACTAAAAGGGTGAAAGTGCATCTTGGCCCCCTAAGTAGGTTTTGGTGAATTAATAATAAAATCAACGATCCATCTTCGATGCTTGGAGCGCAGTAAACAACCCTCCTTAGTTGGAGGGGAGCTATATCTTTTTAATTAATTAAAACTATAGAAGAGTTTCCCATGTCATTTAAAATTAAATATGTACAAGCAAACAAAGATATAAAGAATAGGAATAGAGGAAAATTGAGAGAGCTATATCTTAGTATCACAAAAGAAAATTTACCAGTCCGGATGTAGGGTTTAAGTTAGAAAAAAGTACTATATGCATGAGACAATTGGTGACGATGTATGTGCATGTTTGTAACAATATATGAATGAAGAATAATTAAAAAAAAAAGATATTTGAATATGGGAGGATACATTTGACATGCACACCATAACAAGTTGCATGTAGAGTTCGACAAGAGAAATGACACACACAATCAACGATCCATCTCTAACGACCGCAATTGAGGGAAGCTCCTTACCAGGCAGGGGGGGAGAGAGATATGTTGGTAGCCACAAAAGCAAATTTATCAATTCAGGTGTAGGATTCATGCTAGAAAAAATGTACAATAAGCGTAAGGCAATATGAGATGATGTATATACACGGATGTGAAAACCAGTGAGTGAAAAATAATTAAAAGAAAAAAATTAATATGGTAAATATATATATCCATTACTCATTATTTCTTCGGTTTATGTACATTGACTAATCAACTAGATATTCTACTAAAAATCAAAGAATATTTATCAAGGTAATTAAAAATCACATATGAAAAGTAAATCAATAATAAAAATATTACAATTAAAATATATATTCATTTGTTTTAGTAAATAAAAATATATGTTTCTATGCAATATATCATGTTTTCTTATGAATTCATATTTCAAAAAGGTAAAAGTGAAAAAACTAGGCATGTTGGAATAATTAGTTAGTGGTGTTATGCTACATTAGCTAATTTTTTTGAATAAAATATTTTAAAAATCGCTAACTCATATGTTTCCCTCAATTGCGGTCGTCAGAGATGGATCGCAAGTAAACTCTTTAACATGAAAAACTATTCATGTTTCTTGAACTCATATTCCATGTTTTATATAAAATATAATGATAGAAATACATAATCTTTATAGTCTATTTTTATAAAAGGACAATTATGACGAAACAATTCAAAAAGTCATTTTACAAAAAAATTATTCTGAATTAAAAAGCGCTCAAGTGTTACCTAAAAATACTAGCACCCGTGCAAATTTGCGCGGGCCAGCGAGCAGCTTGGCTTCCTTCACTGACCGGCGATCATCATTGGTTCACTGCATGCTGGTGGGAGCTGCACTTGATTTCGAGCTATATATGTAGCTGAAGAGCGACTGGAATCTAGAGGGAGGATGGAGGCAGAGCTAGACGAGAGAAGGGCTCGTGGAGGAGTAGGCGTTTCCTTTTCTTGATTGCTAGCTTCCACTTTTGAGGGCAGGCCACCAGTCCACCACCCGGGGAGCAAACCACACTTGCCCTGATTTATACAGCTACCACCATCTCTCTCTCTCTCTCTCTCTCTCTCTCTCTCTCTCTGAGAGAGTCGTCGTGCTACAGTGATCACTTTAATGAGAGTGCTAGTGCTGGTACGTTGCTTCTCTCTTCCCACAAACTCAGGCATGGACCATATGTCGCACAACTTTATATCTCTTTCTTCCAAAGAAATTCTGATCATTAGTGGGAGGATCGTTCATCATCCATCAGCACATATGCACGCTGTCTCCCTGGTGCCCGCATCAGACCCTAATGGAGTCTTCTCGTCGTCTTCGTAGAAGGAGCCGATTCTGGTGATTCCGTGATTGCTCCGGCTGTCATGACGACAGCGTTCGTAAGGAAGAAATCGGTGTCATGTGGTTAAAACCACTGCACGTTCATTCATTTATTCACCTGGCAAGAAAGTTCTAAAACTTACCTGTCTCACATCGTTTACTAGCTCCTTTTATTTACTTAGGACGTATTAACGTTGCAAAAAATAACATAAAATTTAAGTTTTGGCCATAACTAGTTGAATTGTATGTATGTTTAACGTCTAAAAGTTGTACCAACAGATTCATATTTCGCATATGGTTAATATGATTGATTTTATAACAGTTGATAATGTATTCTAAGATATGGTTAAAGTTTGTTTCCAAAAAAACATTTTCAAATGCTAATATGACTTACAAAAGAAAACGAGCAACTATCTCGGAATGTTTAGGAAACAAAGGGAATGGAACACAGGGGACAAGGCTAATTTATTATCAATAAACGGGAATATAATACGTGTTCTCTAAAGAAGAATATACATATAACCATTTTAACTGTTTTTTTATACTACTAGGATTCCAACCACTCGAATAAAAAGTTATGTATCCACAACTCCGACAAAATATATGAAAATAAAAATTGATTGCTGCCATAGAACACGGGGGCAGGGTCTAAAGGGTTGGGTGCTTGGTGAACTGTGAATTTAATGCTCAACCCAAAAGTCTATCAGCATGTTCTGCTTATCTGTTTTCTAGCCACAACCAGCTTATTCTCGCTTATTCTATCTTCGTGAAACAGCCAAAACCAACCACAATCAGCAAACTTTTCCACTAGCAAACTTCAACACTCCATCTTCACGTGTAGACTGGCTGCAATTATTTAAATTGTGTCAATCAGGATTCAAAATTTAAAACCTTTGCACCAATACCGTATTGAGTTGCATGTGCAATCTAGTTAAAATAAAAGCTCAAGTTGATAGAAAAGATGGACATTGAACTTATACTTTAACATGATTATGTAAGAGTACGAGGGAGAAGAGTAGCCTTAACCCCTGAGGTCCTTACAGTTTTTGTCAAAGATCACGTGGTTTGACTTGCAGAAAACCGTGTTGCGGAGAGCGTCATGGTGGAGGTTAGGTGCGGTGAGGCCGAGAGCGCATCCCAGAGAACGGTCCGGTCCACACAGCACATCTTGCGCGGGGAAAGGAAGATGCGCGACCACAAGCCATGGAGTTCAGGCGAGGAATTGGAGAGGTGCTCCAGGTCCTCCTTTGCTCCAGGGCAGAACGGGCAGAGTTCAGATTCCTTCAGCCTTAAAGTGAATTCGCATGATTTTCACATGGGGACTTTACATTTCACATTTTATCCTGAAATTATGCAGTCCTGAAGCTTGAGTTGTTACTGTTCACGGAGACCAGTTTATAGTGGCACGCTTCTCGTCTACGTGCCTGGAGTCTAGTGTCAGTAGTCACCTTGCTTCTGAGGTCAAATGATAGAGATGGATCAATCCAGGACGCACCAGAAGACGCTTGGATGCAATTGAAAGGCTCTGCTGGAACAGCATCATACTACCACAGAACAACATGGAGCTGGGCACAGGGGCACAGGTCCTACGCTTCACTCTCTCTATAGAGAGTGATCGAGACGACTGCGAGACACCTCTGAAAATTTTTTGCACGGATTCCACTACTCACATTCTTGAACAGTGCTAGCAGTGTCTCTGCGGCGCCAATGTGTCTGTGTGGCCCTGGAGGCCAATAAAGATGCAAGGTGTGCTGCTGCTGTTGAGCAGGGAATGGGGAAATTGCCTGCTGCGGCCGCTGCTCCCTCTTGTTCTGACAAGCTGGACCGCCACTCCCTCGCAATAATATTGTTGTTTGGACCAAATCAGATCTGCAGAATCTGTATGCACTGGGATGCAAGTCATGTAGGGGAGTGCAAGCTGTCGATGTCCATGTGCATTGGAATGCAAGTCATTCAGGTTCAAGCTGTTTTCCCCCCTTCTTATTACTCAGCAGCAAAATCAAACTAATAAAAAGGTAGTGCAAAAAATCCCAACAAATCAGATTACCATCCTTTTGACCGACACAAGCACAATGCATCCAATCCATGAGTCAATCACAGCAGAGCCCTACGAGTCCTAAGCTTGCATCATTGCATGCATGACGCTTTGCTGCTGGTTTGAGCTCATCTCGATCTGGAATTGATGGCAAATGGGGCGCAACCTGCAAAGAGCTAATGATAAGCAAGGACACGGAACCGCAGAAAGCATGGCCAAGCATTGGTCATCATCGACAAGGATGGCCACTAGTCCACCTTAATAATTCCTCCTGCCCTACTTGTTGCTCATGTGCATGGTTTCTGAGAACTCTACTGCTCTGCTTTTTCACCCCCTAACTTGCTACTAGTTGCTATCTCACGGTATAATGGTAAAAAAAGGAAAATAAATAGTAGCCTTCAAATAGGAAATTAATTGAATAATTAAATATCAGGATAAAAAAGAAGTCATGGTGGACGCAGGCGCACTTTGATCGAAATGGCTAAAAGATCAACTCAAAGGTGTGACAATGGTCAATACAAGTAATAAGCTCGCTATACACTTAAATCAAACAGTTTATGTAGGCTAGGGCTGGACGCCGACTCGGCCTGGCTCGTTAGACTAACGAGTTGGCTCGGCTCGGTTCGTTAACAAAATGAGCAAAAAGACCGGCTCAGCTCGGCTTGTTAGGCTCACGAGCTAAATGTAAATTTAGTATTATCACCTCAACATATATAAAATATAAATAATAATAATAATAATAATAATAATAATAAAGTTATGAACTCTAAAATTTACTATGGATGGCTTGGCTCCAACAGCTCGACTCCCTTTGTTAGGACCTTAGCCTTCTAGCTTGTTGCTCGCTCGCGAGCTAATTCGTTATCCAAACGAGCAAAATCAGTAGCTCGACTCATTTAAAAGTCCACCGAGCCGAGCCAGCTCGCAAGTTCCTGGTTTGGTGTTCAGCCCTAACTTAGGTTGTAGCTCCATACGTCGCTTTTTTTTAATATCTACGTAATTTTCTTAAGATATGAAAGTTCTATCACTCTCTGAATGATTCCAATTTTCATGATAGATACTATGGACCAAACAGGGCGTGGCTTCCATAGTTCCTTGGAGTAAAATTGTACGTGTGCAATCTTCCCTATAGCTTTCAGTAGCCATCCGCCTGTCTACACCTTTGAGAGGGACTAATGCTGAAAAGTCCCAAAAATTTACTGAAAGAGTCATCCAAGCTTGGTGTTGCTCATGGATAGCATATGGTGCCAAACGGAATATCACATGCATTTTTATATTCCTTTTTCCCTTAAGTCCATATACGAATATATGCATGGGAGGATCGTAATGCAGATGCTGTGAGAGTGAAAAAAGGGGGTGGGAAAGGTATGGGTTTGAGAGATGGCAATGGATACTAGCCAAGATCACAAGGCACTTCCGACAATTTATATCCAGCATGCCGTGCATGCATTTCTGAGTCTTCTCGATCAGTATCGCCACTCCCTCCCCATGAAAAACTGTATGCAACAATGCTGACGAGGTGTCATGAAATTTTTTGTATGCAAGCTACAACTGAAGACGGAATAAATAAATTTCTTTATACTTAAAAAAGGGCTACAACTGAACACGCGCAAGATAAAGGCAAGGAAATATGGGCGTAGAGTAGGCGTTGTGTTCGCACTACTGCAAATTTGCAACAAAAGCGTCCCTTTGTGGTCCATTCGAGGGAATGCATCCTGATTTGTGCCTGAAGGCTACTTGACACTAGAGTCTGATACAGTGGTGCAAGGAGTGAAACTGATTCAGAATTTCTGAACAACTGAACACCACCAAGACAGAGAAATGTCTTTTTTTTTTGAAAGCTGCCAGGAGCACTGGCCTGTCATGTAAGAACTCGGGTGGGCACCTGCGTGGACCGCACGCTCACATGCAGATGAGACTGCCCGAGGAGTCTCAGGACGCGTCTACCGAGCATTGCTCGGTCCCCTCTGGGGAAAACCCGTGCGACACCCATAAATCGTCTAGACTGGGATACGAAATGTGGATGTGGATTCTCGGTCGTCTTTTCGATATTATTACAATTTTGAGATGGATGTGCCCTTCTGTAAGGAAATTGTTCAATTTTCGTTGACAAAGCCTTTTTTTTGTTTCATGTTATCTTCTCCTCCAAAATAGTTTTTTTTTTCTGGGAATGGAATATGAAAAAAGAAGATGCATTTGAGATCATAGTCATTGTTGTTCACCAGACTGGGATTGGTCTCCGTACATCTGGATTGCCAGTTGGACTGTAACCAATCATCCAAAGGTGCTGTGCTGTGGTCGGACCAGAACGGCAGACCTGGCCCAGAGCCCCAGATTCAAGGCTGTGTCGCTGCTGCGTACGGCCAGAATCTGCGCCGTTAATTTTGAACAAGGATCATGACTGTTCGGAATTCAGAAGCGTACTATATGCCACTACATTTAGTAGTTTGTTCTATCTCCACAATTCTGTTTCATGTCTCCTAAAACCGGCACGAAATAAAGTTTATTTTTCAACGAACAAGCACGAGGACTTGCTGCTTATTTTTGCAACGAAATAAAGACTACTCTACACTGTTAGAAAGAAATTTCGGACCTGAAATACTGCTTTGCTGCTTCCGAGAATTTTTAAAAAAGTCACGTTTTGCAAATACGCAGGAAAAGGACCTCCCTGGTCAACATGACAAATCACTCGACAGATCGTCCCAACGGCAGGCTGCGAAGAGAGCTAGTAGCTAGCATTTGCATGAGGCCAATAGGCTAGTAATAGATAAATCAACGTCGCCATGCATGAATCGAAAAGAATAATTCCAAAATGATCACGTGACCATGGTTCCCACACCCATATCATTGTATCCTGCGATTCGCGAATGCGAATAACTGGATACAATCGGTCCATCCTCTCTCTGCACTCCAATAATCCAAGCAATAACTAACGCATTGCAAGTTTGCAACGTCCATCATTGGCCTTGTTGCACTGGGCGGCTGTGCTTAATTTCTCGGTGCTGTGCTTAACGGCAGCGGCGCCGATCGAGCAGCGCCTGCCGATTGCCGTGCAGCCATCATCTCCATGGCTCACTTCGGCGATGGGCTTCATTCTTGTGCGGCCTTCGTTTTCTTGCTTCGCATTCGATCGGCGTGCGGCGACGGCGGCGCTGTCGCCGGCGGCCGGTAGAGCCCGTCCCGGAGGGAGTAAACAGTAGACGAGGAGGAGGAGGCACGCGTATCCGGAGGGGACCCGGCCGGATCCGCACGACCGGCCGCCCATCCTTCTCCACGGTTAATTGCCCATCGCACGTAGGGCGCAACCCGCGAGCCGTATTCTTATCCAAAACGATAGTAGTATCTGTACGTACGTACGCGACTAAGCATATACGTGTGGACGCGATACGTAGCATTCCTCGTGCACGTGATGTGGCGGCCCCAGTTGTGTTCTTGTTCATCCATGACGATCCATCCATCCCTGTCTAGCTGCTACACTCATCAAACGTGGCAGCGACACGCAGCTAATATAATGGACTATTGCTTTCACAGGGAAATACGGAGCAAGACACCAAGGGATCTCAGGCTGTATATAGTGTAGATGCCGCTGGAAATGTCGCTGGCCTTGTCCCGGCCTCGCGATCTTGTGGACAGGTGTCCTCCCAAAGGAATTCATACATCCGGTCCGGATAGGCCTCTGCAATGGCGGGGAGGCGTCTCTGCAGCAGTCTGCGCCGGTGGGGCTCGACGACGGCGACAGTGCAAGTGCAGGTGCTGGTGTTACGCACGACAGGGGGATCACGGAATCGCCATCGCCGGGAATGGTGTTCGGCAAGTGGCCAGTGATGACGAGACGTGGACATGGTTTGTGCAGTAGGGGTATAGCGGGGCTTTTTACCGACTGGATTGGATCCATCTCATTGCCGTTTCAGAGGAGCAGTCGGCTTTAGGCTATTTGCAACGGTGATCTGTAAAACCTCCTGAACTGGTATTGTACCGGTTTTCTCTCCAAAAACCAGCTGCAGCGATGTCCTGGGTATCGCCCTCTATTCTGCAGGACCGCCGCCCGCTCCCCCAAATTTCGAGGAGTCCATCTCCTCCGCCAAATAGCCGCCTCCCCCTCCCCACCACCTCTCCCCTCCTGCTCTCCTCTCCTCTCCCTCACCGGCAGTGGAGCCCGGCGGCGCGGCTCCTGCTCGGCCCTGGCAGCACGGCGCGAACTCGGCGGAGGTCGCCCGGCGCGGCCGCATCTCGTCCGCGCGCGGCACGGGCTCGGGCTCCGGCGCGGAGCTCGCTCGCCGGCCTCCTCCACTCCTTCCCCTTCCCCGTCGGCCTCCTCCCCTTCTCTTCCCCGTGCGACACTCGATTTGGCCAGCGAGGAGGTGGAGGGGGGGGGGGGTGGCTACTCGATTTGGTCGGCGCAGAGGCAGAGCCAGGCCGCGCGAGGGAGCTGCTCGATTTGGCCGGCTCGTGGAGGAGGCGCCGGTCGTGGAGAAGGCGCCGGCCGGGGGCGGGGCGAGCGCGACGGACGGAGGCTCCGGCGGGCGGCGGGGCCAGCGCGGCCTCGTCCATGGCGCGGGCGCGGGCAAGGGCGCGCCTCCACCGGGCACGGCCGCCCCCGCCATGGTTGAGGTTGTCGAGCTCTCCCCTGCCTCGGCGGCGGCGTATCCATGGTCGCCCCGCGCGTGCGGGATCTCCGCCGCAATCTGGAGCCCGTGCTGCTTCCTGTGCCAGCGGGTGGCGCGGCTCGTCCGTCGCATGGAGCTCCCACGGCGACTTCTGCGGCCGTGCCCGACGGATAGATGGCGGAGGAGAAATCCGGACAGTGCTTGGTCGGGCACCTGGCCTGCGGCCTCTGCCACGACCAGCTCCCGGACACCGGCCGGTGCTTCGTGTGCGGGCACGCCGGCGCCTACGGCCGGAGCACGGCGCTCCGACTTCGATGGCGGAGGCGGACAGGGGCATCGATGGCGGATAGATGCAGGATACAGGGTGGAATACGGGGCACCGTTGCAAGTGAGTTTAGATTTGAAGGGTGGAATATTTTACAGGCTATTGAAATGTTCATTTGGAGGATATATTTTACAGGACACCGTTACAAATAGTCTTAGAGTTGGCAACCCAAAGGATATATTGGCAGCTGCATGCAGGTGTCGCATTTTGGATTGGTCGTCTCTTTCTGAGATGAGTATATGGGATTCGCCAGGTTTTGGGTGAGTCTCAGACTCTCAGTCAGTCGGTGGCATCTTTTTGCGTGTGGATCCGAGCTGATCGGCCTTGATTCCTAGTGGATAAGAATAGCAGAGATGCCTGACAGGCTGAGACGGGTTCGAGGCTTTCAGAGGATATCTGGCTTACAGATCCAAATGCACATCATCAGGGGGCATTAAGATGGTGTTTTTCTGTCATGGCATGATGCCCTCCCTGCCGTACCACGATCCAGATGGCCTTGTTGCGGCATCACGCTGAAAATGATGGAGCTGAGCTGCTGCAATTGGCATCCGATGCTAATATGCTGTGACGTGTTTCCATCTCATGGCAGAGCTCTGCAGACTGGCCTGGTATGATGGAACTGAAGATAACACATATAGCAGGATGGAAAACACAAACTGTCCGCAGCGGTTTAACACGCTAACGAAAGAGTCAACAGTTAACTCAGAGCACTTCTAGTCTAGCAGCACAGTAAATGTCAGATCATATGGGTGATCGATCGTGATATTGCACATTTGCACCCGCGCAGCCTTTGTTGACATCCGCGGATTACAATACAATTATTCAGGAATCATAGATCAGATGCGCTTTGGACAGATGGTTTCGGGAACAAATGGACAGCCATCACAGCTAGCGTGTGTCTACGCAACTTCTAGCTCTCAGAATTGTAGAAGTAACATTCCCCTTAATGCATTGGAGCAGGTCGAGTTTCTCTTCAGAAAACCAACAGTGCTGAACTGACAACTCCTGTTGTGTAAAATTAAGTCTGAAAAATTCTCACCTATTCTTTGAGTCCTGTCACCAGGAGGCTTGCATTTTCACCAACTTTGCGAAATGGAATGCACAACGAGAGGCTTCTTGGGTGCATCAAGGGATACAAAGACGAGTTTGTCACTAGATAGTAGAGATTGCATCAATCAATCTAATCATGAAAACGATGGATTGCAATTGAATCGTCAGGTCTGAAAGTACCAAACTTTGTTTAGAAAACTATGGTTCAGTCGTTCATACAATTTTCTTATGCATCTGACGTGGGCTATTTGGCACAAGTCACTCTCAGTCCCAGACACTTTACCTTCTAGATAAAGTGTCTTGTAATTCAGCACGGCAATGTGTATGATGCTCATAGTCCATGCCTAGGTCATCCATCATGCAGTGGCATTGTATTGTGCTTCGTGTTTTATTCTATTTTATGATTTTATCTATTGCTGTGGAGTTAAGTAGCTTTCGGTGAATAGTGATGGTCAGAATAATGTCTTATTAAGCCTTGCTTTACAGAATATCAGTTTTTTTTTACCTACTGTTCATGATGCCTGATATATTAGACATTTAGACTAACTTCTGTTTGTAGATGCTTACCCTGCTAACCTATTGCAAAGTCTCATTACACGAAAATTTAAAATTAAAACTCAAGAAGGCAAGGTTTGTGACATGCCAACTTCTGTGCTGACATGTATAACACGAGCTCTATTGTTTTGCAGGACTACAAGCTGACAGAAAAATGAACTTAAAATCATATAAGGTAATGATTCAGAAATAATTAGCACGAGGCAACAATGGGAATGATGTAATCAGCAGTATTTCAATTTCTCAGCATTTAGCGGAGTATCTCAGATGATATAAAGATTTTTGCTGCTAGAGTTTCTTTTGTGCCAGCTATCTTTCAAAGTTCTAAAGAAATGGATCAATGCGTGATAAATATTTGGAAGTTTGAGGTGTGCAGAAATGTAGCATCATATTGTTTGCATTCTGCACATGTTTGTTGTATAGGAATTACATATGTAAGTTATGCTAAATATTGTGCGCCATATTGACCATATGAGTGCGGATTTTCTACAACCGTGTGTAGCTAGCCACCCTGATTTTGCGGTCAAAAGACCCCATTTTTCGGTTTCAAGATTCCATTTTCCGGTCAAAAGATTCCATTTTCTGGTTACAAGATGGATTTTCCGGTTAGGGCGATCGATTTTCTGGCCACGGAGGGGGTGTGTAGCTACCCACAGTAGCACGCCAATATTTCCGATATATCATAGTTGTTCAATCAACAACATTTATACAAGAACACGATAGTACATATACTCTACAACAGTGCTAACAAGATCACGGGTCCTATGGGCGCGCCAAATTTCTAGTTGCATTACTATAGTTGAATCTGATAATTTCATATACTTTGATATTACTAAATCAACACCATGATCACTTTATTCATGTTGTTTACACTGGTTTCATTTGAGATTGCAACTATGTGGGTGTCGTAAAACAAGCTCAATGATAGATTCCGGTTTCAAGATTCTATTTTCTGGTCAAAAGATTCCATTTTCCGATTACAAGATGGATTTTTCGGTTAGGGCGGTGGATTTTCCGATCACAGGGAGGGGGTGTGTAGCTACCTACGGTAGCACGCCAATATTTCCGATACGCATTATGCGATTGTTTCTTCTACTTTGAATATGTCAGACTCTCTATGTCAAAATTCTGGCTTAGAAGGTCCATGGTTTAACAAGGTGTTTGGATTTGGGAATTAGTTTCACAAATATAGCATTATGTCCTCTATTTATAGGCAGCAGTACTTCTTTGGTTTGAAGCATGCAATGCTTTGACCCTGTGCATTTACCAACTAACTTTCTTGGTGGTAACTGAACGGTTTTGTAGAAAAGTTACCAGTTGATAGTTTCGTGTTGTGTATTTGTGTTGACCGGAACTCTAATTGAATTCTGATTTGCTTACCATTCGAAACGCAGGAAGCCACGGATCTTCTGATGCAGGAGCTAAGTCAGATGAAAGTAGAGCAATACAAGATGATGATGATCTAGAAAGAGGAAAATGCTGCCATGGAAGCACAGAAGCAGCAGCACAAGGAAGCGAAGAAGGCTGCCGCAGCCAGCATAATGAAGTGCAAAGATGAGTCCTCTGAAGCAAGCAAGTGAGAGGGATTGTGAGATGTGGGGACGAGCTTGCCATGAATATTAAGTAGGGCGTGTTGATCACAGCAACAATTCTTGAGGTTGTTGCATACGACATCTTGACTTTCTCAGCGATTGAGTGTGAGAAGGCTGCAATGAGGAAGCTTTATTCACCAGGCGTCTAAGGTTTATTCATCATAGTTTTGCAAGCATCCTTAATTCAGCCTTCTTGTAGTTGTCAAGCAAGTTCATAGTTACTGTGTCAGATGGCTGTGTCACATGGCTGAAACTGATACTTTCTACAAGTAGTGAAATCATTTATATGATACAGTAAGCTTGAGTATGTGGATATCGATTTGTAAACTTTGTTTTGGGAATGTAATGTGATTTAAAATTTAGCTGAATAATTCATGTTCCTTTCAGAACTGATATGTATGCCCATGTCATGTAATCTCTTACTGACATGTGACAATGGTAATACAGTTAGACTTGAGGTCCTTTCTTAATAGAAGTTTACTGAGATGTGAACATGACAAAGCTATGCCTTCCATATGTTCTTCTTGAATGATGATTCACATGTCAAATAATATCACATTTTCTTGTACATAGCTGATGCAGATCAATAACTGTTCGTAATAGCAAAAGGCATTCACTGCATCTTCAAAAAGAGCACGAAAAGCTAGAATTCTCAGCAGGATTGCTGATCAACGAGTAAATTTTACAAAATTAACTAATTGACTATTCTTAACCCTCCTTGTTGGCCATACAATTGACCGTACATGCATGCATTTGACATATTTGTGTATCTATTTATATGTTTTCGAATTTATTGGACCCAAGTCACAACCATACGAGTTATTTATGACGAGAGCATTTTACTCATAAATATAGAACCATTAAGGTGTCCCTCATGCTTCTAAAAAAAATGTCATTGGCATCAGCTATACGCATCATACTCTGAATTCGAGTTATCAAAGACGACAGACTATTTCTAAGCCTTGACGAATCTTTCTTTGTTTTGGCTTGCGATACTAAATGCCGTCGTGACGTTAGCACGGGCATTACATAACATATTTTTGAAAACACATGTGATTCAGGTTACACGCTAAACAGTACCCCCGTTCAAGCACAAAAAGCAGTACATGATTAAGTTTAAACACCACTTTTCTTACTGATCAAACCCTAGGAGGTCAAATAGTGGACCAAGTCACCTTCACCGACATAGCAGCGACCTTAAGTTTTATCTGTCGGCTAGCATATCCATGCTTCTTCGCTTCAAATATTATCTGCCGAGCCACATCGTTACCAACCTTGAAGTTCAAAAACATCACAGAATACCATGGGACAGCAACGACAAACCTTCTCAGAGCCCCCGGCTGAAAAACGGTGCCATGAAAAAGCTTGATTTCTTCGAAATCATCCATAACATCAACAAAAGAACTTAGAGATAAACTTAAACCACTCTGTAGTTCTGATATAATAACTTCTATTGTGGCCTCCACAGCTTGAGGAACAATTCCCAGCGACATGTCAACTGCACCACAATTGCCAATGACACGATATTTGATTGGTTCATTTGGACAGTGATCGTAGCATGATATTGCTCCATCAATTAGCTGCTCATCGTCATCCTCTTGCGCTCCATTCTTAATCCGCATGTCAAACTCTATTAGAACAAGGGAGGTCATTCTAATGCCTCTCTTAGGGCCAGTCATTTCAATGAGAGAACCCTGAAAGAAATATTGCTATTATTTAATAGCTTTGCATAGAAAAAAATAGAAAAAATAAATCTTACTATGCTTTCTAGCCATGTGCCAGCAGTTCCAAATAACTATATCATAACTGCTGTTCAAGTTCTACAAACTTGCATTGCACACAGAAACTATTATGTTCAACCTCCTTAAACCAAAGGCGCAATTAGTACAACGGTCCATTCTCTTTCCCAGGTACCAATTCCAAGTTTCGGATGTATAAGTACATTGAGTGGTTGTAACAAGCACCAAAAGAAGTATGTAGGTACAATTTCATTTCTTCTATGACAGTAATAGGATTGTGCTTATATTGCAAAAAAGAAACAATGTAAAACTAAAAATAATTGCAGGTGAGTATAGAAGCGTACCTGCTGCACAACGATTGGATCATCCCTGCTATAATTTACTACATAGTTAAGCATGCCATCCTCGACATCCCGTGCTGCTATGTATCCATATAATTGTATTGGTTGAGTGATAGTGCTTTTGGAGAGCAGCACGGAGAAAATTTGGAACATGTCTTCTGGAAAATGGTAGATACAATTTTCCGCAACTGGCAAGCACCGTTCTGTAGCCTTAGAAAACCTCATTGGCTCCAATTGAGCTTCACAAAGATTACACATCATATAACAACTGTTAGCTAATACAATAGAGAAAATAATATAACACAAACAGTAAACCATTATTTGCCATATCTATTTGTGCAGAGTTGCAGAGCTATCAAAAGAATATTGTCAATTAACTCAACTTATGCATGGCAAAAATGCAAACTGTTTCACGAAACCTGAGGTTGAATGTTCGTTTGAGTTGAGATGGTTAGAAGGGGAAGGAGAGAGAGAGAGGCAGCTGCCTGGGGAGGCTGGCACCCTAGGGCTGGCGAGGCAAGAGGGTTTCCCCCTTCTATCCCCCCTTCTAACTTCAACATCTACAGGGGAGGTTCTTGACTTCTTAGGAGCGTAACCAAATTTGACTCTTCAAGAAAATAAAGGAATTACATAAGTATGGACCCCACCTGACTGAGCGTCTTGGGCCCCACCTGGCTGAACCAGAGCCAGCATTGTATTTTTGAAAATCCTTCACTTATGCTGTATGCCAACCATGACATCTGGCCAAATTAGGCAGGGATCGATTTCTTGAAAAAAAAAAACATTTCAGGAGAGAAACTGATCCTGATTCTCATGCGATGGTTTTTCTGGTTCCTAGTTTCTGGTAGGATCCGAGAAACATTTCTGATGGTCTCCCGTTTCTCTCCAGAATTAGTTACAATTTGGTAGGGATTCTCCTATTTTTGGAGAAAAAACTGTTCGGAGAATCCCTAAAAACAGGACAAGTTAACATTCTTGCGAGTTTTCTGGCATACGGTTTTCTGAATATTGGACAAAAATAGCTAGGTCCAAGAATAGCACTCTTATAAATTAAGAAAATGGTGGAGATAAAACCTCAAGACTTCACTATCAATCCAAATACCCAAGGCGAAGTATATAGTACAAGCAATGTTTGCCTAAGTTTAGGCCATCTAAACATCATTTAAACGCTAATAGGTAGGTACACATCTATTTTAGGGGGTAAATGATAAATTAAATGGGCAAACCATTTAAACGTCGCAGATGAACAATAATTAAAAGTGTTTAGCTAGCGACCTGTGTGTACACTGGTGTCTTAGAGACAGAGCATGCAGCATAGCGGGTTAAAAATCAGGTGGCTAGATTTGCGGCCAAGCCCATGACATAGCCCACGAGGAAAGGACATTTGACCAAGTTCCCATTGACGTGCCTCCACTCACATTGACTCCATCCTCAGCAGCTATAGCTCCCAAAGGTCGGCAGGGAATAAACTGCCCAGCATTGCTGACTGTCACACCTCTCCTCATTACTGCTTGTGGTTGTGCTTGTGACCTGATATGGGCAACTGGTTGCTCTATTGTTGCAAAATATTGTTTCTGTTGAGGGAATGCCCCTGCAACAGGGCCTGGCCAATAAGTGAAAAGGGCATGTCATTTACCTCAGGGCAAAAACACCAATATACCCATGGTTCTACATGTATGAAAAAAATTGGGGTATGGGAGGTGAGCATTCTGTTTTTTATAAAAAATAAACTTGAAAAGGCATTGTATGAAAAATTGGGGGTATGGGAGGTGAGCATTCTGTTCTTTATAAAAATATAAGCTTGAAAAGGCATTGTGTGATGACACTCATAGATTACATCTTCCTTCTCTCATCTCATCTCACTCTCTCCAAGGAAAAAGAGGTAGCATGGCTGACCGATCTGTTTTTAGACAAACAATAGCTGCAGTTCCGACTAAAAAAGATTTGCTTCAGATCTCTTGAAACAAGTAGAAAATTATTATGGAACATAATGTTATATATTGCATATTTACTGCTGTAATGTAAAACCATCTAGACGTTTTAGACATTAGACAGCATGTGGCTGGCCGACTAACTAGTGTTTAGCATCTAAGCTAACACCGAATACAAGCCAGTATAGTGAATAATCTTGTCACTTGGATTCAATTTGGACCGCCAAGTCTAACCCAACCTAAATTAACAAAATGAGTGTAATCATGAAGATCGCCCACCTCCACAGAGCCAAATAAGTCTGTGCACATCAATATATACTTGCAGAAAATACTCATTTGAGAATATGGAATTAATAAAGAATGGCAAATGAAATCAAGTCTGTTTGGACCACTTACTCTCATTACGGTTAGCAATATCTCCTTCCGGAAGGTCTTCCCGTATGAATTCATTCTTGTATATGAGGCCATCACGGTGGCTGCTATTTGCGATAACAGGCACCACATATACATAATCATCCATTGGGGGCTCGCACTCTGATTCTTTGGTCGCCCCTGTACTCACATTAAGTGTGCACAGACCACTTGTACTGGCGGGAGCAATGGGATTTAGTGGGCAGGTTCTCCAGGGTTTGTAAACAAATCTAACAGAAAAGGAAAAGGAAAGGTCATACCACAGTACGAACAGGTCGGGGTTAAAACAGTAAATATTTGAGATTGATTTCAATATTTCCGATCAACATAATAGCAATTCTAATACGACAGTATCCATCTTTCTCCCTCAAAAATTAACATCAGAGTGAGAGAGATCCAGATCTAAAAATTCATCGCTTCGGAAGCCATAAACGAAAGGGGGGGATAACAGACCGAGAGAGACGATTATGAGGAAGAGGCAAACAATCCAGATATGCTGTTGAAGTGGGCATGAGTGTAGTTGTTACATCTTGTCGAGCAAGAGCCGAAGGCCACCACCACCGGCACAATCGAGGAACGTAGGGTATACGTCTTTGGAGGAACTGCATATCGGCCGCTTCAGAAGTCTTGGATTTCCGTTCGGCAGGGCACTGGGCGGCGGCTATGCAGATTTAGGGATGGGATGGGATGGGGATGGGCTCTGTTTTTTAGGGATGTTTATGCCGTCCTGATTGATGACGCTACTTCGTTTGTTATTATATTATTATATTATATTATTATTATTATATAATAGTCCGTATATATTTTGTACAGAAATACTCAACATATCTAATCTCTCGTTATGAAAGGTGAAAAAGCCGCCGGAGTCTACGGCCGGCTAGCTGCTCCACGTCAGTAAAAAAATTACACTGTTTAATTCCAAATTTATGACTGTGACGTGTGTCGAGCTCCAATTTCGTTGGAAACGTCAAGAGTTGTCCACAATGACCACCCGTGTCGTTTTCCTTTTATTTACCTTCTCTGCCCCCCTCAACTCCCACCTATGGCGCGCGAGCGCAGCCAAACATTAGGTCATGAGCGCCCTGTAGTTAACTTGCGTCCCCGTAAGTGTTCACCTCGAAGACATACGATGTAAAACCATTGATTCAGGAGATTTTCCTCGGTCAAGTGTTGATAGAGATGACTCTTGTGGAAAGTCAACATACTAGATGGTCAAAGCTGCTCTATGAGGCATAGGCTAGGTGCTGAGCCGAAACAGTGTTTCGAGTTTAACTCTCCCCGGAGGGATGGAGTGTTCTATTGTGCCGCCCTTTTCAGAGTCCGGTATGGGACTCGGTTATGGCAAAGTCTCCAGCACTCAGTGCACAAGCCTGTGACAGAGGCTCAGTACTTGGTGCACTAAGCCCGTGGCTGTCAGTCGAAAACACCAGGAGTAGTCAGCATAGTCCCTAAGAGTAATTGCGTAAATCTTGTTGAGAGGCATACCCGAAAATAGTAATCGGCACTTAGCCAATCTTGTTAGAACAAGATAGAGAAATTAATAAAAATAATTGAAATAAGTAACTTAGCTTGATTCGTCGATATTTGTTGATAAAACTGACTAGTCAGAGTTGATTCCGACTATATTGATGATGCGAGACTCGTCCCCGACTAGTGTGGACTGTGGCGTTGAATCGAGTAGTTGATGTCAGCAGCGGCATAGTAGTCCGGCGAGTTGGAGGCCTGAGCTGGTAGCCGAGTTGAAGTAGTCGATGGCTAAGCCGAAGGCGATGACGTCGTCGTTGTGGTGCTGCAGCGCGAGTTGAGTAGTGGTGCTTGTCGGATCTACGTGCCGGCAGTCCACAAGGGGGTGGCTCAAGTGGTAGATTTGTAGGAGGGGAGATCGAGAAGCTAGCTAGTTCGTGGTAACACAAGACAAAGGATTTAGACAGGTTCGGACGATCCTGAGGCACAAACCCTACGTCCTGTGTTGGATGATTGGTATTGCTCTGGTGGTTACAATAGGCGAGAATTGCGTGTCTCTTGAGGGGGTCCCTAGGCCGTCTTATATAGGCTGACGGACTAGGGTCCCATTCGGCTTTTCAGGACGAGTCAAGGACTCGGGGTATGACAGGCTTGGGAGACTATCCGACCTAACAACCATCCGTGACAAGGTCAGGGGGAAAGCAGGAGAGAATGTTTTGATTAGTTGAGTCGGCAGGGACTATTTTGATTGTGTATAAACATGTAGCTGTTTAGCCTTGTCAAACAAAATTTTAACAACTGTAGCGAGACAGATCTGTATTAAAATGTAAAAGGAGAGGGACATGAGGTGCATAGCTGTGTGGCTAAGCGTAGAATTTGACTAAAGTGCTCCACGTTCCACACGTTCGGGACTGGATCGCCGTTGGCCCATTCGAGGCGGTTGGTGCTCGGAGATACCACTTCCTTGACGATGAGCGGTCCTTCCCATGGGGGGGGACAGCTTGTGATGATTCTTGGGCTTCAGAATGCGTCGGAGCACGAGGTCCCCGACGTTAAAAGATCATTCTCTTACGTTCTTGTCGTGGTAGCGGCGTATTTGCTGCTCGTGGCGAGCGTGGTGTAGTAGGGCGTTGAGACGGTGCTCCTCAACCATGTCGACGTCCGCCGACGTTGTTCGGCTTCGCCTTCCTCGTAATTCTGGATACGTGGCGCACCGTAGGCAATGTCAGTCGGCAATATGGCCTCGGAGCCATAGACGATAAAAAACGGAGAATAGCCAGTAGCCCGGCTTCGCTGGGTTCGCAGGCTCCAGACCACGTGCGATACACACCGAGCCCAATTGCCTACTTTCTGGGTTAGGGAGTCATGGACGTCCTTCTTGAGTGCTTCAGATACCATCCCATTCGCGCGTTCCACCTGGCCATTGCACCTTGGGTGAGCCACTGACACGTAGTATACTTCAATGCAGCTATCTTGGCAGAAGTCCCAGAACTCCTGTCCTGTAACTGTGCTCCTAGGTCGGTGAGAATTCGATTTGGAACGCCAAACCGATGGGTGAGTTCTTCTATGAACATTGCCGCGGCAGCCGACGATGTGTCACTGACGGCCTTGTATTCGATCCATTTGGTGAATTTGTCCACCGCGACCAATAGATATTTCAGATTGCCGGGTGTCGCCTTGAACGGGCCGACCGTGTCGAGTCCCCATACAGCAAACGGCCAGGATGGAGGAATCGTTCGTATAGCTTGTGCAGGGAGTAACTTCTGCTTTTGAAAGAACTGGCATGTTTGGCAGCGCTTTACAAGGTCCTTGACGTCGGAGACCGCTGTAGGCCAGAAGAAACCAGCCCTGTATGCCTTGCCGACCAAGGTCCCAGCTGCTGCACGATTGCTGCACGTGCCACCGTGGATGTCGTGTAGGAGGCTGGCCCCTTCAGATTGGAGGATGCATTTCACGAGAATGCCGGTGGAGCTGAGGCTGCTTTTCTGTACAGCTCTTTTCCGATGACGACGTAGTTTTGCGCGCGTCGCGATAGCTTTTCATGCTCGGCTTTGTCCGGGGACGAAAGCTGTTTGGAGAGGAATGCTATGATCGGCGATCGCCAATCATCCTCGATCACCATGACCTCGCGGCCGAGTGCTTCCTGCTCCGGGGGAGCGGGCTATAAAACTGGGTCGGCGCCTCCTTCCATTTTGATGCTTGGCTTGGTCAAGACCTGAACGAAGACGTTCGCCAGGACCTGGGATCTTTTGGAGCCAAGTTTAGACAGGATGTCAGTGCCTACGTAGTGTTCCCGGGCGACGTGGATGACCTCGAGCCCGGAAAGTGATACTAGAAGGGTGACAAGGCAAAGTGAATCTAATCCAAATCGGCGGTGCACTGTAACTTGCTCCCGTAGCCAACTTTTGCCTAGAAGAAGCAGAGAATTTATCTTTCTTTCTTGTGAAACTACGACGGCTGTAGTTTATCCTTTTTCAGTAATGCTTTCCGGGCTAAGCCTATGGTTTATTTCCTCATGCTCTCTCTGTTGGTCATGGTGTTTGTTTTCCCCATCTTATTTCTGAATCTTGCTATACTGAATCATCAACACCCAAAATAATTTTTTGTTTATCTGCTAGTTTTCTAAGCAAACGATCCTGTTGTCCTATTGCAAAATTAGAAATTGCTCGTGGAGTACTGGATTTGCCTGTTTTTAATTGGCGCCAGCTTCAACCTGACTAGGTTTTGTCCCGTTGCCGTTCAGTCAAGCAGAGCGCAAGATTCGGGCTCCCGGATCCTCAGTACACCTCTTCGTGACCTATATAAGCTCGGAATGTTTTCTTCTGTATTTTGGTAGTAACTCTTAGCACTAACACTGACAACCTGTGAATAGCCTCTCTGCTCTCTAGGTTTGTCTCTTTGTGAACATTATCTAGCTTGGAGGCTTGTTAAAATTCATCTAGCTTGCTATCGCATTTTTTCCTCTGAAAAAAAAATAAGCTCGTTTTTATATGTTACAATACAATCTTGTTGTTGCACTAAATTCCTAATCAGTTGATACTGACAACGTGTGCCTGTGAGATGATGCCATGATAGTTTGTCGGGCTCATGTTATTCCGTTATAGACATCTGATTAGGTTTGGCTCTTTGCGGACATTCTCAAGCTTGGAGACTTGGTGGTTCAAGTTCCTACAGTATATGGTGTTGCGGTACTGTAGTATATGGTGTTGCGGTCGTCAAAGGTCCTCTAGCCTACTTGGTTAGAGGGGCTGAGGCATGGTCGCACTAGTAGTATGTTCATACTTCACTCTCGTCATTTTTTCCTTCCTACTTATTAGATCCCCTCTCGGTTTGGAGCAAATTTATGGGGCTGGTTTAAAAAAAATCCCCTCGCTGGCTTGCCAGGGTTTAGGGATTTTTTAGACCCGGGAGAGATTTCTTCCGCTTAATGAAAAACTGTGGGGCTCTTCACCCCATCGGGTCTTTTTTATTTATTTATTTATGGTGTTGCAGTCGTTGCACCGTGACTGTTTACATGTGCTGATGCATAATTGAGTTTATCATTCATCAGCATATAAGATTAGATTCTCAACATTCTTCCGGTCGTTAAAGGTCGGCGCTTGCGATTTTGTTTGTATAACTAATAGCATTTCCCCTTGTGCCATGTGCTGCCATCAAGTGAACTGTTGCAGGTGGGAGATTTGTGATCCTCCATGCATGGCAAGTTGTTTGTTATATGGATTTGCCACATGATTGTAGGGCTTTGTTTGTTGTGTTGTCCTTGGAATTGCTGAGCAGAGATAAATATTTGTTCATACAAAAGAAGGAACGGCATTTCCCATGTGAAATCATGTGGGCTGGTGTTAATATAAACGGCATGTTGACGCAGCTGGTTGTGCCAAATCTTTGTGGCATATCCTTCTCTCGGTTTGGTTATTCTGACAATTATCAGAAAGTCAGTCATCTCTCATGTTTATCAGTGCATATGCTGTATGTGGTGGGCCAAGTTCGGTCAGGAATTTTTTTCCTTCCACAAAAAAAACAAAGTTTTATAATGCCAATTTAGATTCGCAACATCGATCTCTGCAAAAATGGAAGGAGAGGCTTCTGCAGCTTCTTCATCGAACTTCTGAAGAACTTGGCATCTGAACTTCTGAAGAACTTGACATCTTTGTACATTCAGACTTCACTCTCGTCATTTTTGAATCGTTGAGGTTGAGGTGGAACCAGAGAGGAAGCAACTAGCAGAACAGGCTAAACTGCCAGAGCCTGATTGGCCATATGGCACCGATCGAGGACCACCACCGCATGCATGATCATTGGCTTGCTTCTGTCCACTGATCGACAGCTAGGTGATGTTCTCATGACCTGAGACCTGACAAAGAAGGGTTTGGATGCGGCCAAGCGTTACTGTACGAACACGGGCGTGGCACATACAGATACAAGCACCAGTAGTGAACGTCAAGAGGAAAAGACGACAGTGATGATAGGGCAGGTAGGGTTAAGCACCCATGTTGCAATCTGCAGTCGTCGACACGATTTTACGCAGTGAAGACGCGCCTGAACTTCATACGTTAAATTGCACTGCAATTTGCATGGTCCCTGAAAGCCTTTAATTACGGCGAATACGTTTTCTGCTGCATTTTGTTCAGGTTTAGGGCTCGTTCGCTTTCGTTGGAACGGTTCCACCCGGATTGAGATGAATATAGTACAAACTTTATGATACTTGCAATGAGAGATCGGGATTTAATACAGGTGAAGAACCAATTTACCCATGATAGGGACAAGAAGAGACCGGGAATTAATCCACTAGTCAAGAGGTGGGGAACCAATCCAGGTCTTTTGTTGTCCATATCATGAGTAAATTGGTTCTTCACCTGGAATAAATTTCGGTCTCTCATTGTAAGTATCATAAAGTTTGTACTATATTGATCTCAATCCGGGTGGATTTGTACTATATTGATCTCAATCCGGGTGGAACCATTCCAATGAAACCGAACGAGCCCTTACTCGGCCTTGTTAAATACAGCGAACGGGTCAGGTACGTGCCTGCTGAGTTCGAATTATTGGGGAAATGATTCAATGTGGGCCTGTTTCGATACTGGTCCATCGCATGGCGTTGCGTTGCATGGCCAACAGCGCAATCACACACTTGCACAGTGCTCAACTCACAGCAACAGCAGGAACCGTTCCTCGTGCGAAACGTCAGAATAAAGAAATAAAATCCATCTCTTCTGCCTCTCCCTTTCTCTCATTTCATTTTCCTCTTTTGTCGATGCAAGATACAGTTGCAGGCTGGTAGCAGTTGTTCAAGCGCTAATTTTCCTCTCCGAACTCTGAAGCATGTCAAATTCTCAATTCTTCGATGTACATTGGGGTTGGTCACCTTGATGAAAATTTTGACACTGACCTCCCTTCACACATCGGCATCACAAACTCTGCAGAAATCTATTGCAGCAAAGACTTTGCCGTGTTACACGTCAATACGCCATCACGCCATCATCTCCACCCTCGGCAGCTTCTCTCCCGGTCAGCACTACTGATTAGAGAGGACAATTGGCATGTAGATGAGGCAGCCTCGAGACGCCAACTCGTGCAAGGCAGCCGCGCGCCGGGGCACATGGTCTCATCAATGCATACAGCGAGCATTGCCATATCCCTGTTGGATTACGGTGACCACGATCCTGACGCCACGCAATCTTAGCTAGCTAGCTCTGCTGGTACGCACGCACAGATGCTAACCTCGCTAGCCTCTAGTACCATATTGCACTGGTGATGATAGTCTTGTTGCCATTGCTGACCAAAGGACTTGATCGATTCGGCCATCTAATGGTAGCTGGGAGTGGTCGGACGATCACCGGAAAAAGCAGACATGAACCACACACTGCCGGACTGCCCTGGCAATAGGGGAGCTGACTCTGCCAAGTCCCAATCGATCTTCGGCAAGGTATAAACATCTAAGCGCCTAATGTGTAAGCACCTAACCTAAACACTTTTATTTTATTTTTTCTTCCGAGTGAAGGGTGTTTGACACGATTTTGATACTGGCCTGTTTTCAGGAAGGTGCTGGTTGGAAGGCAAGCAGCCGAATGGTCGCCCCAGAATTTTTTAACTCGGCACATTCCATTACCAGGAAGCAATTGCAAGGCAGAGTGTAGATATAGAATTGATGAGCAAGTCATCGCGGTATAATACTGATTGAAGCAGCATTGTGCCATGATATGTGGAATTTGTTAATTGTTATATATGTGGGGCATCTGCGTTCCATTTTTTTATTAAAGTGATGGCATCTATTATCTTAATAAAGCAGAAGTAAAAGGAGCCACCACGTTCGCCGAGAGGGCCTAGAAAATCTCACGTTAATCTAAAAAAGAGAAGGATTTAAACCGTTGGATTTAATGAAGATCTAAGGGTCCCTATTAATTGAAAAAAGTCCAAATAAATCTAAAAGGGAGAAGGATTTGCACCGTCGGATTTAATGAAGATCTAACGGTCCATGTTAATTGAAAAGTCCAAATAATAATAAATAGAGTTTATAGGGTCCACACTCCTTTTTTTCTTAGGTTACTTAAACACGGTCCATGTTAATTGAAAAGGTCTAAATAATAATAAATAGAAAAGGTCCAAATAATAATAAATAAAGTTTTACGTTACTTCAAAAAATTCAAGATAGTCCAATTGACATGGAAAGTCCAAATAGCACACGTTATTTGAACAACTTATAGAAAAGTCCAGATAAATCCGTTTGTATATGAAGAAAAGGAAACAAGTATTCTCATGTCCTGTGCGTACGTTACTTGGACAAAAATGTCCGTTTCCAAAAGGAAAAAGAACTCACCTCGACTCGGACACCAATATCCATCGAATCCTAATTAATAAATACAACATGAGAACAGTTGCCGCCACGTATTTTCCTCACGCCAAGATCGCCGAGTCCTTTTTCCTTCTTTGAAAAAGGGATCAGTAGGTCCAATGCATGGGAATGTAGACACTCAAATATATGCATGTACACTCGAGACCGCGCCCCTATGAGCATCCTATGATGAGCAATTTCCGAATGATCATCAAATGATTGATCTGGGCTGATCTCGAGATTGACAAAGTCGACAAAATGCCTCAGTGTTGATGAGCCACACATCACTTACTACTAAAATAATAGCGCCAGTTAAATTCTAGAATAAATCTAAAAAAATGTAAGCACCCACGCCAAGTTGAGGACTCAAACTTGGGTGGGTAGGTTTCACTATAAGGAACCTTACCAACTGAGCTACGCTTAGTTCACACAACAAATAATATGGTCATGCAATTATGGTCATAGGATGTGATCAGGAAGAGCATAGGCTTATATGGTGTGTTCATCTGGAACAATGACATGATTCTGATCTAAAGGTCGATGAGATAATACACAATATTGACAGCCATGTCCAAAAAAGTTTTGAAGTGCACATGAAGAAGAACAACTTAACAGTACCATTTTGTAAATATTATTTTTCAATAAAATTAATTTCCATATTAAGATGAGAGGTGGCTTTGAATATCACGAGCTATTATCTTTCTATTTCTTTATCATTATCACGTCTCCTTGATCGCAAACATATGAGGGAGAACGCATCGTGACATAGAAAGCAGCTAAAAGTATATTAAAATTATCATTTTCTAATCGGATTACTTTCCATGTTGAGGCCTGGAGAGGAGGCGGAAATCACCGGCTATTATCTTGGTATACTTTAACATCACCATGATGCCAAGCAAAAGGCGGTGAACATGACAAGATATACCTATAGCTAGGTGCATAACAAAATCTATGAATCTAGAATACCAAAAATGGCCTATAATTTGAAACAGAAGGAGTAGTAGCATAAACAAAGCGTTGCCCATTAAAGTCATACACTTTGATGGAAAAAAAATGTGCTCAAGGCACACGACAGTTGCCACCAATCTGATTGAAGAACTCACCAGATAGCCTATACCCGACATGTGGATTAAAAGTGAAAAGCCAAATACAAATACCATGGCACTTTGCAGCTCGAGATAAAAAAAAAATTCATGAAGCATTTTTTACAACTCTATTACGACATGATTTTGAAGAATGGTGCAAAGATACACGCTTCAGCTTCCAATAATGCTACAAGTATCATGCACGCCTATCCAAACAAATATGAAGGAAGTGGTTGATGAGAAAGAATAATGTACACCATGAGACATGCATCTTCGATGAAATAGCCAACAAAACTCTTTGAAAGTAGAAGCACAAGAAAGGTGATGCACACAAACGAGAAGGCTATACTACCTTACTAGCTCTAACAATGAATTTGTTGACCCTGCAGATTGTATCAAGAAAAAGAATGTGGCTAGATAAATGAGAACATGCAATGGAGTAATAACAACTGAAAACAAAGGAGATTTAGCTTTTGCGGACATATATTGAACCATTTATCTATAAATATTTTAAAATTCTAAAAGTAATTAATCATGTACTATTACAATTAGAAATCTCATGTAGAATTACAGATCGCCAAGTCAGAAGTTAAAAAATATATTCATGTAAAAATTATACATCTTTATATATTTTTTAGTAATTATCAACAAATATGTTTCTATATAAACTTTTCCCTATTAATTTTATTTTTTGGTAAAAAATAATAACATAATATGGAGAAGAAAAAATAGACAATATCTCTACAAAACAATTATAAGATACATCTAAACAAAAAAAAAAGCAAAAACCTTTCCAAGAAAAAAACTAAAATATTTATTAAAAAACTAGATGAGAAGGAACACTGTGCATCATTAGGGATACATTTTCGATGAGTATAATATAGCGGGCAAATCTTTTTGGGAGTAGAAAAACAAGAAAGGTGGTGAACATAAAGGAGAAGGTTATACTTCCTTACCAGATCTAACAGTAAATTTATTGACCCTAAGGATTCTACCGAAAAAAGCACGTAGCCAGACAGATGAGAACATACAAATAACAAAAAAAGGCTAGCTACCCGCGCAATTTGCGCGGGCCATCCTGCTAGTTTATAAATAAGCAGCTGGAAAGATTTCAAGCAAGTGTCCTTCCCAAAAAAGAAAAATATTCCAAGCAGGTGCGCTTGCATTTTGCATGGTACTGCTCGTACTGTTTGAACTTTAATTTGAAGTGGGTCTTTACCGCAGTGGCAATATTTTTAATTTTGATGCGTGGCATGATGGCAAAGCCCTTTTTTCTCCTCTTTTTTATGATTAAATAATATCGTCTTTTTGAAAGAAATGATCGTAATCTTCCACACATGCATGCAGTAGTGCTACCAAAATGATCCTGGTGAGGCAAAGCTCGGTGAGGAACAAGACAACTTCATGCTGAGCCTACACCATACATCATCAATGTACCATCCTGAAGCTTTCGTTTTGGAGCATCTTTGTGGCATAAGTTAGGATTACGAAAAAAGAAAGGCAGAAGATTCTCATACACATGAATAGTCCCAAACAACCCAACACACAAAAAAATTTCTAGCCGCTCCAGCTTGAGTACAATACCATAGTTTGGTTGAAGTTTGGTGCACTATCAAAATAATACTTCGAAACTGCACAATCGCCTGCTGGATGTTAGCGAGGCGTGTAGGCCCATCAACAAGAAGGTTGACCTGGACCAGTAGGTGGACGTGGATCCAAACTACAGCCTGTTAATATTCACCTCTGTGGCTCTGTGCGTGAAATAGGACTGAGACTTTGGAACACGCTGAAGTGCCACCAATCGGTGATTCTTTCAAAAGCAAAAATAATGAACATCGACAAGCTTTCGCTGTCTGCTGATCTATTCCCTTGCGACTTCGTTCGGGTTTCAGGAATGATCCCTACTTGCCAAAGCCGTGCGGGTGGAAACGCATGTCAAAACTTGGAGGTGCAGCGAGAGCTTGACAGGTCGTTAGGCTACGGGTAGCAGGTAGCTGCTGCCGATCGCCATGGACTCTACTGCCTTTAGCTAGGCCATGGTTTTCGGCGTACGTTCACGGTGGCCGGCGGAGGACAAAACGTACGCGGCAGGGGAGAGAGGCGGAAGGCCCACCCAGCCCAATGGCTGCCGATCCCATCCGGCCGCCCTGGTCCGCACGCCGCCCCGCGAAAACGACCGATTGATGGCGCATCGCATGCAAGGGGCTCCCCACTTTTCGTTTTTCCCTTGTCACTGTTGCCGCACTGCAAACTTCCCGACGAGTACAAACAACTCCCCGAACACGTACGTCCTAACGTCCGTTCACGTGCGACCCCCGGGAAAAAGGCAGCGACGCCGACCCGGCCGGGGTAGTTCGGTTTCGGCTGGCTTGGCTTCCCTCCCCCGGCTGCCAAAACACCCGCGTCGCGTCGATCACCGGGGCATCTTTTGCCCGAGGAGGGAGGGGAGCTAGCCAGCGCGCGCGTGCGCCGCCGGGGCACGAAGCCGAGCACCAACCACCACCTGTTCAATGTTCACCCTCGCCCTCGGCAACCGTTGCGCGAGGCGCAGCCAATCCAGCCATCCGAGCACGTCGGGTACGTGGCGGGGTCTCGGTCCGGAGAAGAAAAAGGGGCAGTGGGTAGGCTGGCTCCCGCTCCTCCTCGTCCTCGGCTGCTCGGCATATATACCACCTCGGCACTCGAGCGGTTGCTCGTTCTCGCCTCTCTAACCCCACCACCACCACTCGCTCTCTGCCTCTCCCTCGCTCACCACCGGCCACCGTACCCCAGCAGCTTGGGATATGGGGAACTGCCAGGCGGCGGAGGCGGCGGCGGCGGTGCTGCAGCACCCGGGCGGGCGCGTGGAGCGGCTCTGCTGGTCCACCAGCGCCGCCGAGGTGATGCGCGCCAACCCGGGCCACTACGTCGCGCTCGTCACGCTCCGCGTCGCCGAGGAGCGCCAGGACGCGCCCGGCGGCGAGCGCCGCACCGTGCGGCTCACACGCGTCAAGCTCCTCAAGCCCAAGGAGACCCTGCTCCTAGGCCACGTCTACCGCCTCATCACCACCCAGGGTAAAGAACAATCCTCCGTCCCCAGCCAAATCCCAGTAGTCCAGTACGCACCCGTGCCCCGCGACGCGACGGAAGGATGAGCAAGGCAGCAAGCTAACCTGCGCTGCTGCTGTACGTGTTGCAGAGGTGACCAAGGCGGTGCAGGCGAGGAAGGAGGAGAAGCTGAGGAAAGCGCAGCAGCAGCTGGAGTCGAGGCAGAGCAAGGCGAGGGGCGTCGAGGACGACGACGACGACGAGGCGGCCCTGGACGCCAGCCTTGATCAGGTGGGTTTACATACATGGATTAGACTTTGCTTTGCCTCTTCAATCCAACTGCTTTTCCGATGCCCACCATGCACACGCTCTCGCCATGATGCATACAGTACGCCTTTACTTGCTTCTTGAGGGGTAGTTAGCTGTTCATCTCCTCGTGACTACGATGTGTCCTGTTCTTGTCACTGGAATTTCTGCCACTGTAGAAAAAATCTGACCGCTGACGCACGGAATCATACAAGTCACTAAACAAAAGTTACCAAAATTGCAGGAGAAATGTATTCAACAAGGTTATTGTTTGTAGATTTTTTTAGAGGAAAAAATGATGTGTTGATCGCTAACTAACTGATGCTACACAAGGAGGCACATCATTAGATTAAGGACAACAGATTAATAAGTGAGTTTCAACTAATGTCAGGAGGAAGAATCTTTTCCGAGAATCTTTCCCTTTTCTTCCTGTTTTCTTTTAACCATGGCAACATGCAAAGGTTCCATCTTATGATTACTCTTCCCATCTGACTGCAGTTGGCGCGTCAGGACAGTGGCAACCGGAGCTCCAGTGCGCGGCACCGGCAATGGCGGCCGTCGCTGCAAAGCATCGCCGAGGCCACCAGCTGATATGTCAACTCATACACCCCATACTACCACACAAAATCGTAGGGCCGTAATCATTGACCGGTGGACCTGTATTTTCGGTGATCACCTGGCCTCAATTAGCTCGTCGCAAGGGCTGCTACATTTGCTTGCATTCTGTGACACCCCCCGGGATGGGAGAACTGACTGCTTGAGATGCAGTAGCCTCAAATCCATGTAAATTTTCAGGTCTTGGTCAGGCGTTCGTTAGTGAGACTGCTTTGCTTTCTCCATACGGTTTGCACATCGAATCAGCACAAATGAAAGTAGCTTAGATCTAAAACCACAGCACATATGTCCTGTACTTGCTACTCTTCTTGTTCTTGCAGGTGGGAATCAAAAGCGCATAGCTTTTGAGGATGTCGCTGTGTGTTTCTTTAGTGTTTTAGAATGTAAGTTGCTGTTGTTGCCAAATAGGCAATCATAAACTCAGTGCCAATGATGCCGGCAGCAGTTGGTGGAATCATCGGAGCCTTTTGGGTTGGAAGCTCATCATGCGTGTTCGCGTACGCGTCGGCGATGCTTAGAGTAGAGGCTCACGCACACTTGTTTAAGCCGCTGCTGATGTGGTGCTGGAACAGGACAAACGGAAACGGTAAAGGGATTTCGAAACAGATACCACGATACCTAAACTGAGTTAGGTGCCCGTAAAAAACACTTGTTTTCACATGCGTCTGAATCCTGCAATACCATGCTGCGCCGAAGAACACAGAGCTGTCTGTCTGACTGTTCGGCTGTAGATTAATGGCCAGTTGCTAGTGTAGGCAGGCAGCCCACTGTGCTAACCACAGCTCACCATAATGAATGGCCAATGGCCCTATCTGCTAACCACTTGTGCTAATCTAGGCAGCCAGCTCCAAGTTGAGCTCAGTCGCCTGGTGCTGGCCATCGGCCGTTCCGAGTATCCAGATGCAAGCCTCTGCACGGTTCAGCTTTTGCAAGTTGCATTGTTGTAACACCTGCAAACAGTCAAAACAAAGCGCCTCCACATCTCAAGGTACCAGCTTTCAGGAGCCACCGCGCATACGATACGGTTCAACTCTTTGATGCGTCGTCTTTGGCCGAAAGGAGCCGCAAGCGTTCTGCCGTTCTGCCTTCTGCGTAGAGTGGAAACTGAAGGCTCCATTTACCGAGGCACTCCGACGGCATTTTGGCAGGGAATGAAAAAGGAGAGTGAGAGCAGTAAAGTGAACGACAGGTCATGGCATGTTGCCGTTGATCTTTTGTCTTTCTTTTTTTTTTTGAAAAACAGATCTTTTGTCTCTCTAGGCCCTTTTTAGATGTTTCGCGAAAATTTTTCGAGCATGTTCCCTCACATGCATGGCATATTAAATGTAGTCAAAAAAATAACCCATTATATGGATGGAGTGTACTTCGCGAGACGAATCTAATGAGCCTAGTTAGGTCGTGATTAGACAATAAATTGCTACAATAAACATGTGCTAATGACGGATTAATTAGACTCATTAGGTTCGTCTTGCGATTTAGTAACAGAATCTGTAATTAGTTTTGTAATTAGTCTATATTTAATACTTTAAATGTGTGCCCGACATACTCGAAAAAAATTTCGCGAAACATCTAAACAGGGCCCTAATCTCGCTTTACTGGTCATGTTCAGGATTGAGACGTGACAAAGCTAGATTGGCACGTGCCCTTGCTGAAAATCGGACCATTTTCTCTGCAAAATAAACAGTGAACAAACCGCAGCGATTGTATACAAAAACGCGCCTTAACACATCAACAAAAACCGCAGCAATTCTAAAAAAACCCTCCCACATCATCCTCGCGCGTCAGCTTTGGACACTGCAAGTAGACTCAGCGACTTGGGTCATATGATTGTGTCTTATGTCAAAATTCGATAGATCGAGCCACTTTTTCCTCTTTTGTGGCTTGGCACAAAACTGCTAGGACCTGCTAGGTTTGAATTATACCATGGACATGAATCCTTTGGAGGTGTTAGAGGGTTTGGAGGTACAGCTTGGTCTTCCTTTCTTCACGAAGATGATTATTCCCAATGAGCTGGAGTATTTGGATGGTTAGAAATAACTTTTCAAAAGAATTCAACCGGATATTCAATTGTACAGACGAATATTCAAGAAAAAATTGCCCTGGTTATTCTAAAGGCAAAGGAAGCATCCAAGCAAGCTATGCAAATATGGCTCGATTCTCATCTGTAATTTGGGTGTTTTTTCCCCTTTCTTTTTTCGTTTCTTGCTTTTTTTGTACATGTACGATTTGACTCTCTTTAATACATGTACAGTACAATCAGTTGGGGGGGGGGGGGGGGGGGCTCTCCCTCCTGTTGCATAAAAAAACAGCATCGGGAGTCGGGACTACAACATCGTGCCTTTTCTTTTCAAGATATTATAGCCAGCATCAGTTCAAAACAATTTGTGGTACCTTGAGATTTGTCCTCACGAGTACTTTTGTAGATGTTTGCATTCATATTTCTTTTATATTTTCGATGCATGTTTAGAGTATGGCTAATAATTCACCCATCAACTGACTTTATAGTAGTACCACATTATATATGGCATCCATATATATAATAGTTGGCTATTAATGTATAGCATGTTATTTATTATTGGAAGCCACACTTCATCCTCTAAGGCCATTCTCAGTCGGAGTTTCATTGATACAATTACCTAGAGTGACACATCATCTAAAAAACAGTTGAAACTATGATGAAACCCCCTATCTCAGTGCATAGTTTCATCTATTGTTGTTTCTAAGGCTACATGCAAGACACAAGTTATTTAGGTAACCGTGTAAAAAGAGTTTTAATCACCATGAAACTCATTTTACCTCTCTCTTTATTAATACATTACCACATCATCAAAAAAATTGCTGACACGTCAATCTATTTAATGTTCATGAAATCCCCACTGAGACTGGCCTAACAGTGTATAATATTTGGATTGGATGTAAGGTTGCAGTTGTCTTCTCTTCTCTCTCATCTACTTCATCACCAATCTAACATGGCAACCTGAACAGCTTGCTCGCATCGCCACAAACTCTTTCCTCAAAGGTGCTATATATCATGGTGATCGATCAGCTTTTGCCTCTCGTGGAGTCGTGGGACTTCTTAATTCTGTCGATCTGCGTAAAGCAAATTCAGTAGCACATTGCTGCTCGAAAATGTCCATGAGTAGAGTAGCAATCGTGTTTGTATTGTATCTGGTTTAGTTATACTCTAGCTAGTTTTGCAAAAGAAAGTAGTTACACTCTAGCTAAGGGAGGTGACTAACAAGGATAGTATCCTGCCGTGATATGAATGAAAGTTCTTGTGATATGCAAAAAAATAAGGACTGATCGATTTCGTCCAGCCCAATAGACAGTTTATTCCTAGCCCACTGCCCACGAACAACGATGTGCCAGTTTTTACAGGCCGAATTTACGAATACACTCAATTTTGAAGCCGGTCTCTGTTAATCCTGGGCCGAGGCTACACAGTTCTCCAGCTAAATGCTGCTGCCTCCGCACGCAGCCGCTTCGCGTCCCGCACCGTCTCTCTCTCTCTCTCTCTCTCCCCCTCTCCACTGCCCCATTCGACTCCCTCCGCTTCCGCCCTTCCGCCACCACCACCTGAGAACCAGCGGCGGTCGGCAAACCCTAGAACCTCGTAAACCCATCTCGCGTTCCCCGGGCGCGGGCTAGGGTCCGGCCTCCGTGTCCCCAGCCCGCGGCGATGCCGCTGTTCATCTCCGACGAGGAGCTCCGGCTCCTCGGCGGCGACACGGCCGCCGTAGCCGAGCGGGCCGACGCCGCCATCCGCGAGCTCCGGCGCCAGGTGGACACCGTCCGCGCTGAGGCGGACGCAGCCGCGATCGCCGCCGAGCAGACCTGCGCCCTCCTCGAGCAACGCTACGCCTCCCTCTCCGCGGAGTTCGATCGGTCCCAGGCCGAGGCCGCCGAGCTCACCGCAGCCGCGGAGCGCCGCGCCGCCGAGCTTGCCTCCTCCCAGGCCGAGATACATCAGCTTCGCATCCAGGCTGTATGGACTCTAGGTTTTCGGTTGGATGATCGCTTTGTTTGGTTTGGTTCGGTTCCCTGATCACTCGATTTTTTTTTGGTGGCGTAGATTGCTAAGGATGGCGAGGTGGAGAGGTTGAAAGTTGAGATATCAGAGCTGCACAAGTCGAAGTGTCAGTCCCTGGAGTTGATTGAGCAGAGAGATGCTGAAATAAAAGAGAAGGATGGCATCATCCAGAACTACTACGATAAAATTGTGAGCACCTTCTACTCCTCCGCTAAGATATTCAGTAACCAGTCCATTTGGCAGCCATATACATAGTAAATGTAGTGTCTATGATCACATGGTTACAGTTTTTTTCCTTCACAACTGAATATGGTCATCCTTAGTACAAATTCATTCGTGTAGAAAAAAAATGTGGATGCTGTAGGGTGGTCTGATGCTTGCAGCCTATAGCATCCATGTGTGAGGATGATGATAGAGATCTTATAATATTGAAATTTGTAATGTTGAAGAGTGCAGAATTATGCTGCTTAATACTGCGGTTGGCTTAATTAACATTCCTTCTAAAGTATATGAGCATGGATTCTTTTGATTAGTGCCCTCTGTTCCACTAACCTGCCACTGCTTTTGTAGGCCTATGGCCCACAGTCTATTTTCATGCTCTCTTCTTCCAAATTTTTCATGTTAGGTGTGTCAGCCAGCCAAACAAGCTCTAGATTTTTTGCATATTCGTTTTGAGATTCCAATTCCTTTTATCGCAGGGGTTGGCTATATATTCTGCAACTTTGTTGTAAGTTTACTGAAACGTGAAAACTTGGATTATTGTCTTTTCAGGTAAATCTGGCAGACAGTTCTGCTGGTAAAGAGGCTAGGATACAAGAGGTTGAAGCCAAGTTTACCCATTGTCAGGCAATGTGCAATCGCATTACCCAGGTACGAATTATGATCATAAAATGGATGAAATAATACCGAGATGCGAAGTTCTTATTTTAATTGTGACATCCCTTGACTTTTTAGCATATTAATGCTACCTAATATAAGCCTTACTCCATTGTCATGGTTTACCTGTTGATTCTTATGTGGTTTGGTTCTTTCTTTATCAGGAGAAGGAGCTGCTTGAAAAGCATAATCTATGGCTTGATGAAGAACTAAAAGTAAAAGTGAAGAACTTAGCTGAAATAAGGAAAACAAATATGGATGAGGAGGCTAGGATGTCAGCTAGGATTGCAGAGGTGATTCTTTGTTATCCAATTCATGATGTGATACACAGGATTTATAAGACATGCGCTGACATAACTTTTGTGTGCCAGCTTGAAAGGGAGATTTCTGAATCTTCTAGCTCCTTGAGGCGAGGGAAAGAGCGTATCTCTGAATTGGAGCAAAGGATCTCTTACATGGAAAAGGTAAATATTCACACAGATGGTTGCAGTATTAGTTTTGGTGTTTAATTTCTGCTCTTTATATTTTGGCGATTGAAGGAATTGTGCTCAACAAAGGATGCTGCTGCTGCTAATGAGCAACGTCTGGCTGCTGAGCTTTCAACTGTACGGTTCTCTCTCGACTCCCTTGCTGTTGCAATGTGTGCGTCTGTTTTCCCATTGCCACAGCTGTGTTTGTGTTTTCCCTTGCTGCTGCTGCTGTGTGTGCTCGCGCACGTTTGTGTATTTGACTGCCGCATAGCACCTAGAGATTATTCCACCGGTCTCCTGTCGTGTTCTCATCTATTCACCATTCTGGCAGGTTGGGGCCTTTTGTCGCATTTTATGTTAATATATGATCCTATGTCTTGATTAAAACTCATTATGAATAACTTGATGTGATGCAATGCTTGTGGGATTACCATGAGTATCTCATCTTTTATTGTGTATATGTTGCGGGTTTTCTTTAGTGCGACGATTTACATCTCTCGGTTCTTAGGTCATGAAACTTGCTGAACTTCACAAAGAAAGTTCTGAGGAATGGTCGAAGAAGGCTGGGGAGCTTGAAGGTGTTATTAAAGCATTAGAGGTAACACATTTGCTTACAATATCACAGTTACATGTTTTCTCCCAGTTCAAACTCTAATAAGTAACTCAATTTCTCCCACAAACTAGACACATCTGACCCAAGTTGAAGATGAATACAAGGAAAAACTTGAGAAGGAGGCCTTATCCAGGAGAGATCTTGAAAAGGTATACCTCTATATAGTTTCACATTTCCTGCATAATTTTTAGTCGACTGCAAACTTATTAGATCCTTTTTCCGAGATCTTGGACGCTCTTTCATTCTGCTATGTGATCTTATTACTGCAGGAAGCTTCCACCTTGAAACAGAAGCTTGAAAAGTGTGAATTTGATTTGGAGAATACAAGGAAATCTAGTGAATTGAGCCTCATTCCATTGACCAGTGTTGCAGCAGACTCTGCTGATTTAGTAGACACAACAATACAAGAACTGTATGGTTTCTAACACTTGTCCTTTTTTCTTTCTAACGCACTATTTTTTTTGACAAAGATCAGGAGTTTGTGTATTGTGCATTTAGGCTTGCTTTTCTAATTGGAACACTGTATTTTTTTTCGTTTTCATTTACTGGGGTTTTGTTAAAAAATTTGACGAACTAATTAGCTGTCCTAAACGTCATATATTTTAATTTTTTAAAACAGAGGGAGTATTTTTTTGGAACATGGGAGGAGAATGTTGCACCACCTAAACCTTCTTGGTATAGTTGTAGTTATTTCTCTAGGCCAACTTTTTTGTGGCGTCTTTTGCTGAAGTGGATGTTGGAGGTAGAAGAAAGAAATGACGAAAGCATTACTTCCGAGTGTTCTGCAGTACTCCCTTTTTTAAAATGAATTTTGGATGTCGAAATGCTAGCTAACAAATAAAATTATTATGCTGCTAAAATATTTAACATGGAAAGTAAAAAGATATATACCATTTCTTCTTGATGCATCAAGTTGCCCTTTCTCTACTTTATAATTCAAAATCAGCTCCACTGGACTGCATGTTTTCTGTAGTGTCACTTTTCTGGAAGGAGGTAGTAGTAAAGATAACACAAGGAAAAGGGCAAAGTGACGAGTGAATCAAAATGGCTGTTGCTACTTATAATCTCTTTTTATAAAACCTCATTCACTCCTGTTCACAGGCCTATTTCTGATGAACTGAATCAGAATGACCTGATGGTTATTCCAAAGGTACCCAGTGGTGTTTCTGGAACTGCATTAGCTGCTTCTCTTCTTCGTGACGGTTGGAGTGTATGTTCCTACCTCCTTTTGTCCTAAATTCTTTGTTGTCAGTTGTCACGTCTCAAGTTGTTGGTTGATATTATTAATTTCATCATCAGCTTGCTAAGATCTATGAGAAATACCAAGAAGCTACTGATGCTTTACTTCATGAGAGGCGGGGGAGGAGGCACGCAGAAGCAGTTCTGGAAAGGGTAAGTTATTATGCTTGTTACTCTTTTTAGTTTGGATCATATCCACAATCCATCCTTGTTTTACTTTTGCCCAAGGACATCGGATAAATCTCCTTCTAGCCATTCAATTTTGTCCCATGCCTTATTTGCCAGTCAATGAGGCAGGTGGGCCCCATGTGTACTGAGACATTGATGGCCGAAATGAGATTGCAAAATTTTGCAATGGCAAATGAGGAAGTTGCCCAGTGGGCATATTTGGTGCTTCGTTTTCAATCATCATTCCTATATCTAGAATGGCGAAGTAATTTGAAATGATCAGGTTTCATGTGAATTAGAAAGAAGTATATTAGTTTTTCTAAAGGTTAGTAGAAATAGATTAGCCTTTTGCTTCGGAGATCCTGTGTGCACAAGTATGTCTGGTAGTACCTAACTGTCCCTTTGCCTTTTTTAGATTACTGCTTTTCAGTCATGCTCCTATTACGGGGAAACCCGCAGAAGTTCGAATGGGAAGAACTGCGCCAATATATTTTAGCACTGGTACACAGCATACTTGTTTCCGGTGACGGTGGCAAAGTTTGGGCCATTCTAGAATGCTTGCATCAGTTGTTCGCCATTAAAATAAGTTCTTTATCACTCATAATTTATTATCTTTAGTCTTTGGTGCCTGGCCGGAGCTAGGAAGCTGCAAGGCCTGGGCTTAGCTGATATTCTTTAGGTTTTTAGGTCAAGTGGTTGGTCATGCCTTGTTCTGTTACATAGGCTAGTTTTGTACTTGGAAACCTATCTCTCATATTTGGTCCCCGTATGAGAGAGGGGTTTTGTATGGCTAATTTCTTATGTAGCAAAGCACAGTCACAAAACCCCTCTCTCATACGGGGACCAAATATGGCTAATTGCATTGAAACCGGTGGCTGTGCTTTGCTACATAAGAAAGCAGCAAAATTCACTTTCTGATTCTTCAGCTGGTATTTTCATGCTAAATGGTTTTGTCATCTGCATCGTTTTCTAGTATCTGAATATATCTTCCACAACAGGTCTTGCATGAAATAGAAGAGAAGGCTGAACTTATCCTAGATGAACGAGGTAAGTTTTCACTTATTGTGTTTAGCCTCTTGAAGTCTACAGAAGCGAAATTGTATTGCTTGACAAATGAAAGCACGCAATACTGCTTATTTTAGGATGATGCCTAATCTTTGTGGCTCAACCATTCCTGATTCATTTGCAGCTGAGCATGAGAGAATGGTAGAAGCTTATGCTCTAATGGACCAGAAATTGCAGCAAGCATTGCTGGAGCATGATAATTTTGAAAATACTATTAGGAATCTAAAGGTATAAAGTATGCATGCATTATATGCGGATAAGTTTCATACAATAATGCTATAACATCCATATACCTTTCAGTCTGAGCTGAAAAGGCGGGAACGTGATCACAGTGTGGCACTGAAGGAAATAGATGACCTGCAGAAACAAGTGAGCACTTGACATCTGCGTTTTCATTATTGATATTTTAAATTAAAATTGCATGGGATCATGTGGAGTTTCAAATGGATTGTTCAGTAGGAGGGTAGTGTGTGTGCCTTGTTAGATTCGGAGCAACTTCAGGTGGTGGAAGCAATCATCGTTCGTAGATATTTATGATGTAGCAGGTTATCCACAAAATGCCTTTACATTTGTCCTAAAGTTGCCCCAAATATCACATTCAAGTCTAATCAAAACGCGTGTGTGGAGTTATATGAATTATATTTTGCCGTACATCATTTCTGCACTAGAATTCCTGTGTGGTATTGCATATCTTAGTTTTGACCTATGCTTTACTATATAATTATTTGTAGGTCGCTGTTCTTTTAAAAGAATGTCAAGACATACAGCTTCGTTGTGGTTCTAGCCTTCCTAATGTAGGTAATGGTGCTTTTTCTGCAAGCATAGGCAGTGTTCTTTCCAACGTAGAGCACAATATCAATGACAATGTAAGTCTCATACTCTTGTGGCTATTCTTTCTTTTTATTTCACTATTCTCTTGCATCACATTGCTGTTTTGTCTTACCATTTATTCTCTAGCAGATGGCTTTCAAAGATATCAATGGGTTAGTTCAGCAAAATGTTCAACTTCGAAATCAAGTTCACATGCTCTCATCTGATCTTGACAAAAAAGACATGGAACTACGGGTAAACGTGATATATTGGTGTTTTTTTGTTGCCTCAAATTTCACTGCGCTATTTGTAAGAATAGCTCTGGGTTTCTATTGCACGATCAGACATGTAACTTTATTTCTACCTTTGTAGGAGAGCTTCCAAATTGAGTTGAAGAAAATTACTGAAGATGCTGCATCCAGGGTTGAAAAAGTGATGAAGAAATCAGAAGAACAAGCAATAATGATTGAATCTCTTCATCGATCCGTATGTCTTAAAAATTCTTTTTTTCGAGGATATGGAAAATCCTCTTTTGTTAAGAACTCAATTGCTTCATGTGAAATGAATCCTAGGATAGCTGATTGTAATTCTTGTGTATAGGTGGCGATGTATCGGAAGCTCTGTGAGGAGCAGCAGAAGACACGTTTGAATGTTGAATCAGTACCCAGTAATTTGCGAGGTTTGTTTTTTATGCCTTTTCTATTTTAATCTGTATGGGCAATAGTTGAATGAATGACTATCATATTTGTGCGGACATTGTGTTGTGGTGGTGTCTAACTGTCAAGGCAAGGCACTTGGACTGCACAGTTTCTCTCGCATGTTAACTATACCTCATGATATTCGTTTTGTTCTCTATAGATAGCGGCAGGACAGACCTGATGGTTCTGTTTGAAGGATCACAGGTAATTTTCTGAATGATACTTTTCATATAGTCTATATATTGTGTCTTTGATCCATGCCAGCTTTTGTTTCTGATCTCTCTTTATAGGAAGTCTCAAAGAAAGCTTATGAGCAAGTCTCTGAGCGAGCCAGAAGCCTTGATGAGGAGCTGACAAAGTTGAGGTTGTCTTTTCTTTTATTGTTAATCTTGTTTTGCATTATAAGTGATAGTTTCGCATCTAATAGTCATAGTATTTTAATTTGATTTTTATTTCATTATACAAAATTTGTATTAAGCTTCTAGGAATGGTTATAAGTCAATCTTTTTTCTGTGTCATTTGATGGCTTGCTGTTTTAAGATTTTGTTGTGAAAATCTCAGCTACTTCTTTACCCTTGATAATAGCCATTTCTGTGGTAGTCTTGTATAGATAACATGTTGTTGGAGCTTTCAAACGTACTGTCATTCATGTCGAATGAGATTTTCTGCTAACTTTGCATGTCCATCCATTTTCATTTGCTTTTATTTGTTTTGTTCGAATGTTCTATTTATCAAAGTTTTGTATCTTATATTTTGCTGGATTGGAATTTACTGTTTATTGCTTATTGTTGTCAATTCAGGACTGAGCTTCTGTCAATGCGGTCTGAGCGTGATAAGGCAGTGCTTGAAGCTGATTTTGCTCGGGACCGGCTTAACGGGTTTACAGCAGAGCTTGAGCATCAGGTTCTTTTTGTGGTGCTATCTGTTTTCTGTTCCAGTTATATTCCTCAATCCTCATGGTTAATTCTTAGTCCGTCGTTTATTTAGTGATAACAGCTCGTATGTTTTCTTCACGCTGATTTAGTTTATACTCCTGTAAAAATACAGAGGAAGGAGACTAATTCCATCTCACTTAGAAATGCGGAGTTGATGCGTTTGGTAGTTGATTACGAACGCAGACTTCGTGAAGACTCTGATTCTAAGCAAGCTTTAGAGGAGAACTTAAGGAAGCTATCAATGGAGGTTTGTTTGCAATTTGTGCATCAATCAAATAACTATAACAATGTGGAATCCTGACGTGATTTTCCAATTTGCTAGGTGTCCAAGTTGAAGCATGAAAAAGAGATTATAGAGAAGTCAGAGAAAAGAGCTTTGGATGAAGTCCATGATTTAACAGGACGAGTGCATCGTCTGCAGGTCTCCCCCCCCCCCCCCCCCCCCCCCCCCCTCCCCCCTCATTGTCACGTATTACAATGCTATGGATTAGGTGACATTTTACATACATTTATTAGTTCTTACCATGGTAGTATATGTTAATAGCTTGATTGTGAGACACTTTCTGTAATTCATATACATGGTACATTTCTATGTGCATTAGTCGTCATTTTGTATGATCCTTTTCTGTTATATGTACATATCATTTTTTTTGGTGGGTATATATACATATCACTTTGACATATTCTATTTCAGGCTACAATCGACACAATACATACCACTGAGGAGGTTCAAGAGGTATGCAGACTTCTGTTTATTAGACATGAAAGGATTAAAATATGGCGCTTCTTTGCTAATAGGTGGATAATTTAGAATGCAAGGTCTAGGGAAAGGAGAAATCACGAGGAGCACATTAAGCGACTAGAAGTAAGTTTCTTCCTTGGACCTTTTGCATGATTACCTGTAGCTTGCATTTTCTGTTTTTGCATGATTACAAGATAAGCCTTAATTCTTTTCTGTTTTTGCATGATTGCCTGTAGCTTGTTTTTGTTTTTTGCCCCTTCCTTGTGGTTTGTCACTACTTTTCTGTTTTGTGTTTTATTTTTTTAAGGCTTATCTTGTGTCCCAGCATGGGTTATCTGCCTTTTCTTTTTAAAACGTACATTTTCTTGTTATTCACAATCTGAGTCGGTCTGCAGAGGGATTGGGCTGAGCTTAAGAAGGAGCTTCAGGAGCAGCGGGACCATGTCCGTGTTCTGACCCTTGATAAGAAAAATACATTTGACAGCTGTATGAGGCAGGTGGAGGAAATGAGAAAGGAGCTGCAGAGCTCGTTGAAAGCTGCTTCTGATGCTGAATCAAGGGCTGCCATTGCAGAGGTTCATTGAAATCCTTTTATTGTTGATAGACTGATGACATTATACATGAGATTGTGACAATTATTGTTTCGTTTTTCTTTCTGCAGGCCAAGTGTTCTGATCTAGAGGCAAAGCTGAAATCAAGAAAGGTTTGTATTTTTGGCGCTGATAATCCTTCACAGTTTTCTACATATGAGCCATTTTTAGTGAACATGCTATATGAAATGTTAGTTCTGTAGCAGTGACTAAAGTGCACACGTTTGTGAATTGTGAGGATCTTACTCCTGTAAAAACGTCATATTTATAAAGTTAAAAGTGAGATCCATAACAATGATAATTAAATATTTAATTGATTGGCTGCTGCTGTACGCTGCTGCTGTCCTTGTAGGGTTCCTGGATGTTTTTGAAGATAACGTTGAAAGGACCAACTTTAGGTTTTAAAGTGTTGTTACTGATGTATTTCTCTTGATGAATATTTCTAAACAAATACAGCACTTGTAGTCTTTTCATCAGAATTACATTCATATGATTATGTCTTTTCTAAGAACATATTATTTTAAAATTTTGTTGTTCCACGTCAGGTCTACTGCAGGTTTACACAAAAAAAGGAACCTCGGACCATAGTTAAAAGTGTTATCTATTTGGTAGGCGAAGGAGTACATGACATAAGACATATACCAATTATGTGATGTCCCTTGTTCGTGGGCAAATTTAAAAAACGGCCAGTTTGAACCTCGCGAAATGATGAGATTTGTTATTATGCTGTGATGGATAAGCTCATAATCATGTAGGCTCGGCTTCTAATTGTGCTGTTATTCTATCAGGTCATTTTTAGGGATGCTGGCCGTGGAATCTCAGCCACATCTGAGGTGAGTTATTTTTGTTATGTATGCCATTAACTGTGTCTATAATTTTTTCTTTTGGGGCATCACTGTATCTTTGCAGAGAAAGTTATGCACTCACTCTCACCTTCCTATAGACCCTTTATGAAGCTCATTGTGTATGAACTTTTTAATAGCTTGATACATGCGATGTCTTGTTTTCCCGTAGGAGAATGATGAGCTATTCCAGTTGAAAGAAGAGTTAGAAAAGCACAAGGAGGAAGCACAAGCAAATAAGAACTACATGATTCAGGTGCTTATCTCCCACTGCGTTTTTTCCATAAGATATAGTTACCTTGATGCAGATATGTTTATATGCACTGAAAAAGCAAAGGAAAACTTGAAACCTTCTTTTACTACAGTTTTACTTTACTTTGGAATCATGTTAAAGTGATATTCCACATTTCCTGCTTGTTTTTTCCTGTTTGCTTTGTTTGAAATTTAGAATTGGATAGGCTCGTTTATCGAAACTTATAAGAGAAGCTCCAGTGCAATTTAGCAAACAGTTATGTATTTACAATGCATTAATTTCCTGAATCCTGACTCTTCTGTATCACCCAAAATAAACTCTTGTACAGTACAAAGAAATTGCACACTCAAATGAAGTTGCTTTAAAGCAATTGGAATCTGCCCATCAAGACTACAAGGCAGAGGTACCAACATTTTATATATGTTGCAGTGAAGCCTCTCTATCTTTATTTTATATGCGTATTGACTTTTGTAGTTTTCATGTGTAGGCCGAGGTTGGCAGGAAAGCCTTGGAAGATGAGATTGCTAAATTGAGGGATAAGTTATCTGACATGGAGAAGAGCTATGTGATGAAGTGTGAAGAAGCTGCCAGTGCGATTGAGTCTAAAGAGAAGCAAATCACTTCTCTCATGGATGAGATTTCTGTTCTTAGAACAGAAGTTTCTCAGAGATTGTAAGCTTTCGTTTACTCTAAACTAGGACAGAAGTACTTTTTTATTGTAATTCTAGAGTGGATTGACATTTTTGTTGTCACTATGTTTCTTTGAACAGGCCACATGTAGAAAAATTAGAAATGGAATTGGCTTCCTCAAAGAGTGCATTAGAGGAGCAGTATAAGCGTTGGCGAACTGCTCAAGAAAATTATGAACGGCAGGTACTTTTCTTTACTTGTACCTATGGGAACCATTTACTTATCCCCCATTATGCTTCATCCTGGTGGAATTATTTTTTTACTGATCTTGGATTTATATGATCATGTGGTGCTTATAAGTTTAAACGATTTAACCGAATTGTTCATTTTGGGCTCATTCAGTTTTGGTGGAATGGTTCCACCCGGATTGAGATCAATATAGTATAAACTTTATGATAGTTACAATAAGAGACCGGGATTTATTCCGGGTAGAGAACCAATTTACTCATGATAGAAACAACAAGATACCGGGAATCAATCCACTATTCAAGAGGTGGGGAACCAATCCGGGTCTTTTGTTGTCCCTATCATGAGTAAATTGGTTTCCCGCCCGGAATAAATCCCGGTCTCTCATTGTAACTATCATAAAGTTTATACTATATTGATCTCAATCCGGGTGGAACCATTCCACCAAAACCGAATGAGCCCTTATCTTGCTAACCGTTTATAACCACCTTACCTTAATAGTAATGACTGGACGTTGAATTCAGTCTTAGTTATTAGGAAGATGCACAAGAGGATGATGCATTCGGAACTAAAGTCATGTACCAGCAGCCGCTGTGGGTTGCCATGGTTTTGAAATAAATGACAAATCTTAGATCTACTAACCTAGTAAAGTTTTACAGGCTCCCATTAATCTAGCTATGGAGCTTTAAGCCATCAATCTTTTATACTCTGTCACATACACATAAATACATAGATCAGACTACAGAAGGTCCTCATGGTGGAGGTAACACAAGTGTGCAACCTATCATCCGCCTCCGCCACCACCAACTCAGATTTTGAAGTAGTAAAGATCACTGAATATGCACGATTAATTCATGATTCATCGATCTGGTTTTACGTTTACTGTGAACGTTACCAATGTATTAATGCAAGGATTTATACTGATCTGTATTCATCTTCTGTAGGTTATTCTGCAATCTGAAACAATACTGGAGTTGACAAATACCTCTAAGCAGCTTTCTTCATTGCAGAATGAAATTGCTATACTTCGCCAGACAGCAGATGTGCAAAAAGCTGAAAATGTAATTGCACTGCCACTCTGACAATACATTTCCTTTTGGCTAAACTATTCCAGAATCTAGGTTATATTTTGGTCATGCTAATATGCCTTTTGACTTATGAGACAAACATTTAGTTTTTGTTTCTGGCTGTGCGCATGCCACTTCTATAGCACCTGGCCTGCCCTTCATAAACACCTTTCTTATTGCAAAGCAAACCTGAATTGGCACAAAAAGGGTATAGTTTCTCACTAGTAACCGAGCTACCTGTGCATAGAGGACCTGCTGCTGATAAGTGATAAGTTGTATATTTTTATTTTCTAGTTCTAGTGTACAGATACATATTTCGGGTGTATAGATACATTTTATTCTGGTACAAGTATCTTGGAAAACCATATCTTGAACAATATTGTTGTATATTTTAACATGTATATAAACATCAACATTTTATATTTTCATTCTCGTACAAGCATTTTGACTAACCAATGTGATCAAAGCTTGGCCATATTTCTTTTACATTTCTGGTCCTTCCCAACTGGTTGTTGTCCCTATCTCATCTTGCATCATCCCCTGAATGCCATATCTGTTTTGATGATGAACGTTATTGAATCCTTTTATATTAATTGTTTTCCATTTACACCTGCATTTTCTCGTGTCTTCTTTTTGTTAGTATTGGAAGGTAAAATTCAGTCTATTCTTCCAACCCTAGAAGGGTGGGTAATATACATGAAGTACATGGGCCTCTAGATGGGCCAATACCCTACATGGGCTATATACACTAACAGTTAGAAATGGGCAAACCAATCAAAAAGAAAATCAAATGTGGTCTCTTAGTAGATATTTGTATTAATTATCTGGTAAAGAATGCATTGTGTAGATTTCTTGATATGTTACATGTACCTTCTTGACTCTTCGATCATTTCAGGATGCCCTAAGAACACTTGCTGAGCAAGAGAAGATAGGATTATTGAAAGAAAAAGATGACGCCCTGCGGAAGTACAATGAACTGAATGATCAGGTTAAATCTTATGCTTCTGTAATATAGTTTTCTTAATTTTCATTTAGCAATCCTCTTGTGTTATTGCTAAATATGGCATCAACGGGGCCATGGGAGGCCCCGACCCGCCAACTTCGATCCCCGCCCCGAACCTGAGTAGTGTTTTGGGGCAAAATCTGGTCCCGTACCCCTGACCCCGTCGGGGTCCCGAACTCTATCGGGGATCTGTGGGGAATCACTTCATAAAGAATTTTAGTACATGTTCATCACGACTTGAAACAAAGAGCTCACAAATCAATGACTTGCAAAACCATTCACTTCTGACATGACAAGGAAAACATGATGTTAAAACTTCTGGTGCGAAACCTCCAATCGATTGCTTGAATATGCATATTTACAAGGACTCGTACTCAGGAACAATGAACAAGTTAGATTAAGCTCAAGCTAACAGACCAAGAACGAGACGAATGGTGGACGGCGTTGACGGCTTGCCCCTCACCGGCACCTCTGCATGGACGGAATCAGAGCGTCTAGGCCTTGCCTCCCGATCATCGGTGTGGATGGATCTTTGCGCACGATAAAGTGAGCAGAGATGGAGAGAGATGAGCAGACCAGAGGGGTGGCGGCTGCCGCCGCCGCCGCCTGCTGTGATGGGAGTGGGGGAAAACGAGAATAGAGTTAGGGTTTCAGGAAAGTTTGAGTTTATATGCCCTCGCGGGGGAAATGCTGTGCTATTCATTTCATAATTAATGATTCTGAGATTGTCTAGCATGCATTTTTCTAATGATTTACATTTTGTGACGAGTGCAGAATAGAATTCTCCACAACCAGTTAGAATCTTTACACATTCGGTTAGCTGAGAAAGAACGGAGTATTGCTGGGTTTTCATCGCAACGTACTGACTCGCATGCGGAAGATGATCTTCATAGTGTCATCAGCTATCTGCGCAGATCGAAAGAAATAGTAAGTAATCTGGCGTTTCTTTTGCAGTGTTCAGTTTACACGACATGTGGTTCTTATTCACCCTGTTGACTATTTCAGGCGGAAACGGAGATATCATTGCTTAAACAGGAGAAGTCACGGCTTCAGATAGAAGTATGTTACGCTGGAACCTGCTCTACATTTGCCCTTGTTCAAAATGCATTTGAGATTAAAGCACATGATGTACAATGAGTAGTGTGCTGCTTAAACCTGGCTCACGCAATGTGCCATGTTGATCATATAATTATGAAATAGTTTTGCCGCATTTGTTTTGTAAATTGTGCAACATGTTGCCATCCAGTTGGTGTCACACTCACACCTCCAGCTCTCGTAGCAATTGTTTGTTCAATTTGACTTATTTATATTGATTTACTTCTTTGCTACTGAAATTGATGACCCATTGTTCTTAAATCGACTCTAGTGAGAAGGCACTTTTTTTTTCTTTTTCTTTTTTGGGCGTGGACCTGTGTAAGTTACAGAACCTTTAAAAATTCTCGTCTTTCATAGAACGAGCTGTTTTTTTAGACTGGATTCAGGAAGTTGGGACTCATTTGTGGCATATCCCAAGTGAATGTATTACTTCTTATTTGCTAATTTCTGTCATGTTTATATAGCTGGAAAGTTCATTAAAATCTGCGAAGGAGGCACAAGATTTGCTGCGCAGTCAGACTGATAGTGCGAGGACATTAATGCTCAAGGATGAAGAATTCAAATCACTGCAGCTCCAGGTGAGATTCTGTCCTCTGTTTGGTTTAAGTAGCTCTGTCTGCTTTCTATGCTGCTTTAACTGGATTCTGGTTTTTGGTCTTTATTCTTCTTGTTGGCTTATTTGTTTTTTAATGATATGGCTGAACTCAGGTCAGAGAAATTAACTTGCTTCGTGAGAGCAACATACAGCTTAGAGAGGAGAATAGGCACAATTTCGAAGAATGCCAGGTTAGATATGAATTTAACAATGGTTCGTTTCTGGTCTGTATCTGGCTGTGCTTCATTCTTTTTTATTTTAATTTGTGAATTCAGAAATTCCGTGATGAAGCTCAAAAGGCTAAAATGGAATCTGAGAGGTTGCAGAGCCTTGTACTGGAGAAGGAGGTAAATGCTGAGATGTGCAAAAAGGAACTGGAAATGCGGAAGGCAGAAATAGCAAATCTCAATCAAAGGATTTCTGAGGTGATTTTCAGTCCATTTTATGAAATTGTAACCACAGAATTCCTGAAATACCTGCCTTATTAAAAACAACAATGATGACTTTTAGTCCCAAGCAAGTTGGGAGCAGGCAAGAAATGAGACCCAATAGCAACAAAAAGGATATTAAAAAGTAAAATTGGTATCTGTAGTAGGAATAGCTGCGTGGTGTCTCAATGGTGTCATATTAAAGTATTTCATACAACCACCTGAAAGAAATGTTTGAAGGGTATTATTTGTGCGTATCAAACGTCTTAATTTTTGAACCATTTCTTCTGCTAATTTCCAATAAGAAATGACAGACATACCTATTGTCAGATTTAATGTACAGCATTGTTGTTGGTACTATATAACTGCTTTATTAGATTATGACAATATAACGACGAAAGCTGCAATAGTGATCTTTCCAAATAGAATAAACACCTTTTGGATCCCTTGGGTGCAATATTCTGCAGATAGCTTCAAACTGCCAATATTCAATTAGATTGGGGCACTGGGTACTGAGGTCAAAGGGTGGTTGGGATGCAAGTTTGTGTGCACACACATGCTTGGTTTTCAGCCTGGGAAATTTTGCAGAGGTATATAGCTTGAGGTCTTCACACATACACAATTGGCATGATATAAATAGCTACCAAACCCTTGTTTAGTAAGGAGGATGTGTAGCCTGTGGGAACCTCCCTTGGCAGTTGGCATAGTTTCCTAGAGAAATTCAAAGTTGGTGTCTTGGGTGTGATCATGGTGGATTGGAGGTTGTTTACAAAGTTTGAAGATGGCTTGCCAGAATTAGTAACCACTATTTGTTTTGGTGGAAATTTCAGAGCCATGTTCTGCTATATATAGGCAGCGTGCCAGCTTTCATATTGATCGTCGTCACTGCATTGGAATGCAATTTGCAGATTATTACATTTAATTTTCTTACGTCAAGATCTGTGCTCATGTGTTGATGTTTTTTGTAGTTGGTTGAAACTAGCAAAGGCATTGATTTGAAGGCTTTTGAGGACATGAAGAATAAACTTCAAAATATCAAAGTTAGTCATCTATTTCTCTTTTCTTACTGATAACATTTTAATACGCAGTATCATTATTTCCGTATGTTTCTTGGTACATGATATTTACACAGAAACTATTGGATTTAATCTGTTTATTTGGTGAATCATTTAGTGACATGTTTTCCTATTATGCTATGGGGATTGCATGGGGATTGTGTACTGTGCCGGCTTGCTTTGGGTGAAATGAAGGTTGAAATAAATGATAGTAATAACTTGTACAAGTACACAAATCATTAATTGTACAGTTTGTTTAGCCATTTGGTTTTGGATTTCCTGGATTTGTTTTTGAGGGCTGAGGATTTAGGTGGCTTATCATCACATGTATAATTATTGTTTCCAACAGTCAACCTTGGGTGAGACATCTGTGGAGCTTGAAAGTGCAAAAAAACTTCTTTCTGAGAAAGACGTTGCCATAAGAAATTTGGAGGAGAAGCTTGCTGTCTGTCAATCTGAATTGGATTCCAGGGAAAAGAAGCTGAATGATGTAGAGGTGAGAATGATTGAAACTTTTAACCCAACTTATCAGCTAATTCCTTGTATTAACTTAGTCCCTTTCCTTTTCTAGGCATCCCTGAAATCTGAGATGGACAGGCTTAAGAAGATTAATTTCACCATCAGGGTCAGAATTTTTCTCACGTTCTGATTGCAATATCAAACGTTTGTCCTTTTTTTTCTTTATGTTCATGTGCCTTTTTCCATTTTTAATGCTCCAGAGAAAACTTGACAACTTGATAAAGGAGAAGGAAGAGGTCATTAAAGAAAACCAAAGTCTTCTGAAGCAGATGGAGGATCTGAAATCAAGTAGTTCCACACTCTTCCTCGTACAATTCCATCATTTTCTTTCCCAGTTGAGCAGGCCTTTTGAATAGCTTCACACTTTCATTGCTAACCTGAGTACTTTTGCAGGTCAGAAGACAACATCAGAAACAACACTTGAGCAGGCTATAAAAGAAAAGGATTTCAGGATACAGGTTAGCACGCTATGTTTAAATAATGCACAAGATGTTTTTGAGCCTTTTACAGAAACATGGATTAACATAACAGACATTGGAAAGAACCCTGGAGAAGGAGAGAGACGATAACAAGAAAGAAAAAGCAAACCGTAAAAAGAACGAGAAATTACAACTGAATATTCTTCAAAGAGTTCAACAGGTACATTTATATGTAGTCTTTCCAAACCTTGTTATACAATGACAAGCAGCTCTCCTGCGTGTTTTTTAGAAAAAAAATATTAATTTTAAATTGTTATTACTTATTACTATTTTTTAAAGGTCTGAAGCTGCGCATTAATTCCTGTAAATTTTTGTGGGGCTTTCTGATCTAAGTACTGATTGCATCTACTGGATTACAGGAGAAGAAACAAGTAGAAGAGTCCATAGAAAAGCATAAGCAGGCTGTGAAAGAGGTGATTGAGGTATACTTTTTTACAGCAGTTTTGATCTTTTATTCTTTACTGTCTTTGGTACCATAGTATACGGCTCAGAATTTGCTATTTGAATTTCCCCAAAGCATATGTTTCATCATTTCCTCTTTTAGTTAGAAGGTCCCTGACTACAAAAGAATATCAAGCATTTATTTTATCCTTGAAATATCTTCTATATCATAACTGGAAGTTAGAACATTCTTGTGCAGAACTATCCTGGACTATCATCTGAAGTCCCACCTGTCTCTGCACTGGAAGAGCAAGTTCTTTCATACTTCCGCATGGCTAAAGATATGGTGGAATCTTCTAGCCCATTCCGTGATGCTGCAGTGGCTCAGACCCCAGCTGTTGAAACTATCCCTGTGGATGCACCTGCCTCAGCTGCAGGTTCTTATTCATTTCTTATATGAAAGCTGGCGTCATATTTACTAGTACAATATGATTGGCACATGTTTTCAATTTAAATTTGCTGATGCCCAAGTGGTTGATGCTGTTTCCTACTCCCTCCTTCCTCGTTTATAAGGCGCGCACGCGTGTCAAGATTCAAAATTTAGCTACCAATTTTAAACTTTTACAATCCAAACTTGGATGGGTTAGATTTGTAATAACATATACTCTCTAATAATCGTAGATTTGTAATTGTAAATAATATAATATAAGAGAAATAAATGGCCAAAGTGTAACTTGGGAGATCGTGCAAGGTCAGCTCATGCCTTATAAACGAGGAAGGAGGGAGTATGCGTATTTGATCCTGTACTCCTTTTCAGCTCAATGTGGGAGCTCATAAACCTTTGATTGCAGGTCGACCAGTAGAGACTCCGCCAAGGCCGACTAAAGCTAAAATGATGGAAGATAGAGCAGTTGCTACTTTGTCCAAACCAAGCACTGAAATACGTCGACCTGGAGGAAGAAGACCTCTTGTTCGTCCTACTCTTGAACGTTCTGAAGAACCACAGGCTGATACAGATACATCAGCTGTTGATATCTCGATGGTTGGTCAGGACAAAGGTGGCACATCACTAGAGCGGGAAACTTCTGGTAGTTTACCTGTGTTACAGCCTTCAAGTCGTAAACGTCTCATATCACCTTCACAGACAATAGACAGTGCCTTACAAGGTGAGGCTAATGATGCCAATCCTCCATCTAAGAAGCCTAAGGAGGAAGAATCTTCACAAGGGACTAGTGAACTCAAAAGTGGTCAACCACCTGTCGGGGATGTAGTGGCACATGTTGGTGTGCTTCTGTCCACTGATGACCAAGATGTCCAGTCTACAGAAGAGATGGACGCTGATCAGGCCTCCACTCCATTGGAAGAGGCCGAGGCAACAAAGGATGATGACGTGGGTGATAAAGATGACTCTGGAGCACATGTGGATGCACCATTGGACACCAAAGGACAGGATGTTGATGTTAGTATTGACGCAAATACGGTTTCCATAGAAGATGCATCAATTGAATCATTTGATGAGGACCAAAAGATTGAAGATTCAAAGGAAGATACTCAGCTTACTACTACAACTGATGTTGACGATGAGATGGAGGAGGGTGAATTGCCAGAGGAACCTGAACAACCTTTAGAAACTGCTCTTGGAGAAACTAATAAGGAGCCTACTTTGGAAATTGGTGAGCAAGCTGGTAATGTTTTCAGGGCGGCATCTCCAGGAGCGGTGACAGAGAAGAGTGATGTTGATATGCCGGAGGTTGAGGGTGATACTACAGCTGAACAAACTGCAGTAGAACCAGACCAAAGTCCGGTAGCACAATCAGGAGCTGCTGATGCCTCACCTAGCAGAACTGCTGGTGCATCTCCCGCACGTGAACCTTCCCCCAGTCCAGTCCAAACCGGTGCGTCTTCTCGACCGCAGAATACGAGCACTACATCAGAGGCAAGTGAACGTTCCCCTAACCCAGCCCAAGCTGGTGCATCTTCTGAACAGCGGAATACTGGTACTGTAACAGAAGCGGCTGAAACTCGTTCCAGAACAATCAACTTAACTGAGAGGGCCAGACTAAACAGGCAAACCAGGTTTCAACGTGCACAACAACCTGCCACTGCCAGGGGCCGTGGTCAGCAAACACAGAGGGTATGCTTTCCTCAGTAGTCAGTACTTACTAATTTCTGTTGCCGTATGCATATATCCAGCATTAATGCTGATTTAGAGAATGCCATTCTTTTGCAGAAAGATGCTGCTGGCCGAGGATCCAGGGGTCGTGGGGGCCGTCAGACCTAGGAAAGTAGGATGGCTTTTTTTGAGAGCAGAGTGACCCTCACCACGAGGATACTGAATTCACCTTGTAATTTTCATCTTTCCATTGGCCTTTTGGGCACAAACATCCTGACCATTTATGCTTGCAGATTGTTCTGCGAATTTGTATGTGGTTAATTGCCCCATGTTAGATGTGCTTTAATCAGTATGTGACCACCTCCGTGCCTTCTTGTTCGGTTTGCTTGGTGCAAGGACGATACGATGCAATCTCACACGCGAGTTACAAGAGATTGACATACCTTCCCAATTCCCTTGGGAAGGGGCGATGGGCTCAACTAATCGATGATTGTTCTGCAGTTGCTAACGGCATCTCCATTGTGTAGAACTAGTATCACTTACAATACAGATTGCAGGGGTCCAATCCTGTATTGTTTGCAGGCTAAATATAGCAGTTGGCGTTTTAATGAAGTCTTAAACCTAGGTTTCGGTTGTCAGTGGCTGCTGTTCCCATTTAACCTTGTTATATGTCCAAAATTTCCTTGAATGTGCCTGTGGTTCATATCGCCAATATGCAACGCGTCGTTTGATTTGTATTGGCACCAAATCAATCCAGATGATTTCAGAATTGTATCTCTAGTCAGTTTCATTAACTCGCATGTACAGGTTAACAGCATTTAGAATCAAAATTGAACAACAATTCAGCAGCAGCAAATCTGCTATCATGGTATCCCACTATGCTAGCCTAGGCCGTTAGCGTATATTTCCAAGCTTCCAACCATATCGTCACGTAATGGCAAAAGTGTGTCCTCCCTCCTGAAGATGCTAATAAATCACGAGCCATAAGCCGCAGTAGCCAGCCATACTGCAGGTTCTCTTCTTGCATGTTACTGCTTCTATACCACAGTCGTCATCAGTCCTGCATCTGTGGCTAACGTACACATCTGGTACATGGCACGCACTCTCCCATGGGGAGCCAACGCTCTTTTGGAAAATTGTCTCTGGACAAACTTGAGACGATAAGGCACTCACGCGAATTGGTTGGCTCTCATCCTGCAGAGAAGTTCTTGGTGTCATGCAATGCCACTCAAACAAAGCACAACTAATCAGAAGACAAGGACTAGGATATGACCGCTTAAGGATGTTTGGTTTGAGGAACCAGTTTGTCTAGAATAAAGTGGTCCATCACCAAGTAATCATGTATTTGTAATAGATGAGGTAGTGATGGATCAGCCCATTACACTCTCCAAACCAGTCAAACAAAAATGTGACAAGTGAGAAGGTGATGAACCGTCCAATTCCTCAAACCAAACACCCCCATAAGATATGGAGTCAGAAAGAAGAAAAGGCACCTTAACGAATGTCCAGTTGGTGGGAACATGTGCTGCCGGAAATTTCTCATGCCATGCGCTTCTTATTGGAAGGGGGTGTCCCTCAGTTGTAAATATGTAGTTTTTATTCCTCAAGAATGAATCATCATACAGGAGAAAAAGATATTTACACCTGCAAGTTGTTGGCGTTTTAACAGTAGTTCTATTTTATCAATGTGAAGTCTGGCGTCATGAAGTATGTTCTTGCTAATTGCTTCAAACAAACAAGAAGAGGACTGTTAACTTACGTTTCTGAAAGAAAGAAGCTGTGTTGATGATCTTCAAGTTTCATTGTTGAAACATCTCTGACGCTAGCGAAACCCCCATCTACTTTGGTATAGTAATTAAGTGACCCAATAATAGTTTCACCAACTTCTAGGTACCAAGGATCTATGAGAATAGTATTTCAGAAATCAGGGAACGGAGAGGAAAAGCAATAGAACTAAATAGTTTTGTAGGTGAATAGTGTCTCTATGATCAGAAAAATGACATAAAAATATAATCAACAGTATATGATGAGCCCAAGAGGACAGGAAACCCATCTGAACACATGCAAGTGAAAATGTATATATTCATTCGAGGTCTGTCGAGCACACCTTTAGTAGCTTGATAAAGATAAAATGTAGACTCAGCAAACTCAGGACGCAAGGGATAGTACTTCTCTGTAGGATGCAACATTCCATAGTCCAAAAGATATCTACAAAACATAAAACGTACATTAACGAATCTATCTACATTATACTTAGTTTTCTATTAACAAACTCTTAGATACCTTTCAGGTAGCACACCAAACTTTTGCCATACATTGTAAAATTCACGGTGTGACAGATTTGCAGCAGCAACATCTCCTAGAAGTGTCTGTTCATGATATAGAATTAAGCAAACAAAAATATAAAACATTCGGTAAGGTTATAACTCATCCCAATGCGTGGAGTTCAGCAAACCTGAAGACCAGGCCAGAAAGCCTGAAGGCTAGTTAGTTGCCAATGCGTTGCTGCTCCTGTCCTCATGTCAGCCTCGTGATACCTGTCAAATTGACAATCATTACTATTCAATACAAATACAAGCATACTCCAGAGACTGACGAGTTGGGTGAAATGAGGTGCCAGGAAGAAGGCTTCACCATGGACCATGTCGGAAGTACTTCTGCACTGCAAGGTAAGCTGAATGAAACATATCCCAGTACTCGTCGCTTCCAAAAAGAATATATGCTTTAATAAGATACTCGTAAAATGAATCAACACCTGCAAATGTTACTAGAAATCACTAAGATGTCTCAAGCAAGTATACTTCTAATTAGACAAATTTCCACAATAGTATCCATAATTATCTGCTTTTAGAAATCGAGCAATAGAACCTTAGATGCTCTCACAGTGCTAAGATCACATAAGTATACAGTCAATAAACACATGGGTAAGTATCAATAGCATTACCAGCACCAATTCCTGATGAATATTCAATCCACTTGCCAGTTAAAACGTCAAGGGTGGTGCCTACTAGATTCAGTGAGCTTCTCATGCTCCATAACTTACGGAGAGCACGAAGAGCAGCAGCTTCATATCTAGAATCGCCAGTCAAACGTGACAACACACCCATTTCAAGTATAAGGGAACCTGTCAGAATGTAGGTTAGTATACCTATATTACACAATAAAATCATGCATTTACACAGGAATAATAAACATAAGTTTCTGCCACCCACCACACCCTGATGTGCTTGTTTCAGTTGTCTCATTCTCCAGTACTCCATACTGGAAAAAGGGAGTTGTATCATCAATAGAAATATTTAAACAAAACAAGCTATGCCAACAGTTCTGTTTAGTAGCAGCATCAAACAGGTTCTCCAAACACAGTAGTTATACAATCACTCTCCATTTTCCACATGGCATGCTTACAGTTTGTGCATATTTCCTCTATCTTTTAGCTGTTAGCATCAAAAGTCCCAGTTGTCCTAAAGAAAACATTGTTACAGTCTTAATCAGCATGCTTACAATGTTGTGCCTAATCAGCATGCTTGTCTTAACACAAGTCCTTTTCAAGAAAAAAAAATATTGGAGGAAAAACTCCAGGTTTGCTATAGTCTGCTTTCAGAGAAATGTAATTACTCTCTGTGGAAGTTCCTTTTTGGTTTGATCTGTTGAATGTACACACAGACTTACATGCAACAAAAGATGGTTTTCAAGTGGCCATATGATTTCAAAGTTTGTCTTATTTTGCGCTCATTGTAAAAGGAACCTTATGACTGATCCATGTATACAAAAATCTCTTTGGAAGTGTGAGAAAGGCCAAAGTTTTGTATATGAACCTTAAGATTAATCCATGCATAGGGCAATCCAGTAGGAGTCTCAAATGCTGGCAGGAATCGATTGCCCAAATTTTCAGCAAGATGTAGTAATTGATCCTGATATAGTCCATCTTTAAGCTGGCTGCTGTAGTCTTTTGCAAGAAGATGAGCAGAAATAAGCCCCCCAAGAAGTCTTATGTTACACTGCAAAACAAAAGGAAAAAACAATGAAAAAAAGGCAGTGCTGCTTTTAGTCCTGAAATCTTGTATGTGGTAACAGTGGCAATAATCAAATAGCATTACCTCAAAAAGATTAATCCGAGCATCAACATCAAATGTCAGGTTTTCTGAAAGCCAGAGGATTCCTCGCTCAAACTCTGTGAGGTTGCCTAAGACAACAAGACTGCATGAGCCAAACAGAAAGGCATTACGTATGAATCTTACAAATGAAAGTGTCTTTGAAAGAAACAGTACGACAGTTTACATTTTGAGTAACACAAGATGGCATAAATCTAAAAGGACCAAGAAACATTACAACTTCATAAAGTGCACCTTGATAAAGACTCGACCAGTGTCAATGCTGATCCATTATAATCCTTTGGCAAGTGCTCGAGCTACAGGAAATAATAAAGAGGTGCCATTAAGTTGTGTATCTTAAGCTTTTATAATACAAATTGAAACCCATAAAGTTGTCAATACTTTAATACATTTAGGTTGCCAAGCTCACTGAGTGAGTCTGTGAAACTTTTAGTAAGAGGCTTCAATTCATCGTGCTGAGAAGGTATCAAGAAAAAAAACATCAGCTTGTACTATAAAATGAGCAATAGAACAAAAGTAAGATGGCTAATAAACATACAGGGAATGCATAAGTAATGTAGTTGTCATATGCATGGTAAAACCTGAAAGGAAAGGAAATATATCAGTACCAGGCTACCAGCAGATATCTTGGCAATGACGATAAGACATGCAATAGGTCAACCTTCCTAAATACTTTTTAGTGAGTGGCCACCCTGTCACACACCTTTGTGGGTTATCAATCAGATATGTAAGGCTAGGATATGTTGAACTTCCTCGCAAAAAAACAGAGAAGATATGTTGAACTCTTTCAACACTAAATCGGCCAGCCTAACACATCACTGTAAAGGTAGCATTGATGACACAAGGAGAGATATTTTGTGAGAGGGTACGCAACAGTGCTCTTCCTTGAAAGCATAAAATTGAAGATGTCAACATAACAATTTTTTGTACTCTTGATACTTTGATAACATCAATCTGGAAGACCAAGAACCTTAAAGTCTAATTCGTTTCATAAGAAACTAGTAATGGAGAAAAGAACAAAAACAAAAAGGCAAATAACAGTTAACCAAGAGGCTAAGCTCAAAGAGCTGTCAAATTTTACCAACCACTTGGGCGTAATTTTGTTGCCCAGTTTATTATCCCAATCCTTAATTCTCGGTTCTTAACCAAAGAAAATAAATTGCCGTTATAGAACCTGTGGCAGTGGCATTACAACAGCAGAGTACGCGTGAGCTCGAAATGTGGGCATTTGTCTCAACAAATCAAACAAATTTGGCATTTTTACTGCTTCAGTTCAGAGCTCGCGGAATTATGCGACGAGATAGAATTAGAGAGCTAGGCTTGTTGTTTCTCGTATCACGCAGACACTACGATACACCACCCGCGAGAAGATCCGACAGGTGAAAGATTATAAACGGCGAAGACGGAAGGGAGGAAGCACACGGCAGCTGAATACTCACATCTCCTGGACCTTGTTCTTCATGTGCAGCCTCCTCGCGCGCCCGTACCCATCGACGCCGATAGCGCCCCCGTTGAGAGCCGCCAGGAGGACCGCAGCCGCGACGAGCCGCGCCAGCAACGGGAGGCTCGGCTCAAGGGATCGCATGGAGGCTTTCCCGCGGTGTGGTGGGACGGGACGATGCACGGCAGCACTAGGGGCTTGGCCGGCTGGGATCAGAGTTCAGAGTTTCAGACAGATTTGGCGTGGATAGTTCGATGCGTGGGAAATTTTGTTAGGAGGCCCCAGATACTGTACCTACAATGCCATTGATACTTTTTCAATGCTCCTATAAATTGTGTGATCAATCTTTTAGGTAATGGCAAATTTAGGAAGGGGGCTGATTTTTCTCTGCATTCTGTCCACCTTTATCTGTGATGACATGTCCATCAAACAAAAAAAAATAGAGTTTAATATTGGTTGACAAGCGGAAGGAGCTCGAGGTATATATGGACGGTCCTCAAACTAGTTTCGAGGTATCATCTAAATATCTTAACTCTCAAAATGCATTTTTCATATCTCTAAATTTGTCTATGTGTCATTTGGGTCTCCAAACTCCCAAAATGCATTTTTAGGTTTTCGAATTGTGGAGTGTCATTCGAGTTTAGGGACTCGAATGACATCTGAGAACAAGTTAGGGGATGTGAAAATGTGTTTTGCTAGTTCGGAGACCCAAATGATACCTCGTGACAAGTTCGGGGAGTTGAAAATGCATTTTGAAAATTTAAGGATCTAGTCTCTAGATGATATCTTGTGACAAGTTCTGAGACTGCTTGTGTATTTTTACTTTTTTTTTCTATGTGCTATATTTAATATTAGGCTTGCTCTACTTGCCCCCTCCTAATTATTTTTAACGGTACCATGTAATATTAGGGTTCAGAAGAATCTACTTGGGCCCCTGAAGGGAAAAAGGAAGTTAATCTCTATAAAATTTTCAAAATAAGTTCGGAGAGTTGAAAATGCATTTTGAGAATTTAAGGATCTAGTCTCTTGTCACAAGTTCTGAGACTGTTTGTGTATTTTACTTTTTTCTATGTGCTCCATTTAATATTAGGCTTGCTTGCTTGCCCCCTCCTAATTATTTTTAACGGTGCCATGTAACATTAGGGTTCAGAAGAGTCTACTTGTGCCCCTCAAGGAAAAAAGACTGGGGAGCGTTGGCCTCGGGGGATGAGCGCTCCGCCGAGGATGACGGTGCGCGGGCGTGGGGGTGAGCTGGCCGGAGTTCTCGTGGCCTGCCGTCGGCGATGCAGCGGCCAGCCCGGCGAGGGCGCATCGGCGTCCAGTTCCGCGCCCGCCGGGGAGGGCGCGAGGCGGCGGTGCGCAAACCTCATCGAGGAGGGTGCGAGGCCATGAGCCGGCGGCGCCCAACCCCTGCCAAGAGGGAGGCGCGGCGGCGGAGCTCTGCCCCCGCCCCTTCCGTGGAGGGCGTGCGCCGGCGGTGCCTGGCCCCCGCCGGTGGGTGGCGCGGCGGGCGGCCGCTAGATCCGGAGCCATTTTTTTTCCTTTTTTTAATATTTTGTGAAAACTTTTAAAATCTTTCTTTATTTTTTTAAAAACTTTTTTGGAAATTTTTCGAGTTCTTTTTCTGGAAATCTTTCTTTAAAAACTTTTTTGAAATCTTTTCAAATTCTTTTTTGAAATCTTTTCTTAAAAACTTTTCTGAAAACTGTTTGAATTCTTTTCTGAAAACATTTCTTAAAAACTTTTTCGAATTTTTTGTAAAACTTTTTCGTCGCCCGGGCGCATCGGACCGAGTGGGGTGGGATGGTGGGCAGGTGGGACGCGTGGTCGACCGCACGCGTGCAGTCAGACGTTAGGGGGATCGAGCGTAAGAAACCTAACTACCGGGTACCCGTAAATTAGCAATGCCCGGAAAAACGTGAGACAAACAAAATCACTGCACGAGAACATGTGCACGTTGCGATGTACATAAGGCGATGTGCACTTAACCATGTGCCGGTTTGAGTTCGCCTATGACGTGCACGCCCACGGAACCAGCCAATCAGGAGCGCGCTGACATGCTGCCGTGGCATGTGCCCTTTGGCACTGCTCTATCCAATCTGTCGCGGTCTCCAAATGTCATAGACTCGTAGATTCAAAAAGGCGATTCGTTTTTTTTAGGGCATTCAAATAAAAAAAGCGATTCGTTTTGCAGACCAAAACCACATGAAACAGACAAACAGTGAGGTAATGTGCTAATGTGCGTGCCATATATTACCTCGCGTAAACGAAGCAAAGTAGTAGGCCCTGTTTAAATTCTTTAAAACCGCCCCTTTTCATGAAAAGTTTTCTTTGACCGAAGTCCATTAATTCGCTCCCACATGGAGTCAAACCTGGGTCTGCTGGGTGTTACTCAGGTGCTCTGACCAGTAGGCTAGAGGCCCTTTCACCCTTTTTTCATGAAAAGTTATCACCTAAAGAACCGTGTCAGCTCATTTTTATCTCTATGCACACTTTCATACAAACAGTACTTTTCACAATCTAAACACAGCCGTAGTCACTTCATTTTCAAATATCCACGTCATATATGTATTTTTTTAAAAAAATTAGGAGTAGTATGACGTTTCTAATCAACAAAGCAGGCAAAGAAGCTTCCTTATCTAATCAAATTTATTTTACCAGAGGCACTAAGTACATATAATATGACTATAAATAAGCTGCAAAGACGATCAAAGAAAGAAGAATTCATTCATAGTACTAGCATCAATAACATTTGAAAGCCATTTTGTTCAAGGGATTAAATTGCTCCTTTTCTAAAAAACGGGGGGGATTAAATTGCTGGATGGAGCAGGAAACATAACACGTTTCCGCGCAAATTGATGTTAACACCATCGTGGCCGCGCCGCACGCATGGCCGTCGTGTAGCAGCAGGCGAGGCACGGTCATCTCACTTGGGCATGGCGGGTCCGTGGTTGTACGCGTCGCAGCGCCGCCTGACCTCTCCGTCTGCGCCGGTCTTGACGCCGTACATGCTGAGCTTCTCCATGGCGCGGCCGAAGTCGTCGAAGAACGCGGTGGAGTTGGCTGCGTAGCGCTCGACGAGCGGCTTGGTGCGCGGGTCCAAGAAGAGCTCCTCGTCGGTGCTGAGCAAGCCGAGGCCGCGCTCCAGGTTGACGAAGTACATGTTGTCGAACTTGCCGGGGGTCATGATGTCGTTGAACGCCGCGATGGTGGGGTCCTTGAGGTAGTCCTTGCACACGGCCTGGAGCCCCTTGGCCAGGGACGGGTTCATGGTCGGGTCGAACGCCTCCGGCTTGCCTCCCTTGTCGCGGAAGCTGTAGAGCCTGTCAGCGAACTCCTTGCAGTGGGAGAACCCCAGCGTGTGGGCCCCCGACAGCGCGACCAGCTCCTGCACCGTGAACCCTTTCGCGGTGAAGAGCTGGATGAGGTGGTCGACGGTGTAGTTGGCGTGTGGGAGCTCCACGTCCGGCGCCGTGGGGGACGAGGACAGCGAGTCCCTGCGGCCCAGGGAGATCGGGTAGCGGGGGCCACCTGTCATGGTGACGAGCACGCGGGAGGCCAGCGCGAGGATGTCGGCGCAGGAGACCACGCCTGGGCACTCGAGCTCCAGGGCCAGCTTGGCGCGGACCACGGCGTCGAAGGCGTCGCCCGGGAGGGAGTGGTTGATCTCCGCGTCGTGCTCGGACTTCTCGAACTGGGTCGACGCGATCAGCACCGACGCGTCGCACCCGCTCACGAAGCAGTCGTGGAAGAAGACGCGGAGCACCCCGGCCGCCGTGGTGGGATTCGCCATCTGCTTCGACTGCATCACCTCCGCGATGATGCGCTCCGCGCGCGGGCACGACTGGCTGTAGAACTCCGGCGACAGCGCCCCCGGCTGCTGGATTCCGACCGGCTGCCCGCCGCCAACGAGAGGCTGCACGATGACAGGAGGAGGCACGACGATAGGAGGCATCTGCGCGGCCGCGGGGGCGGCCGAGAGGGCGGCGGCGGCCACGAGGAGGAGGAGGGAGAGGCGCATGGCTGCTGTCTCGTGCTGGTACATCGCTGTGGGAATGGGGCTGATGGGTTCCCTCCTAGCGTGGAGAAGCGGGTGTGTTGGGTTCAAGAAATGCGAGGGGGGAGGGGAAGGGATGGAGGAGCGGCCGTTCTTGGAGGCCATGGAGGGGAGCCAATTGAACGGACCCGGAGGGAATGGCGGGGAGAGGTTCGCGCCAATGGAGGACAGCAGTGCGCGCGCGCGCATGCCGTGCTGCTTGCAACGTGTGTCTCTCTGTCCTGGCCTTCACTACATTTAGCAAACGGACAATCTTCAACAAACGTAAGGTTGATAAATTGTTGCGGGTATATACGGAGTATATTTTTTAAAAAGTCGGCTATTCAGAATATATTAAACGCTTTAGAGAGATACTCAACCTCCCAAATGATGGGGTTCTAAAAAGCGTGCCACGCAATTAGCGCGTGTTGAAGTTGAATGGGTTGTGTCATGAAGGCTACACAATGCTTCATTCAGTATGTGAAACAGGATAGTCCTCAACTCCTCATGAAGGCGCACGACGCATGAGGTACTGGATAGTCCAAAGTCAAGCTGGACAGTAATGTCAACACAGACGTAAGGCACCATCAAACAAATCGAATGAATCTGAATTGGATTCTGGCCGGTGTACAACATCACACACTACTAAAACCTCTTGTGTACATTCATCAGCAACCGTCTAACTTGAGGTTGAGAGAGAACAGCACCCAACTGTAGCAGTAAGGGTCCCAAAACTAAGTGGTACATTTCTTTACATCATTTATGAAACTGGCGAGGTTCCTGACTTTTCAGGAAACAGAATGGTACGATCACAGGAATAATCAGCTCTGCTCTTTCCAGAGATCAAATGAAGATTCCTTCATGTTTCCTGAGAACAGCAGAAAACAAAAGGTAAGTGAATGCATCGAGTGATATCTTCAGAACAAATAACACAGTCACACAACACAATACATTACAGTTCTCAGCAGGGCCTTCTCTTATCCACTTTCAAATGAATGTTGAACCACTTCTTCCTTCGAATCCTATCTTTAGGTTTCTTTTCCTTCTTATTTTTGGTAGCCTCATCATCGCTTCTGGATCCCTCCTCCATGGGCTGGCTCTTCGATTTCTTTTCCTTCTTCACAGTTTGATCATCCTCACTTTTGGACCCTTTAGATGGCGATTTCCCTTTGCTGCTACTGGAACTCCGCTGCAGAGTTGGGTTGTTCGTATAGGATGCATGAATTGTATTCCTTTCCTTTAGAAGCTCATCGATCTATGAAACAGAACAAAACAAAAAAAAAGGTCACAAGTCACAACACAATGGGAAGCACAAATAATAATTTCATGAATCACATACCGTTTGCATTTCTTGAGCATATCTACTGGTCATCTCGGTGAACTTTGCCAAAACCTGTCAATTTTAGCTGTTATATTGTGTTGAGTATTAACAGTGTACAAGTAAGCAAACCATTTAAAAGCTGAGGGCATACCTCCCTATACTCGGACTCAAATTTAGACAGTTCAGATCGTTTTGCAATTATCTTTGCTTCCACACTTCGTAGCCTCTCCTTTTCAGCAGAAAAGGGTTCCGCACATACAACCTCAATAGTATAACTCGCACTTTTGAAGAAATTATCACCTAAAAGATTATTGATTTTCAATAGATTGTACATAGTCATGAACAGGTACATACGGCGCAGAAGAAAATGGTTTACCATAGACAGCGAAATAATGAGTTCCTGCTTTCAGTTCATTTACTTCACATGGTTGAAAGCCATCCAATCTTTTAAAGAATGCACTGTCAGGATCCTTCGCAGCAGCAGCCTAGTAGTAAGTACAGGTGCTTGTGAAAGAGAGCCCACAAAGAAACAGAAAGAGAGGCATACAAAAAGGCACTAACTTGTTTACTCACCGAGTTATTTTGTTCGAATCGATACACAGGAAAACCTAGAAAGAACATCCCCGCAGAAGTAACCTTTTCAGTCTTTGCACTATCTTCCTGCACTAAGCTAATAGATGTTAGCTGAAATCATGCTCAAACTCACTAAGCTAATACATGTTAGCTGAAATCATGCTCAAACAATAAGAAGACATATACAGTGCAAAGCATGCTCAAATAATAACATGGCAAAATCACAAAATCCCCTTCTCAATAGAATATTATTGTCAAACAGCAGGTATTTTTTTTATTCAAACAAGGCAGAAACTTCAAAAAATAAGTTAATAACTATGAAGCTCTTTGGCAAAGATGCATCTGTCATATGCTCTTGTATCCCCACATGCATCCACAATACGCTAACTGTGTATCTTCGGGATTTCCTTTACGCCAAAGGGCTCGAGTGAGTTACTTGGATTGGTCCCCTAGACAAGATATTTGAAATTGAGACCATACTGGAGCCCCCCCCCCCCCCCCCCCCCCCCCCTCCTCGCTCTCATAGAACTGGCTCTCGTACCTGGTTGGAGTTACATCCTCACACAATAGCGAGAACTGCAAGGGCCAGATATTTCTATTTCTTTCTTAGTGGCAACACTGCACGACAGCTCAGGGTATGCTCACGATCAGATTCATCGAGCTAATTATTAGCTGTTCAATTTGACAATTTGCGGTGAAGTGGTGTCGGATGTGGTAGTAGCAGCTATTTTAGTGTTCTGTTAAATTTAAATGGAAAAACTTCTAGATGGATCGTAGAACATATAGCTAAACATGTGAAACACATCATTTCCATTCACACACTACAGTTGATGACAGTACAGTGCAGAGAGCACTATAGCTATAGCAAATCAAGAAAATCTAAACTTGACAAGAAACATATGGTTTTCCCATGTTTGTCATGTGATAATCCTCATTTATTCATTTGGAGTTACGAAATAATAAGCTGACTACAGCATACATACCTGTAAAGCAAGGCTCAATCCACCATTGTCCTCAGGCTCAAAATACAGCAGCTGAAATTGAAAAAAAAAAAAAAAATCTTAGAAGTTAATGCCTCAGCAAACTTGCAGTAGTGCAGTTACACAATATATCAAATACATAAAGAGAATCAACTAATCATCTATCCATCATCATAGGTTAATAAAAATGGAGGTTTAGTGATGGCTTCATTAAAACAACAGGGGAGATTAGTTTGGTAACGTAACAAATAAAATAGTTTAGTTGTGTAAAATTACATTTGCAAATTACAATTGAAAGAATACAATCTTATCAGTTAACTGGCGTAATCAGGTTGCATGGCCAATTCTGTAAAAACAGGAAAATAGCTCACTTGTGGAAGATCACGTTTATAACTGAAAGGCAATAACTGATGTAATGGAGCAGTTACATGGTCAACATGGATGAATATAAATTCGCAACAAACCTTAAATTTACTTTTAGCAGTTGAATGAACTCTACACACTAAGCCCATTTTGGCTTCTTTGTCTGTTATGTCCACAGAATAGAAGTGAGCTGTCTGCTTTTCTACCTGCCAGGATGTGTAGAAAATAGAAATATGAAACATTACTCCCTGATAAAAAAATTTGCATGGAGAAAGAACAATAGGGACTAGTAGCCAACCTTCCTACAAACAGATTTGCCCAGCTGAAGCTGAGAAATCTCTACTGACCCATTCAATGCCTCCTCTAAAACTGTTGCGGAGACAGTGGTCTTGATTGGAACACCTAGTTTGCTGCGCAAAGATATTGCATTACATAACAAGGCAAATAATATCAAGTAGAGCATATTAGCAGATATATCATCAACAAGCTACCTAAACAGAGCCGCAAACACTGTATTTACAGTATTGAGACTTGATAGGTCCAGCTCCAGTTCCTGACCATCTGCTTCAATGGCCTGAACAATAAACAAAAGCATTAGAGTTGCACCAGAAATAATAAGCTCAAGCTCCTCGATCATGCTATCAATCACCTCAAATCCAGATGAATCATACTGGCGCCTCTTATCTGGATCCGACAGGATGTTGTAAGAGAATGTAGCTTCTTGGAACTTCTCCGAAGCTACAGGGTCGTCTGCATTTTTATCTGGATGGTATCTGCAGGGAAGTTTTTACCAGAAAAATACTCAGAACAGCTGCATTGTTTCTTGTTCAAATTTAATTATTTAGAAGCTCCCAAATACTGCTCTTTCTGTGGTTGCAAAAGTAGGGGAAATTATTCAAACTTAACGAGCAATATACAGCTATTCATAGTTGGAACAAAATAAGCTGCAAACTAATTTAGAAAAAAAAATGAACACAATTGTTCCCTATGAGCACGATAACAGCACGCAAAGTGCCCAAATCCAAGAGCATTACAGCTGTTACTTACTTGAGTGCCATGCGGCGGAAGGCGCTCTTAATCTCCTGCTCAGTAGCATTGCGTCCCACCCCGAGCACCTCGTACGGGTCCCTCCTCTGCGCCGCAGCGCCGGCAGCCGCCGCCGACTCCCCCTTTTCTCCCTTGAACGACCCGAACTTGGGCCCCGCCATGTTCACCGGACCACCGGACGGGACTGGTCTCCCCCCGCCCCAAGAAAAAAACTAGTAACCCGTCGGATCTTATCAGCGGCGGCTAGGAGCTCCGGTCACGCCCGCCCGCCGCAACCGGGCGGCGGTGGGGCCGAGCTCCCTGTCAACGGCTGAGCGCAAGCCGCTAGGCTCTCGCCCTCGGGGAGGACGGCGGCCGACCTCGAGGCGCGGCGGATTCGTGGCTACCGCTAATTCAGGGGGTGGCGAGGCGAGGCAGGGAGGAGAAGAAGAGGAGGCCGACGAAAATGGGTGGGGGACACGAGGGAGGGAGACGCGACCGTGAGAGAGAGACGGACGAATTAAATTACGAGCCGACATGTGGGGCCCACCGGGCAGTGGGTCGGGTAGAGTGACGGTGCGGTGCTCGGCTCGAGCAGTGCCGGATTCCGCGTCGCCGGCTTTGCCGCCCTAGAGGTTTAACCGTTAAACTACTGGGCCTAGTCAAATGAGTGGACTGTCATTGGCTGGCAGGTGGGCCCAAGAGCATTGCAGTCGGCAGTCTGGCCCACACGTCAGTCAGGCTGCAAGAGTGAGGATATAGCCCTTCGTTCCTTCACTTTGTTTGCCTGATGTACCGTTGCACTTGGTTATCTTTCAAAAAAAAAAACCTTTTTGCACTTGTTTAAAGAATATACTCCCGGAACCTATTTTGAACGAACTCGTTGAACCATTGACTGAATCCTAAAAGTCATATGTTCAAGAATAGACGTAATATTTTTAGAACCGGTATTAACTTGGACTAGTTCAGCTCGCCACTGCAGCAAAGCAGTTCTAATCACTGAACGAACTCGTATTTACATTTGGCAACATACAAGTACGAATAGTTGCCCTCGTGGAAAAAAATCAATCCTTTTTCTTAAAAGAAAAACTATCTTTTTCTTGTCCTTTCCGTCGAAACTAGAAAATCCTGGGCGCTGCGTTGCAGCGCTATCTTGGAGCTTCCCAGCGATGTGAGAGTTCATCTTGTTCCTTTGTGTCACGTGAATATTTTGCTGCGTGTATTTGTTTAAAATTCAATTGCTGTGAGCAAGAACACCCCTCATAGGTGATGATATGTTGAACCATGTAAGAGCAACACTGAATAAATTCTGAAGTAACGAGTAGCTAATATTAAAATTAACACACGATCATTATAAACTCTTATCTATAGTAAATTTGAACTGTGGCTGTGGAATGATAGTGTGGACCTCAAATGGCAATCACAAACAAGAACTGTAGCTAAATCTGTACAGATATATTTTCCATTTAATCTAATATGTTAATGTAAACATGTATCTTTATTATGGATTCCTTCTCCTGAAAATACAGTAAATTTATCAACAACAACATAGCCTTAATACATATAAATTTAAATGAGTAAATTTAATAACGAATATGCTCATCCAGAGACAATTGCCCATATGTATAATTGTCTATAGTTAGCAGGTTAGCAGGTGAACTGTAACATGGAGCTTACAACACTCTCCACGTAATCCTGCAGCTCCTCTCTGCAGGGTTCAATTCGCCTGATTATTGCACATAAGGTAGTTAACATAAACACGGACTTGATTGTTAAGATAGTTCAATTACAGCTTGAGTTTGCCGCTGCCGCCCATGTCCGCTGAAGAATTCATCCCAGGGTAAGGTTCCCTGTGAGAGCAGTTCCTCTGTATCACTATGCCTGGATGCCATATTGACTCTGAGTTAACATACCAGAGAGAATTAATCCATGTTAGAAACCTGCATGATGCATTTCAGTGAACATATTTTTCTTGAGTCCAGGCTCATCAAGTCATTATAGACTGCTGAAATTTACTGTTACAGAAGAATGGGAGAGGTCCATGGTATTTTATTTTCCCTTAAGAGTGATGACAGTGGATACAGAGAGCACTTCATTTCAAAATCATAAAGCATAAATATAATATAATTGTTCAATTGCCCATATATATATTTGTGCTCTGCATTCTTGGTGATTATCTCTCAGAGATGCGTAGGATCTTGAGTCCAAACTTAACTGAGCTCACATCAAAACAGACGAAGAAATTACAAGCTACCAAATTAGATTTCATTGGACTAAATCATTATATGACATTATATTTGAAGGACTGCATCTTTTCATCTTGTGAGGTGGATCCACGTCATACCATCAATGAATGAGATGGCACGGATGGCAGTTGACAACATTGCCTGTCAATGTCATTGTTACAATTTAGCGGGCATTTCGTTGTTGTTGTAATCTACTCCCTCTGTCCCAAAAAGAATGCATTTCTCGCTTCCCAAGAAATTTCAGAATCTCAAGTTTGACCAATTATAAATTAAAGTATATAAATATTTATGATATGAAATATATATCATTAGATTCGTTTTAAAATGTAGTTTTTTAACAAATTTATTTAGAGCCATAAATATGAATACAATTCACTATAAATTTAGTCAAACATGAACCACTTTAACGGGCACGAATCCCAGACAAGCGTTCTTTCTGGGACGGAGGTAGTAGCTATGTTGTTTTGGTGACATGAATATGCCTTTTGGGTTCAACAATGTAGTACATGGCATCTATTGTACAAAATATGATTTGCAAGAAGGCTAGCAAAAGACTGGTGGTAAGAAATGCGAGTTGGATGCCTGATGCATGTACCTATTCCATCGAACAACTGGTTAGGCATATCGTCGAACAGCATACCTCCGCCGGGCGAAGTCGTTTGCTCCTGCCGGTTGTTGCCCACTCCGAGCAATGCTTCCGCCGGACGCGACACGCTTGGAGCTGCTCGCTCCCGCCGGTTGTCCGAGCAGGATGCTACGCGCATGGAGCTGGTTGCTCCCGCCGGCCGCGACGCACGCGGAGCTGGTTGCTCCCGCTGGCTGCGCCGCCCGCTCAACCCGATTTGTGGACAGAGGGAGGATGATGCCGTGCCTGCTCCGGCCGTCGGCCCGGCTTCCGCGCTTGTCCGCGCCTTGGGTGGCACCCGCCTGCGGCCGCGGCGGTCGCGGCTGCACGTCCTCAGCTCGCGCCGCCGCGCCCTGCCCTCGGCCGTGCCTGCTGGCGGGCGGTCTCCCCCCGGCATGGGAAAGAGGATGAGCCGGCGCCCGGCGCGGAAAGAAAGGGAGGACTGTCGGCTGGCGCGGGGAGAGCCTTTATCGCTGTCGCCTCCCGTCGTCCATCGCCGCCTGCCCTATCGCCAGAGGAGCTGGACAGCGCACGGCCGCGGTGTGCTGGGCGCCGCTGGGGAAGAGAGGAACGGCGGGCGCAGAGGAGGCCGGCGGCCGCCGCGACAAAGAGAGGGAGGGGCTGGCACCCGGTGCCCGGAGTGGGGAGAAAGAGAGGGGCCGGCCGCCGCTCCTCCCATCCCTCTCGTCGCTCCTCTCTTCCGTTATTATTTTACTCGCCGAGGGAGGAGGACGGGTCTAAGCCCGAGAACTTTCTCGAGCTTTCGGGTGGACGCCCGACCCGATTCACAATCGGACGGACCAGGTCACGAGATTGTCCGATCCGACGGCTGACGCGCTAGCGGGCGACGTGGATCCACGAGCGGAGCGGATTTCGGCCAGGATTCGTCTCTTAGAGATGGGTTAGTGCGCTTACAAACAAACACAACGATGATCATCTGTCAATGCTCAGATTTCTGAAACAGCTGGATTTGAACTGCACACTCTGATTCTCTTACACCGATACCATGCTCAACATTACAAAGCAAAGATGACTTCCGAAAGGGCGGTTAACTGTTAACTTCAAGAGAAGGACACAAGTCGGTATTCAAATTTTCCTGGCAGCCAAACAGGTGTTCCCAGCGATGCCAAACAAATGCAAAGTTCAGAACGACAAGTTGTGAGCGTTGTGCATCACAGAGAAACCTGATAGACATGCAGGTGCAGGCGTGCAGCAGGTACTGCTTAGCTGCATAGAGCATTCAAGGGCCCACTGCTTGCCTGTAGAATTGTCGGGTTACAAGTTACAACCAAGATGGGCTGAACGTTGATCACAATCTATCGTGAATGATTGACCATCAGTGTGGTCCACAGCTGGGCAGATTGCATCTCCCAGACTCCCATCCAGGCAAATGGGATAAAACAAACACTCCAATGAGCTTGCACAGCACAGCGGTGGTTGGCAATGGCAGCAACAGACGATACCGGTATCGTCAGCCACGGGATAATGCATGGACTTGGATGATACACTCTAAAAAAAGTTCGTCGAAAAAATTACACTCTTAAAAAATCATCCTGGAGGAAAAATGGAGAATGCATGTCTGCAATGTCAGCTGAAGAACACATCGCAACATCGCGAAACAAAATACTCCTGCATTCAAAGCCCACAAATATCATCCGACGTCTAGGTCAGAATGACAATTCGTGTTCTTCCCCCGGGCCACACATTGTCACGGTCAGCATTAAGTAATCTTCATTTTTCTTTTGATTGAAACTGAAATGAGCTCACATTCATGTAGAGATTACGCTGTAGTTATATGACTGCCCATCCTGTAGCTAGACAAAGACAAGGTACGGACTGTCACTGCAGCCAGGTCTGCATTTTGGTACCAGGAGCGGTATGTTCTACAGTTCTAGAGCGTTCTATGTTCGGGTTTGCTACCAGGAGGGCATTGAGTAGTGGGTTGGATATGCTCTAACACAGCACCCGGAAAATTCAGCAGAAATACAAGGCTATTTAATCCCATTACAGAACAACAAAAGAGTGCTAACATGGTAAAGCGTCGGATAACAAAGGTAACAGCTTTAGATCGTTATTATTATATAACTGAATTTGTTCGTCAGTTTAGGCTTTAGTGACTAAATATCATCATTCCAGACTACTCGAGTATTCTTTCCGGGAATCAAACGCTCAACATCATTTTCATGTTGGTAATACAAGAATTCTATAAATTATAAGGGAACTCAGTTTCATCGAGCTATCTGACAGACTTATTTGACACTGATCGTTATACGCCCATGAGATGATTAGATGCACAAGAAACTCCTACTGGACCAATCGATATGGCAAAGGCTTCTGTGCAAACTGACTTGTGCTTTCACATGCGATGTGCATCAGAGTTAACGAAGTGTTTGCCAGTAAGGATTTACCGGAGTGTATTTGGCACATATAAGTATGACATGAGTGTCTTTCTGATCTATGAAACTCCAATTGTCCTGACTTCCCACATACCAATTGTACTATCAAGATGCCCATGCATTGCCACACAAATACTTTTTAATCGACTGAAAACATTTTCTGAACGGCCTCCTCAACTCATTGCACATTATTATACTTGGTAAAAAGCTATGCAGACTTGTGCATTACTACTGAAGCCGAATGAAAATGCAGAAATAAACTTGGTGCAAGCAGCAGATACCACCTCGAGCAACTTTTACAAAGGTTTCAAACGCTGCACGTCATAAAGTTTGCCTCACGTAGCAAACTCGGAGACAATACATAAATAGAGCATGTATCTATAAATAAAAGCTACACAGACTGACAGAACCAATCCATTTCAAGAACTGTAACAACAAAATTGGACATCGCAAATGGCCAGTATTTAATTGTCAGCCACTTCAATGAGGGTTGGCTCGTAGTCAGCAGGGGACTCAAAGCCATGGAGGTTCATTACGGTGGCGGCGACATTGGCAAGCCCAGGGGTCTGAATGTCAGTCCGGAATTTCACTCCAGGGTGCAGGCCAGGGCCTCCAATGGCAACTGGGACCTGCAAGTTTTACAGAGGCATTAAAGTTCAGGTAATCGACATGTACCTCATGTTGGCTTTTTCAGGGAGTCTATCAAGGGCCTAGGGTCTATGCCTCTATGGCAGTGTACTCACCGGCTGAAGAGTATGCGAGGTGAGAATTTGGATACCCCCACTCTTGTCAAGCAGCGGCTTCCCAGATTTGTTCCTTTTCACCATATCCTCTGCATTTCCATGGTCAGCAGTGACAAGGTAAATACCGCCAACTTGTTCCACAGCATCCAAAATAATCTGTTCAAAAGGGAGGTGCAGTGATTAAGCAAGGTAAAAGGCACATATGTGTAGATAAGGTGAAAATGTGTGATGGAAATAAAACCAATTTTTTCCCCAGCCATCTAATCTTTCACACACATGCAGATAATAAAGATGGCAACAAATTTAAGTAAAATTTTATTGAACGTTCTCACCTTAACAGCTTCATCAGCTGCTTTGCATGCAACAACGGTGGCTTCAATATCACCAGTGTGACCCACCATGTCACCGTTTGGCAGGTTGACACGTACCTGTAATAAAAATACGCTAAGCAAGGGGCAAATTTAAAGACTCGTCAACTACAAATTTCAGAATCGTTTACCTGGTCAAACTTTCCACTAAGGATAGCGTCCCTGGCTTTCTCCGCAATTTGAAGTGCCTTCATCTTAGGTGCAACATTGAATGTAATACCACTGTCACTGGGAATTTCTACATACTCTTCCTTGGTTTCATCGAAGTATCCTGAGCGGTTGCCATTCCAGAAAAATGTGACATGGCCGAACTTCACTGTCTCACTGTTACACATGAACAAATGTTACCATATTAGTAAAAAATATATCAAGATGTAGAAAATGCTGTTATAAACACAAGAAAATACAGAACTCGATCAGTCCCAAAGTAATGGAATGCAGCGGCTCTAATACACAACATTAGCATTAACAAATCAGGCATAGAACAGCCATTTTATCAGTCAAACTTAGCACAAGGACAGCTAGCTAAGGTTTTAGTATAAAGAATGTGAACCTACACAGTAGCTAGAAGGTTATCCATGGGGAAAAAAAAAACTACACTCTATAAATGTCGAACCAGCAATAAACAAACAAGTAATTTGCCCCAAGAACTCTGCGTGACCGCTGACCACACACATAAACTTTACTGCATATTTTTTGAACCGAGGCTTTCCCCATTTCCAATCACCAGAAACAGAAATACAAGAGTGTCAGCCTACCATAACGGTAGCAAGCGAGAAGAGACCTAACTTGCTTCAAGCTAGGAACCCTAAACTTTACTGCATATGATGCCTCTGACTATTTAGAAAGGGGTCTGTTATGGCAAGTGGGTTGGCCTGGCCCACTATCACTAGTTAATTGATATTTGATTTATCAGGTCGTTAGCGCTTACTGTCCATGCAGTACTGTAGTGCATGAAAAGTACTGCAGGGTTAGATCAGGTTGTTAGTTTGTCAGGGTTATCTCTTAGTCTTGTGGCTATAAATAATTAGCCGTGTCATTAGTTGTAATCAAGCAAGAAAGACCCTAAAAGTAGTCAAAGCCTCCTGAGGGAGGGCGACAAAGGTTCTTCATGCTATCCCTAGTTATTTCACAACAGGATCCAAAATTAAGCATCAAACTTTACAAGATGAAACTGGGAAGGACAGAAGATTGGGATAAATGCAGCAGAAGGAAATGAAGATAACTAGCAGCAATATCTTTCCAGAAGGTAGATGACCCTGATAGGTACATACAATATTTACCAAGTAATTTGATATATGATAGGTTACAATGAATTGGGCCATGCTGCCCAAGGCATTAACAAGTATCTCCGGTTCAGAGATGACTCTGGAAACCCAAGTGATTTGACATCAAACAAGTAATAGTTTAGTTAACGGACAGGTAATGGTTTAGTAAAGATTAAAAAACAATACTTGCCTGCAAGCAAAGGTGCGGATGCCATTCTTCACCAAGTATTCGCCTGATGTTCTCTCTATCTCTGGTGGAGAAACAAGGTAACGGCTAGGAAGCTTTAGCTCACCATCATATTGAAGCATCCCAGCATATCGGATTTTTGGGACACGAACACGGTCAAATTTGTCAAAATCTGCATACTCTAGTGCTTTTGCAAGCATAACCATGCGATCAGCCCGAAAGTTTATGGTGACAACTGCATCACCATCTAATACAGGCCCAACTGCACTGCCACTATCATCAACTATCACAAATGGGGGCAAATACTGATCATTAGCTTTGGGTTCTGCTCTCAGTGTCTTCACTGCTTCAAGTGCACTTTGGAATTTGTAGGGTGCATCTCCAAGCACCTGGGCATCCCACCCACGTTTAACCACATCCCAGTCATTCTGGAATTCCATTAAACAAAAAAAAGGAACTGTAAGCCACTATACATAAAGATTGATGATTCATGGTTGAATGTGAGGACAAGTGTTTACCTCATAGCGGTCCATCGTAACATACATCCTTCCACCACCAGACGCAATCCGTGCATCAATACCCTTCTCCCGAAGCTGCAAAAGATCATTCTCTAGGGTCTCTACAAAACCAACACTACTGCCATCCAAGACATCACGTCCATCAGTAAGGATGTGCACACGAATCCTTTTGGCTCCCCTCTCACTGGCACCTTTCAGAAGTAACTGGACAGAGAAAAACAAAATGAGTAAATCTTGTGGCAAGACAGCACCCGAAGGGTAATCGTATATTACGTAACTGAAGATAAATAAAAGAAAGTTTAGCAAACCTGCAGTTGGTCAAGACGGGAGTGGACACCACCATCACTCAATAACCCAATAAGGTGAAGAGTACCATTTTCAAAAGATTCTTTGATGTAGTTGAACCCATCTCCTTCATAAATTTTTCCAGAGGCAAGAGCTTGATCCACAAGCTTAGCACTACAGACAGAAAGAATGAACATTCAGTAAGGTCAGAAACATATTGTATTAACTATGAAAGACTAATGGTTGTATTTATATGCGTATATAACAGAGACAAAATAGCACAATAAGCTCATTTTTTAGATTTAGCAAAAAAGCACAAATCACCAGCCAAATAAAGCACAAACCAGCACATGCAAGAGATGTGTCCTAGTTGGCAGTTGCTCAAAGTAAAATCAATAAAATTGGTTGATACATCATTGAAACTAGTAACTTATGGACATAGTTAGGCTCTATCCAGATCACGGAGATGGTACACATATTCTGAATATTACGGACATCAGATTATCCATTGGCAGATCACATGTATGGGCAAAAAATACAGCTGTGGGCATTCATGTCACAATGCAATATCCAAACACGCAGTGCATTAACTACATCAGAAACCGCATTTCCAAAACAGATAAAAAAATCTAACAACATACCCTTGGGCGAAAATGCGGCCAGCACCAAGAGCATTGTGGCCAACTTCACTATTGCCCATGTCATCATCCGATGGAAGACCAACAGCCATTCCATGAGCCTTCACTAGCCTCCACTTCTCTGGAGCACCCTAATATGGATCAAAAGCAGTGAGTTAAAGCATGAAGATCGCATACCTGCAATCAAATTATGCAGACAGAACAATCTTTCATCTAAGGGTTGTCTAAAGAAACTAGCATACGATTCATGCAAGACCAAGTTATTTTTTGTTAACGCTAAGTATCACAGACAACGGGCAATCAAGGATACACTTTCTTAAGCATCAGTAACCACAGTGCATAAACATTTATAGACAGTTCCACTAGGTGAAACTTTTGTGCATAATTTGCAGCAGTTACTACCGAGCCCAGAGCCCCAGATGTAGTGGTATTGAGGTGGACAAAGCATGTCAACTTCTTCATATGCATAATAAGGAATCCAAATTATGAATACTAATATGCATCGGTATTAACAGTAATACAGTGAAAAGTATAAATGATCACATTAGATCCATCATCATGCTAAACTGGAGAATGGCAAATTCTTACAATTGCAAGATTAATGTGACCAATACTATCCAACTGCTGTCTAAGCAACACTTGCAACCATAACATACAGACAAAGATAGGCATCTTTGCAACCACAGAATGCGATTGTGCAATCCAAGAAGACGGACAGGTACAAAGGAAAGCGTGCATACATTCTTGAGCGAGTCCATCACGGGAGTCTGAGCAACATGGATGCAGTTGTACTCGTCGGGGTTGGCCTCGCCCCATCCGTCCAACACGACAACGGCCACCGGCTTCCCCTTGGGGAGCTTAGGGTGGTCCGGCAGCGTCCACGAGAACCCCGTGCTCCCCATCGCCAACGGACTGGAGAGACCTACCAAATCACACACCGTAGCACACAAAAGCAACAGCGAGTTAGACGACGCAACAAATCCGCACCAGGACCCACAATTATTTTCGGCAAAAAAATAACGAAGTTAGTGGGCACGATACGTGTATATACTTGTAACTGTGTCAGATCCGAATACAGATAGCTTGCATTAGGGTTTGAGATCATCGGTTTCGCACAGCAGGAAGGGAATCGAAGGGACGAGGGTACCTGATCGTTACTCGTTGCCGGCGAAGGAACCGAGGAAGGACTGGCGTAGTGCGGCGCCGCTCGGTCCAGTGGTCGATGCCAAGGGAGGAGAAAGATGCCACGCGACGCGAGGGAGAGAGAGAAGCACGGGAGTTGCGTTCGAAGGCCGGCAGCCCGAGTAGGCCCAGGAAGGCGCTGCCTCTCTCGGTTGAGGAATGAGGAGTTGGGCCAGGCTTTGGTTGGTGTAATGCACTCTGTCGCACCTAACATCGTGAAGGCGTGGTAGTCCAACGGTAGCACGGTCCAGTGAGACGCTATTCATCAGGGTTTAAATCGTTGTGCTCGCACCTTTTTCTGAATTTTTTTAGGATTTATGGGCGTTATGTGTTTAGTAGTAAGCGGCGTTCCCGTCGACAACGAGGCGCCAATGGTGACTTCGAGAATCTCCAGATGTGTCGGGTGCTCAGTCATTCGAAGATGCTCTCATATGGGCAGGATTAGCGTATGTGTGTTTATAGGGTAGTGTGCGTGCGTGATAATTAACAAAAACATAACAGTGTGAACGAAAACTTGTGAACGTGGTCACCATTTCCCAAGGAACCAAGCTTAGCGAGTTCCCCAACCCCCAATCTCAATGTTTAAGCACGCAAGCAGCATCATGCAATGGTGTAGTACTTGTACATGAGCCTACTATTGTTCTGTTTCAAGCAAGCAAGGGACAAGCACGCTCCAAATCTTCACTTCACCATCCAACGCGCCGCTGCAAACAAGCGCAGAACCGCCTCCACCTTGGTCACGCCCGTACACCAGCGCCAAGCTCTTCACAGGCGCGCCGTGCCCTTCGAGGACGGCGAGGCAAGTGTACCCCGTGCTCCCCACTCCCCTCCTCCACACCCTCACCGTCCTGTCCGCCGAGCCGCTGCACACCACGTCCCCGGCCGCCGCCAAGCACAGTATCGCCTTCTTGTGCCCCCTGAGCGTGCCAGTCGCCTCCATTCTCCCTCCGCCGCCGCCGTCGCCAACGGCGCGCTCCCACACCACGATCGACCGGTCGCACGCGCCGGAGTAGAGCACGTTCCCGTCGACCCCGAGAGCGAGCGCGTTCACCGCCGACCTGTGCCGCTCCATCGTCTGCACGAGCACGTGCCTGCTCATCCTCCTCCGACCCGGGCGGTGCTCCCGCCTCCACGCCTTGATCTTCTTGTCGGCCGAGCCCGTGTAGACGTGCCCGTCGGGTGACACGGCCACGGCGTTCACGGCGTCGTCGTGCGCGGCCGCCACGGACTCCGCGCACCGGAACCCCGGCAGCCGCCACGCCTTGAGGCTCCTGTCCCACGACGCCGAGTACAGGAGCGCGCCGTCGGGGGACACGGCGAGCGCCGCGGCCGCGTCCGCGTGCTGCACCCACGCGCGCCACCGGTGCCGCCGCACCTGCACGTAGCTCCACGGCGCCAGGAACGCGCGCAGCCTGTCGGCGCAGGTCGGCAGGACGGCGCGCAGGCGCAGGGCGAGCCGCGGCGGGGACGACCCGCCGGCGGCGGCGCGCCACGCCCTGATCTTGCCGTCCTGGTGGGAGCTGAGGAGGAGGCCGTCGCCGGCGGCGAGGAGGCACTTCACGGAGCTGTCGCACGCGGCGACGACCGTGGCGCCGCTGCTGGCGTCACCCTGCTGCTGCTCTTCCTGCCTTCTGCTGGCGCCGTCCAGTGGCCACACCCTGATGCGGCCGTCGGACGAGGCGATGTACAGCGAGTCGCCGTCGACGGCGAGGGAGGAGACGTAGGAGGAGGAGTGGGCTCTGAGGGTGGCGAGGCATTGGTGGAGGGCAGGGTTTACGTTTGTGTCGCGGGGGCCTAACGACGGCAGAGAAGGAAGGCTCGGCTGTGACGAGAGCGACACGGCCTGAGGGAGCATAGCTCCTGCAGGCTCTTGCTCGCCGGCGGAATTCATGGAGCTGAAGAATAAACCTAATGAGCCAAAAAGATGGTGAGTGGCAAGGAAACGCAAAAAATATTGCGGCTTTGTTTCGTTGCATATGTAGTGATTCTGATCCGGAAAGGTGCACAAGATTTCCTTTATTCGCACACTTGCCACTTGGTCCTGAGCAAGAAGATCATGTATGGACCCGTTATGCTTGTGCAGCGCAGCAAACCAAATCCAAATGGCACCAGCTTGCCTCGCTTAAAGGGAGAAGGGACGGACAGACGAGAGTGCTCTAGACCGTGACAGCAAAATCTTTGCGCTGGTAAAGCGTCTGGATCAGATAACGAGAATTTAGCTACCAACGGCCGGTCAAAAGTAAAATCATATGCCTCCTTGATCCTTCATCTCTGGATTGTTCAGGCAAAATTCTGTAAAGCCGCGCGCTAGCATGTTCTTATCCACGCGTTGACGGACGGTGTTGTCAGAGAGAGAGAGATCGTCGAAGTGGGGACTGGGGACAACAGTGGGCACTGCGTCCCGCGTGCGGATAACTGGATGACTGGATCGACATGTTACCTAACATCAGTATCTACCCTACCATTTTTGGAGCCTTAGCGGATTCCCTTTCTGCCTAGCTACTTTTCACCAAGCTGCAAAGCATAGACATTCTCTCTTCTGCGTGCACAAATGGTCATCGTGCAATATGATTACTCGGTGCTTGCGTTCATGGCTTCATCTCGTCGTCATCTCTTCCGGCAGCTGGGGGCATGTGCAGCTCATTAAGATCAAAGTAGGATTGCGTGATTCTTTTAGTTTTATTGGGTAAACTGAAAAATAGCGCATGAAAAAGAAAAACGTACTCAATTCACTAAACTCTAGCTAGGCAGTTCCCAAGCAGTTTTCTGAATGACAACTGACAACACAGTACGAACGTACTTTTCACGATTGCGATCAGCACATCAACTCGACAACGCCTTAACAGGATCGCAGGACGACACATTGCCCCCACAGTGTCTCACAAAATCCGTTCCGGAAACTGTTCCCAAGTTGCTGTCTCCGATCTCCCTGCGACGCTCGCCGTACACACATTCTTGCGTTGAGCCGTCCGCTCCGAGCTAAACCCAAAAGTGCCACTGTTTGTGTTAGTGGTTTAGAGTTACCGGCCTACCGCTTTCTCAAGGGGACATTTTGTCACAAGATATACTGTGTTTGCTGTGATCACAAGCGATAACAACATTTCAGTCTTGGAAAACACATGGCGATATTTATATATACAAACGCCATTATGTTCTTCAGAAAGGACGCTGTAAATGAGCAAGGATATGCCAATCGCACATCAACAGCAACGCGGGTGGTAGACTCGCGCTCAGTGCTGAATGGATTACTGGAAGCCAAATCAGCTCGGGGAGCATGACGAGACAAGCAGAAAGTTTAGCATGAGTACAGGACAAGCCAGCTTTGTCGATGTAACTGTGATTACATCTACTTCTAGACAGGCGAGACGAAGACAACCTTGGGCCACCTGTATCTTCCAACTCGAATTGGAACTTTGGAAGACCCTATGCACTATTGTGTGGTCCTCAAGGTGATAAGTACCCTGTTTCCAGCTTCTAGATGCTCAGCAGTAAAGCTAGGTTTTCTCCATATGGAAGCCAAGCAAGAACCTTGTTTTCTCATGTGTGTCTTATCACTTGTGTTCGTTAAAATTCAGAAGCTTCAGACGATGGCTTCAAAGCAATGCAAGTTGCAGCGTCCTGTCATCACCTCGAGATGGCCTTTTGATCGTTGTGTTGTGTAGCTGGGAGATTCTTGCGGATAAGTCAGAACACTTGCTTGGTCAAGACTCAAGAGGATTGTCCTTAGTATTTGTAGGAGGTTAGAGAGGGACATATTCTAACTCGCCATTTTGCCAGTGCGCTGCTGCTGATAATTGACAATCCTCTTGATCACGACTCACGTACACGCCGGGGGGGGGGGGGGGGGGGGGGGGGGTCTCTCGATCGATCGAGTGCCAAAGTTCTCCGGCCCAGAAAAGCATCGACAAAGGGGGCCCAATAGATATATAATCCCAGACCAGTAACGATCACTTTTGTGACGAGCAACTTGACTTGGGCCTAGAGGGCCCGTATGCCGGTGCTGTGTGCTGTGATTTCAATTTCAGAACTGGTGGAGTAGTAGGTTCAGAACTTCAGATCGCCTTCATCGCTGCAAAGCACAAATTCGCCGCTTATTCACAGCTTCCGGCCCTGTTTGGATGTAAAGTATTTTTGAAGTTTTAGAAAAATACTATAGTTTTGTGAAATACTTCAGTTTTGAAAAGTTGTGGGGTGTTTGGATGCTACAAAGTTTGCAGTTTTGAAAACCATGGTATTGCAAAAACTGTAGTATTTTTGGACATTTTAAAACTCCACTCCATACCTCTTTTTTCTAAACCGTGGTTTAGCACATATTTGCTTCAAAAGCTATAATTTCTCGATGCTAAAGTTTTTCAATACTACAACATCCAACGCATCAGAAGCTCAAGCTCCAGTCTGAACTCCAACTTATTCTCTGCTGGGGCTGGATTAAGGCGACCCGATGTTTGACGACGGACTGTCAGATATTTCTCCAACCGCTCAAAGCTGAAAATCCGAAATAGACAGGAGTCAGTTGCTTGATCATTTCGCTAACCGTTCGAACAGGATATGTGCAGCTCGCGTTGAAAAGTCGCAGACATTGGAATTCAAGAATGTCCTTTCCTATATAAAGTACAGAAGAATTATTCTTTCCTCATGCGTGGCTGGTAGTCGTTAGTTCTAACCGCATTTCTCCTGGGACGTCGAAGAACTGCTTCTCTACGTTTTTTTTTTTTTTTGGGCCTGGCATCTCTCTTTGCACAACAGAACGACCTGCTTTCTCACTTGCATAGCACATCTTTCTTCAACTCATTACTTTGTGAACTGGCGTAGAAAGAAGCATAGAACTGCGGTCTGTCTTGTCCAACTCGAAGAGTATTACTGTATTAGATATGGTTCCTGTTCTCTGATTGACAAGTTGCTCATTCAGACTTATTTTTTTCGTGCCTTAGCACGTTTATTGATTCAATTTTAAAAAAGCACGTTTATTGATTCAGACTTCCAGAATTCAGAGACGTCTGTTCTCTGCCTCTTGTTTCCTTTTGCTTTCAGTTGCAGTCGGACGAATGACGTCCTTCAAAGTTCAAATGGTCATACCCGCACCTCGATTCTTTAATGTTGCCAGGACTTGAGCAGCCTACGACCCTTCTGCCTTCCCCGTTCTGAGCACAGGCTTCGCCATCATCCATGGCGTGCAGCTCACCGGACACCAATCCCTCAGAAGCTTCTCCGGCCAGTGATCCACGTTCAAAAGCAAAACGCATTCTTTTCAATTCAGAGCCCGTCACTTCCCAGCAGATCACAGGCAGCCGTAGGCATGACAGCAACTCGCTACAAGCGCAAGGCCACATCCCTTCTCCATCTTGACCAAAAGGATCTCACCAAACCACACAAAACTGCGACGTCCCGACTCGAACGGATGGATTTCCCTGTGTCCCCGCCTCTTAGCCACGCGCACCTGCCGCTGCCGGGCGGCTGACCACGCCACCCGTGGCCGACTTGGTAGTAACGCCTTAAAGCGTACGTGACAGCTGCTGCGCCTTCTCCTCTCATCCCCCTGGGCCCTGGCAAGCTTCCTCTTCTTCCGATCACTTCGAAGCAATGGGTTCTCCGCTTGTATCGCCAGCTGGCGCCGTCGTGGCGGCGGTCGTGCTGTTCGCGGCGGTATCGCCGGCGACGGCCTTCCCGTCCGGGCTGCCGCCTGGAGCGCCGCCGTTCCCGAACCCGTGGGCGGCGTTCCAGAACCTCTCCGGCTGCCACATGGGCGAGGAGCGTCCGGGCCTGGCGGGTCTCAAGGACTACCTGAGCCACTTCGGCTACCTCCCACCACCACCATCCTCATCCCCGTTCACCGACGCGTTCGACCACGACCTCGAGGCGGCGATCGCCACGTACCAGCGCAACTTCGGGCTCAACGCCACGGGCTCGCTGGACGCGCCCACCGTCTCCCAGATGGTCTCCCCTCGCTGCGGCGTCGCCGACGTCGTCAACGGCACGTCCACCATGGCGAAAGGCTCCCACGGCAACGGCAGGCACCTCTACGCCTACTTCCCCGGGAGCCCGACGTGGCCGCCGTTCCGGCGAGACCTCAAGTACGCGATCACCGCGACCTCCGCGACGGCCATCGACAGGGCCACGCTGAGCGACGTGTTCGCGCGGGCCTTCTCACGGTGGGCGGCGGCCACGAACCTGCGGTTCTCGGAGACGGCGTCGGAGTCCGACGCCGACATCACCATCGGGTTCTACGCGGGGTCGCACGGCGACGGGGAGCCCTTCGACGGGCCGCTGGGCACGCTGGCGCACGCGTTCTCCCCGACGGACGGGAGGTTCCACCTGGACGCCGCGGAGGCGTGGGTGGCCGGCGGGGACGTGTCGAGCGCGTCGTCGCCCGGGGCGGTGGACCTCGAGTCCGTGGCGGTGCACGAGATCGGGCACCTCCTGGGGTTGGGGCACTCGTCGGTGCCGGAGGCCATCATGTACCCGACGATACGGACCGGGACGAGGAAGGTGGAGCTGGAGTCCGACGACGTGCAGGGGATTCAGAGCCTGTACGGGAGCAACCCGAACTTCAGGGGCGTCACGCCGACGTCGCCCGCGACGAGCAGCCGCGAGATGGACAGCGCCGCCGGCGAGGGGCGACGGCCCGATGGCGTTTTTGTTTTCTTCGTTGGAGCAGTTGCGGCAGTTGGCCTGCTCCTGGCGCCGTAGAAATCTAGTCCTTGTCAGTTTTGCAGACGTGCCGCCACGCCATTCGTTGCGTGAGTTTCTTGATCGATTAGTTGATTCTTGGGTACGTAGATTCTTGTGTACATAATACTATGATCATTACAGAATAATAGATCACAGAGATTATATTCACACGTTCGTCTTATTTTCAAATTCGTTTACGTATGGATCATGAACGCCTGCTTGCTGACACGCCAAGGATACTGTAAGTCGCTGACACGTGGGGCGGCGTTATTGCCAGTGGGTCCTCTGGTCAGTACCTTCCACATGTACAGCCGGGACAGTATGATGGTCCGAGTGTCATCAGAAACTTCTATGCTCCATCAGGTCGCCCGTATTCCATTGCGTCCATGGATGGATTAGTCATGATTAGCATTAGTCAATGTCTCAATTACTTGCATAGCAATTCACAAACACGCTATGGGAGTACTCCCTCCGTTCCAAAATAGATGACGTTATGGGATGCGTGCCGGTCAAACTTTCTCAACTTTGACTAGATTTGTAGAAAAAACGTGCAACATTTTCATCTCCAAATAAATTTGTTAAAAAACTAGACTTAAAGATCTTTCCAACGGTACTAATTAATTAGCATAAATATTTATATATTTTAATATATAATTGCCGATATTTTGAAAATGTTGACTTCTCGAGAAGCGAGAATGACATCTATTTTGGAACGGAGGGAGTAGTTATAAACACTGACGAGATCATCATATATATACGTACTAGTCAGACACTAGAAATCATCGCAGTCCATGGATCTCCACGTAAGCTCATACGCAATTTGGCGTGGAACCAATCGTGAGTTGCTTTTGTCGACGCCTGTTTAACCAACTTGTGCCCTTAAAAATATACTGCTCGCCCGTGTCGAAACAGGCAACAAGCGAGCTGAGATATCAAGCAAACCCGGTATTCATCATTAACAGGTCAAACTAGACCTCGTCGCAAATGATGGTGCTAATCATAATCAAATTAGGTGACCAGTTCCATCTCACTTCTGGTTCTGGAAACCACTCTGATTCAATCCCCAAATTCTGCCGGTGCCTGTCCAGCCCGACCGCGTCTGCGCAGGCAGAGGCCGACATGTGGACCAATCCTTAGCAATGGCCCCACCAGTCGGTCTCACCAAGCGGCAGAAGCTTCCGACCCCACACCTGAAGGCTGGTCAAAACTGGCACGCAGCTGCGCCGCGCGAACGCGAACGGACCAACCAACCAAGCACCGCGTCCCGGACATATCCAGGCACGCGCGACTCCTCTGCTCCGCCTCGTTCCATGCGTGGCGAAATGGGCGCGCAGGCGGCGATGCTTCCTTTCCTTCTTCCAGATTAATAACAAAACCTTCTGGCCATTGATCGGTTCGTCGGCAAGAGGGAAAGCGTGCTCCTATAAAAGCAGCAGACTATTCGCCTCCCCGGCCAAGCTCTCCTTGCCTCCTCAACCACAAGAAAGTAGCAGCACACGGTTTCTGTGATTCTTTCGCCGTCGCCGGTCAGGTCCATCGGATTCGGAGCCATGCAGCGGAGCAACTCGTTCGGCACGTCGTGGGCGGACCAGTGGGACTACGGCGGCGACCCGAGCCCCCGGGCGCGCGGGCGGCAGGACGGCGGCGGCGGACGGGAAGAAGCAGGGCGGGGTGGAGAAGACCAAGGCGGCGGCGGTGACGGGGCTGAGGAAGGTGAAGGAGGGCACGGCCAGCGGGTTCCAGTGGATCAAGGACAAGTGCCAGAAGAAGGGCGGCGGCAAGAAGCAGGGCGCCCATGAGGGCTCCGGCATCGCAGGGTACTAGTTGGAGGTGGCTAGGCTCTGTTTCGGATGGAGGCTGTTTGGATAGGCTATCTCTGTTCGTTCGTTTGTTGCATCGTCCATGTGTATACAGTTTTGCCTTTTGCTTTGGATAGTTGGATGAAGGTGGTGTCTGTTGACACCTTCATTCGTGTAGATGGATGTTTTGCTACTCTGCTATTGATGATTGGTTCATTGCTTTGAAACCTACTGCTCTGTTTTCTCGTACAAGTTTGCTGGATGTCCAGACGATCCTGGGTTCATTGGTCACAAACTGGCCAAACATCAGTGCAAATTGTGCGAACTATAGCGGTAAGAGCAGGTGCGCCTCCGCGCCATTGTAGTACTTGACTACTTGCACAGTTGCACGGGCATCTGAAGAACACCAAAAGCCGATGGTGCGCAAGAGCCAATGAGTAGTGTACTAATCATGTAATTTAGGTGCCTGTCTGTCACACGGTGTCTCATTTTCTTGAAAGTTATTCATCTAAAAAACCGTATCAGTTTATTTCTATCTCTATACGATTCTATATAAATCATACTTTTCACCTCCTTTTCACGATTAAACACAGTCTTAACGAGTTGTCTCTCCGCGACAAAGTCCACCGTGGCCCGCGAAACCTCTCGGCTCTTGCAATCTCGACCTCGCTCGATGTGGGGACGCGGGAAACCTCCTCATCCTCCTCCTCCTTCGCCGACGTCGCACGTCGGTTTAGGTGAGCCACCCGCCCGCCGCCCGCCGCTATCTTCTCCCCTCAACTCGACCCTTCCTCCCATGTCTCAAGGAATCTGGATTAGCCAGCGCAGTTATGAAGCCCGCAACAGCCCTGAAGATGTTATGTTATCCCGGAGAGAAAATTGTGGTTGGCGATCCTGAAGAGGTAACTTATCGCATTTTGGTAAAATGTGCGCTCAGCTTCTCACAATGGATCTGATTAAAAAAAACTTTTCATTCGAGTAAACGCGCCAAACCTGTTTGTTTTAGATGTTTTCAAGAGATGTGCTACAGGAGGCAGTGACTTCCAGTGAGGTTAGGGCCGCAAAGCGACGGTGCTTGGAGTCCGTTATCAAGCTGGCTGAAAAGGCGTATGAAGCTGAACAAGCGAATGGTCTGAGATGCTGGGGAATGGAACTGCCATCTAAGAGGTCGAGAAGCCATTAGTTTGGAATGTTGGAAACCTGAGAGTATCTCCTAATAACTATATAGAAGGTCCTCACTACAAGATTTCTTTCAAACCTCACGATGTCACGTCAGCATCTGCCCTCCCTTTACTCATAACCTCTTCTTCTTTACTAACAGGCATATCAAGACTCCAGCACTAAAGGGTCCGCCAGATCAACAGTCCAACACTAAAGAACCTCATCACGGAAGAACCTCTAATTCTGTTTAGTTTTGGCAACCGCAACACATCAGTACCTGTCTCTCAAATTGACTGAGGAATTGCTGAAGATTCAGGCTGGCCAGTCGGAGCCTGCCCTGGCTACACCGATCTATACACTGATCCGTACCCGCAAGGCGCCAGCCTCCGGCGTACATCCTGAGGGCTAATGACAGTGTGAACACGTTGATCAACGAGTTTTGGCCATGTGTGGGATTAATGTCTTGGCTGCGATGGCAACTTGCCATCAACGAGAACCCTACGATGATGAGTGCACTACGCAGTCACCTGTCATCGCCGAGAACACAGCTCACATTGTAGTCCATGTGGTTTATAATGGGAGACGATATTGGAGGATCTGTTGACTTATGAGGGAGAAAGAATTCAAGGCAAGGTAATCTGAATTATGTTTTTTTTTCTTTTTAGCATACTGCATAGCTACTGAAATAATCTAGGAGGTACCGCATATTGAATAGCTACTGAAACACTTACGGTGTCATGATTTATGTGGAATCTGTACTAGTGCAGGTCGGCAAAATCAGCCATGATGTACTTATGTACTGATTTATGTAAAATCATCACACTAATATACGTCTGCGTCGGAAGAGGGCAGAGATATCACATTTGTCTGTGTTCTTGCAGCAGAACTATCTCAAGTTAAAACATTGCATCCGATCTGTTGTTGCTCTTTTTTAAGTAAGAAAAATAAGTGAAAACGGTGATGAGATTTTAGAACGATTCTAATAATATGCAGTCAATCTTAGTTTACTCAAGTTAGTGTTGTCTTACGTTTCACTAAATTATTGCTTTAAAAAAAGATAAGATAAATTAAAATTTTGGTTAAAAATTACTAGAATTCTCGCAGCAACGCGTGCTAGTTAGAGAAAAGAATACCAGCCAGGCAGCCACAGTCTTCTCCTTGTCCGGATTAACAAAATCCGCCAAAGTGGATCGTCGGGTACCATGCGGCTAGGCTCTGTTTTGGACCGATGTTCTGACTAGGCGATTGCTGTTTTGTTCGTGTCAGATTGTCATTGATGTGTGTAAGGTATTGCTGTCTGGGCCTGTTTAGATGTTTCGCGAAATTTTTTTCGAGTATGTCGGGCACACATTTAAAGTATTAAATATACACTAATTACAAAACTAATTACAGATTCTGTCACTAAATCGCAAGACGAACCTAATGAGTCTAATTAATCCGTCATTAGCACATGTTTACTGTAGCAATTTATTGTCTAATCACGACCTAACTAGGCTCATTAGATTCGTCTCGCGAAGTACACTCCATCCATATAATGGGTTATTTTTTTCGACTACATTTAATATGCCATGCATGTGAGGGAACGTACTCGAAAAAAATTTCGCGAAACATCTAAACAACACGCTGATAGGTCACCGAATTACACGCTGTCATTTAAACAGCACCCTGATAGGTCACCGAATTACACGCTGTCATTTGGAATCTTGCTATCGTTTCCTTCACTCCTCAAGAAGAGTAGTAGTACGTCGGTAAAATTATGTTGTTGTTGTGAGGCTGACAATAAGTCCCAGTCAATAAAATATGGGTTTATAGGATTTAGAGGGTGAGATTTGGCTAGTCTGCTGGAGCGATAAGTAATATGAAGGGGGAATCTTTTACAGTAGATAGCCAAATCAGAATATAGAGTGTCAAATTCCGCTGGAGATGCTCTACAGATACCGAGACCGTGCCGAATCGCTGAGTCACCGGCGTCAGTACTATTTAAACACCGGTGTCAGCTACATGAACACAGCGCAACGGTGGTTTGCCACTAATCTTCAAGAGACCATCGGTGCCAGCTGATACCGATGAACATGCCTGGCTGGCTCCGCCAGATCAGTTTCTTGGGTGCTCAGGCGACCCTGGATTCAGCCGATTAAACTGGCGATGCGTTACGGACAAACAGACGGCTGTGACACTGACGACAATAATTGGTAGTTTGGTACATTCAACTTTTTGCACACACGCCGGCGGCCTGTGATACCGGAGCTAGCGCCTATGCACCTACCGGAGCAGGTGCCTCCGGGTCATTGTAGTGCTTGCACAGATACGTGAAGAATACAAAGCTGATGGTGCTCAGAAGAGCCAGGAACAGGTAGTACTTGTCCAGGCGCTCTTGCATTGGATCATCAGAGAACCACCCATGTCCCTCGCCCATCCTCGCCGTTGTCGTCTCGAGGACGGAGATCAGAAAGGAGCCGAGGAAGCTTCCGAAGCCAAAGACGCTGAGATAGAGTGCAATGCCGATGGTCCTCATGGTGCTGGGGACCTGCGTGTAGAAGAACTCCTGCATCCCAACGACCGTGAACACATCAGCTACTCCCAGGAGGATGTACTGTGGGAGCAGCCAGGAGATGCTCAGCTGCGTCGCATCTCCATTGCTGGCGAGACGGAGCCGCTTCAATTCGACAATGGCAGCGACAACCATGGCCACGACAGAGAGGACCATGCCGATGCCCGTCCGTTGGAGCACAGTGATCCCCTTTTCCTCCTGGGTGAACATGCGCATCAGAGGAACAAAGATCTTGTCGTACAGTGGCATCAGCAGTATTACCGACATTGTTGTCGAGCTCTGGAGTATTGCTGGAGGGATCACAAATGTGCTGCCAACCTTGTGGTTCATCAACATCCCTTGATTGGTGAAAAACGTCATTGGCTGCTGAAAATCGACCGCGAAGATCAGCAGTGTTGTCCATATCGGCAGAAGCCTCAGTATTGTCTCGGTGACATTAGGTGCAGGTGGAGCTTCACGGCCATTGTCTACCTCTCTCGGATCAGTAAACTCATCTTTTAGAGCCTTCTCTTCTAACCTGTATTTCAAACATTACACATTAATATTCTAGAAAAGAAATTGGGGTCTGGAGAGTATGGACTGGTTACTGTAAAATCTTACTCTAGTTCGGAAATGTCACTGTTATCATCAGCTCTAGCCAGCAAACGGACCTTTCGAGTAAGGATATATGTAACAACTTCCTTCAGTACTTTGAAAATGTTTTCCGACGGCTTGTTAGCAGTATTCTGTTCTTTATGTGTATACAGAGCAGTTCCACAACAGAACACAATGACTGATAAGATCATGACACCACAAGGAATGGTGAATCCAAGACCCCAGCCACATGTATCTTGTATGTATGACATGATGGAGTTCCCCAAGAGGCTACCACTGCATATGCCAAAATACCACCACTGGAAGAACAAGCTCTTTACCTGGTTCTTTTCCTCAGCTGAGACAGATTCTGTGTCATCAATCCGTAGTTGGTCGGCACCAAATGCTTGCAGCGAAGGGTTGTATCCACCCTGACCAACTGAGATCAAGTACAGGGGCAAAAACAACAAAGAACGTGGCATCCGTGAATATAGCACTGCCCATGAGGCTAAACCTACAAGGCCCTGATCAAGACCCAAAACAACAGGGAGGGTTAACTATTGTGTGTGAAAGGTTCTCATCCTCCTCGCAAAAAAAAAAGGAAAGAAAAAAGGTTCTCATCCTACTGCTTGCTCAAAACTATAGGCGAACTCTGAACGGCAATGTGCATAAAACATTAAAACAGCATCAGAAAGACAGATGTAAGGCATCTCTGAAGCAAACTTGTGTGAAGGGGAGTGTGCTTGTACATTAGTGCAGCATCTTGGACAGAGGAAAACTTACTGCTATGTATAGCGACGATGAAACAGTTATGGTAGAATAACGATCCCAGAAAGAATCAGCCAGAATAGCACTAGCCAATGGAAGCATGGATGTGACACCATTCCATGTGCTAACACTCTTTGCTGCTGAGGATGTGCTCATCTTCACAACATCAGTGAGGTAAGTCACAAGATTTGACGCTACCCCCTTGTAAACAAACCTCTCCACACTAGCCACCACTGCAACATGAACTCCAATGAACTTATAATGATTTACAGATCATACCTTTCAGGGGAATAAACATAATTACAATGACACGGAGCTTGGTTACCTATAATGAGAACACATGGCTTGCTCAATACTGCAGATTTCTGTTCTGAATCCATGAGGTACAGTGAATGCCGATATGCCTCTTCAGCTCCTTCAAAAGTTTACATATATGGATATTCTGAACAAAGACAGGTGTGACCTAATATCCTTGACCTTTTGGATTAGTGCTAACTCCACAACCGAGGAAAAGGGTGACTAATAGTGCCACGCCCACAAATTTACAGACCTATCTATTTTATGAGTTTTGATTATATAAGTACTAGAGTAGAGGAATACCAACCAGCATTGTTAGTCTCTGGCAGTTTTCATTTTACATAGTTATGTGGAATTTTTTACAGGTGAGCTGGTCAAAATTTTTTAAGGTATTTGTTTTGACAAAACATGAACACAATACGGCAGATCCTATCTGGGAACAAGTGTGCGTGGTAATATTTCACATTTGGTCTAGTTGAAGAGTTCAGAAATGGCATGTGAAAGAGAAAGAACCAACTTCTGTAATGTGCCTAAAGTAGCAACATTATTAGTAATCATATACCCATCCTGTGTGAACAGTAAACTAGCCCAACATGGTACTGAAGAAAACACACAATACTAAAAGTTAATTGCGAATAAAATCTGCAGCCAGTGTAGTACTGAGATGGGAAGATAGTGAACAGAACTCTAAGCTGAATGATATACTCCAGTAAGGTCAGTAACTCAGGATCACTTAATGCTCACAGAAAGCCCAAAATGGGCACCTGATTTAACATGTGAAGTTACATTTTTTTTATTTATAACAATGTTGTGGAGATTCCTTGCTTGTTAGGTGGAACCTAAATAACATCTGATAATCCTAACTTAAGTCAGGAGAACCAACAAGTTTACAATGCATTAGTGCTCAATCATTTAAGCAGTTTATATCATAAAAAAGATAAGCACAGTGGACACTAAACATCCTGAAGTGCTTTCTGATGTGGAGTTCACCAATCCCATTTCCCTACACATGAGTATCACAGTCCCCTTTTCTCTGAACTGCCCAAAGTTGATGGCAATTTTTAACTTCACATATGGCAGACAGAGTAGCAAGTGCATCTATATCTGCAGTTGATTACATTAAGGTCCATGGGTATTGGAAGTACTTTTGTATGCGGACATTAGCATGATAGCATCCCTCTTCCAAGATCATTATTTAAGAAAATGCCAATGCTGACATGGCCACCTAAGTACTAACAAAATAATCGGCGCCATCACGAATGATGCTCGCATTTCACTAACCTGAAAAAAAGCCAGTACAAGTATCTATCTTTGCTACCTTTTAACATATGCCATTGTATTGTTTCATAACCAAGTTGCTTCAGCATTCCAAAGTGATAACAAGAACACTTCTTCGAAGACCAAACTTATCCAGTGGGAAATGACATGTAGAACACCAAATACCATTAAAGTACAAAAAACCAAATCTTATTTATTCTACAGGAGATAGCATTAGTAGTAACGATCACATTATTGAAGGTGAAAAGTGGGTGATACATCAGACCTGTCTAGATGCAAAAACTAGCACTTCCACAAACTACACACGACCTGCGACTTAACAAGAGAGCACTTGCCACTTATTTGTGATTGTACCGCCCCTCCTCAACCCTCCTTTTGAACTTCTCCTTCTCATCATCTGACTCCCCGACCACTGCTTCCTTCGTCTCGTGCAATGTTTCCTTTGCGCCCTCGGCGACCTCGTCAGTCTTCTCCTTGGCCACCCTGATGAACTCTTCTGCAGTTGACCTTGCCTTTTCTCCGATTTCACCTAGTGTGTCATCATGTTTATGTTTCTCGTCTGAATAGTACTGGCAATTTCACAGGAAAGTGAAAGGTTAGAAGCACAGATTTGTAGCAATCGTTTCAATTATGACTGCATATCTGAGCTGCTATGTGAACATTTGTACATGCAACTATGTTATACTCTAAATTTCTGAAATATTTCATATGAAGCCATCATGGAATTTAAGCAAACGTAACAAATGTCATTTTGACAGATTCAGAAACTTAAGACACCCTGCTAAACTCACGTAGATTCAAAGAGTTAGGAAGTAGCAGTCGCAACAGTATAAGGACAGTGGCAGTTGCTGAACTCACTCACCCTGTAGCTGGGAAGAACACTGTTGCAAAGTGCAGGGAGGGCAGAGGATCTGCCCACCACCAAACCCCTGGAAGGGCAGCCGACCTGGCCATGAGCAAGCAGCCTCTTCATCTCCCCTGCAAAACCTCAGCTCGCCGACGGCTGACCTCACGGCGCTCAGATCCAATGCTCAAGCTCGAAGCAATCCGATAGGGACGGCGGCTTGGTCTGATCGGGAGCCGCTATCTGCCATTCCTCTGCGCTATATACAAGTCGGGAGGCGTAAAGGCAGGTGGGCGCTGAGCGGATCGATCCCCCTCCCGCGACGTGGCGCCGGAGCGCCCTGGGCACGTAGCCGGGTACGCATGCGAGGCCGCACCGGGCGGCCGCCTGTTGCGATTCGTGTGCCTACCTCTCGGGATGTGTACGGCTACCGTTTGCTTTGCTAGGGGTTCCGCCATTAGATTACTGCTGGCCTGCTGGGAGCGACGAGAAGGAAATGAACTCCTGATGAGGTGGTACGAGTGGGGAGGGGACGTGGAGTCTGGAACTGAGGTGGAACTGGAACTTGGCGAGGTTGCGAGCAATTCGGAAGCCAGCGCACGTGCTGCCCGCCTGCCGGCGCCGCGAGGTGGTGGTGGAGCCGGAGCAGGAGGCGGCGCCGGCGTCACGGTCTCACGGAGGAACCAGCGTTGAAGTCGAAGGTAACCCGCCGCGGGCCACCGAGGTCTCTCACGGCCCGGATCACGTGGGCTCCTTAGGTAGATGGACCGAATAATGGGCCCAATTCTCAGCATCTTCACGGGCCAGTCGAAGGACGAATCACGCGCGCTACTCAAGTCTTCTAGAATTTCCTCAAAAAAAAAAAAAAAAAACTCAAGTCTTCTAGAAGTCAAGCTCGGTCTGCGGTCTGCTGCGCCGTTCTGAACTTCAAATCGCTGGCACGGCTCGCCCGGCATGAACAAAGCTAAGCAAGCAAGCTAGCATTTCAGCTGCTACCACCTGCCTCGTCTCTGCTAGTTCGTCGTCTCGTCGACGTCTGCCTGCTGCCCTTCTCCATGTGAGATCACTAGCTAGAGATCGCCATGCATGTGGGATGTGTGGCCACATCTCTGCGCATATTATTACTAGATCAAAAAAAAAAAGCACAAGACTCCGCAGCTGTCCGCAGTTCTCTGTATCTCCTAGCCTGTTAAGTCACAACTCACGAGCAAATTAAAAAGGACCACTTCTGCCAGAAACGTGCTCGAACATTATCTTCACTCACTTTCTGCCGAAATGTATCTTCAGACGCTATATTTTGTATGCAATCATGCAATAATTGAGAAAGGAGGAAAGACACGTTTTCCAAATCCATGCATAAGAGACAGGAAGTACAGTACATGACTCGTACACAAGCACAATGATCTTGCTTATCGATGTCTTCGAATTACAACTCCAGGACTGGAAAGGAACACAATGCAAGTTTCAACAACGAAAATGTATAATCCGTGCGTGCAGCGTGCATCTTCAGACATATATATTCTTCTCTACAAATACTTTATTCAAACATCCATCGTCAACTCACTAGTAGGCGAGATCGACAGTCATGGCGACGTTCAGCCATCGTCCTCGCACGCCTCCGTGCACTTGACCCTCAGCGAACGCCGCCGGCCGGCGCCGTCGACGTCGACAGCGAGAGCTTCAGCGGGCAGCTGACCTTGATGCTGTGCCGCCCCCGGTGCGCCTGGTACTTGAACTGCCCGGCGACGATGAGCCCCAGCTGGAACTCCCCGGCGACGCGCTCCCTGGCGAACTCGGCCACCCTGTCGCTCCCGAGCTCGACGGGGGCGCGCTCGGCCGCCGCCGCCACGCGGTACACCTTCGTCGTCAGCGCGCGGATCCGGCGGCCCCGCTCGCCGTCGCCGGCGCCGGCCAGGCGGACGGCGGCGAACGGGCGGCCGCGGAAGCGGAGCTCGGCGTCGAGCGGCGCCGTGCGCCAGGCGCGGATGGCAACGTTGTCGTTGCGCACGGCGACGGTGAGGGAGAGGTTGTAGGAGAGGAACGCCGTGCCGTTGCCCGGCGCGGCGAGGGACAGGCGGTCGAGGGAGGCGTCGTCGACGGTGACGGAGACGCTGGTGTAGGGCACGAAGAGGAAGATAGGGACGTAGATGACGGCGCACACCATGATCGTGCACCAGCAGAAGCAGCAGCAGGCTGGCCACCCCATCTTCTGCTCCTGGCCTCTCCTCCGGTCGACCATCCTGAACAACGAGCGCACTGGTACTCCGGACACTCAAACTCTGTGGTTTCGTCACGGTTGGGTTGGGCTGAACCGACCTTTATACCGAGTTTGGTTGGGCAGGAGGAAGAAAATCATGTCATTTTGGTGGGCTAGTTTGAAAAGGAACATTGGCCCAATCGTTTGTGTTGCTGCAAATAGCAAGATACTCCCTCCGTATCGAAATATTTGTCGCCGTTGACTTTTTTTACGAACTTTTGACCATTCGTCTTATTCAAAAAATTACTGTAAATATACAAAAAGATAAGTCAAGCTCAAAATTCATTTGATAATAAAGTAGGTCATAAATAAAATAAATGATATTTGTATAATCTTTTGAATAAGACGAATGGTCAAACGTTCCGAACAAAGTCAACAGCGACAAATATTTCGATACGGAGGTAGTATTAGATCCAATCGCACCACCCCAAAGCTCACAGACACAGAGAAAGAAAGGAACAAGAGGCTGCTGCCTGCCTGCCTGCCTGAGGACCTATAAGATATGATCCAGATCGACCTTCACAAGTTCACATCATCACATGGCTTCGTAAGGACCTATAAGACATGAACAAGAGACAACCACGTATGAGTGTCAGAGTGTACGACTCATTTTTATCCCTGAGTAAGATGCATGCTTGGTCCTCACATATGAAGCGAGAACACGATTGCGATGTGTACCCAAGGTGATGCAGCCAACGCGTTTCCATACACTAACACACACACTGCCCACAAAAATGCACAGGTCCCACCTACTGCAAATGTCCAGGGAAAACCAGGGACTACTTGTGCGTTTACAGCTTTTCTATACAAGGAACTTGGGAGAGGACTGCCCAAGAATCAAAATCAGAGTAGGCGGGCTGAAAAGAAAGACGAATATGGGGTGAACTGTCGTCATCTTCTCCTGTGCAATGGGCCTGAATGCGCGCCCCAAATGGGCTGATTCGCTCGGCGTCGTCCGCACAGTACCTGAAGAGAAAATTGAGATTTGGCAGCAGGAAGACAAGAACAGAACGATTTCTCCCGATCGATTCTCTGGGCGGACCCGGCGACCAGATTTGCTATCTGCCGCATGCGGCAGATAAGCATCCGCCGCACACTCTCTTCCTGCTCTCCCTTACAGGTGGACCCCACCGCGTGCTCAAGTCCTCAACGCGCCGCTCTTCCTCGTGCCGCGGCCGCCACCGCCGCCGAGACGGATTAGGGTTCCGGCGGAGTGGGCTGGGGTGGGAGGTGGCGGGAGCGGCCGGCGGCGAGGTCGCCGCCAGGCGGGGGTGGGTGGTCGAGGTGACGGCTTTAATGTCCGGGATTTCCGGGGGTGGAGGGAGCTCCAGTGTTCCCCGGACCTAGAGGAAGGTTGGGGCCGGCGGCCGGCCCGATGGCGAGGCCGGTCGACGGAGGCGCGGGAGCGCCGGAGCCGGACGACGGGCGGCGGAGGACCCCAGGTTGGGCGGGGTCGGCGGCGGGGGAGCTCCTGGGGACGACGGCGGCGAGCTCCAGGAGAGGTTGGCAGCGGAGGAGCTCCAAAGACAACGGCGGCGAGCTCCACGGGAGGGGTTAGGGTTGGCCGTGGGTGGATGGCGGCGGCGGAGACGCGGTAGCGCCGACGGCGGCTGGTGGCCGTCGGCGGGGGAGCAACGCCGGCCGGGTTAGAGTTAGGAGCGGCGGATGTGGGAGGGGGAGGAGCAGCGGCGACGGAGGCGGCTCCCGGCCGCCGGAGCCGGGGGAGGCGGCGGCGCGTGGGGGAGATGGCGGAGGGAGGAGGAAGCTGGGGAGGGAGGAGGAAGACGGGCCGCGCGGGGAAGGGAGGGGATGAGGAGGAAGATGATGGTGAGACCCAAGCCGTTGGGGGGTATGCGGGGGTCGGCGGCCCACCGCATCTGCGGTAGGGAGTTGCTCCCCCGGCGACCCTGGGCGGTGGGCGCCTGCCCGGGTCCGCTGTCATACCTGCAAGCACCACCTAGGCATCATCATGGACATGGCATACACGTTCGTATAGGTGCAGAAGCACGTATGTTCCAGAGTTTTTCTCTCGTGTATGTCGAGGTGTTAGCTTGTTCGTACATCTACTAGCTAGCTAGCTGGCAGATGTGTTGTGAGGTTGGTGATTTGGCAGCAGATAGCTAGGAAGAGAACTCGATCAGGCTTTGCCCGGACTCCGCTCGATCCCTGAGTCCGACGATCATACTGTACGTACCGTACGAGTGTACGTACATTACTACGCTTGTACACAGAAATGACCAAGAGATGCAGAGAAGACAATAAGACATGCATGCGCAGATTAGCAGCACAAGTGCGAGGCCGTCAGTGGTGGCCAGGTGCTGCTGCCGCGGCGGCCCGGCCGGCCGGCCAACCTTTTTCCCGGAATTGGAGCGCCACATCGCCAACCAAACCAACTCAATGACCCATCAATCCATCATGATCTCCCGATTGAATCCGACGGGAAAAAGGCGACGAGCACCAACTCACGGTCACGGGACGCCCACTCGCCCACTCAACGAAAAAGGTTTGCACCCAAGGACCAGGAGGCCGTTTTGCCCTCTTGCTTTGGGTTGCCTCGACTCCCCCAGCCCTACGCCAGTAGCGATTCTGTGGCACTATGGTTCTATCATTGCTTTGATTGCGTTCCATCTGTTATCTTGTTAGGATGCGAGAGCCCTTTTTCTCCTTCCACTTTGTTGCTTTCTCATACTGGATTGGAGTGCAGAGCACTCCAGTGCTCCATGATCGGACACGATCCTTACAATCACATAGTACATGTATGTGGACTATGGAGCAATGAGCAATTCAGAAGTTATATATTGAACTAGGGCCTGGTCCTATGTGTATTATGCTTGTATTGAAAGAAAAACGTATTCCAATGGCTAGTTCCAAAGAGTACGAGATTAGTTAAGGCGAATTGCTTGGAAGCATTTGTTAAAGACCATGCGAGATTTTTTTCCCCCCTTTCTGAAAGAAACTACGACAACCCTTAGGACGCGTGAGCTTTCATCAGTTATGTTTGTCTGTTTTCCAGCCACGGCGGGCTTGTTTTGGCTTATTCTATTTTCCTCTCCCTCACAGAATACTATTGAGACAGTCAAAATCAGCCTACAACCAGTGAACTTATACACCAGCGAAACAGATTGTTTATTGCAAGAGTTTAACAACATAGTATTTATAAAGAAATTACAGAGAGCCGGCAAAGGCAAAGGAGAGAACAGAGAGAGCGCACGGGAGAGCGAGAGAAAAGAAAAATGAGGAACTTTCTATCAATGATTACAGACGGAAGAAATTGCTCCATTCTATTAGCCTCATGCCATCAGAGAGTGTACAGTGTAGAAGCATATTGTACTAGGGCTTAAACCCTATGTCTTGCCGTACACAGCTAGGACTAGTTTCCTATCATGCTCGGTTTGTACCGAGAGTCCTAGTTGGACTTGTAACATCATCATGTACTAAGTTCCGCAACATTGTTTACGTACAGCATCTGTTAACCCAAGTCTTCCCAGCGTCTTCTAGAGATTGTTAATTTTGTCTCATCTTCTTGTCTGAAAACCTTAGCAATTCTACGCTTCCAAAAATGCGAGATTATTTCCATCCGTAATTCTGACCAGATCAGAAACAATTAGATTATCAGGGTTAAAGGAGACGTGGCCCTATTTATGAATAACAGGGCAGTTATACACATATACAACAGTGACCGATTCATCTTCGTGTCCTCGCACGCCAGTCCAGTAAGTATTTTCTGATCAATCAGTAGCACTACGGTTGTAGATTTGTATTGAGGAAATGGACAGGTCATCAGTAGCCATGGATAGCGAAATACTCGAAATACGTGCTGTACATGCGTCGACATGCTACGTAGCTATCGATCAGTATCGAATATCGCCGAGCCAATCAGTAATCGATTCATGAATGCGAGTTCACAGAGGCAAAGAGACAAATCACTGTTGCATCAATCCGGAAGGTATGCGCATGCTGCAGGTAGCCAGAGATTATTCCCCTTGGATCAGGGACAACAGTCATGGCACGGTATTGTTTATCATTCATGGGTCGACATCTGTTTGTCGACAGTATGGCAGTGGGAGAGGTTGACAAGGAACAACGAGCCAAGTGGCTTCCAAAATTCTAATCCGCTCATCCATCCATTAAAAAGACTTGAACTTTGTGAGATCAGTCTCTCGGTAGGGTCAGAAATTCAGAGAAGGAGAGAGTCGTAGTTGATGCAAAAGAAAAAGATCAGATGATGCAATGGCTCTGGCTGCCGCCTTTCTATTCAACGGATTGATCCCTTGTTGGTCACGGCATATGCAGCAGGACCATAACGGATGCGTATCGCGTATGCGACTATGCGTGGGCAGTGTTGCTTCGTTCTCTATATAAAAAGCTGGGAGCACGGCCTTTGGCTCCATCAGCCACAGGGTAGTTTGCCCCACGGCCATTCCAAGAACATATTCCCGGCAGCTCACCAACTACCTTGCACTGCAATTCAACTGCTTGCAGCTGGCAAGACGCATATAATTAGCAGCTAGATGCTCGATCATTTAGCTACAGGTGCCATGATTAGGTTGAACAGTAGTGTCAGTTATAAGTCTCTGATCATGGTGCTAGTGGTGCTTCTTGCCTGCGTCAGCCTGCTTGCGGCCTCGCCGGCGACGACGGCCGCGGCCAGGGGAGAGGAGGTGCACCTGGTGCCGGCGGTGTACGTGTTCGGCGACTCGACGGTGGACGTGGGGAACAACCAGTACCTGCCGGGGAACTCGGCGCTGCAGCTCCCCTACGGCATCGACTTCCCGCACTCCAGGCCCACCGGCCGGTTCAGCAACGGCTACAACGTCGCCGACTTCGTCGGTCAGTGCAAGCCATTCATCTTGAATTCAAGCGTCTGACATCGTTTTGTTCGTACTACTTTTGTAATGCGTGAAATTGTCAAATATTCACGGGTGCAAATAAACTGAAATGCAGCGAAATTGTTGGGTTTCAAGAGGAGCCCGCCGGCTTACCTGTCACTGACGCCAAGAACAAGCCGTCAGATCTTGAGAGGCCTCCGCGGCGTCAACTACGCGTCTGGCGGATCCGGCATCCTTGACACCACCGTAAGTACACCGGATTTGGTCGTGCCAAAAACCAAAACACGTCTCTTAGAAAGGAAAAAAAAAAGTCATTCCTGATCATTTGGTCGCCGGCCACAGTCACCTCGATCCGTGTTCTAACTGTTTTTGCACACGTATGTCAATGGACCAGGGGAACACGATCACGCTGACGAAGCAGATCGAGTACTTCGCGGCCACCAAGTCCAAGATGTTGGCAGCGAGCGGCGGCGGCCAGGGCTCGTCGTCCGTGGACGATCTCCTGTCCAAGTCCCTCTTCCTCATCAGCGACGGCGGCAACGACATGTTCGCCTTCATCCAGCAGAACCGGTCGGCGAGCGAGGCGCCGGCCTTGTACGCGGACCTCCTCTCCAACTACACCCGCCACTTGCAGGCGCTCTACTCCCTCGGGGCGCGTCGCTTCGGCATCGTCGACGTGCCCCCTCTCGGCTGCGTCCCGTCGGTCCGGGTCATCTCACCCGACGGCGCCACCCGGTGCGTCGACGCCGCCAACGCGCTCGCCAGCGGCTTCAACGACGCGCTCAGGGCGCTGCTGGCCAACCTCACCGCGACCCCCGGCGGCGCGATGCCGGCGGCGAGGTACTCCGTCGGGAGCTCGTACGCCGTGGTGTCACACTTCACGGCGCACCCGGCCGCGGCCGGGTTCCGGGAGGTGGCCAGCGCGTGCTGCGGCGGCGGGCGGCTCAACGCGCAGACGGGGTGCACCCCCAACGCCACCTACTGCTCCGACCGCGACAGGTTCCTGTTCTGGGACGGGGTGCACGGCACGCAGGCAACGTCAAGGAAGGGAGCCGTGGCCATCTTCTCCGCGCCGCCGGAGATGGGGTTCGCCGCGCCCATCAACTTCAAGCAGCTCGTCTCTTCTTAGTTGATGTTCTCGAGCGAAAAGAATCTTGAGCTTTTTCCACCGGTGATCGTAACGGCCACTAGCTAGCAGCCTAGCAGATACTACTAAAGCGCTTTTGATTCTTTATTACAGAAAATCAGTAGAGATTATTACAAATTAAACAATGTAATGTAGAGGGAGCAATATTTGACTATTTGAGTTCAGCGAGGCAATTTCTCGCCATATACGCTCGTGAATAAACAGGCAAGTTGCAATATTTTTGTGGGAGGCACTCTCTCTCTCTCTCTGATCTCTGTTCCATCTTCTTCTCGCTGTTTATTTCAACTGGCCCATTGAAAGAATAAACGGCCCAAAAGAATATCACTGGCCCTGTCCACGATCTAAAATCTTTTCGGCCCGGCATAGATAACCTAGCGCGCCGCGCGAAGCGTATCTGAACTATACGTAAACGTTACATGAAGGCGTATCCAAGCATCATGACGCTTTGTTCTTTCGTGGGGCGGGGGGCAAAGGCAAAGCCCAGCTGCGAAACGAACCCACGCCGCGAACACTCCGGCAGCTTCCTTCTCCCCCGCCACTCGAGGTACCCACGCCCCCACGGTGTCGGAGCCCAACACCACGTGACCCCAAACTCGCTCTTCCCCGGCGGCGAGCACGGCATGGCCATGCTCCTCCGCCGGCGCCTCCCGCTGCTCCGCCTCCTCCGGCAGCTGCACGCTGAATCGGCGGCTTCGGCCTCCTCATCCTCCTCCAAGCTTCCCCCTCCTCTTCAGAATCCTCACGCCGCCGCAGCCTCGCCGCCCGTTGCCCCAGGATCATGCCGCTTAGGGTTTCTCAATGCCACGCCGCTCGCTTCGGCGCGTCGGGCTTCGACCTCATCCTCCGCTGCCGCCTATCTCGCTATCGGCGCGGCCGCCGCGCTCGCGTCGCTTCCTGTGGCCTACGCCGACGGCAATGAGCAGGTCGTTCTCTCATTCGAACTTTTTCTGCTGTTCTGGGAATGATGTTGGCATTGGCTTGAACTTCGGTTGTGTTTTACAGGGCCCGGTCGGCCCGGCTGTGAGTGCTGATCCCGCCGAGGGGGAGGATTTGGCCCGCAAGGAGAGGAAGAGGATAATGGAGCTCGTCCAGAGCCAAGGGATGCAGCGCGGGTCATACCCGCAGTTTGATGTTGCAGTGAAAGGCCAAAAGGTTGCTCTCACCCCAATTTGTCTAGCCATATTGTTGTCAGCATTGAAAAATCGTCTAATTTTGCTCCCATTTTCGTGAAATTGAGTATATTATCTGCATCATAGTATCTGATGAGTATCATAATTGGTGGTTTGGTAGAAAGGAAAAATAATGGAGGATTTGGAGTGATTGTTAAATGTGGAAGCAGGTGTGCTCATTTGGGTTGAGTGTCAGTGCAACTGTGAAGTAGGAAGCTTTTAAAATTATGCTCGGTTGCTATTGGAGCACAGCAGTAGATTGCTTTCTATATATGGCATGCAAGCTTACTGTCAGTGCCATGGCTAAAAATGTCTGATTATGTTTGTTTTTGGAGCAGGTGGTTGTTAAATTCAACATGCCATCTACTTGCAATATATCACACCTCATTGTTGATCTTGTAACCCATATTGGACTTGAGGCGGAACAACATGGTGGTGGCTCAGAGGTCCTCGTGCGTGCTTGGGACAGGTTAGCTAATGAAGCTGTGTCTTTCTGTTTCATCAGAATACAAATACCTTTTCCTATTCACTGGTAGCACAAATCCAAGACAGGACGGTTTCAGATTTAATCTTCATGCACTGTTTTGTGGACATATATGCTAGTTATTATTGGTTTTCTGCTTCTGATAAAGCACATATCTAGGCTATGTTTTCCTTCTGCATATGTGGGCATATTATTATTTAACCGACTGAAGAGGGTTCTATTAAATGATGTGGCGCTTCTTTGTTGAATTCCGCCATCCAAAAAAAATCCTAATTCCTGCACTTTTCTCTCTCCTTTCTTTCTATAGTGTTTTGCCATGCTAGTAGGATAGCAAACTCATTGCCAGTTGTGAAAATTGCATTATAGATTTATAGATGTCTCTAATAGAATCTTTGTCCTGCAAACAGCCTTTGTGGTTTTCTCCATTTTGTAGATACAGGACTTGCCATTGCCCAGTCTTACATATATACCAATAGACTGTATTTTAATCAAGTGCTTCTTTTCCAGTCCAGCTGCACGTCAAATCACATTGAACCCTCCCAAGAAGACTAGCACTGGAGATCTCAATGAAGATGCTCTCTGTGTTTTGATATTTGAGCCACTTATCGGATCGGATTATTCTGTTAGTTTTCGACCCTCCGCTGAAAACTTTTGAAAGGATTTTATCCTGCCAGCTTCTCATTATATCATAATTAATGTCATATTTGATCGATTTTTCAGGAAATTGAATTCATCAAGCGTGGGAGTTTTAGTTCGAAAGAACTCGAAGCTTTGATCAGTGCTTTAAAGGTAGCTGGCGAAAAAAATGTTAAGGGGTCATCAGGGAAGGGCAACAAAAACTCACTAAGAAAAGGAAATAGTCAGAGATCTAAGCATGTACCCTCTATGGATAAAATTGTATCTGATTTAGAGGCTATGGGAGTTAGAGTCTATGGCTTTGATGAAACATCTAGTGTTCCAATGGATGGCACTGTAATCTGGGAGAACCTTGCAGGGTATGAACCTCAGAAAAGGTATGTACAACCAGTTCACTGTTCTTCTTTTTCTTTACTAGCTGCTTAATGTACCATGGACGTTAGAATAACTGGCAAATTCCCAATAATCATAATCAGCTGTGGTTTATAGAAAAAAAATTTGAACATATTTTCAGAACAGAATGTTTAAATAATATCCAGTTAAATATGTACGTGCATCTGTGTCGAAGCAGAAGGAACATTTTCTTGACGCGTTTTAGTTGCTGACTTTGGAGATGAAACCTGCAAATTTTTGTTGCTGTTATCATATTTTTGGTCAGCCAGTTGGGCCTACTATTAACTTATAACTTACTAGATAAATGATCGTGTACTTCATTGCAAAATCATGGTCTTTAAGCTTCAAAGCGTTTTTATTCCATTTACAGGGAAATAGAGGATACCATACTCTTGGCTTTACAGAGTCCTGAAGTGTATGATAACGTTGCTCGTGGTACACGCTGCAAATTTGAGACAAATCGTCCTCGAGCTGTTTTATTTGAAGGCCCACCTGGTGAGTTACTGAAGCTCACTTTTATTTGCTATACCTAGAAACAAGTTCTTTCAGTTCTCTCATTTCTTGATGCTGAGAGCTGTGGTAGTGGTAGAAGAGAAGTTCATTGCACTTGCTTCGCGATAAAATTTAGAAAAAAAAATTACACAATTTTTTATAGGAAAAAACCATGATAGTTCCTTGCATGCAAACCTGATGCTGGAAAACCCACATATTCTTAACTTTCACTAGCATGATCGCTTTGTGCCATCAGGCTGCTGTGTTCATACATTTAACAGTTACCAATCATCATTTTAGGGACGGGCAAGACATCTTCGGCTCGAGTTATTGCCAAACAAGCAGTAAGTAGTACTATATATTTGGATTGTCCCAAAGTAATGTTTGCATAAGTATTTCTGAAATGTCTGATATTTTATTCAGTTAACATTTGAATTATTTTCTGCAAATTTATAACTGTTGCCAAATATCTTTTAGCAGAATTAATTTAATGTGTTTCTTGCTCATCTCTATTGCTAGGGAGTTCCACTACTATATGTGCCACTTGAAGTTGTCATGTCAAAGTATTATGGTGAAAGTGAGCGCCTGTTGGGATCTGTTTTTTCACTTGCAAACGATCTTCCTGATGGAGGTATTATATTCCTAGATGAGGTATATGTCTTCGTCCTTGTAATGTACAAGTATTTAAGGACACTCAAGTTTGAACACTCTTTCATAACGTACAAGTATTTAAGGATGCTGGAATTAGGGTGTGTGATTGACTCAAAAAAAAAAAAAAAAAAGCGTGTGTGATCTTGTATTTTGCTTTCCAGAGAAGAACTACTTTCTTTTTCTCTGCACTTCTGACTTTTTCATGATCTTTACCTTCTTTCCGTATGAACGGAAGCATAGTTAGTTGCACCTTGAAAACTATCATTGTGATGCATAATAGCCTGCTGAGCACTAACATAAGTTAAAAGCGCCCTTATGTTTTAGCTTAAATATATCATATGTGATGATGACAATCTTGTGGGTTAGAAGAACTGTGTGGCCTGTTTAGCCTGCTGTGTTTCCTTTTGATGGATATTACTTTGGTTATTCTGAAGTTTCAGCTTACTCTTTTCATAATCTGGATATCCTTGTTATAGGTGGATTCTTTTGCTATTGCTCGAGACAGCGAAATGCATGAAGCTACACGGAGACTCTTGTCGGTAATTCTGCGACAGGTAGGGTCCTTGTTTCTTTTCCATTTAGGGAAACATAAACTAATTGCTTATTACTACCTCCTGATATACAATTTTTACGTATTTATTGATCAAGAAGAAACTAAAGTGAAACTTGTTGTGTAAGTCAAAAAGAATTCCCATAAAAGTTACAGACGTTGTCAGTTACCTTACCTGAACAAAATCACTTTTGTCCATTGACATCCACGTGCAAACCCATTGTCATTTTTGGCCAAATTCTTGTCGCATTGTGGCACATCAGAAGCCTTTGAAGCAACCCTAGCTGTATCACCCAGCGCTACTATGTCATTTTTCCTTGCTGATTCATGGTTACTGGTGGTGTTTAATTTGATACCCTGCAGTTTCCTAACATACAACTGAAATGGTTTCCCACTATCACCTTATTGCTGTCATGCACATGGTCTCTTACCATAATGGCTTGTTCGATACAGTACATCTTTCCATCATAACATGTTTGTTTTGTGAAGATTGATGGCTTTGAGCAAGATAGACGGGTGGTAGTTATTGCTGCAACAAATAGAAAGGAGGACCTTGATCCAGCTCTCATCAGGTGTAGTTTTCTATTGGTCTCCCCTCCTCTTTTGCCTATTTCCTAAGAGGCAGGCACATCAACGTCTAAGCTACTAATGAACCAATAGTTCAACATCGAACTAAGCTGTATAATCATATGGCATTTCTGAAATTTGGATGTTTTCTGACCATTACGGTCATATTGCTCATTCATATTATTTTAGTAAAAAGTACCTCTAACTTCTCTCTTTTTCTGGTGACATCGCAGTCGTTTTGATTCAATCATCTGTTTTGGCTTACCGGATCAGCAAACTCGTATAGAAATAGCTGCCCAGTATGCCAAGCACTTGAGTAAATCTGAATTGGTTCAATTTTCGTTGGCCACTGAAGAGTAAGTACTATGATTTTGAGCATTTTTACATGTTCACGTTACATTTTCAAGCCTACACAAGATAATTGGATGGACACTTATGGATCTTGATGGTTGATTAAAGTATTATAGATTCTTCTCTACCTGTATTATAATATGTCCAGAAAACTCGGTGCTAGTTTCCAGCTATTTCTGGCTTCTGCTTGACGAGTATGGAATTCCAGCCTAATCTCTTGAACTCAATCAGCGCATCTGGTAGCTTGTCAATTTTCAAAATCCCAGTACATCTGGTTATGAAGTTTCCCCAGACTCGTTTAACTAAACTGGTACAGTTATGTGTTTCTATGAATGATCTGATTAAAACACAGTTGAAAGAAATGGGATCTGTCAACAACTTGATATCAATTTCAGGGAATTTTATGCTTTGCTATCGATCAGTGCAATATTCACATGTCTTCCTTCTATATTACTTTATATGTTCTTAGGCATTTAACTATTTCACCATGGGATTTTATATTTGGACTACTCCCTATACTAGTGTTATTTGCTAAGAGAAAATTCTCACCCATATGCTATGATGACCATCCCTGTTCTACTTGGTTAACTCAAAGGAACATTTCCGAATCCAGACAGCTACTCAGATGTTAATAGTAATTTGAGGCAACCCCTTGTGCAGTAGTTCATTTGTGACCAATTCTGAACTGAATGCAGGATGTCAGGAAGAGATATCAGGGATGTTTGCCAGCAAGCTGAAAGACACTGGGCTTCAAAGGTATGCAAATTGATCTGCAGAATTTATCATTTTAAGTTTTCTTTTGCTGCTTTCTATGATTGGTGCTCTACCTTGTCATTTTTGTTTTTTTATAGTTAATAAGGGGGCAAGTTCCAAAAGATGAGAAGGGAGAGCCGAGTCTTCCTCCAATCGATGAGTATGTTTCATGTGCTAAACAGAGAAGAAAGTCCTTGCCTGATAGAACGAGATGGACATCCAGGTCCCCTGCCCTTAAGTTAGCATGAGGAATATACTCTCTTTACAGTCCCATACAATACATAGTACCAGTTGTAGTTGAAATGAAAATGTACGTAGGTTCTGCTAAACAGATTTTTCTTGCGACAGATGCTAATACTTAGGAAATCTGTATCCAACTTTTTATATCGGCGCACCGGAAACTTGGGGAGCTCGTTCTTGCAACGGGTAATTGTTTTTTGCGTTATTTTTCTATAAGCTGATGTACATAGATTATATCAGCACACGCGAATATCGTGCCATGTGCCGAAACCATCTTTTAACATATGTTTCGTAGAAATTGATGGTGCCCGAGATGGCCAGTAATGCAGACAAAATGTCTGCTTTTGGTCATTTTCTTTTTTGTCATTGCTCTTTGACATCTTTATTTCTACTTATTTAGATTGGACATATATAAGTGATGGTGCGGGCTTGTCTCGAGAAGCAACTTTGTTAGTTTTCTAAGACACGTTACTGTATAAATCAGCAATTCAGCACTCAAGTCGTGTTTCTGGAAATGACTTGCGTCCTAACATGTTTGCTTCGTGGCACCATTGATTTGTGATTACTCTAGAAATCAGAGCACTGGTGCACTACACAACGCTCCAAGAGATTTAGAATTAGGACTAACATGTGAGGGATGGCCCTGTGGTGTCAATTATTCTCATGACATCTAAATTCTTGATCATGTGGCAGTGGTGGCTAAAGTTTTAAAACATTGACGGCACAGTGCACACATTTATAATTTTATTTACATCAGGCGTACTAGTATTTATCTGTGCCGTATTCTATCGTGAGAAAAGAAAATACTCAACCACAGCTCCCAAATTATTGCGAATTGTTGGGGGAGGTATGTTTATTGTGTGCAGAAAAGACAAACAAAATATATTCCATGGATCGATCTGATGACCCGGCGCCATGAGCGAAAGACACAGCAACGGAGTACCCGGTACACTGTCCCACACTAATCACCAGAAAGCTATCGCCTACCGGTCACCGACTTAACGCCACATTAGGTGACCGACATGCAATCGGAATGATCCAGCATTCCACGGCCCGTGCTTCCAAAGTCCAAACCAACAGTGTAATTTCCCACCGTCTTGCAAGTAGAGCATCCTTAGTTATTCCCCTCGGCAGTCGGCAGCAATGCATCAGAGGGATTACAGTCTTACAGAATTGTGCGCGCGTGGTACAGTGCACTTGCAGAGACGACGCCATCGGCTGCCCGGCCGGAACGGACGAAGACGACGGCAGCAACCTTCTGCTGCGTGCTGTGAAGAACAGCGACGGCGACGGCTCTGTCCGCACGAGCTAGCCTCCACCGCCCGGTCCCCGGCCCGACACATCATGAGCGGCGGCACTAGCGTGACAAAGTCCCAATGATACATGCGTCCACCGGCTCTCTCGGCCACAATTTGGCAAGGACCGAGCGAGCCTGCGCGCTCGCTGTCCCTGCCACACGCGCGCGGGAGGGAACGGGGTGCGCAGCGCCACCGATAGAAACGGCCCATCCGTCCGGTGGGGAACCCGCGGCCGAGGCTTGTGCCCCGCGCGTCCCCGCCGGCGAGGGAGGGCGGAGAGGGCTCTCTGGTGATCTGGTCGCTAGAGCACGCGCCCGCACCCGGGCACCCATCAGTTCGTGCATGGGTGCGCACGGCACGCTCGTGGGCCGTGGATTAGTTCGTTCGAGTAGTGGGCACACGTCCCGGTCGCCGCGCGGCGCGGACGCCATCCACTGATCTTCTACGGCTAGACTCTGCCAGAAACCAGAGACGGTCCAGATGCGCGGCGATCTTTCTCCGTTGTCCCGTTCTGCCTGTAGGCAGTACAGAGTAGCGTGGCGTGGGTTTGCGTCCGGGCCCGGCCGTGGGGAGGGAAGCTACGCATTGGCGTCATTGATCGCTGGCGACCACAAGAGGGTCACGAGCCGTGACAGCGAGAGCCTTCAATCCGTCGTGCCTTTGTCACGGCGTGCCGGCCGTGGTAGCAGCACGTACGTATACACTAACTGCTTGCACGCCTGGTTCCTGAACGTATTGAATCCGAATTTACTACCGAATACCGACGTGTAGTAAATTCCTGAACGGTAGCATGGATGTCTGCCCCTAGTTGGATCTTGGATGGTCACCAAGGTTTGCCTGCCTGCAAAAGGCCTCACTTTAACCCGGTATTTCCCCCTAAATTCTTTCAGTAGTCTCGGTACAATTTTGGAATAAAAGGGGGTCAGTTTGACCAGTGCAATACAGACACCTGCTTGTCTACTAGCATTATTAGAGCTCATATACCTACATTTTTAACATCGTCAAAGGATTAGTTAAGCTGTCTTTCACATACTGACGTTAGCAAAGGGTAAAATGGGCAGTACTGGTACTTCATCAGCATATTGAGTTGAGAGCAAGCAAAGGTCGCACGCTTACTCAACACTAAGCAGATACGCAGATAATTAGCTTGTCCTACACAGGCCAAGTAAAGTTCCCGGAGGGCTGAAGAAACAAAGACTTTTGCGCCTTTCTGGTAGGGGAGCGCTAGGCCACTACTAGCTCATCTTTCGCATTACACCAAAAGGATGTCAAAACTAACTCTTCTTTCATCAAGGCCCTAATCTCTCTTCGTACGCATATTAGGTGAGGAGCACGCACCAACCTACCTACTGCACCAAGGACTTCACCTCCGTAACCTCTCATTAGTCATTAGCTCACCTATAAGATCGAAAGTGAGATCGATGGTAGCACGTACATGTCCTAACAATCCACGATCTGCCTTACACGATCGATCAAATGGAGCTATAGCTTGTGTTCCTACACTGCTGCAGTCAGTGTTTTTTCATGTTTGTCTCGCTGAGCTGGGCTAGAAAGTCTGAAAGAAAAAATAATTCGTTGGGATGATTCAATAGTATTATGTGAGAAGAATAATCCGCTAAGCTAGAATGATGAGCTAAGTTACGCTGGATTGCTAGATACGCGATGAACAGTGAACCAGAGATCGCGCCCTCAAAAACAAAAAGTGAACCAGAGATCGCTGATCTCACTCTGACCACGCAATAGAAGAGCGACTGTGCACAGCACGGTGCTTTCAGCGTCCATGTCAGCCCAGCAGCTTCGGTTCAGAGAAGGCTGTCACGAGTACGATGTTTCCAGAGCTTTAGGAATGTGCACGCATCCTACGCACAGTAACACGATCGCTGAACCTTGAATTCTACGGCCGGCGAAGCCGCGAAGCAAAATACTGGCAGGCAGGAGGGAGAATGTCTTGCGTTGGCCTATATTTCAGCTCAGGCGGTAACACCTGGACCGGCAGCGCGACAGAGCATTGCTTTGCTCTTAAGCGTGTCGCCTAGCAAGGGTTGTTAGAACCCTAGACAGCACCATATCTCAATAATTCCCAATCATCGAAGACTCGGCTTCTTTTTTTTTTTATATTATTTTTTTGCCTGCGCGCGACAACCCAACAATGAAGAATAACACGGCTGCTTTTGACTAATTTACACGCTAAAAATCTAGTAAGGAGTTAAGGACACAGGTGCCACAGGATCACGGGCGCCGGCGAACGAATGGGTGTTTCCAAAGCTCCCGTGGTCCAGCGTGCATTATGGATACTGTCAAAACCCATGAGAACCTGGACAAAATGAATTCATTTCAGGACCGACCTCCCAACCTGCGCCTCGTGGCTGATTAATTCTCTCTCGCAGAACATGGACGGGATCTCTTGAAATGTGCTGCGATCTCTTGAAGTTTACGGCGGAAAGTCGAAGAAGGGGTGTCCCAATCCCAACCGACCTCGGCGTGTAGGAGTGCCGTGGCAGGGCCGGGGGTGAAAGGTGATGATCGCTAGGGATTTTCCCGGGGTCCGAGAAAGCGGGGCACATGGCCGGCGTGACGGGTGGGAAGCAGGCACCCATGATTGTGCCGCGGCGCATGTGGTGATTCTAATCGGGAGGGGCGCGTAGCCATAATCTAACTCCCAAAAGTACCCGGCGCTGCCTTTTCTCTTGGGTCCTTCGTCTCTGAACGGCTCCCCTCCCCTGCGACATGGCATGGCAATTGACAATCCATTGCGCAGGCTTCCAATGCCAGGGGCACTGGGGCACCACAACCATCAACGCCACATGCCACCGGGCACCGGCGGTCCCTCGGAGTGGGACTGCGATGCCACTCTCACTCTGCGACTGTGGGACAGCGAGTGCCACTAAACAAGCGTCCGCGGTCAGAGCCTGTCACTGGCTGTGGGCTGTGGCTAATGCTTGGCAGACATCTCGCTACCATGTCCACCATGCGTGAAGTCCAAACGCACTTGGCAGTCCACAGTTGACACCTACGAAATCCGCTAGTCCTTTCGTGACGGCTAGCAGATTTCGTAGGCAACACTGTAAGAATTATCCTGTAATTTTAACATAGCTTTTGCGTGCATGTACCGTGTGTAGTATATGTAGTACTACAGCACGAACTAATCTTGTGTTCCTGGAGTATACCGCATTTCCAAAACGGCAAGGGAATCTATGAAAGCTATAGGTAGTGAGCATTTAAGCCAAGGATTGGTGGTCCTCGTGTTTATGCCGGAATATATACATAAAGCGGCATTCGTTTCTTTCAGTGCCCTCACGTGATGTACCATTCACTTTACTGCTTTTCTTTATGTATGTAGTGTTAACGCCGATTTTTATGTTGTGTGTTAACTACCACTGATGTGCAGTGGTCTGTATAGCCAGTCTGAGGTCAGGACAGTAGTCAGTTGAAGAGCCAAAAGAGCTCTCGTCTCAGGCTGTCTTCTGCACTAATTAAGCTAGGTGGGGAGCTATTTCAATGTTTGTATTGTCAATGTAACTTTTTTAAGGCATGTTTACATTTATGATAAGGCTTGTTTACTTCCGAGTATTAGAATCACATGGAACAATTCGATTCCTATAGAGTAAAAAAAATGTTACAAAATTCCATGTTGTACACGTAGCCGCCGCGTAGGCGAGTGGCCAGTTCACACATTAACTAGTCAGTCGAAGCAATTGTGGTGTGTGCGTGTGTTTTTTTAGATTATTAAGGGATCGATAGTCTATTTCATTGGACAAATGAAAGAGGTTCCGGCCGAAATACCAAGTTATTTGTTCTTGGACCTGAGAGGCTCATTCATATCGATCTCTCCTGGCCGCACTGGAAAATGCCTCTTTGGAGGCCAACATCCAAGTGTCATCCACTCGAGCGCCTGTCTAGATTCACCTATCAACCACACGGCCCGGTGGGTGTGTGGATCCCATACAATTCAATACGATGCACTGATCTTGGCATTTGCCAGTTGCTACCAAGCCAAAATGGTAGTGCTACTACTATTGAGCAATGATCAGCTCCCGTGGCAATCCTTTCAGAGAACATGACACGTTCATATCTACAGTACATGCTTCGTTTTGATTAAAAATTATGAGCATCTTGAATATTTCTTTTAAACATCCTGTGCGCGCGCAAATCTTGCCATGATATCTTAACGCGTTTTAATTGAGCTGAAATTGACCGATGCACGAATTGTCAATGCTAGGTCGTCGTGCCGTGTAGTGGCCGACCTGAAACCCAGGGAGAGGATGCGGTGCACGCGCAGATCGTGCATGGAACACCGAACACCTCCTCGTCCCACGCGTAAAAGAGGCGATTCCGGTCACATGCGCCGCGAGGGCGCCCGCGGCGCGGTCACACGTCGCATGGGAGCGGCAGCGGCAGCGGCACATGCACCGGCGCCACCTCTCCTTGTCCTTGGACTCGCCGTTCGTCTTGACTCATCCCGATGCGGAGAACTCAGGGGGTCGCCACCGGATCGCACAGCTGTGTGACGCCCATGGCCATGGATGCCGATTTGGACGCGCAGTTCCGTTGGACTCCGGATCATTCCTCTGCTGACTGCTGGTAGTGGTAGCCTACAGCTACACGAAGAGAGAACGACGTTGCCGTGGATCGGGGCACTGAAGCGATGATCGTGTTATGTACTAGTAACGTGTTTGCAGTTAGTTATGGCACTGGATCAGGAGCTGTTCAGGTCTTTGGACATATATTCGGCCCGCTGACGGCAATCTGCTAGGTGCCGAGAATCTGCCAGGGGTTGAAGTATGCATAGCCACGTGAAATAATGGAAGGCTAATAATCCGGACGAAGACACACCAAGTGCATGGCAATTATCCGGCTCAATCTTCTCCGTAGGGTGTACTATCTCATCTCCATGTGGTGTCCCATGGAATATTACGTGAGCTCTTGCCTGATTGGGCACTGTTTCGTGCGAATTCAATGGAGGGAGATGCTGTGGTACGTTTGTTTGTTTGTTTCCGCACTCCAAAATCTTGCTGCGTTTGTCGAGGTAGAAGCTTGGCAGTTATGTTTTCCCAGCTTGAGGGAATGTACGATGATAACCTTTTCCCGCATAGTAAGATCTGAGCACATGTACACAGTATATATCCAGTTTTTTTTTTGGCAACTTTAAAGTGAGCATCGAAAGACAAATTCGTATAGCTTTTGTTGCCGTCTACTGGCATATACAGTGCGTACACAAAGCCGAGCCCGTTTCTTCTCTTTTCCCCGCCCCCGCTTTGACGAAGGCCAGCTCCGGAGCTCCGGCTTTGCGCAAAGCCAAAGCTGGCACGCAGCACCGTGCCATCATGTGCCGGCCTCCCGGTTCGCCGATCCCGTGGCCACCAGGTCGGCCTCGGCTGCTCACCTGCCTCCCGCGTCCCGCCAGGCGTGTTCCTCTCGCCCGGCTGCAACGCGTCCCGGGGACCGGCACGGCGCATGACGCCAGGCTGCAGACCGGCCGCCGCCGCGCGCGGCGCACCAGACGCCCAGCCGGCAGCGCTCACCAGCCCTCCTGCAGTCCTGCCCAGCGCGCCCCAACCCCACAAGCCACAAGTGCGCGCAGCTGAAACGGCAGCCTTTTTCACTGCGCCCAGGCCGCTTGCGCAGCTGCTACCACCAGGGCCCTGTTTAGATGTTTCGCGAAATTTTTTTCGAGTACGTTACTCCGTTGCGTGCATGGCTAACGGGGAATTCCTATTTCCTACTGCTACTCCGTTCCGAGGAGGAGTATAGCGGTAGCATGGCATTTATGTGCAACAGTGGTGGGGCGATGTTGGACGTAAAATCTTCGGCAGGTTGGTTGGTGAAACATGTACAGCCAGCACTCAAGTCCGTAACGGACCAGCGTGTGTATTGGTGCCCTGCTGCCAGGGAGGAATTGCCAGCGACGACGGGGTGGTAACTTGCATTATTTGCCATGGAAGATTCAAGTATATGGATTAGTAGAGTAGAGACCGTCTGTACTTTGTGCGTTGGGGGACCAGAGTATCAGACCAGGGTGACCCCTAACCTAATGCCCCCCTCAGATTGCCGCCGGTCTGATTCTACCGGACCATAACACCTTCTGATTCCACCGGTCTATTTTGTCGCGCATTCTGTAGTTTCTTTATGAGCTCCCAGGTACATTTTTGTTAGGGTCTCCCAGGTACAATTAGGTCTACACCACCCTTTACTTCCACGATGGTAGCCTTAACATTTTAAGAGAGACAGAAATACCACTAATCATTAATTCTACTAGCTATTACATTTTCCTTGCGGCGCATTTTTTTTTGGGTAAGTGCCCCGTGGGATAAATAAATAAATTTGGTGAATGAGTCTAAACTGCTTGTATTGCGACGTTCAGATCAATCATCATAAGCTGGCTGGCATTTTCAAATCATCAGGAGTGTGTGTATGCTTGATTAATAGTATGCTTTATTATTGCAATCACGGGCATTACAACCAAAATAATCTTTTTTTAGGGCTATGCACCCAGCTGATACTGATAAATATGCCAGTAGCAGATCCTTTTCTCCCAGCTTCGCTGATGAAGAAATGGAGGTAGACCCATCTGAGATCGACCACATCTGAGGCGAGCATTATTTGGTCGTGTCGTGTCAACCACGAAAATTGCTCACTTTAGTTTTTATTATAAACAAAGTAATTTGCTTTCCTCTTAAAAAAAGTAATTTGCTTTCAAGAGGATGTAAGAAATTTCGGCTAAAATTGGACCATGATCAAATTGGACGGTCCTCTCCACGCCATCTTCAATTCATCATGACTGCCCATTGCATCGATGCTTAAGAAAATCACAGGTATCCAATATCGCAATTAACCAATATAGAATTTAGTATACTTATTTATAAAGATGAACACTACAAAATTGACCTTTAGTACCGGTCACAGGACGGGTTAGTACCGGTTGCTGTGGCCGGTACTAAAGGTCCGGTACTAACGTGACGCACGTTAGTACCGGTCGCAGCCAGCCGGTACTAACGTGCGGCAGGTTAGTACCGGTCAACCATACCAACCGGTACTAATGCCGCTGCCCATCCCGCAGCTCTTTCCCCTTTTCCCCTTTTTTTATTCTTTTCTTTGTTATATTCTTTTTCTGTTTCCCGTTTTCTATTCTTTTCTTTATTATTTTCTCGACCAACAGAGAACAGACACATATATACGAAACATAATCTCACAATCTTTTTTCTTCTTTTCTCAGTCTCGATCAACAAACACACAATCTTTTTTCTTCTTTTCTCAGTCCCGATCAACAAACACACAAGAATCACACGGTCACACAGTCACATGAATACATCACACAATCTCACCAAAATCAGAAAACAAAACAACCAAGAATCACACCGTCGCGTCGCGCCTCGATCCAGGCCGCTGCCGCGCCCACCGCGCGCGCCTTCAGGCCCGGCCGCTGCCCCGGCCGCGCTTGCCGCGCCCGCGGTCACCGCGCTCCAGGCCGCCGCGCGCCGCTCCGCCTCCAGGCCGCCGCCGCGCCCACCGCGCGCGCCTCCGGGCTCGGCCGCCGCCCCGGCCGCGCTTGCCGCGCCTCCAGGCCGCCGCTGCGCCTGGGCTTCCGACGGCCGCCCTCCTGGCCCCTCCATGGCCGCGGGCCCGCGCGCGCCGGCCGGCTGGCCCCGCCACCGCCGCGCGCCTGCAGCCGCCGCGCCCGCCGCTCGATCTCTGCCTGCACACACGAGAGATAGAGGATGAGAATGGAGAAGAAAGAGATAAGGATGAGAGTGGTGGGAGTTGGGAGGATGAGAGAAATAAATGAGAGGTCAGGCAGCGCGCAAGTGGGCGCGATGCGTTTTGTACCGGCTGAAGGGCCTGCCCGGTACTAACGTGATGCGTTTTTGTACCGGGTGAAGCCTTCTGCGGTACTAAATCGTTCGCGCAAAATTAGTATTGGCTGGTAACACCAGCCGGTACTAACCTGACTTCTGACAATTGCAGAAGTGAACGTTAGTACCGGCTGGTGTTACCAGCCGATACTAACATGACTATTTTACCACTGTTGTCTGGAGCCGGTACTAAAGGCTCCCTTTAGTACCGGCTCCGCCCAGCCGGTACTAAAAGAGAAGGATGAAAGGTCATTTCTCCTGTAGTGGAAATGATTGACTTAAGACGAGTCAAGATAGCCCGTTTAGTTTGGATGAAAAAAGGTAAAAAGATAAAAGAAAATTATACATCAGGCCGTGGCGCAAAGAGAACAAATAAACTAATATAGTTATCTAGATGATCTAAGGAACTAAACAAGACCAAAGCCTGTTGAGCTCTTCCATGTCAGTCAGATAAAGAAAAAAAGAAAAAGTTAAAAAAAGCAAGAAAACAAAAGGAGAAGCGCATAAATAAACGCACAGTAGCATAGCAGTACTGAGTTGCCCACCCCCGACCCGGCACGGCGGCACCTATTAGAGAGAGATCACCATTCCACCGCTAGCTAGGCAGCTTCCATGCCACTCCACGGTGCCGCCTCCCAACTCCTCCCACCCGGCCCGGCGCACGCCAATAACTAGCCGAGGGAGAAGAACACGGCGGTGCCGCTCGTGGCTCGCGCGCCAGGCCAGCCATGGGCACCGCACCGCGGCGCGAGCCGCTGAAGCAGCGCGTCAACCGCTGCCTCCTCAAGCTCTCCGACCGCGACACCGAGGCCATGGCGGCCGCCGAGCTCGAGGCCATCGCGCGCGCGCTGGGCCCGGACGAGCTCCCGGCCTTCGTCTCGGCGGTCTCCGACGCGCGCCCCACCTGACAAGACCCCGCTCCGCCGCCACGCGCTCCGCGCCCTCGCGCTCGTCGCGGCGTCCCACCCGCGCGACGCCGTGGCCCCGCTCGTCCCGCGCATCCTCGCCGCCGCGCTCCGCCGCGTGCGCGACCAGGACTCCTCCGTCCGCGCCGCGCTCGTTGACACCGCGCGCGCCGCCGCGGCGGCCTCGGCCTCGGCCTCCGCCGCGCTCCGGCCCCTCACGGACGCGCTCCTCCACGAGCAGGACCAGTGCGCGCAGCTGGCGGCCGCGCTCGCCACGGCCGCCGCCGTCGAGGCGTCCGCCCTCACCGCCGACCTCGCCTCCTACCTCCACAAGCTCCAACCCCGCCTCCTCAAGTTGCTCCGCAGCAATGCCTTCAAGGCCAAGCCCGCGCTCATCACCCTCATCGGCGCCTCCGCGGCCATGGGCAGCGATGCCGAAATCACCGCCTCCATCCCGTGCCTCCGCGATGCAATCGCTAGTGACGACTGGGCCGCGAGGAAGGCCGCCGCGGAGGCGCTTGCCGCATTGGCCTTGGAACACACGGATCTTCTCACGACCTACAAGTCCTCTTGCGTTACCTTCTTCGAGGCCAGAAAGTTTGACAAGGTCGGTAGTCAATTTGGTTACAATCTTACTGACGCCATCTTCTTTTTTTAGATCTGGCTGTGGGGGGCTGACTATTTTACAATGCAGGTCAAGATTGTGCGAGAGTCGATGAACCGGATGATCGAGGCTTGGAAGGAGATCCCGGATGCTGAAGAGGACGAGTGCTCCTCGGCTGCTCCACCAGCGTCGCAGTCACAACGAAGATCTTCTCTTACAGGTGAAGGATCATTCCCTTTTGTAGTTTTATTTAGTTGCTACTACTTGCTACCAATTCTGCCTGTACAGATCTGTTAAATTTATTTTTGTACCCTGTGCACTGCAAGAGGTAAAGAGCCACATAAAAGAGCTCTTTCAGAGGAAGATTCTATTGTAATTTACTGATAATTTTTTGAATAATAGTTAGTCAAGCCTGCATCTATTTCCTTTAACGCATTATCTTGTAACAATCAGGGAGTGTAAGTGACGGGCGATATCCAGCTGCTTCATTGGGCTCAAACTCAGTTCCATCAGCAACAAGGAGGAGCAGATTGCCTGTGAGCAGATCATCTCCGTCTGATGTGTCATCCAGTGTCACCAAAACAAATAGTCCTTCATCCATCAGGAACAAGAAGCTATCGCCGCCTTCATACCACAAAGTGCGCCAAGCAAAGAATTGTGACTACAAAGTTGAGATTGCTGTTGCTCCGGATGCTACCCCAATAAAAACGGTGACAGAGGAGAAGCTTCTCAAAGGAGGGAATGTGAGAGACAGACTAGACGCAAGGAGGACACTCTTCCAAGGCAGTGAGGATAGATCGGCCAAGTTAGCAGGACTCAGAGCAGGGTCACGAGTTGTTCCATACGAGGGTGGTGGTAATTTGGAGGAGATTTCTGAAGTTGAAGGTGAATCAGGAGGGTTTGCCGTTCACAAAGATGAGAGCTTATCAGAAATAAGGACGCAGCTGCTTCAGATTGAAAATCAGCAAAGCAGTTTGCTAGATCTTCTCCAGGTAATTTTCCTTTGTATTTTACAGTTCAGAGTGACTTACAAGGCTTGTAGCAAACCGGCCATTAAACACTTTTATTAAATGATGAATACACAGTTCAGTTGTTTGTTTCTGGATACTTGGTCCCGGTATATATGTTTGTTGCAAGAAGAGGGTAATATTAGAGCATCTCCAAGAGTCTCTCTAAAAATCATTCTCTAAATCATCATTTAAAGAGTCATTTGCATAAAAATCGTTTTCTATATCTTTATGTTTTCCAACAGCTTCTCTATATCTTGCATGCACTCTAGAGAGCTATTCTCTTCTCTATATTTTGCTAGCGAAAAATCCGGAATAGAGAGCGACTATGTTTGAATAACCAAATAGAGAGGCTGTTGGAAGATAACTTTTTAATCAAAATCTCTAAAATTAACAATGAAGAAGGATTTAGAGAGTCTCTTGGAGTTGCTCTTAGCTCTTGTTTCAGAGTGCTGGAAAGGGACTGCTACTGAAAAATGCTGTTAACATCCAACGTCGACTTTTCAGTATCAGTGACATGTAGGGTCAGTTTTGAACATGATAATTGCAAGCCAAGACAATGTCATATACATATAGCAGCACATGTCATGTTGCTTTCCAAGTTCCCCACATAACATGACACTGTGAAATGTAAGGCATACATTGATTTTAGTTGTGACATGACTGCATGACCTGTCACGTGCATTTATTTTCTGTATCATCAATTCATCATGTGTATTTTTTTAGATATTGTAAGGCATATGGTTATTAGTCACCATGGGCGTTATAAATACTACACATGTAACGAGCTTCTAATACCTTCCAATTTTGTTGGAAGCACATCTGAAATTTGTTATTTCCTTGGCCTATCAGAAATTTATGGGGAAGTCCGAGAATGGCATGAATTCTTTGGAGACTAGGGTGCACGGTCTGGAGATGGCTTTGGATGAGATCTCTCGTGATCTGGCCTACTCTTCAGGAAGGATGTCCAACAGGGAGCCTGATGTGAAGATGTGCTGCATTCTGAGCCCAAAATTCTGGAGAAGGCATGGTGGTGGTAGGTCTTCCTCCAGGTTTTCTGCCACCGACCCAGCAAGCAGCTCAGAGGAGAGCAGAACTTCTTACAAATGGGAGAGGCAGAAGTTCGGGCTTCAGGGTGGATTTGTCACCAACCCATTAGCCGAGCCAAACGTTTCATCTGTAGGGAAAACAATGGTTACACAAGAAGGTAGGAGGAGGGATACAGCTTTACAAAAGTGAAGGTAATTATTTTCTAAACAAAAACTCTAATAAACCTTTTCCCTATAGTTCAGTTGACGCAGCAGATATAGTTGTTAGGACAATAAGATGTCCCCAGATAATAGACTACTGTTGTTAGAAGCTGACAATAACAATGCAACATAAAGGCGGTACTTTTGAGTTTTGATACATATAGATTGATATGATGTTAAAGTTATATATGTGTCGTATTAGTTCTATATTCGCAATGCATCTTGGAGAATCTTTCTCTTTAAAGGCTGGTAGGGCTTCCCTCTCATTTCCCACCAACCTACATTTAAATTTCCAATATATTTTCATAACATAATTTCCTTCTGCTCAACTACTTGCCACCTAATATCTTCATAATTTACTCAGGATGGGTTAGGCATGACGATGACATTCTCTTCGAAGTCTGAACTGCTGGAGTTGCTTATGGTCATGGAGGCGGCTGTATTTCTCTTTTCCACTGCAACCTTGTTTTGAAGGAATTTGCGCTGTAATTTTTCGGAAGCTTTTCCTCCAATCAAGCTGAGAGAGAGGTGTTGTGCACGTGGAGTTCTGTGGGAGTCACTCCAAACCTTAATCTCTTGAGTACTATGCTAAACCGTAAAGCTGGACCCGCTTCTTGAGGTGGATCATCGGTAAGGCTTGTTGATCAATCGCGTTGCTTGAGACTGAAGCAACGGCGGCCTGGAGTAAGCTCAGTTAGGCACGAGAACAACCACTGCTACGTTTTGCCCCTGAGAAACAGCTAGCTTTATGATAGAACGCGATCATAATGTACTATCATCCTGCCTGCGGAACCACGCGTCTTGTAAATAGGTCGGATAAAGCGGTTCTATGCTGGCGAGCTTTCCTTACCATGTTTCCCAGTGTGTGCTGACTGTGATAGTAGTATCATACATTCATACTTCAACCTGCCTGCAATGTGTTCCCTTTTTTTGAAACACACTTCAACCTCGAGTGCTTGACGGTGCGACCAATAAGCAGCCTGACAGGCACGAATATGGCAAAGGGAGACATTCCAACGCCCCAAATGGTTGCAGTGTTGACAAAGCCGCACTTCAGTTTTACTCAACCCTACGCTAACTGATGAACCAGCAGAAAAGCTCACTCTCCGCACACGTGTTCTGGGCAAGTGACATCACAACCGGGACAATCTGGCCTGGCAGTGCGGCCCAAGAAGGCATGAAATTTGCGAAACGACCAAATGGATCGGCCCACGAACATCCCAAGATTATTGGTCGCACCGTCAAGCTCTCTCTGGAGGTTGAGACTTGAGACGAGAGTTGAGACTTCAGTTTTAAAATTCAAATCCGAAATCCCTGCCCGTCTGCCCGTCGCCGGTGACGGGCCGCTCGGCCGCAGCATAGATGGTATACACGGATCGCCTGCAAAACGAGCCAATGACAGCGTGGCACTGCGATTTCAGAAATGAGGCACCACACCGCCCGGTTGCTCACGGTCACGCAGGCAGCATCTCAAGGTGCAATTGGCAGATTTGGCAGCACGGCACACGGCACGGCGCATGCACTGCACGGGAGCGCCGCGGCGCGGATACCCGACGCCAAACCACCACCACCAACCGTCACAGACTCACGTGGCACGCGCGCCCGCTACCCCTCCGCGCCATCGCCCTCCTCCACGTGCCCTTCCCGTAAACAAGATCCCCTCGAGACGCGCGCCCGCCGCGAACGAGCCGAAGCCAAATCGCCTCAACCGCGCAAAAAACACCCTCCAAATCCGACGGCCCCCCTTCCGCGCACGAGCATCGCGGGCCAGCCCGCGGCCCCGCTCCTTCGGCTCAGCCGCGCGCGTCAGCCGCTCAAAATTCAAACTGCCCATCGCCCCCCAACAAACCATAAGGGACCTCGCGACGGCTCACGCTTCCCACACGCCCTGCGACTGGGAGCCACGCCGATCTCCCCAAGCGAAACGGCCGGAGCCGCACGGGAGCGTAGAAATTTTGAAAACGCGGGCGAGGCCGCCACCGCCGCGCCAAATCGAGCCCTCCAGATCCCATTCGACGGCCGCCGCGCCTCGCCCTCCCGCTCCCCCCGCAACAGATCCGTCCACCTATAATACTTCAAGGAATTCCCTCCTCCCCTCCCTCACCGAGCCCCGCACCACGCGAAACACAAATCCTGCGGAATCCTCGCGCGGATCGTCGGCGGCGATGTCGATGTCCTCTTCTTCCGTTGCCGAGGTGGCCGTGGCCGCGGCTGCAGCGGCGGCGATGGAGTCCGCTTTGCCGCCGCAGCTGCAGCTGCAACAGGAGGAGGCGCCGCCGCGGCCGATGCCCGCCGGGGGAAGCAGCGGCGGCGCCAAGAGCCGCCACCACGCGTACAGCCGGAAGGAGAAGTCGCTCGGCCTCCTCTGCTCCAAGTAAGCCTCCCGCAGCCTCGTCACGTCTGGAGATTTGTAATCTCTCTTTGCTGTTCTGACCGAATTCTCCGTGCTGCTTCTAGCTTCGTCGTTCTGTACAACCGCGACGACGTGGAGTCCATCGGGCTGGACGAAGCGGCCAAGAGCCTTGGCGTCGAGAGGCGCCGGATCTACGACATTGTCAACGTGCTCGAGAGCGTCGGGGTTAGTTCTTTCTTCTTCTTCTTCGGCCTTTCTTGGACGCAATTGCTCTGTGGGGGTCTGTACGGGTATGATTCTAGTACTGATTCAATTCCCCTTGTCAAAAGATTCTTGTGAGGAAGGCCAAGAATCGCTACACCTGGATAGGTTTCAATGGAGTCCCAATGGCTTTGCGAGAACTCAAGGTTTGCTTCTAGTCCCCCGTGTGGTATTTCGATCAAGAACTGTAGATCTCGTCCATATCACTGAGCCGTGGTTTCATTTCTCTTGGTCTTCTCAGGAGAGGGCGTTAAGGGAGAAGTCTGGCTTGGCTCCTCTGCAAACTGAGCAGCAATCTGCTTCCACCGTATGACTTCTTGTCTTTCCCTTCTGTTTGAAATCGATGTGTCTGTTTCTGGCCTGCAAACTGTAGTTCTTAACTGAAGTGTTTCTTCTCCTATGCCCTTTTGTTAAGATGTCTGACGACGAAGATGACGATAAGTTGGGCAATCCGGATGGTGATATCGAGAACGAGAAGCTGAGTCAGACTGTGGACAATCCTTCTGACAAACCTGGTGCACCCCGTTGCCGGCTTAGATCTGGTACATTGCTAGTTGCTTCATTGTTGTTTACATGTGCCGTTTCATTCTGTCTGCTAGGCTCTGAATTTTGATTGCTACATTTTCAGATCATAGGAAGGAGAAGTCACTTGGGTTGCTGACACAGAATTTCGTGAAGCTCTTCCTCACCATGGAGGTGAGCAATTTTCAATATCTGTATTTCTGCCTGAAGATACATGCCCGATCAGTTCATTGATATGAATTCTATACTTGGAGCAGGTTGACACGATCTCACTTGATGAAGCTGCAAAGCTGCTCCTCGGAGAAGGCCACGAGGAAACCAATATGAGAAGTCCGTACTTGCATTTTTCTCTTTCTAAACGTGTGGCAGCCTAGCACTACCAGGAGTACAGGACTGGTAAAACATAATCTAATCTTGAAATTTTTTTTGGCAATGCAGCTAAAGTTCGGAGGTTATATGACATTGCCAATGTGCTGTCTTCATTGAATCTGATTGAGAAGGTAGGGTATCGATTCTTGCTGATCATTAAGCTGTATTCTTATAGCGGCTGCTGTTTCTTATCATCCATTCTTGAACTGTGGATTCCAGATACAACAAGAAGACACGAGAAAGCCAGCATTACGTTGGTTGGGTAGGGCAGCGAAACCAAATGCAGAAAATGCTGTCACCATTGCTGTACCCCCACCCGGGAAAACTGTACCTAACAAAAGAGCATTTGGGAATGATATCACTAACACTAACATGCATAGAAGCAATCTAGATTCGAATATACAGAAGAAACCAAAACTGGCACAGAGTGGTGGTGACATCTTGAAGAACTGCAAATTAGCAGTGCAGAGTCGGCTTGAGCAGAGTAAAAAGAGTGGTTTTGTCTATGGTCCTTTCCACCCTGCTGGTGCAAGGAAACAGGAACTTGATGGTGGTAATAAACCTGTGCAAAGGGAGAGGGCTGAGGACTGGGAGAGTATTTCTGCTTCATTTCGACCACAGTACCAGAATCAAGGTGTGTTCAATACTTCTTTAATCTTGTTTTGTTCCTTAGACGAAATTAGAACTTTTATGCTTCTTAAATATTAGAATCTTGTTTACAGTTCATATTGTTTAGTTTAGAAACATGAATATATTAGCAATGGAAATTGGTGCCCTTAAGGGTCACCACAAACTCTCTTTAGTCCCTAAGTATAGCATCTCTCTAGCTGTTGTTTCATATAATTAGGCTTTTGAAAAGCTAATAATGGCATATGATGGTCTTGAGTCAGAATTCTCTCTGGACGTCTTGTCCCTAGTAAACCAGAGCTCTCAGCAAGTTCCAGTCTAGACAAATAATACCATCATGTTAGCTTTGCCAGCCCCTTGTTGCAACCAGCCAGCTACAAAGTCTGAAAATAAAATATGATCCCAGGAACACTGCAACACATCTCTAATGTAATATGTGATCTTCCATTATGACTATTTGGCATTTTTAGCACGTTTGTAAATTCTAATATTAGAAGTTTGAAGTAGGACTGGTTTTTTTTACTAGAGGACTTGAATAATTCTTAAACATATAATGTTTTCAGCTATATCTTACACTTAAATTTTCCACATTTTACTGAATGCAGCACTTGGTGATCTTTTTGCCCATTACGTCGAAGCGTGGAAGACTTGGTATTCTGAATTTGCTCAAGGCAGCAACATCATGCAACAACACTTCGGCCAGTCTGTTAACCATTTTTTGTAGGCAAGTTATAGGCTCAGGCACTGCAGTTCTTAGTGCACGCTTGAGAATTTGACATGTACAATTTGTTAAAAGGTGGAGAAAACAACGGCATGACTTCATGACTTAGCCTAGGGTTCATTGTATTTACTCAATGAAGGATGTCTTTAGGCTATTTCTGGCAGAAAACGAGAGTGAAACACATAAGTAGTCTCACCTCTGGGTTCTCTTTTGTCCATGTTTGCTGTTTATCAGCCTACTTATGTGGGTTCTATAACTTTCTGTCACTGTTCATGCTGCTGAAACTTCTAACAGTGATATATCCTGCACAAATCCATCAATTGCACTCTAGTTTAAATTCATACACAATCACGCAATACTATATTATATTTTTGGTTGTGTGATTTTAATTCAGCTGCAAAAGTGGTGTAATTCAGACTTAAGATGCTACAAAAAATAGAAAAAGGAAACTCTCCTGGCCTGTCCTGTGTCCAGCTGATGCAAAGAGAGCCCATAAGTACCTTCATATCGGTGAAAAAATCTAGCTAATGTAGCGTCATTTTTAATAGGATTTGCCATTGTCTAGAAAGTCATGCTTATCTGTCTTTTTTCTATGCACATCAGTACTGTCTGGAAGAATTCACACGTTCCAGGGCCTCTAGCTCTTATAACATCTTTTTTTTAATAGTTACTGTTGTGTCATTTTTTTTACGCACACAAGCATCACATGTGGCGCCGCTTTCGGTAGTGTTTCGAGAAAAAAATACATCCATATTTCTTAAAGAAAGTGCGCTCACTCGGAGCAGAGATGAGTACATTCTCGCTCGCTACATTGTCCAAGTGTCACAATGGGAGTTAATAGTATTGCCGCACGCATCATGTGTTACTATTTGTACTGTTGGCAAATAAAATCATGGTGCCTTCCACAGACAACTGGTTTGTGCACGTCCAAGAGAGTCGTAATTGCCCCCCCCTCCCACCCCCCACCCACACACGAAATTGAGGACACGACTAAAGCAGTGCACTGTTCGTCCAGCCTCGCGTGTCAACCCGCCTTCCCTCCCTAACACTTGAGTCCCTGCTCAGATCAAATGTGGTGTTATTACCTTGTCCAATTATCTAGCCTGGAGTCTATTCGGATGATGCAAAGGGATCAGTATTTCTGGAATTCTGGGTTGCCTGAAACCCTTGCTTACCTGAAAGCAATTGATGCTGACAAGTTCATGAAAAAAAAAAACGTTTTATAATTTTGCGTAAATAGAACTGACCAAAAGAGTACAGCTCTATCACTATCATTCGCTAAGATTCCTTGACCCACCCAGCGCCGAAAAATGCTTGAAAAATGAAAGGATGGTTGATGTGGACAAATTGTTCGAGTGATTGGCTCCTCGCCATTGCTCGGGCTGTTTGAATTAAGATGCTTAGTTGGCTGCTTTGCTTTGCCTGCCTAATAATTTAACCAAATATTCCCCAACGTCATCAACATTCAACAGCAACACTATATTGAACAACCAATTTATCATTATTACCTGGAATATGGAAGGCATCCCAACTACAAAGTTATTATGTTGTCTACGATATAACTTTAACTTTGAGAACTACAACTTGGCAATATCAAATTAAACTAGTTTGGCCATAAGTAATTTTTAGATCTTGGTGAAACTAAGAAAGTTTGATCTATTTGCAGCTGCTTGCACGCTTGTGTTATTTGTTTTCACATGACAACAATTAGAAAAATGCTAAGACGAAAAAGTATATTGTCGGGTTCCAATCATAATTCTGCCAGTGCCAGACAGGCAATATTATAATCGTCCAATTAGGGGAGATCAGAGACCATGCAAAAAAATGATATTAAAAAGGCGCATCAGATGCGCTTGTGTCTTGTTCCCCCAAATAAAACCCTGTTGTCAATTGTCGTCTGATAATTTGCTAATCTCATCAGATTTTATTATTCAGTCAAACTAGCTGGACCAATTAAATTACAGCGTCCCGCACGTCTACGTCTGCACGGGAGCAATCTGCGGTCTGCGCCGCCAGCCCGCCAAGCCCAGCAGAGGCAGGCCGAACAAATGCCAACGACCCCCCTTCATAAGATTGCAACAACTCCGCGAATAAAATCTCTCGTCTATCTCCTTCCTCCCTCCCACCTTCCCTCCTCCCCCACCCACCCAGCCTCGCCGCCTCCACCCGAAACCCTAGCGGATCGTCGCCATGGCCGCGGCCGCCCTCCTCCGCCGCGTGCCCGCCGCGCGGGCTCCGGCCACGGCGCTCATGGCGGCGCGCTCGATCTCCGACTCCACGGCCGCGCTCACCATCGAGACCTCCGTCCCCTTCACCTCCCATCTCGTCGACCCGCCCTCCCGCGACGTCACCACCACCCCGGCCGAGCTCATGACCTTCTTCCGCGACATGTCCGTCATGCGTCGGATGGAGATCGCCGCGGACTCCCTCTACAAGGCCAAGCTCATCCGCGGGTTCTGCCATCTCTACGACGGCCAGGAGGCCGTCGCCGTCGGCATGGAGGCCGCCATCACCCGCGGCGATTCCATCATCACCGCCTACCGCGACCACTGCACCTACCTCGCCCGCGGAGGGGATCTCGTCTCCGCCTTCTCCGAGCTCATGGGCCGCGAGGGCGGCTGCTCCCGCGGGAAGGGTGGATCCATGCACTTCTATAAGAAGGATGCCAATTTCTACGGCGGGCACGGCATCGTCGGCGCGCAGGTGCCCCTCGGATGCGGCCTCGCCTTCGCGCAGAAGTACAAGAAGGAGGACACCGCCACGTTCGCGCTCTATGGTGACGGTGCGGCTAACCAGGGACAGCTCTTTGAGGCTCTCAACATTTCGGCCCTTTGGAAGCTGCCCGCCATATTGGTTTGCGAGAACAACCATTGTGAGTTCGTGCATCTATTCTTGACAATTGGGGTTAGATCGTGAGAAATCTGATTATTCATCTGATTTTACCTGATCTGGGCTTGATTTCTGTTGTATAGATGGCATGGGAACAGCGGAGTGGAGGGCAGCAAAGAGCCCTGCCTACTACAAGCGTGGAGACTATGTGCCTGGATTGAAGGTGATTTCGAATTATTATTGTGTTTGTTCATAGTGCCTGAATTTGTGAGAGTTGAATGCTTATGGTCGTTTTTATATGGAGCAATTTGACTTTAGACTCCTTTAGTTGCTAAAGTGGGTATTACTTGATCAAAGGATACAGGTGAGTCAGGATGGCATTTCTGCACATGCTATACTATATGTTCCAGTCTCTTCAATTGTTTATTGTAACTACATATCATCACTTTTAGTTTGACCTGAGTAAATATTATTGTGGAATGAAAGCTATATTGTTCCTTTAAGTGTAAAAATGCACTCTGTATCAATTTATAATTATAAAATGTTGATGTACGCTTCCTCCTGTGTCCTCGTTTTGGGTTAGCTCCTGCTCTGACTGTAGGGGGGCATTCAAGGTTGGATTTCATGTTGATGTTACTTAGTGTTTCCTGCTAACATCACTAAGTTTTATTTGGTGTAGGTTGATGGAATGGATGTTCTTGCTGTGAAGCAAGCGTGCAAATTCGCAAAGGAGCATGCTGTTGCTAATGGTCCAATTGTGAGTGCTATGAATCTTTACTGCCTTATTTGGATGCACGCCTATGTAGGAGAACTGTAAGGTATTCGGGTTAGGCTTCACTGTTTTGATATTGCTAGTTATTTAACATGTCTTAGTTAAATTTACACGAAGAACTGAAGCCATATATCCTGATTAATTGAGTAGCCGTACCTTTTATATGATCGTTCAACATAATGTCAATACATAATGCAAATGTATAGATCTTTCATTGCCAATAATGTACTACCTCCGTTCCAAATTATAGGTCGTTTTGGCTTTTCTAGGTCCTAGAAAAGCCAAAACGACCTATAATTTGGAACAGAGGAAGTATATCATATTTTCCCTAGATTTCCCCTAGTTTATAATCCATCCGTTTCTTTGCATAAGACATGCGTATTCAAGGTTCAAACTTGATAATCTTTTTATAAGATTTAATCTAAGAATATATAGATTGTGGAATAGAACTTTATATTCAATGTATAACATTGGAAGTGACACCAAGTCGAACCATGCCTTATATTTTGAAACGGATGGAGTATTTACTTTCTTAGACTGTAATGGCACAATTATCTCATTACATGTACCAACAAGATCGAACACTGAGAGTGCTTTCTGGTCAAATCAGTTATGCAATCGACCTTTTGCCGGCTACTACTATTGATCCTTGTTTACATGTGAAATACGAAAATAGCTTTGCTATGGTGCTGACTTAGCCTTCTTTGCTTTTTATATTTTATATGTTTTTGTTGTGGCCCTAGATTTGCTAACTTACAATGTGATGCTGCTGCTATTTCAATTCCAAGTGCATATACTGAGTGTTGTTTCTGATACTATTTGTGTTGTCACAATTATTCTATGATGAGTTGTTGCTAAAACTCCCTAATTTGATGTATTTAATAGGTCCTTGAGATGGATACCTACAGGTACCATGGCCACTCTATGTCAGATCCAGGAAGCACTTACCGCACCAGGGATGAGATTTCTGGTGTCAGACAGGTAGGATGTTTTGATCTTTTAGTTTGGAATTTAAGTCATGCTATGAGTGTATTTCAATAAATTGTGTTGAAATATCATCAGGAACGTGACCCAATTGAGAGGGTTAGGAAGTTGATCTATGCTCACGACCTGGCAACAGCTGCTGAGCTCAAGGTACATGATTCTTTTGGAGTACATGAATTATAAACAGCAAAAATATCATTTCATTCGGTTCGTACTGTAGTTTTTAACGCATTTATTTTCTCCCCAGGATATGGAGAAAGAAATTAGGAAACAAGTTGATGACGCCATTGCTAAAGCAAAGGTTCCATTGCATTTTTGCTTTTATAAGTCTTTTCTACTTCAAATTATTTATGCTTTTGCTTACCACTGCATATGCTCCTGTCAATATTCACAGGAAAGTTCTATGCCCGATACTTCTGAGCTCTTCACAAATGTTTATAAGAAGGGCTTCGGTGTGGAGGTGAGTTCTGAGTTTTGTGTTTCATGGATGCTTTGTATTAAAAAAAAATCTCATACACTGCGTGATGCCTGGCATTTGCAACATCAACTTTTGTCCCAGGCAAGTTAGAAGTTAGAACAACACAAAACACAACTTGGCCTGGAATTTAATTGCATTCTCTTAATAATTATGTGAAGTGAATAGTTGAGTCTAGTAGGTAGGGTCTTTATAAGGAATTCAGTGTTTCTGCAACCTAATTGCAGTCTCTTGATTATATCTTTCTCCTATTGATATGTTTTCACTAGTAGGTAGGGTCTTTATAAGGAGTTCAGAGTTTCTGCAACCTGATTAGGTGCTTGTGGTTCCATTATGAATATTCAAAAGGTTTCAATAGGCAGAATTTTATAAGTTTGGCTGAGGGTATGCGGTATGCCCAAGTTCACTAGTTTTTATGACCACAAAGTGATCCATGAGTCCCATTGTGTCAGTAGTGCTTATTTCTGGCTTTTACAAGAAATCACATAACAAGTTCATTAACGAGCAGGTTTCGCTTTATCTAAGAAACTCACATAGCATACCCCAACTACAAATTTCATTTGATCATATGGGTGCAAGCTCTGATCATGCTCGTTGATTGTGCAGTCATTCGGGCCAGACAGGAAGGAGTTGCGAGCTTCCCTTCCATAGGCTGGAAACAAGATGGGCATTCCTTGCAATATGATATGATAGGCAGGAGAAATAATATTGACGAAGAAGACCTCAGGCATTGCTCGAATTTTGCGTTGGGAAAGGAAACCTGTATAGATGCGTTGTCAGGAGGACCAGCTTCTTCGTTTTGCTTCGTTTTTCCTTTTTTTTTTCTACAATTCAGTTTTAACTGCTGCTGGCTGGCTTTTTATTTTATTTGAAGCTCGAAATTTGGCCCGCGAATTGGTCAAGTCAAACCCAGGTTGGAGATATAAATTTGCTCACTTATATCGTCTTAACGCTTCGGATTAACTCTTGGCCACACTTGGCTTTCTGTTCTTGAAAAGGGTGCTTGGGTTGGATCGATTTTTTTTTTTTCTCCACTCTAGCTACTAGTTTGGATGGCAATAGGGTTGCTTGTAAATGATGGGATCATCGATTTGCTACGGCGCAGTGGCAAATTGCAGCGACGCTAGACTTGCTTGAGGATGCAAGCGGCCCAGTTCGGGATTTAGGGCCTTCGTTCGGTTGGACTGGGCCTTTATTGCTTTCGAGGCCCTTCGTCTCCTGTTCTCTGCGCATGGTAAGGTTCTCAACTTCTTGTGGTTGCACGTTAGTTACAGAAGACAAGAGTCAGCAGATACGATTATACGAATACGAACAGTGGAACACTCCTCCGCAATTGTCAGGTGGATCGGAGATCCTTTCGTACGTACTGCACGTCACAAATCGGATGTTAACGCTGCCCGGTTACCGCCTCTGGGTCGTCGTCTTCGTCGCGCATCGCGTAGCGTGACCTGTTCAAAGTCCAAACCATAGGGGTGCCAGCAGTGGCGCCACACGTCGCTCTCGGAGATGCGTAAGGCACACAAAAGAGGAAGAAAGCGCGCGAGTGTGTACGTACGCGTACGCCGGTGCGCTCGCCTTGGCCGCTTCAGCGCTCGATGACCGCGTACGCCGCGACCGCGGGGAGAAGGGCGCGAGTGAGAGACGTCAGAGGAGGAGAATTTTCACCGTTTCCCCTGACCCCGACCGCCCCGGCGCTCCGTGCACCGCCGTGCCACCGGCGGCGGCCCGCGTGTTCTGGCCCTACGCGCACCGGGGCGACACGCGTGGCGAGCGCGTTCCTGCGTGTCCGGGGCCGATTGGCTCGTAAATTCGCATGAGCTGAAGAGTAGTACTACGCTGCCGAACGAAGCTGTCTCGTGCGGCGAACGGGCCTGGCTGCTCGGAGACGAAAACGAAACGCGCGACGGCTTCGCAGGAACTGCCGTCCTCAGAGGCAGTCAGCACGGTGGTGCGGTGCATGTGTCCCTCGCCTCACCCTGGCATGACGGCATGCTGGTGTCACTAGCTACGAGAGAGCCTCACAGCCCCTGGCGAGACTCGCGGCCCTACCAGGGCTGAGTGCCCGCTACGAGGTAAGTAGGAGTACTCTAACCAACGGTGTCGGTGCAAAGCAGCAGCCCCGCGCTGCCACTGGAGCATATTCTGAAGCCCCTCTGATCAGTCAGCACAAGGCAACAAGCCCCTCCCACTCCCACCGAATCTGATACGTGATCAAATCCAGACACTTTGGCTGATAATAAGAGAAGAAAAGGAAGTTTTTTCTCCTATAAACAAAACCAGACCGTTCGCAATTCCTCGCCCCTTTCCCCAGCGACGAACCTTTCGTCGCGCGCATCTGTCTGTGCTCTGTATTCCGTGCTCGTACCAAAAATTTCTTCCAAAAATCTCGTTGGCGCATCAAGAAGCCACACGCACGGCTTCCAGCAGTTCCTTTGTCTGTCGACGGTCGCGCACGCGAAGCAGTCAATTGCTTGCACGGCTGCCACGGGACCGGCGGCGAGTCCTGTTCCTGGATGGCGCGGCGGCGCGGCGCGACCGCGAACCGGGGCCTTCGTTTTCTGGTCCAAACAGAGCAGGAGGAGCACACGCCAAGGGGAGGAAAAGAACCTTCCGGTGCAGCCACGGCCGCCTCGCCTCTGTCGCTAGGGCCAGAATGTTCAACACGAGTACACGACCCCTGGTGCATGGTGATGCTTCACCCACTGCGTGCGAAGATCACGGTCAAGAAGACCTTTTGATCGATTTATTGTTTGATCTGCTGATTGCACACTAGTTGCGACACTGACACGGCAACCTCCTAAACCAGAGCCGCCTGTCTCGTATCATATGGTTGCACATAACTGCCACGCTTTGTCTGTGCTCTGCCCAGGCAGAGCCAAAAAAATGGTACTAGTAGCTGCTTCGGTTTGATTTGGCTTCGTGTTCTTCCGTTTATTTCTCGCTTACTTTAGGATGCTTCGTTGGTTCGATCGGTGTAAACGTCGGTCTCGCTACGTGTTGAAATCCTTTCTCGCGGACGCGGTCGCTGTCCGTGTCTGCAATCGGATTAAAACGGCCGAGCCGTTCCCAAGTTTTCCACCGTGTTCTCTCCTATCACGACCGAGACCACGTACCCCCATCTCTGGTCAAGAGGCCTCGTTTCGGCGGGTAGCTGCTACTACTCTCCGAGTCCCGGGCTCGATGTTCGTATGCTCCAGAGGAATATGCTCCATCCTGGTTTCGGCAAAAATTTCTCTTGCTTTCGCGTTAAGGCTTGGATTTTGACTACCAGCCGCAACAAAGGGTTTTCCATGGCCATGGCCCCCATGTCCATCATGTCAAGTCGTTTTACTACCAGTTGCTTTGGATGTTGATGACGAGGCAGACTTCTCAGGCTAGCGGCCGCGACCTGTCCGGCCACCAGACTTCCCGTGCACCGCTTTTTTTTCAAGTAGCAAATTGCAACTGGAAAACGCGACTGACGAGACAGGGACGTTGATGACTGATTAGTACGGAAAAACCGGTATTGTTTGCTGGTTTGATTCAGTAAACTGACGTCTATGATAGAGTGGGGTGATATAGATGTGCTTAACCAATGCCCAATGGGTACGGGGTGATTCTTTCTAATCTTGGTGAGGTCTGACGGAGACAATCCCAGTTGCATACTGTATATCAAGCACACGACTTGTTCAGAGCTTGACGAGCATTGCAAAAGCACGGAGAAATTAGGGAACTTTTCGCTTTCAACACTAGGAAATAAAAATTGCTGGAAGAAGCTTAGGATACTTATATGAATAAACACACGTACTTCTTCTATAAGAAAGGCTACGAGGTATTATTAATTTGTATTACTTTGTACCTCCAATTATTGCAAGAACTATTCATTTTTTCCAAGCCACGCGAACGTAAAGCAATCCAGCGGCAACGAGGACGTTCACTGTTTGCGTTTGGCCGCATGAGTGCATGACCGTTAATCTGTCACCGCGACGCACAGTGCACGGGGAAAAGGCTCATCAGGTGGCACCATTTCGAGATGAAGAGACGTAAACAGACCATTTTTCTTAGTACAGGTAAACTGAGTGATTAAAAGGCGTATCAATCAAAGGACCCTAGCCATTACCAGCAAAGCAAACCGGTACGATTAGCTTATCCCTTGTCAGCAGGCTCATGCACAAAATTAAAGCAATGGACGGGGTTATTGCAAGCAACAGACTCTGACAGCGACGTGAATCCCAGGATGACAAGATGCTGCCAAAAAATTTACCAACACGTACGTGGAGATATACTTTCCGTGAGAACGACTTGGGTTAGACGTGGATTACCCGGCAACTCACCAACACTTTAGCCGCGTAGAAAAGTAAGGCGACTTGTTGTCACGTTCAGAACTGTATGTATGTACGTCTTCAGACATGCCAGTCACAAAATCCGTATTATGGCTTCATTATTTTCAATAGATCTTTCCTAGTCTCGCGCTGATCGTCGAGGTTTTTTAATGTACGTGAACGTGTACGGCACTTTATCTTGTAGAAAATGCCACTGGTGGTGTGAAAAAAATGAACAGCAAAGAGGAGAAGGAAACATCCATTTTGTCATAAAGAAATGCAAAAACGAATGGGAAGCCATGTGCCAGCTTGATTAGTAGCTGACCTGCACTTTTCCCTCAACAACTCGCGTAGAAAACCAATAAAACGTGCAGCCCTGTCGGCGTCACGAACTTGCGGTGCGTCGTGTACACAGCAAAAGAGAAGGCCACTTTCTCCTGCCATTCCGTAGCTGAATGAGTGCTTGGATAATACGCAATAATGCAGGAAAAAATAATTTCGATGCGTGTCGAAGTCAAAAAAAAATTCTTGTCGATTTTGATCCGGCAGTTTGGTAGCAAATGTTGTTACGCAGGTTGTCAGATTGCACTATGGTGTTTTACCAGCAATGGAATGGCTTGGCAGCGACGTCAAAGGGTTCACTGCGCCTGCGCTCTTGCCTTGCAGACCAAGGAGATGAGATGCCGAGTTGCCGGTTGCAACTCGCGACCACACACGACATAGCCTTCGAGAATCATGCGCAAAGCATCGCCGCACAACTTTTTCGCGTGCGTCACGAGCTACTAATATGTGCCTTGGGAATTGTTCTCTTCGAAGCCACAATTGGGAATTTGTTTTAAAACAGTTCTTTTCATCTTTCAAAAATAAAAAGTGTCTTCAAAGCCACAGTTGAAGCCCCGAAGACTTGAAGGAAGGCTCCACGTACGTACGATGGCGATATAAAATATATTTGAATTCTGTGGTTTTCTTTCTCGAAAAATCTATGAATTCTGAACTGCTATGCTCATTATGTGGTGTGATATGGCCCTTGCATTTTTGAGGACCAGCAAATTGGCAACTTACGAGCGTAGGACTCTCCAACACGGAAACCCCCTTTTCTAGAAATATTAAAGTATACATTCATGAAAGAGCACTCGGCATCTTACTCTTCAACTAATCAAATCAAACACAAACAACATACTGTGGTCATACTGTTTCCAGAAGCTTCCCACAAATACACCAGTGAAGAAATGCAAAAGGCTTTATTAAAAAAAGAAATGCAAAAGGCGTTTTTGCATATACTCCCGTATATTCGTGACCAATGGCACATCGGTTGCAAAACGCCCTTCAACTACGTAAAGAATTGTGTCTCCGCACCTCCATCATCAATAAGTCAGTCAGTATCCAAGTTTAATTGATTCACATTTTGAGAAAAAAATATATACTCCCTCCGGTTTGGTAAAGAAAATCGTTTTGGACAAGATTTGAGTCAAACATTGGGAATATAAATCGTGAATAACTTTTTAAATCGTTCAGTTTGGAAATGTGAAAATTATATGAATAGATTTGTCTTGCAAAATACTTTCATAGAAGTATACTCCCTCCGGTTTGGTAAAAGAAGTCGTTTTGGACAAAATTTGAGTCAAACATTGGGAATATAAATCGTGAATAACTTTTAAGTCATTGAGTTTAGAAATGTGAAAACTACATGAATAGATTTGTCTTTCAAAATACTTTCATAAAAGTATACATATGTTAGTTTTTAATAAATATCTTTATAAAAATAAGAAGTCAAAGTTGTACTTTGGAGACCGTGTCGCTGTCCTAAACGACTTCTTTAATAAACCGGAGAGAGTACATATGTTAGTTTTTAATAAATATCTTTATAAAAATAAGAAGTCAAAGTTATACTTTAGAGACCGTGTCGCTGTTTTAAACGACTTCTTTTTCTAAACGGGAGTACTTCGTATGTTAGCGCACGTTTGATTAGCAGTTCTGCACGTCACCTCGGGGAACAAACACGGAAGGTGGAACCAAGCACATGCCGCCACGTTTTGGGTCAGCCCGCCATCTGCCCATCTGTGCACACCCGAAAGCGGTCACTGTTGTCTGGGCCCCGCAGCGTGCGCCGTCTTGGGCCCCGCGGCTAGCCCGGGATGCTGGGCCCTGGAATGGACCGCTTCCTGGCCGCGTGATCAGTGATCACACCACCGATTGACCGGAACCCCTGACAGGAAATATTTAATCCTTTATTTTTTTGACGAAATGTTTAATCCTTTATTCGCCATCGAAAATTCAGAGTTACAAATTTGTGTCCATTTTGTTTTTTTAAAAGTTATATAGTATGAGCGTGTGGCATAAAGAGTATTCGCATCACACGTGGAGCATTGCTAGTACCGTATAAATTTGTGTACTGTATTCATATATGCTTCCAACACAAAATGTCAAAGTCGGACATATACATTTTTGTCACACATTATTACGAGTTGAGGTGGTGGAACTTGGTATAGGTTTGTATAAACATCCAGCGTATAAAATTATTGCAAACGAAACAAAATATCAGGTCAAAAAAAGAACAAGATATCAGATATCAATTATCATCGAGCACATGCTGCTATCATCTGCGAGGCTGCAAAATTGTACTAGAGAAAAGACTATATATATGCCTCTTCCTTTTCTATTCAAGCAAATAAAGTTGACTTGTTGGCCTTTTTTTCTAGTATGAAAGCTAAGACTGATCGTAGCATTATTTGCCCAGCGTTATGCCAGCGAGGTACAACTCAAATAATGTCTAAGTGCATGCCACGTTGTATATGTGTATTACCACCTTGCCGCGTGAATTTTACAGTGAGTCGTGAGTCGTCGTAATCTCTCCCTATCAAAGGCTGACTATTTTGTAAACCCTGTGGTAATGGGGCGATTAGTTACTGCAGCACAAAACAGAAAAATTTCAAAAATACGCGGCTCCACTCAATTCACTGCCCCCGGATTAGTGGATCTCGACGTGACGACAACGTTGCGCAGCCAATTTGAGCACGACTCGAGCTGGCCCGGTCTTGATTTTGAAATTCACAGGCTAGCTTTTACTCTACGTACACTCCTGCGCCAGCTGCGGCAGACCAAAATGTGCATAACCATTTGTTCCAGATCGTTTCGCATTGTCCATCCAGATGAGGAACTTTTTAAATTTCTTTCTGTACCGGATGATTCCAAACGAAACCGGGGCGCTTATACGCCATCCACTTGGCAATTTGCCACGGAACTAGCCCCTGTCACGGGCTCACTCCCACATTCCCTAACCTAACCCGTGGCCGTTAGCCCGTTACCAACGACACTAGAACTAGATTAATAAACCCGGAGCGGAAAATAAAATAAATAAATAAAGCCCTAAACAAAGAAGAAGACCACGACGAGGAGGAAGAACTAGAAGGACGTCGAAGAAGATTGGCATACGTACGCAGGGCGGGGTACGCGTCGCCGTAGGTACGTATTATACGTACAGCTGGTCGCCTGCTGCCATTGCTAATCCCATTTTAGCCCTAATTAAACAGCCCCGGCTCGCTAAGCACGCCGTAAATAACCCTCCAGCACCCCACGCGGCCCCACCCGACGCAAACCGAATCTCGCGAACGATGAACGCGTAGGCAAGCAAAGCAGCAGCGGCGAAAGCCAGCCAGCCAGGCCAACGCAGCCGCACGTGGGGCCCACCCTCCCACGCGTGCTTTATTGGTAACGCCACATATAAATGTCCCCGATAAAACGACCCAGGCAGGCAAGGAGGCCAGGCCAGCCAAGCCAAGCCCATCGCATCGCGTCGATCGATCGATCCAGCGCCACCACCCCCAACGAACGCGTACACCACCAACGACGCCGACCACTTCCATCCTCCAGCCAGGGAGGAGGAGGAGGAAACCACGCGACCCGACCCGACCGCACCGCCCCTAGGGCGAGGGCGAGCGCGAGCCGGCAGCGGCGGCGGGGAATCTATCCCCTCGGCGGCAAGGGCAAGGGCGGCGGCCATGGGCGCGCCCACCCCTTCGATGTGGGCCGGGCTGGCGCTGGCGGCGATGCTATTATTGGCCCAATCGGGGGCCGCGGCGGCGCTGCCGAGGTTCGCCGAGGCGCCCGAGTACCGGAACGGCGATGGGTGCCCGGCGCCGGTGGCGGGCGCGGGGGTCTGCGACCCGGGCCTCGTCCACATCGCCATGACGCTCGACGCGCACTACCTCCGCGGCTCCATGGCGGCCATCTACTCGCTCCTCAAGCACGCCTCCTGCCCGGAGTCGCTCTTCTTCCACTTCCTCGCCGCCGAGGGCGGCGGCGCCCCGCCCGTCGCCGACCTCCGCGCCGCCGTCGCCGCCTCCTTCCCGTCCCTGCGCTTCGAGATCTACCCGTTCCGCGCCGACGCCGTCGCCGGCCTCATCTCCGCCTCCGTCCGCGCCGCGCTCGAGGCGCCCCTCAACTACGCGCGGAACCACCTCGCCGACCTGCTCCCGCGCTGCGTGCCCCGCGCCATATACCTCGACTCCGACGTGCTCGCCGTCGACGACGTGCGCAGGCTCTGGGAGACGCGCCTGCCCGCCGCGGCCGTCGTCGCCGCGCCGGAGTACTGCCACGCCAACTTCTCACGCTACTTCACCGAGGCCTTCTGGAACGACCCGGTCCTCGGCGCGCGGGTCTTCGCGGGGCGCCGCCGCGCGCCCTGCTACTTCAACACCGGGGTCATGGTCATCGACCTCCGGAGATGGCGCGTCGGCAACTACCGCCAGCGCATCGAGCGGTGGATGGAGATGCAGAAGGAGAAGAGAATCTACGAGCTCGGCTCCTTGCCCCCCTTCCTGCTCGTCTTCGCCGGCGAGATTGAGGCCGTCGACCACCGGTGGAACCAGCACGGCCTGGGCGGCGACAACGTGTTCGGCAGCTGCCGACCCCTGCACAACGGCCCCGTCAGCCTCATGCACTGGTCCGGGAAGGGCAAGCCATGGGACCGCCTCGACGCCGGCAAGCCTTGCCCGCTCGACCACACCTGGAAGTCCTACGACCTCTACATTGGCGAGAATGATTCATCAGCGTCAGGGCAGTCCCGGTCCGCCTTGTCATCATCGGCTGCATTGCCTGCGGCGGTGTTTTCTTGGTAGAAGAAGCTCGAGACATACATACACAATAATTCTTTGGTGGTTTGGGGATGCTGTGGTTCTTGGCTGGTGATGCATTTGCCTTGCAATGCATTGCCACGGCCACCACGGCTGATGCTGCTGCTGCTGCAAGCGAGCTGCCGCCTTCGGCTGTACAGGACAGTGAGGGGAGGGGCGGTATACACATTGCAGCAGCGGCAAGGGGATGAAGACAGTGAATAGAGGGAGAGCAAATTCTTGTTCATTTGCGCTATGATTCAGATTGATTCTTTAGGCTTTGATTGGTGGTGACTATCAGGGGTTGGAAGGAATTACTTGATTGGTGGTGTACAATTCTTGGATAGGATAAAAAGGTTTCAGTTTTTTTGGTCTATTAGTTCAGAATTGTTTCATTTACATGTCTATTCAGTACACTCGTATAATATGGATTACATTGATTTGAATCAAATTGGGTGGATCCTGTTCTTGTGCCTGTGCCGAAATCCTGCTGTGTTATGTTTGAGGCTCAGGCCATCTTCCAGAATGCCCTAATATCCTGCTGTTGCTATTTTCCTTGCCATGTTGATCTAGGCACAATGGCTTGCTGTTTCTGTTTTGCTTATTATGCCCATCAAGAATTGCCTAACCCATTGATGTGCTTGTCCTCCTTCCTCATCAAGAATGGCCAGACATGTGACATGTTCTGTAGTTCTGGCATTGGTTGTAGTTTTACACTCTCTATTTGCTTCTTCAACCTCTTCCCGTGGTTGCAAAACATGTTTTGCTGTTGAGCTCCAAATGTTGCTTTCCTGTGTTCTGGAAGTTCCTGTTGTTCTGGCGATGACTTGTTTGTTTGTTCTGACTTATGAGCTGGGGCCAATAGTGTTTCTTCAGCGTTACACATTACCTGGAGCATCTGTAGTTAAGAGGATTAGACTACGCGAGGGTCTTTACAGATGGATGTGCACCTAGAGAGCTGCAAAGGGTGGAGGAAAACAACAACAATATTTCTGTTAGTTAGGATGAACTTTTTTATATCAGAAAGTGGAGGCGTAAGACGGGGACTTCTCAACAGACTCATAATACAGCCAGTGTTAATACTACTTCTAATCCCCCAACTAACGCCACCTAAGTCTCCACAAAACCAGTGAGACAGATAACCTCTCTTTAAATTATCATCAGTCACGGACGTCGGATCTTTGAAAGGAGGTAGCAGGAATGCTGTAGCCTGTAGGAAAGGAAGCCATCCCCATTTGAAACCTTGACAGTAAACATGCTGAATGCTGTTTTTTCTGAAATTGCAGCAGCACCTCAATTATGTTCTGTGGTTTGTTGATTGGATGAATCAGAAACGCAGCTGCTGAACTTGCCCTCAAAAAGGAAAAAATGCAGCTGCTGAACAGGCATCTTCCATGTGCAGCGACATCTCTGATGATAAATCTATCGATCAGCTGTAGACTTTTGCAGCTGGACTGAACATTTTGCTTTCAGTACAGACTACAGAGCAATAGCTGTGATATCTAGGATTCTGAAGAAAGAAAAAAACAAACAAATCCCTCTCCTGGATATCATAATCATATGAACTGGTAATTCGCTGAGAGGAACTGAGGCCGCTAGTTCCCAATCGGACGGCATCTGTGTTCCCCACATCGCTTGACAAGGGTGTACACGGTTATACTCCACAATTGCCAGGCTGGACGCCGGCTGTGGACCAGATGGAGAGCTGGGAACGCAAGGCAGAGTGCAGCTAATGATTGCCTGTATTCCTCCTTGGCCACTGCGTTCCTCTCTTTCCTTTTCACAATTTGTTCCCTCCCGTCTTGTGATTTTGTGAGACTGAGTGCGACGAGCTCCATCCATCCACCCACTGCCGGTCATCAACAACAACCCTACGCCATCGTATTCAATTCCTTTCACATGCTTCATGCCCGTACGTCCTCCCCGCCCGGACAAGCGCACGAGTTTTTTTTAGGCCGGCCGGCTGCCATGCCAATGATGGCCACTGCCCAACGACGCCTCGGCCTCCTGTGATCCTCAGAAGATCGTCGTGGTTCATGCACACCATCCAGGCCAGAGGCAGGCAGGCGACCGATACGAGGCCACCCTCCCTCCTGGAAGCTACCGGCTTCCCGCCACCATTATTGGCAGGTCAGGTCCGGTTGGTGCCGCCGCTGTGTCGGCCGGCCACCGATCCCTAAAATCCCGTGTCATCAACAGGAGAACACTCAACCCAACACGCTGGAACTCTGGAAGTTTTAGGAGGTGAGAGGCTGCCTGTGATCGATGTGATCTGGTTCGAGCTCTTTCAGGCCGGTTGTTCACGACGTGATGTGTGTTGGCCAGTGTTAGGAATGGGATTAATGGGACATGGCACATTTGGTGATCGTTTGGAGCGTAGCATTTGTGCCGAACGGAAAAGCGTTTAGGCTGCTAGCTGCAGGTTTTTTTTTTTTTTTGTTAGTGATGATTGATCGTTCGTTCATGCAGAGAGATGGAGATGGCAGCAGCAGCAGCAAATGGCGCGCAAGCGCTGTAATGGGACAAAGTGTAGCTTGTCTTTTTGCTTCTATGAAAAGTGTGGTACAGCACTTGAGAGCAAGTGATAATAGGAGCTAGCATAACAAACTCGGGCACCTAAAAACCAACCACCGTGGCCACCGAAGCCCCCTATCATTGTTATTCTTCTAATGCCGATCGACGTCAACCGAGAGAACACCGTAAAGGCAAGCATAGGTGACATTGACATCATCTCCTGCTGACCAAGCTTTAGGCTCCTTTCACCTTTGCTTGTCGCGTACAATGCCAAATGCAAGAATCTGCAGAAAGTTTCACAATAAACAGTTCGAATTTCCGCGTAAATCGTTGAAATTCCTGCATTTAAAACGCGCCTGATGAGGTTCATTCTTGGAGGTTTTCTTCGGTGCTCCATACTACCTTATACTGGTGTTCAAAAAGGATCAGTATAAAAGGATCTGACGGTCCAAATTAGTTGTATACTACTAGACCTTCACCTGTAGTATAAGGTAGTATAGGTCGAGTAGTATAGTAGTATAGGGGTATTATGGGAAAAAATATTTTTAACATGTGATATAATGTGGTATAGATCGAGTAATATAGCGGTATAGGAGTATTATGAGAAAAATTATTTTTATTTTTATACTCATTTGGTCCGATATATTTATTTCTTTTTACACATATGTTCATTTAGGTTAGGAGCTCAGGAGCTCCAATAAAAAAATTATATTACAGTCTAATTACAAAATTGCCCATCCCTCCATACTCCATACTACCATTGGGTAGTATGGAGCACCGAAGAAGACCTCTCATTCTTGCGGCATACGATGGGTTAGGGTTAAAGCATCGTGCATTCCTGCTTCCAACAGCTCTCAACAACTTCCTCTCGTTCGTTGTCAATGTAACGATTAAGTAGCGCAATAACAACAAAATGGTGGGGCTATGTGTCCAACAATCCGAGTGTGAAAACTTTGGAATATCTCGCAATTATTTCTGTGCGTCACTTGTGCTTTTGTTTGTGAGCCATTTCGTTAAGCAACGAATTGAACAGGAATCTGACAGCCGGGTAGGTCACCTAAATGCGTGCAGGTGAGCTTACTCCCAGGACGAAAGGAAATATCACAGCCTCGGGTTAGGATTTAGGAAGTACAGCAGCCGGCTGCCGGCTGTCCTTTGCTCGCATTCGGTGCACCAACAGGCTATTCAAAAAGGAGACTGGGAGTGCAGGAAACTTGCCGTCAGTCCTTCCATGACACAGCATGGATTTGGTGAGGTAGTAGTAGCTGGTCTCAGTGACACCTCACTTTCTTGTGAAAAACTCGACGTGAGAAAAGATGCTGTCCAGATTGCCTAGTTCATCCGCATTGGCAAGGAAAAGAAAATTACATAGCATTTTAAGACAATTCAGCATATCTGACATTTCGAGAGTAGAAAATTTCCCAAGAGAGTATTGAAATGTGAAAAAACTGGTCCCGGTTTATCTCTGCTGCTACCGGAAATCCAGCAGGTGAGACCACAGAGAAGAGAACGAGCAAATGGCACTGGCCGGGCAAAGTATAGAGTCTAGTCCAGTAGCCTACTCCAAGGCATCGGATGCTTGGGGTAGAGGCCGGGGAACCCTTTGCTTGGCTCCTAAGCTTGTGGAACAGGCGCAGATGCAAACCTCGCGCTCCAAGGCTGGTCCTGCACAACACATCAGACAGTTCGGGGAATAAAGATTCAAAGATAGGCACCAAGCAGGGACAATGGATCAGCAAGGATCGAGGCTTGGAGTGTGAAGCCCAAATGGAAAGGAAGCTAGCGAGCATCCTGCATCCCTCGAGAACATGGGACAGCAGCAGATCCGAGACTAGCACAGCTGCACAGGCGTCGTTGTCGAAAAGAAAAGGGCGTTCTTTGCCTGCACTTCAGCAAGGGGAAAAAAGAAAGCACAGCCTGCATGGACAAAAAGGCTAAGGGCCTAAAGGGATTTACAATCACAAGGGTGGGCATCAGCTGGGAACTGGGAAGCATAATTTGTTTGGTCATTTGGACAAAAGCTGTATGTGTTTTGCAGTTCCTTCTGGCGGTTTCCCTAGTCTCTCTCTGTCTGCCCTTTTCTCCTCCTACAGTGGTGAACAAAATGGCCCATTTCCTTGTAATCCGGTCCATAGTGCAGCAGAACTGTGGCCCGGTGAGACCCACATAGAGGAATTGGGCTGGTCCCTTAGCAGGAGGCAGACACTCTATCAGTTCTTAAGATTTTCAGTTTTAGATTGGGAAGAGCAACTGAACAAATGCCAAAAAGGTTCAAACATACAAATTGGAGAACTTTAGACATATGTCCCTCTGACCATTTCAATTGTTGACTTGGAGTAGTAGACATAGTGACCACTAATAAACATATATCAGTCTGTCAGTCCTTACGATTTTCATTTCTAGGTTGGAACGTCATTCTAAGCTTATGATTTCGTGTATTGTGTTTAATAAAAAAAAGTACAGCCTAAAAATATGGTGACCGCTTGACCAGTTCAACTGGAGAAGTAGGCATAGTTCTGGAGACGCAAATTGGTGGACACTCACTAGCACACACATGTATATTGAATACTTATGCTGTTGGTTATAACGACTGATGGGCACATAAGTATTGATTGAAGTATGGTTTTTATTCTGTAGAAATAAGCTAAGCATATACAGAAAATGGCATTGAAATAAGTTAAGCATATACATTTCCTCATTCAGGTAAACCCTTATGAGTTTCATGTAAAAATTAGGTAGTGGATGCAAAAAAAGAAAAGTATAACTGCGGTGATAGCCTGCAACTACCATGAAGGAACGCCAATAAGAAATTAAAGTGCAGAAGAAACTACAACTACGTAGACACCTGTTTCACCACATTGTCCAAGGAAGCCAACGAACTAGTCATGCGCGATCGAGCTACTGCTATCATTTTCTGCTGATGCGTGATCGAAGAAACAGACTTTACCTTGTGTCTTAATATGAAGCACAAGAAGCAGTCTTTTGCTCGCGTCGTCGCATTCGCATCTGCGACCATTCCTAAATGCAATGATGATGATGAATGCTCGGTCCTGTTTGAGAGATACGGCCCATTTATTTCTTGCCCAGGCCTGCGGCCCGTTCCTATCTGGGCTCCTAAATTGCTGGCCGAATATAACGGAGATGTCAAAGAATAAGCCCACATGATGACCAGCGGAAATTCTGCTTCCCTTGGCCGCTCTGCTAGTACTACATCTGAATGAAGAAGACTGAAACCTGACCTTCGAGAAGAAAAAGTACCCACCATGAATCCATGATCGGTCGCTATTCCACACGCGGTGCCCCCCATGCAGAAAAGAGAAACGAACAACATGCTTTCAGACCACACATGGTAAATAGAATTCCTGATCTAACTGCCCTGGACTTTGGTGGTGGAAATTAAACTAAAGGCAACCCATAAAAACGTCAAGTTTAATGGCTTTTTGCCATATCAGCAGTATCGCAGGCATGTGACCAAAATCCCAGCCCTGCGGTGGCGGCGTCACTTGCAAATCACTCCAATTATTAACGACTAATGGCCTAACTTGCAGTGGCAAAAGAAACACATCGAAGAAAAGGACAGGGTCAAAAGGACATGGCTGGCTAATGTTGGCTAGCGGACAGCATTACGGCATTTGGCGACGACCGCGTTGAAGCGTACGGAGTATGCATGAGAATTTGCTCAAATTTCTTGCACTCTGTCCAGGGCAACAAAATGCTCGTGAAAATTGCTTTTACAAGGCATCTGGGAAGAGGAAGATCCGAAGATGGAAGCTACGAGCGCGGCTACTCCTGTTATGCCACTTTTTTTCTTTAATTTATTCGCTTTTTTGAGTGCTCAGGTATAGCCAGGTCCATATGGTTCGGTTTTCTGTCACTATCGAAGAAACGGTGGCCTTCGCATGAACGCGCATCCACATGGCATGATAAATTAGAAAGGACAAAATCTAGTCAAGGCGCGTACTGCTGACAACGAAAATGCGTGCTTTGAAACTTCCATTTTCTTTTATTTGGCAAAAAAGAGGCAGCATTGAAACTAGTTTTCGGAGAAGCACGTCGGTGAACACTGAATATTACCCACCATAGCAAATGTATTGATTTTTTTTTTGTTGGTTATAACGACCGGCAGGTATAAAATACTTTATAGTTTTCATTTCGAAAAAAAATAATTGTATAGAAGAGATGGGTACTCGAAATGGTTAGACTAAAAGATAAATAAAGACACCTTCTATAATTCAGGTCAACGCTTATCATGTCAAACATGAAGGGTTTCGCATAGAAGGTCTCCGCATGTCAAGGAAGAAGTAGAATGTCCCTCCATTATTATCAAATACATTAAAAAAAGTCGTATTTCTTTTGCAAAGAATGAAAAAGGGTCACAATATCATGCCTATTTCCACAATATAACGGTTGAATGCTCTGAATCATATGTCGTTGGATTGTTTCTTAAAGTACCAAGGCAATTGATTACCGTATGATGTTGCATCTATGACAATAATAAAAAACAAATACAGTCCTACTGTCTGTTGTACGATTTCTAATGGTTGGATCTCATGCTTTTCTTTCTGTCCTCAATGTTTTACTGTAAATTCAGCCAAAAAAAAAAAACACTATGCGTCAAAATACTTGGAGCAGTCCCATGAGTACTTCTCAACACTAATCTAAATTACTTTGTGCCCCAAAGCGACAATATGTGGTTACAAAAATAATTTGAATAACACTGGAACCTACAATTATTACGAAGAATCAATAATTGTAAAAATAGATGGTTGAGTCCATGACCCATTCAGATATTAACAAAGAATCATTCTTCGTTATGATAAAACTACGTACATGCACAGTAGAGCCTGCCTGCACGGAAGGGGGAAAAAAGTTCAAAACTGTTTCTTGTGCGTCCTCTGAGTTGAGGCTGCTGGCTACCGGCGCAGGGACACTCCCACGGTCTCAGCAACCACTTGCAAATACACGCGCGAGATTGAGTAGCTGTCGACTCGAAACAAATATCAGCTCGTCTAATGGAACCAAACGAACCAGTCAGCAGCGATCGAGCTAGTAGCATCGTTTTCAGCCGACGAGCATGAGGCAATCGACGAAGCAGTCATTAACTACCACCGTACCCTCCCTCTCGCTCGGAAAGTCGGAAGCACTGGAAGCAGTCATTGTGAGCTCGCGTGATCGCACACACATCTACAGGTGCGGACGTGCGTGATCGTCGATCCCCACACGAGATCGTACGCGCGCGCGCGCACGGCACGTCGGCACACGAACAACTCGCCGGGGTACTGAACGCGGGGCGCGCAAGCGGACACACAGGAAGCTCTCGGGCGCGTGACGGTCGTAATCCTCTGCCTGCGTTGTTGGTAGCAGCAAGCAGCGTGGGCTTGTGGCTTATGATCGCGGCGTGTGCTCCTGGGGCAGGGCAGGCAGAGGCAGGCGATGGAGCACCAGCTCATTGGTGCTGGCGGCCGAATCCAACAACGCGGTGCTTGGGAACTGCCGTCCCTCCGGCGGGCCGTCCATCGGCCATGTGCGCCCGAACCAAATCCACTAGCTGTTCAGTTCACAGTAGGGCACTTGGGGCCTGGGGGCTAGGAAATGGAATTGCTGCTGCCAGCACTCACTCAGCAGTCAGCAGTCAGCACAAAAGGTGCCGCCGTTGTTGGGCCAACGCGCAATCTGTTTCGTCTCGACCTAAAAAACTACGGAGTAATCCCAACAGCTTTTGAAACCCGAGAAGAAAGCGCCGCGCGCTGAGTGCAGGTGTCTCGTGTCACTGTAAACCGGAGCCTTTCTTTCACGTTTCACTTTCACCCCCGCGGCCGGCGGAAGTAGTTCGACTTTCCTGGGTTTTCACATGGGACGCGAGTACGCGACGCTACGGAGCAGCCGACTTCCACGTCGGGAGACCGGAGGAGGGGGTGTACTCGTCCCGAAATTACTGTCCCGTTTCGAGTTTTGACCTCTCGATCTGAAACCGCGACGCCCCGGATGGGACGCCACCGTGTCAACCCCGCGTCCCAGCAGCCAACGGAGCGACCCGACGACGAACCGGATGCACAGGGCACGGCAGCGACGCCCGGCCGCGCGGTCGCCCCCTTCCTCCTTTTCCCACTGTTCATTCTCCTCTGCCAGGGACCACAGCCGGAAGCCGGCGCGACGCGTCTTCTCTTCGGTTTTCTTTGGCCGACCCAACCACGAACTTGCCTCGCCACGCCATCGCCCGTCTTGTGTCGTCTCGTCTCGTGCCGGCTCGGCCGGACCGAGTAAAACAAACACACAAAAACCCCTACCCTACCCCACCCCGAACCCGACCAAGTCAACACACACCACACGCAACCCAACCCAACCCAAACAATAACGTAGCCAGCCGGCGGCAGGAAGCACGCAGCAGCACCGCCCGCAAGGCCGCAAGTCAATCACGCCCCACCTCGTCTCACATCCCGCTCCCCACCTCGTCAAATTTCCATTCCGCTCCCCTCCACCTCCATCCACCTCATCACGGCGATGGCTCCGCGTCCGCTTCCGCGCCTCCTCCTCCCCATCCTCCTCCTCATCGCCGCCGCCGCGCTCTCCCCGCTAGCCACCGCGCAGCAGCGGAACATCCAGACGGCGTTCCCCTCCGTCCCCACGCCGGCCTTCCCCACCACCACCCCGCCGCCGCCGACGATCGCGCCCCCGTCCCCGCCGCCCGCCACCGCGCCGCCCTTCTCCCCGTCGTCTACCTCGCCGCCGTCCTCGTCCGCGAAGCGCGGCGACATCGCGGTGGCGGTGGTCAGCACGGCGCTCAGCAGCTTCGCGGTCTCGGGCCTCGCCTTCTTCCTCTTCATCCGCCACGGGAAGAAGAGGGACCTCACGGCCGGGGACGGGAATGGGTACTCTGGAGGGCGGCAGGAGGGCGCCTTCGCGGGGAAGCGGCAGCCGGAGAGGGAGCCGAGGCGGCCGCCGCGGGGCGCGGGTGGCGGCGGATTCGGCATGGTGGATGAGAACGGACTCGACGCGATATACTGGAGGGAGTTCGAGAAGGACGGCGATGGCAGGGGCAGGAACAGCTGGCGCCCGCCGCAGCCTCCGCCTCCACGTCAGCAGCAGCAGCGGGTGGAGACGTGGCCGGAGCCCCAGCAGACGTCGTCGCCGCCGTCCCCGCCGCGGCGGTCGCGGAGGAACAAAATAGATCAGGAGCCGCTCATCCCGGAAGGCTCCATGGACTCCGCGTCCGAGGTCTTCAACGAGTCGCTGCGCCCGCCCAGCGCCGGCTCCAGCTCCTCCTTCTCCGTCGCCGCCGCCACCGGGTCGTACGCGCGCCCGCCACCGCATCCGGTCGCCGTCAGCTCCGTGCCCCGCCCGTCTCCGCCGCCAGCCCCACCGAGCGCATCGCCACAGCTGCCGCCGCCGCCGGGTAGAGCAAGCCCGCCGCCTGCTGCATCCATCGCTGCTATCTCAGCCGCGCCGCCTCCACCGCCACCGCCCAAACCAGCAGCCGCGTCGCCGCCCCCGCCTCCGCCACCCAGGGGTCCATCTCCACCGCCACCGCCACCGCCCAAGGGAGGCCCGCCGCCGCCACCACCTCCGAGGGCCGGCCCGCCTCCACCGCCACCGCCCAAAGGCCCATCCCCGCCGCCACCGCCGCCGCCAGGGGGAAAGAAAGGAGGACCGCCTCCGCCGCCTCCGAAGGGAGGCGCATCGGCGTCCTCCTCTAGGCCGCCGACAGCGCCGGGCATGCCATCCGGGGCCGGGGAGCAGCAGGCGAAGCTAAAGCCGCTGCATTGGGACAAGGTCAATGTGCAGGCCACCGACCACTCCATGGTGTGGGACAAGATCACCGGCGGCTCATTCAAGTAAGTCCCTCCTGAATTAAACACCGCTCCCCATTTCCGTTTCTGTTTAGCGTAGTACTATACGATCGGACCTATAGGTATCAGCTTCATGATCATGCTAGTACAGTAGTACGGAGTACTACATAAATGTCACTAGGATCAGTAGGAACAGAGTACTGGGACAGGGCATAGGAATGGAGCACTCAAGTACACAGTGCAATCAGGGACCTCAACCTCACCTGAAGTAGGAGTTAGGACTGGGATCGAATGCGAATCAATCGGGTTGGAAACACATAGATTGAATTTCATTAGCAGCATTTAGCTCTGTTAACGTTTGGTTCAATAGAGTAGTTTGGTTCACAGACCCGTCAGGGTTGCATGAAAAAGGATCTTCAGAATATGCAAAGGCGGGTAAAGATAGTGAAAGGCCTTTTCGCTAGCATTTCTCAGTAGGAGCACTGCACGTTCCTCGATTGTATCGCGAAACGCTGGGTGTTGCTTTCCCGGTGGACTGACGTCGCAGCATCCTCGATCGGATGCCCAAATCCAGGGTGCCGTGGTGCCTTTTTGTGCGCGTATGTTCTAGCATCTGGAGTACAGTACTTTACATACAAGCTACGACAAAGACAGATGGCGAGATTTGCTTTTATAAAAGCTCGTTCTCTGTCTTGCATCAGCTTGGTGATTAAGAAATTATTACTAGTAGAACTGGGTACACGGGATTTCGTGGAACAAGTACACGAGTTGGAGTTGGTGTTGGTTTAGCATGCATTCATTGAACGAGTAGGAATTTCATTTTCCTTACCTTAGACAGGATCAAGCGCATAGATTTCATTGAACGAGTAGGATGCTTCGAACTAACTTACAAAATAAACGAGGGTATTTGTATAAACCATGGTGGGGACGAAGATACTTCCCCAGTTAGAAAGCAATAATGGGAAGAGAACGAGCACCGAATTGTCTCTGTCCGCTTGCGCCTCCCTTCACATGATTGGAGAATTCGACCTGTGTGTTGTTATTTGAATTTCACATGTGTTGTTATTAGTTCCCAGAAAACCAATGTGTAATCCAACAATTTTTGTAATCAGTCTTGACCATTTCTACTTCCTAACCGTGTTAATTCTAATGTGTTTCCAGCTTGGATGAAGGCATCATTGAGGCCCTGTTCGGCACTGCAGCTGCAAACCGCAAGCCAAAATCTGCAGACTCCAAGGACTCCGCTCAATCATCGGCAGGCCTCGGACGCTCAAACACGCCGGAACAGATATTCCTGCTTGAGCCGCGTAAGTCGCACAACATTTCCATCATCCTAAAGTCCCTCACAGTTGGGCGGGACGAAATCATCGACGCCCTCCGTGACGGGCATACAGAACTCAGCACCGAGGTCCTGGAGAAGCTTTCACGGCTCAACATCTCCAAGGAAGAAGAATCTACCATTCTGAAGTTCTCTGGGAATCCCGAGAGGCTTGCTCCAACAGAGGCCTTCCTCCTGCGCCTCCTCCTTGATGTGCCCAATCCGATTGCACGTGTCCATGCCCTGCTCTTCAAGGTGAACTATGGCGCAGAGGTTGCGCAGCTCAAGCACTCGCTCCGGACCTTGGAATTGGCAAGCCAGGAGCTGAGGACAAAGGGTCTGTTTTTCAAGCTGCTTGAGGCCGTGCTCAAGGCAGGAAACAGGATGAATGCTGGAACAGCACGTGGCAACGCGCAGGCCTTCAACCTTACAGCTCTCCGCAAGCTCTCTGACGTGAAGAGCACTGATGGGAGCACCTCGTTGCTGCACTTCGTCGTAGAGGAGGTTGTTCGCTCTGAGGGAAAGCGGCTCGCCATCAACCGCAACTACAGTCTCCGCCGCTCTGGCAGCCTCGCCAGGTCTGGCCATGAGGGCGGCAGTTCAGCAGCAGGCCAGGGGCCATCACGTGAGGAGAGGCAAAATGAATACATGAACCTGGGGCTGCCAATTGTTGGAGGTCTCAGCACAGAGTTTGCCAACGTGAAGAGGGCGGCAATGGTGGACTACGATGCGGTTGTCAGCGAGTGTTCGATTCTAGGCAGCCGACTCACAGACATCAAGAGGCTTCTCGAGACCTGCAGTGATGATGGATTTGCAAGAGGGCTGAGAGGATTTGTGAAGGCCGCAGAACAGGAGCTTAAGACACTAAGAGGAGAGCAGGAGAGAGTACTTGAGCTGGTCCAGAAGACAACAGAGTACTACCATGCGGGTGCCACCAAGGACAGGAACGCGCATCCCCTTCAGCTGTTCATCGTAGTGAGGGACTTCTTGGGTATGGTTGATCAGGCATGTGTGGACATCAAGAGGAAATTGCAGCAGCAGAAGAAACCGCCACCACCGGCATCACAGCCAACTACACCTGCTGCCCCAGCGGCGGCATCGTCAACATCGTTGGCGGTGACAAAGGAAGCAACCGATGGTCAAGCAGCACCAGCTCAGAAACCACCGGCAGAGGCAGACAGCAAGAGGAAGAGGATCATGCCAAGATTTCCAAACCTGCCAGCGCACTTCATGAAGGATAGTGCAGACTCCGATTCAAGTAGCGACGAGGAATAGAATGGTTGGAAAGGTGTAAATGATGATTGTTTGCATTGTTTTTAATTGGTTGTTGTGGAGGTGTAGGTTAGTTGCAGACTGTACATAAAGCAATATTTTCATTGGTTCTTTTCTCCATTTCTTCTTTATACAATATCCATACAGAGGAGCAAATAGAATTCTAGTTAGAAATTTGTACAAAATTTGATCTGAAGATATCAATCTCTCGGAAAATGATATCTTTGTTAGTATCGGCTAATAACTTGGCATGGTACAACAAAGAATTTTCTACCTATAACAAATGTAAATAAGCAGCCAGAGAAGGAAACCCTGCATTTGTAGTACTTACATGATTCAGGCCTTCAACCGGCAAGCTCGCTAATGGGTACTCGGTCCATGACGCTGCAAGCAATTTGTGCATTCTTTTGGAGAACTGGATCAATGTCTGGCAATTTTGGAATCTGGAACATAAAGCAAAAGGCATAGTGTAGTGTAAATGGAAATGCTTATCAAAAGGGGATAAAAAGAGACAAGTCCACAGGAATCATCAGGTATACTGAATCTTCATGCTTGTCTTCCCCTATAAAAGGATCAGCACTCACAATGTACCTGAGCTAGTAAATCTATTGTGCGCCTGAGCAGACGGGCTAAATCTCCATCATCCATTGCAGAGTCCATCATTATCTCCCTCCAGGTCAACCCTGAAGCCCAGGCTTCAACCATCCCAGCAAACTGGGCATCTATTTCGCAGGGTATCTATATTCAAAGGAACAAAGAAATGAGAACAGTAGAGAGAGAAAAGGACAGCAATTGGTCGAACAACACTGGGAAACAGGAACATGATATGCCAGACCTTAACATTATGTTTCTCCTGGAGATCGATAAGTGAGTTTCTCTGCTCTTCTAAATAGCTTATAACACCAGTAACAACAGAAGAAGGTTCATATACATAACTGCAAGCAGTCATGAGTTAGCACAACATCATAAGAAAGAGACCAAGGAGTTTTTACTCAAAAAAACTAAACCATATACAGATAAAAATGCACTAAAGCCTACAGGAGTTCTCATTTAAGGAGGAAAAAATGCCAAGGCCGCAGCCTACAAGATATCTGTAAGTCTTTGACATCAAACTTCTTATACGGCAAGTCGTGCTTTGGAAATTTTACTAAATCTTTCCTTATTTTCTCATGATGAATAGCTTTGAAAACAAACACTTCTAAAGATATTGGCAGTGGCACAATGCATAGCTTGGTGGTTTATGGCAACTTTGAATTGACATCTCTAATTAGTACAATAGCATGGTTGAGCTATCAATATCTTTGTTAGTGAAGTATTTCAATTGTTGCAGTGGAAAGCATATATGACAGACAATGTGCTGGTCCACACTTTTAGGACACCTCATAGGACAGATACCTGCGCCATTGATCTGTATTATTAAATGCAAGCACATTTGAACCAGGTCTTGCTGCCAACAAAAAGGATATGAACTCAAGTATGTAGATATCAACATGATATATAACAGGAGACTAAGCAAGTGAAATATAGGAAGTTACAAAAAAATAGCGTCTGACAGTTTTTTACCTGCTATTTTTCCAAGGACGAAGTTTGATCCCTTCTGACACTAAACTTCCACAAACTGCTGCCAGTTGAGATGGCTTTAGATCCAAGAGGACCTTGTTCCTAAGGACCATAGCAAGCCAGAGCTCGTTTTCTCCTCGTATAGCTGCTGCTGTCTCACCCAAAGGATAGATTACCTGAGTATTGATATCTAATGCTCTAGCCTCTTGTATGACTCTGCTAATCTGGTAAATATTCATGTAGAGAACCACACATTAATATATGATAAAAGATGGCAAACATAAGGATATACTCCCTCCGGTTTGGTAAAGGAAGTCGTTTTGGACAAGTTTGAGTCAAACATTGGGAATATAAATCGTGAATAACTTTTAAGTCGTTGAGTTTGGAAATGTGAAAACTACATGAATAGATTTGTCTTGCAAAATACTTTCATAAAAGTATACATATGTTAATTAAATATCTTTATAAAAATAAGAAGTCAAAGTTGTACTTTGGAGACCGTGTCGCTGTCCTAAACGACTTTCTTTGCCAAACCGGAGGGAGTACCTAGCAAGATGCAACCCTAAGTGGCCTATGTATGTGGAAACACGGTAGAAACCATCACATCTTAATAATTATCAAGCGCCACTTCTGTTGTGAGGATGTAAGTGAACAAGGCACCAATGGATGGGGCCCAAATTGGGAATGATTGGTAGAAGGGGGTGGGAAGGGATTGGGGGGGGGGGGGGGGGGGGGGGGGGGGTGCGCATGCACGTTCACTAGAAACAGCAACTCATATGCCTAAAATGTAGTTCAGCAATAATATCAGGAAAATACATCTGGTAAGGAACTTGGTGCATGGAAAAGGTAAAGGGCCAACTAGCTCAGCATTACAATATCTACTACTGTAAACTTCAAATAATATGAGAACAACATTGATTCGACAAATAGATACATGAAAAAAATTATGAATATCAAAAAGATGCATGGTAACCTGGAGAAATTCTTTCCAACCGGTTGGTTCAATTTGTTTTATCCGTCGAGTCAAGCGTCTGGATCTAGCTTCCAAGCGCTCAATCTTTTCTTTTGTAAAGTTTCTCATGTCAATGATCTTTTGGAATTCTTTGAAGCCCTTGGTACTCTTGATTGTTTTTTTCAAATGTGAAACCTTCCTCCTCTGTTGCTTGTAGCATTCTACTGCATCTTGATGTTCCTGGGAGAACCGTTGTACCTGTGAATGTTAATAAAAAAAGTTAACTTTTAAAGAAAGCTACTAAAATTTAAAAGGACCTCCTAACTTCAGGCATTGATTATTTGACCAATATCAACCAATATATAGAGAGGGAACGGGGTTGAGTCCACATGAAGCTTTCACAAAAAAAACTGTTGTTAATCTGCAGATGATCAAATCGCACATGGAAGCAGGAGATCATTTCTAGCAAACTAATTAAAGTATGTCTACTGCATAATGGGGACTGGTAAGTTTAAGACTAGCCATTTGACAGTTATGAAACATGGCTTATTTCAGATTATGGATTGATTTTTATATTACCAATAGATATAGGACTGCCAGTTGTGAGGTGCATTACTCGTCTGCTCCTATCCTAGGATCTACCATTACAATTTACTGCTGACCATTTGGTAAAAAAAAATTATTGCTGACCAACCTTCAGTAAGAAAGATGAAAAAGGAAGACTATCGCAGCAATTTTTTGACATAATAGGAAATTAAACGTGGCGAAATTTCATGGAAAATACGTAATGTTTCTTCTAAAATGTACAAGATGATAACAGATATATTATCAACTCGGTGTATGTTAAGTCAAGCACTCTACAACATAACAGAGCAGTCAAGGAGAAAGTGTTAACCTCATCGTCTTCCGAAAGGCTATTAAGCACAGGAACGTTGAGACTCCACGACCATGTGTCTAGAGAACCATCCATGCTTAACAAAGAACCATATTCTGATTTCGCAAGTTTATCCCATGTCATCTCTTCACGCAAAAGGAGCTGCTTCAGGGTTTCTCTAGGGAGTGTGCCCCCTTCAACAGAAGGGACAGCAGGAAGACCTGTCTTGTAAACAGTTTTTATCCATTTTTCTGTGAAAAGATACCATGAATTATCTGAACTTAAAGCTACATAGTAAGATGGGCAATAAAGCTCTTCCCCAGCATCAATTTTATGCTTGCCTAAACCAAGTGAATCTTCTTCCACCTGCAGTAAGCATATTTAAGTTTTCTGCGATGCTTACATAAGAGTTTAAAACGAATTGCTCTACAAAGTTTTCTGAAAAGTATCTCACCATGTTTGCAATCTTTTGATCAGCAAAAGAGTTGAGGTTTCCAATAAATACAGCAGGGATAGTGTGGTGAACTGAATCCTTATCTTTATACTGCAAGCACATGAAAGGAAGATGCCCATTTTCAAATTCTTCTAGCCTATTCTTCCATGCAGCCATTCTCTCCAGTTCCATCCTTTTTTTCAGCTCATTTCTGATCTGTTTCTCTTCCTGAGTGTAGTCCATTGGATGGATCAATACATCATTAACTTTGATTGATCAAAACAAATAAGCAATCAGCATTACCTTTAGTTTCTTCTGTAGAAGGGAAATCTCAGCATAATCTTCCTCTGATAATTCTTCCCTGCATTTTCGGTCAATAGATTCATCGGTAATCTCTGAAGAGAGGTGTTGTATTTCTTGCTGTATTCTTTCAATCTCTTCTTTAGCAGCAACCATCACATTGCTCCCAACATAATTCCCAAAGCTTTGCTCAACTAGCTTTCGAGCTTCTTCTAAAGTTCTTCCAGAGCGCTTGACCTTAAGATCAATTGATTCTTTCTGATTATGAGTAACTTTTGAACCCTGAACAACATATTATAACCCATTAGATAGAGATCTGGAGAAATCAGGAACATAGGCACAAAAATATAAAAGAAAAGGAAAATGCGTACAGCAAGGAGGTTCAAAACCATCCCATATGATGCAGTGAATTGTGAGACAAGTGGCTCAAGTCCAGCAAAGATAATGTCACAACACTCTTCGGGCCCTTCATATGGAGTCTGAACAAGAACAGAATGCCCAACTGTATCAATCCCTCTCCTTCCAGCACGACCTGCCATCTGGAATAGTTCATTAGGCGTTAAGAGCTGGCGCCCAGCATCTATTCTTTTACTGAGAGAAGAAATCACAGCTGTCCTAGCAGGCATGTTAATCCCTGCTGCAAGGGTTTCCGTAGCAAAAACTACTTTAACAAGGCCACGCTGAAATAATTCTTCAATGAATGATTTCCACAGCGGCAAGCAACCAGCATGATGGGCAGCAACTCCTCGCAAGAGTCCTTTCACAGCACTTTCTCGGACAGCATCAGGATACTGCATCTTGAATCTCCTGAGTTCCAGTTCAACTTCACTAGCCTCACAGTCATGCAACAATCTACAATCCTCAAGATACTCAACAGCTGCATCACACCCTCTTCTACTAAAAATAAACCAAATAGATGGAAGCATGTCATTTTCCCAAAGTTGCGATAAAGTGTCACGTATTAGTGGAACCTGCATTGCAAGGCACCAAGAAAATAGCATCAATTAGGAGTGCCACATATTTGACCTGCACATCTTCTAGAAAACAAATGCCAGTTCGAATCTATTATGCGAAGAAGGAAGTAACTAAGGACTTAAAGGGAATTCAATCCATACTTGGGAGCGGCGCATATTACTGAGTTCATGCTTTGACAGCTGAACATGTTTTGATATGTCCAAAGGGCTTCTATCACCTTGCTCATTTTTATTTGCTCTAAGTCTCCTCTTTCCTTTCACATAATAGAAGTCATTCTTTGGAGATGCTAAGTTTTGAAAGTTAGACATCCGCAGTTTCCTGTATAGTTAGAATAAGAAAAGAAAGTTGTACAGAGTGCTTCCCCTTTTCAAATATGAATTTCAGTAAGAAAAGTGTCTGTATTGTATAATGCAACATGTAATTCATATGCATTATGAGTATTTTTCTTTCTTTTTTTGTTCTTATATCAAGGACAAAATAGATATTGAAGTTTTACATGCCTCATAAACAATTTGGGGGTGTTTTTACAAATAATGCATTTTTTTGCAAATGGTGCACAGGAACTCATGGGCACCAAAACCGCATCTTTTATAAAATAGTCTAGCATCTGCGGTACCTATTCATTTTCTTCCCCTTTCCATCAAGAAGTGGCTGTAGGGCATATTTCTTGGAGAAGTGCCAAGTAAGTGGAACCGGACGTTTGTTTGATGTTACCAGCTCTGTCTTACCATGAATCTACAAAGAAACGGACATAAGAATGATTCCATATACTTCAGAAAATAGAACATTGTTTTGCCATGCTGAGCAAACAAAGGTAAACATTATGTTAGAAATAAAACATTTCTGCAAGCATATGCTTGTGTAGTTACTAGAATTTATTCTAAAAATCCTTGGCCAATGATAGCAAAAAGGCGTGCCTAACTTTGATAGTAGGAAGCAATGCTCGCATTGTTGCATAAGCATCAATGTAAAGGAAACCAGCTCACAAATAATTAAACATGAAAGATGCAATTACCTGACTTATCCAGCCAGCTAATTCATCAGGATTTGCAACAGTGGCTGACAGGCATATAAGCTGGACTTCCTTTGGACAATATATGACCTAAGATACGATAAAAGTAGCTAAGTCAAACAAATACAATTAACACACATGACTAATATGAGTAATACAGTAGCATACAGTTTCTTCCCAAACAGTGCCACGTGAGATATCACTCAAATAATGAACTTCGTCCAAAACAATGACATCAACTTGAAATAATCTACCTTCAGATGCTGTCATGCCAACACTGCAGTACAAACAGCAGAGGATGTCAAGAGTTATCACAGAGACAGGACAAGCAACATCAGTTAGAGCTTGCAAACTAAAACTAACTAGCTGCAAAAGACGAATCTCCCAAAGAAATTACCTCAACAAAATATCTAGAAAAGAAACCATATTGTAAAATGGGCATGTACAATTTGGGAAAAATTAGCAAAAAATTTATACAAAGTTGAACTTATATCTACTGTAATCATATCATATCATAGAATGCTTCTGCAATATTTAGTATGACACAGTGAATATTTGTAGCAATCCTCAATCATTATTTGTCACTCGTAAATACCTTTGGTAGAGCATATTACGCAAAATCTCTGTTGTCATAATTAGAATCTGAGCATCTTTGTTGATAGCAGAATCTCCTGTAAGAAGACCAACATTATGATCACCGAAGGTATTCCTGAAATAATTGAACAACAAAACATCAAAATGAATTTACTAGATAAACTGATGGGGCGTTTCATAAGATATTATTCACGCTTTTGCCTTTTAAATTCCAATAAAGCTATGGGGGTTACAATTTCAAGTGATGATTTAGTATCTGCCTCGAAAAAAATTCAAGAAAACGGAGATTTACAAGATTCCACATCAGTTATTTTTGCCAGATTTAGTCATACTTCTGCAAAATGCAAGAGAAATAGCAGTTTACCGGAAATCACGAAACTTTTGATTTGACAAGGCCTTTAATGGTGTTGTGTAGAAGAGACGTCTTCCTCTAGCAACTGTTGCAACTGCTGCAGCTTCTGCTATTAATGTCTTCCCACTACTTGTAGGTGCAGAAACTACGACAGATGAACCTCTTAAAAATGCTTGGATCGCCAAGCGCTGTAAGAAGATAAGAAACAGGGTAAGAAAAACGAAATATAATATCGTAGACCTTGGGATAATGCTCTGAATGCTTAATGGTTATGGAAAGTATTGTACACCTTAAAGATCAGATTTGCATGCAGCATAAAAATGCATCCACCTTCCAGATGTTTTATTGCTGAAAGAGGGGGGTGGGGTTGCATATACTATCCTTCCAATTCCAATGCTCAATGTTTTTAGTTGTAATTCACGACTTCAGTTCCAATTAACTCGAAAACTATTAAACCGATTCAATTTTTGACACTAGTAAAACCTTTGTTTATCAAGGCATGACAGACTTTTTGCTGCCTACGTATAGTTAATATAGGAAACATTGCAAGAGTAGCTCGTCCCAAACAATGCCATCAGAAGTCAGTCAAAATAGTGACAGATTTTCTCTCGAAAAGATGATAGAAGTCGTAATGTTTACAATGAGTGAGACGACCATGGTTCGAACACCAAAAGAAAAAGAACAATATTATCATATAACCAAGTCCATCCAACAAAAAGGACTCATAATTTAGCCCCAAAATTTAGATGTTATTTTTCGAACACAAATTTTAATGCTTCAATTAGAAAGTGTGCTGCAGCACACATGATAGAACTATATGTGCCTAACATTACAAGTTACACGTGCGAGACCTCCAAACAATTCAAAACTGTATTTAACTATCCCGACCCAGCCAGCATCCGGGTAGCCCACTGACACACCGATAGTTCAACGAACAGGAGAAGCAAGGCTAGCGCATTCTCATCAGGACCTAAAACGATACCTGAAATTTATCGATTGGGAAGTCGTAGATCCCGGCGAGCTCGTTGTAGTCGATGATGTCCTCTCCGAACTCCCGCACCTCTGCGACCAGCTTCGCCACCCGCCGCGACTTGTACTCCTCCGACTCTCGCCTCCGCGCCGAGGTATCCTCCCGCTCGCCACCCTCGCCTTCCACCTCTTCTTCCTCGTCCTCACCGCCGCTCTCCTCGTAAACCGCCTCCTCATCGCCCTCGTCCCCATCCTCGTATTCGTCGTAGTCCTCGTAGTCCGCGTCGCGGATGCCTATCTCGTCGTCGTCGTCGTCGTCCACGTCGACCTCCTCCTCATCCTCGTCGTCGTCGTCGGAGACCGAGGCGGCGGCGCGGGACGGCGAGCGCGCCGAGGCGAGGTGGAGGAATCGAGAGGCGCGGGCGGGGAGGAGGAGAGGGAGGAGGGGTGGGGTTTGGGTTTGAGGGAGCGCGTGGCGCGAAGCGGTGGGGAATGGGAGGAGGAAATGGGGAGCGAGGCAGTGCATGGCGGGAGGAGAGGATGCGTGGTGGTGGTTCGGTGCGGAAGAGGCGCGAGGAAGACGGGGATAATGCTCAGATTTTGTTTTTGGAATTTTCCCGCGGACACGTAGACCTAATAATACGCCAACGAACAGGCCTGAACCTCCGAACACCAAAAGGTACCACCAAACGAAGCCGGCGGAACCTATGGCACAGCCGCACTGACAGCGCCCATCATACAGTACATGGCAGCCAAACAGCAAAGCAGAGATTTATCCAATTCAACTAGAGAGCAATAATCCAATGTGCAAAATCCTCTGTTTCGATCTTATGTCAGCCAAAATATTCTGGATACAAATTGGCATCGCAATGTGCTGATGGACTAACCGCGACTAACTACTACGAAGAAACAGCTCCGCAATCTCCCACAACATGGAGACTGTTAACTAGTCCTGGAAGTCTGGAACAAGTCTTTTATATCAAAATTGCAAACGAAAACGAAACGGGAGGGAGAGGGAGGGAACTACGTAGGTCCCACGAGACAGTGTCTCTCAGGCCTGAACGCCAAGTTCCAACAGCAGGGTGTGATTGACAGCGTCGGCTCCAGTGCCAATAAACTGGATGGGTCCTGTATTGAGAGAAAGATCATCATATTAGCTCATTGATCTTCGGAATGTATTTGTCATCACTAGCAAACTCGCCGCTACATACCAGGGCTGATGTAGCGGTTCTTCATGGCCCATTCATCTCTCAGGGATGCAAATTTCTTATATGGAGCACCTGATTTTCATGGTACATGAATTTAGCCATTGACATAACTCTGGCATCATTGACAATGAAATATAAAGGTAAATTCCATACCATCAAGTTCCACCATTGCTTTCTTGATCACTGGCTTGAATTTGCCTATGTATTTTTATAGAAAACGTGCGGTTGAACAAGGCAAAGTCAGAGATAGAAAGATAGATGATTCGAACAAACCAGCCAAAGCATAAAAAGTAAAATATGGAAATGGTAAATAATATCAAGTCATTGTACCAGACCTAGCAAATATTCTTCAACTTCAAACAAATTAGAAATATTTTTCGATTTTTCAATGCAACTTGGAAGATAAATATAAATATAAATGGAGTATAGAGAGCATAATGGCTGCCCAAAATTACCGTGTCTCCTCTCAACATCCATCAGTGATGTCAATGCAGTCCCCCCGACTGTCCATTCAGCCACAGGGGCAGCAAGGTTACCAACCTGAGTTGACAAAACAAAGAGACATAGCATTACAAATTGTAAAAGAACATCAAGTGAAGCAGATAGTCACCATCATATACTTTGCATACAGCAGTTCTCAGACTTATTATAGAAAAAAATGAAATGAGGTTGTGTTAATAAAAAGTAATTACAACAATATTGTGTATTCATGCAAGATTTGACTATTTTCACTATGTATGACCACCGACACATAAAACATTGGCACAATAGAAGAACAAGAAATTAATCAAAAAATATCTTATGAAATAAAATTGGCGTACCGAAGATATAAGGCCTGTCTTCCCACACTGGAGAAGAGCCCCTGCACCATAACCTAAAGCATAGCAATAGCTGGCATCAAAATTAGTTGGAAGGCCACACCTTCCTTCATATCTGAAAAATGACGTTGAGAAGATCATTAGATGGTGTTCGACTTTATACCTCGTACATGAAGCCAGAGTCAGTTATTTTAAAAATACACGTAGACTCACCCAAAAAAGTGGGACTGGCCAACTGAAAGTGCCCTTGTACTTTCCTTCAGCTTTTCTTTTCTCTAGTTCTGTTTCAACCATTGCGATAAGCATTTTTTCTGTTTCAATTTTGGCAACCTGAAAAAAAACATCATGGGATGTCAGGAACAGATTTCAAGATAAAAGGAGCAGCACCAGTTTGCGACAAGGTATCGGGTGGTAAAACGAAAACTGTCTTACTTGAACATTTCCATGTGGATCTCTTTCCAGCAAAAGCTGCTCCTGGATGGATGGGGGTAAAAATTCAAACAGTTTCTTGGATTCTGGTTCAAGTTTGTTTTTCCAGACACCTGCTTCATCAACGGTATCATGTGCCAAAATTTCATTTAACTCCGCAATAAGTTTCTGAACCTGGAAAATGAAGGGGAAAATACATACAGTTAATAATAGGGTTAAGAATGAAGAACCGTGCACAATGAAATAAGCGAGTGCAGTCAAGTCTCAGGACCAAGGAGATCTCTGTAGCCTAACTGTTCGCAGAAAGATTTAGTGACTATTGAGGGCTAGTTATAACCTCTGGGATGAAATCAATCAGGCCCTCTGGTATAAGGATGACTCCGTAGTTGTAACCAAGTTCGGCACGCTTACAGACAATATCAGTAATATAGTCTGTAACATTTTTTAGGGTCTGCTTCTTTTCGGCAACCTGAATGAAGTTGAGAAATGATATTTTGTTGCATCATACAAAAACAACATATCAAAAATAGAACCAGTCCATTGCAAGAATTTCTATAGCTAAATGAACCTGATCACATTGTTTAGTCACCTGTTTCAAATCATATACAGATACAGAAGTTTGAGCAGAAAAAGATCTACGTAAGTAATGTATGACAGTATGATGGTGGGTAGCTGAAGTTTGATTAGGAACCAAACAAATGCCAGTTGATTGAATGCTACAGGAATCATAAACCATCCATGTAATTTAATATACAGTTAGTTGATAAGCAAGAAATACTGAACAGATAAGAGGAAACAAATGCATCGTGAAATAAATTTCCAAAAGAAGAGTATTGACCTCTTCACCAATAAGAGCAATGTTTGGGTGTGTTTGTAAGGCACACTCCAGAGTAATGTGAGAAGCAGCACGTCCCATAAGTCTTACAACTGCAATAAGTTATAAAGCAATTGTTAATGTGGTCAATCATAATTGGTTAGCAACAGACATTTAGTGATGCGGCTGTGCAAGTTAACTGTCCTTCGAAAGAAAGACGAGTCTGATTTTGTTTCAGCTGTACTCTATAGATAGAAAGTAATCCAAGAAATATGGCTCAGAAACGCTTAGAGACACTTAAGAAAAAAAATCCTTAGCTACATCCTAATAAGCTTGTGAACATATGATCTATCGTGGATGAGTAATCCGTAACAGCTAATTAATGAGGTAGATAATGCAAGCAAACATTGTTTATTTGTTTATGTTGACGAAGATGGTTCCTTTTAGGAAATAAAACCAGTCCAATATGTGCAAAAAAAGTATAACAAAATCATACGAGAGTAGAAGCTTACAGTGGTAGTATTTCCCTGATGAGCGTGCATCAGTCATCACGTTTCCAATCATTTCAGAGTAAATCTGCAAAACATAATTATGTCATTCACAAAACAAGTTTGCTAGCACTTTGTGTTTTTGTCCATGTCACGCGAGAGGGTACAAAGGTTGCTAGTAACATCCGGTAACTTAAATGGATTACAGAATCTGATGCTGACTAAAAAAACTTGTGTATATAGAAAAAAAAACATGGTACCTTGCAAGCAGTGTCAAATCCAAAACTTGTTGGGACCTCCTTGCATTTTAGATCTCCATCAATAGTCTTGGGGCACCCAATAACACGAGTCTTTAGGTTCTTTGACCTGCATAAGGATGCTTTTGGCTAAGCAAGGGTCCCATTTTTACTAAATTTACTTGCCAGAATGCAGAAAATCCTGAATATACCTTAGTCATGACTGTGTGCTAGTAGTAACATATGTAGCATGCATAATTATCATAAAAAGTAGTTTCACGCATTATAATTAAAAGTGGCGTTGTGTAAAAAAATGGCCTCAAAATATTTTACTTTTGAAGCCTAAATACAAATCTTATTTCATAGCAATAAAGAGAAACAAAGAACATTACAAATGGAGCAGCAAAATGATTTGCATTCGTAGAAACCAACCTGAAGTATTCAGCAATAAGGCATGCATTAGTATTTGAATCATCACCTCCAATGACAACAAGTCCATCTAACTCAAGTTTGTTGGCTGTATCTTCAGCTTGTTTAAACTAGACAATCATAAGATGTTTAATGCAGCGACAAGCAGCATATGTTTTGGACACAATTGAGAAGTACTTCAGTATACAAAAAAGTCACTTATAACAATCATAAAAAAACATGGACATAAAGGGATGTACCTGCTCTGGTGTTTCAATCTTATCCCTCCCACTGCAGATCATATCAAATCCACCCTGTTCGAAATAGAACACAAGTACTCTTAGCTCGTTTTTCAATTCCAATGCACTTAAATAGAGATAGTGATCAAGAATGGTATGCTGCCTAACACCTTCAATGCGTCATCAATATCGCAGAGTAAAAAAGCATGGTTGTACCATGCAGCTGGTACCATGGAAGGCAGTACATGCTATACAATTGAGCATGACTTTTTTTTTCCAACTTGAACAACGTGACTTTACGAAGACACAACTAAGCATGTAACATTGAGCTGAGATCATTAAGGAAGCATGGATAACCTGGTTTCTGTAGGGGTAGACAAAATCGGTGTTGAGTTCGACGTACTTGCACTTCATCACCCCTGCTGGGCCTCCCTTGAATCCATACATTGTGCTGCCCTTTGCACGATGCTGCAAGAAATCTAAATCGATAGATGCATTAGCGAGAAGATATCATGATAAATGTACACTTAATCTTAAGCTACTAGCTAGATAAGTCTATCAATGGCAGAAACTTATAAGCTTTCAGGTCCAACTATTAGTTTCAGGAATGTAGTTCAAGGATTTTGTATCAACTCTGTAAAAACCTTGAATACAATAAAATTTCCCTTATCTAAAGATATTAGTTTCAGGTCCAAATATCGTAACAAAAATCTCATCCCCGGTCCAGATGATCCCATGAGATACACTAATGTATATTTGCGAGGCAAAGGTGGAGATCTCTCTACATGTAGAGTTGATCTACAAACAATTGTAGAGTACCATTCTGTATTCTCTAACCACTTTAAAATTGGACGCCCGTAAATGGCCACTTCATACTACTCGCCGTCTGAAAACAATCCATGGCTGAGAGTAAGAGCGGATCAAAGAGCCCTCACCGAAGATACCGCAGATCACATTGTGACCACCGGGTGCCTGTCCGCCGGAGAGCACCACGCCGACCTTCAGTGGCTTCCCCTCCACAGCATCCTTGGCCGGCACCAGCGACGCCGATGGCTGTCCGAACAGGTTGGGGAACAGCTTCGCGATCTCATCTGCAGGGATCAGATCAAAACCGAACGTAAGGCAAAAACGATCCCGATCGGAGGACCGAGGAGGCGAGGAGCGAGGCGAGATCAAGGGGGTGCAGGCAATCGTTACCTGGGTTTCCAGTAGCCGAGCTGGGCGGCCCGTCGACGAGGGAGAATTGGGAGCAGAGGACGGAGGGGAGCTGGAGCGCATGGTGGAGGCGGCTCGTCTGCACCTCGCTGTAAACGGACGCCAGCCTCCCCGGTGATGGGCCATTCGCCGCCGCCATTGCCTTCCTTCGCCTTGGATTGGAGAACACGATGATGCTTGATGCGGGAGAAGAGAGGAGGTGGGGCGTCCGTGTCGGGTTTATATGCGCGATCCGACGAGTCCGTTAGCGGTGGCTGCCCATTGGGCCCGTTCCATGTTGAAGTTCCTTTTACACAATCCTGGGCTGAATATACTCTATCTGAAACTTTTCTTTTGTAATCCGCTACTCTCCGTACAAGTACAATACACAGTCATACATGAGCGTTTCTTTCGTAAATATTTCTCGTGAGCTTAACACTAAAGTGCAAGCTAAGAATTACACGAGTGTCGTTTGAAAAGGATTGTACATGACCATATTACAATTGCTTATATAAAACTTGGTAGTACATGCTTAGGGGGTATTTGGACCCACGAACTAAAGTTTAGTAGCTGTCACATCAAAAGTTTGGATAATAATTACGATGATTAAATATGAGCTAATTATAAAATTATTTGTTGCCGTGACTAATTTGCGAGATTAAGTCTAATTAAATCATAATTAGCACATATTTTATTGTAGCACCACATTGTCAAATCATGGACTGATTAGGCTTAATAGTTTCATCTCTCAAATTAGTCTCAATCTGTGCAATTAGTTTTAAATTTAATCTATATTTAATACATCAAATTAGTGTCCAAAGATCCGATATGACAGGGTTAAACTTTAGTAGTGGGGATCCAAATGCCCCTTTAGTTCTCTCGGGTGTAACTGAAACATAAGTGTTCGTAAATTTAATATGATCTCCCCGCAGTGTGAATCGACCACTTCTTCGACTATCTTGTTGAAAGCGGGAGCTTTTCTTCGATTGTCCTTCTATGCCCGGAACTTTGCATTCTTAATATAATTGTTCAGATTGGTTTGTAAAAGAAAATGGGAAGAGTTTAGCATATGCGATGGCATGAAAATAGCATTATAACCTCTTTTTTTTTGTTAGCCAATTTGTACATCTTTCCTCTTTGCCAAAGAAATAGGCGTACTCTGTGATCATTCATTCACAAGAAAAGTTAATTTAATATACTTTTTCACTCCGAAAAATTGAGCTTAAGTTGAGAGTCCATCCACATGTTTCTATGATATTCAGATGATATTTAACAGATTTCAATTTGATAAGTCAAAGTAAAAATAGATAAGCACGCTAGCTATTTATTAAAGTTTGATGGAAAGATCACTCTAGTGGACACACAAATAGATGGATCTAGGGCCAGCTTGGTTCCCGAGCATGGCTTGCCTTGCCTCGCCTAGCCTTGCTGGCGGGGGCAACGAGAAGCTTGCTCGCCCGGGCAAGCTGGCTCGGCTCTCTGCTAGAAGCAAAGCAAGGCAGAGCTTGATCACACAAGCCTCGCGACGCTAAGACAAGCTATCCAAATGTGTAGTCTTGACCGGTACCCTGCCTTGGCAAAGACAACATAGTACCCATCAAAGAAACCAAACTCGCCCCTAGTTGTTGGCTTGTGCCCCATACGAAGTATGATTTGGAGCCCATTATGAAGTAGCCTACAAACTCAGTATTGAGAGGGAACTGCATGAAAAAAAAGAGTAGCATCATCGTTTGCTTAATTAGTTGCTGCACGTGAAACACAGAGAGAGAGCTAAACATATAGAACCACAATGTGAGAGAAGATAAGAAGAAGAAAGAGAAGAAATCAAGCTATTGCAATTTGTGGATGACCATTTTAGTAAGTGAAGCAGTGTCCGATTATTCTTGACATTAGTGAGCATGTTTGCTTCGCTTTTCAGTAGCTGCAGCGCATTTTTCTCCTTTACAAAACACTATTGCATTCAGCCAGGGTCAGCAAAAGTCAATAGACTTTTCAGCATAGCACAACAGCGGCGAAGCGAACAAGCGAGTAAGTGAAGCAGTGTCCGACTATAGTAATTTAGAAATGCAAAGTGATTATGTAGTCTTGCGTCCGTCTTATGCCAAAGTGACTTCTACATACTCATATAGTCTATATGATATTTTTTAAATTATTTTCTAATATACCTGTGCATAATTACATCGTATTATGCTTGACCACACTAGTAAAAATTAGCACTATATTTATGGTAACATCTAGTAACTATATTCGTGTAATAGTCGCTGATGCGTACAACCAACGTGATACGTGAACAGTCGGTGTGTGATTTGATACTTTGAAAGTAACTTTTTGGTGAGGATTTCAAACTATTTTGAAGGTTCGACATGCATCAAAACCAAAACCACATGCTGCAGCCTGTTATCCCGCGCATTCAGCCCTTTTGCGCCTCACCCGCCCTCTCGAAACACAGTTCGTTACAAACTCGTCGGCTGATCGGCTCCCGAGCCAGATCTGAAACCATACCCGACGCGCGCGTGCCCGAACAAACGGAAGCGCCCCACCCCGCACCGCACCGCACCGGTGAGTCGCTGGTCCCGTCACTTGAAAAGCAGTCAGGCAACGACTGCGACAGGCATGCAGAAGCGGTAGCAGGCCATGCTGGCTGTGGCTTTGCTGGGCTTTTGGTCTGGACTCGGACGGTTTGCAAGTAACAGAGCTAGTGTGGGCTTCACGTGCTGGAAACACAAGGAAGGGCTTCTCGTTGAATTGGTGCGAAACGTGATTAGCACGTGCTGCTGAGTGCTGATGGTTTGGAATTTTCGTAGAAAGGAGAAAAGGGCTTCATGAGAGGCAGCTGATATTTGCACAAGGGATACGAAGCAAAAAGGTTGGGTCCACGGTGGTTTGGTTCTTAGGACTAAACAATATGAGGACAAGCTAATCAAGATTAGTGATCGGGAAAAAGAGAGACGGTCAGGCCAAGGGTTTTGAATAGGTTGAGGTTCTAGGCCAAAACATTATTAGGCCACGAAATAAATTGCTACAAATGAATTAGACTGATTTCCTGGAAACGAATTAATTAGCAAGAATTAATTCGAGGAGCCAGAAAATGACGTCATAATTCAAAGCAAGCCTGTAAAAATCCATTACAATGAATCAGACTACTTTCCGAAGTCGAATTAATTAGCGAGGAATTAATTCGAAGAGTCGAGAAGTAAAATCATAATCCATGTGAGGATTTTCAAAAAGGGCTTCGGATTCAAACAGGTCGGGGTAGTTAGCGAAGTCGAAGATATTAGCATATTAGCAGGTTGGTCTCGGGGGCAAGGTCCAAGGTAGAAGTTAGGGTTAGTTAGGTTGTTAGTTTATATTTGAAAGGGAATTCAAATATAAACTACACTCAACAAATTCAAACAAATCCAAATGGAATTTAACAATTCCGGATAAAATCCAAATCACACATGCATGATATGGAAAAATGTTTTATGCACAATTAATTACTAGGAATTCAGAGAGAGCAATTTACTTAAGTTGTAAATTAATTCATGGCTCACAACAATTCACACAAAAAATTTTTGAAATCCAGATTTTTCATACAAGTAACAGACTACGAATTTGCGGGATGTTACAATCTCCCCCCCTCACAAGAATCTCGTCCTCGAGATTAAAGCTGCACCGGGTGTGGTGAGGGTCCTTCGCTTCTTCATTTCTTCTGTACATTGTTGACATCTTCGACTTCACTTTAGTTTGCTTTTCTAAGGATCATCGAGAGTCTTTTAATCCATATACCTGATTACTTAGCTGTAGTATCCTTGTGTGGTAATCCTCATAAATATCCCAAATCCTCCAGTCCAAAGGTCGCTCTTGAATCCTTTTACAACTTATCTCCCCATCCAAAGGTGGTAGCCATCCTCGGTTGAGAATGGTTCCAAGGGCCGCGTGAGCAATTGCTAGAGGTTCCAATCTGCCCGAATATAGCTTCATCTCTTAGGCAGCTCCTATCTCGAGTATTATATGGGCTCTTTAACGTTTCCGATAGTCACCAAAACTTTATCCTCTTATTCTTATTCCTCTTGGCGACACCTGGGTGAATGTCAGGACTTCCTTCCGGAGTGTACCATCATTCTAGCTTGGTTGGCGTATCTATTAAATCCATGTTTTGCGTAGTGTCTGAGTCTTCAATCTTGGGTTCCGTGGGTTGTACTTGTCTACATATCCTCGACTGCATATTTCCTTTGGTTCTTCCTTCTATCCCTTGAAGGTTTCTGTGATATGATCTAAAACAATCTTCTTGATCCCATGTCCATCTTGGACATGCTGAAGATACATATTGTCCTCACATTCCATTTATATCCCTTAGAGGTTTCCAACGAGGTAGCTTTTGCCACATCTTCATGGCATGCTCTGGGTAACTTCATTCGAAGGTTAGGTAGGTTCTCTCTATACCCTCTTAATAATCTCAAGGTAGGATGCTCGTCTTCGTGTTTTGGTCTGGTACTTCGGGTATTTTCAAAGCTTCGTCAAGGTTACACCAGTTCTATGGTTAGTTCCATATTTCCATACCAACTTTATCTGTGCTTAAATAATCCATCTGTTGGTTTGGCACATTAACGAGAGACTTATCATCACTGTGCTTGCAATATCCAACATCCCCATTTAGCTTATGATTTCTGAATATTATACATGGTTCCTTCCAATTCATGGTGATCTACCCTGTAGAGAGGTCACTTGCATCTTGCGCATATCTTGAAGCAGACTCAAGATAGGTGGTGTTTACACTGTGAACGCCGTCACATCTTAACCAACTCCCGTAGGGTGTTTATCTCACTTGTTGACGGATAATTGGGCATTTGTCGGTCCTTGATGTCAATCACAGTCCTTGACAAATACCATTACCTTGTTTCTATTGATGGCACTCTGGTCTTGTAACTATCCTGGGAAGGTGGCTTCTTCTGTAGTCCATCATCTTTTCAGCGTGTAGTAATGCTTGCTCTTGGTCATCTCTGGCTTAAGTGAGCAATAATCCTTAATAATGTCCAAACTCTTTGCTCACTTTCTTTTCCCATAGGCTAGGAGGTTCCAGTGACTAGGCATGATATCTCTTGTCCAGTAGTTCTTGGAGTTACCTTTTTAGCTTAGTCTAAAAAAATGTCCAGTAGGACTGTCTTTACTATCGGATTTATTCTAGTGTTGTGTCGTTAGGGAACTCCATATCTTAACTCCATTATGGACCTAGTAATTCTCTGATATTCGCTTGGACGATCTCTTACAGTAGGTCTTGCTCATATTGCTTATATTTCCAGCATACTATGACTGCGTGTGGAAGCTACCTTATCTTCCTGGCTGACAACTCATGTTCCTCATGTTGTATCCATCGAGTCTAGATATCCAATCCATATCCAAGAAAATTTAACAATACCTATAGGTTGAGGTAGTGTCGATTCTAAGGTATGGTCTTCCACATTTTACGAGGTAATCCATGGGGTGATCAATTCTAATTAGTCTTCTCGTATTCTTCAATCAACTTGAAGTCCTTGAAGCATACGCAACTCTGTTCCATATTCCAATGGTTGAGGTGTGGTTCTTGTATCACTTTGGGGTGAGCTTGGTATATTTGCCGGAAACTCTTTAGTTCATATCTTCATCTTGGTTCTGGTGTCTCTATTGTCATTATTGCTACGGTGTAGTGTGGAAGCAGTAGTACTCAGTTGAAACCTTAAGGGGTTGGTGTTCCAAAAGGAGTACCTTTTCTTCGTCCATAAGGTTGAGGGTTGACTTTCAAATTACTCTGATCTTCTTGCTACGGACTGATATAGAGTACTCAACTTGTTCTTAACCAATTCTATGCTTCCACCACGTGACACTTGCAACTGGGGTTGTGGAGGATTCTAGCGTCTTGGCACTCATCTTCATGTCAGAGAACTTATTCCAAAACTCACGTGGTAGCTTATTCCAAAATCTTGATCTTCAATGCCAATGTACATGAAGTGCTTCTCCTTGTTGGTCACTTGGGTTGAGAATGATTGACTGGCTTGAGCACTCATACTTGTTATGCAAAGCATAGTGTAGGTCTCGATTAGGAAGGATGGCACACAAGCTAGAGGTGGAGTCTAAGGCAAGCATGAAAAGACTACTCTCTATAATCCTACACTCATGGTGAAGAAGCATAACAATCAGATAAGTTTCGATAAGAACCACGCACTCAAGCAATGAGGACACTAATAGAAAAACTACTTCGCGGCATAACCAGATGGGGTGGGCTCTACTCTGAGGGATTATGATCTTCTCGTCCACATCACTGGCAACTTCTGTCTCATCTTGATTGGTTCACGAGAGAAATTTGCTCCGGCGTAGGTAAGATAGAAGATTTTCAAGGCAAGAGAGGTAGAATCAAAATAGATCAAGGGGTATATATATAGAATAGAGCGTTTAGAATGTTCTAAAGCTAATGACCAGTCTAGGGTAGCGTGCTACGGTCAAGTATGGCTCTGATACCAACTGTGACGACCCGGATTTTCAAAATCGAGAATCCGAATCTCTGTACCCTTGTGATAGTCCCTGGATCAATAGCTATCACGTACAGAACTCATCTCAGTATAATATCATATCCATACCATGAATTTAGATTGCATAGAGGAGATTTACATCCATACCATTATGGAAATACGAATAAAGTACAAGCCCGTTGGGCTAAGCGACAAGCGAAAATCTTGCGTAGCGGTAGCTAGGCTTCAGTCTTCATCTTCGATCAACACCACAGGCGACTCGAGCGAAGCACACAACCCTGTTTCCACGCGTCCAAACCTGCATGCTCACAAACTATCCCCAAGGAATGGGATAGGTTCACGTCACCATCTGTATGCAAGCTTTAAGTGGTCTAATATCTAAAGGTATAAAAGTAATTCAAGGAAAGGCTGGGGTTTCCTATGCAATAGCAGCAATAATAATCAAGGTGTCATCTCCATAAACCATCCCAAAATCCCACCTCACATCACATCACCTTCTTCACACTCGTCTAAGTCGATGCGAGAGCTCCCTCCCCTCGCACCTCACCAACTACGACCGGATCCTGAAAGAAGAGGGAGCAGACTCTCCTTCTCCCCGCCCGTAGCTGCGAACCTTAATCACTCTGTCACTGGCTAAAATCAGGGGGGGGTAGAAGATCCCAAATATGAGAGGTAACAGGGAAAGTGGGCAATGTCCATACCGAGGACGCGGCTATACGTATAGATTCTAGACTCTGCAGAGCTTGTACAACTGGACCCACTCGGGCTGCAGACGGTGATCAACCGCCTTGAGACACAACCCACAGCACAGACCCTAACCGCAACGATGCCCGCCTGCCCTTCCTGTCTCGATCCATCGGCTCGCAATCCAATGCTTCGGAAGCTGTGTCGAACTCTCCCTCGTAGGGCCAGACGGGGCCATAGTCCTTCGGGGAAACGGTCTCTCCCGTTCCCGTACACCATCCACCTGATCTTCTCGCAGTGCAGGCATCGCGCTAGATAGGAAGGCTGGAACCCGTTCATATGGGTAAGCGGTAAGTACGTGGGGCCCAAATAAAGTTACCCCACTCGGTTTCAGACCGGGGCGAGCGTCATCGTCCAAAAGGCGTATCCCCCGCAGAGGAACGCAGATCGCAGTACCCACTATGGGTACCGCCGCCAAACTCCTATGCTCCTATCATACATCTGTGTACCCGCCACAAGTACGGTGTGGGACCCCCTCGAGAGCAGGGGTCTCCCGGCACCTCGATCAAAGATCGAGTTGTTATAAAATGCTCGCCCCCGCCAAGTTTCCCAAAAACACCTTCTCCTGCCAGTTTTATCCCCACACACGCCAAGAATCCTAATCCACATTATCCCATACACATGCAAGCAGCAGCATAGCATTCATATATATAGTAGTAGGTAAACAAGGAATCAGGATATGTAAATAGGCTATGCATGGCTCAATCATCATCATCATATAAGCAAAGCGCTAGCATTCTACTCAGCAATGCCTAATAGGTCAAAGAATCAGGATGGGCGTGAACCTGGAGCAAGGTCCTTTATCTCTTCACTTCAGCATAGTCGACGTCGTCGAAGTAGTCGAAGTAGTCCGGGTCCTCCGCGGTTCCTAATATACGGATATATATAAATAAATACCGACAACTACTAGCAATGAACTCCAAATGAGAACCAATAGAAAGTCAAAATGCTGCAAACTCTATTCTATCGTGTTTGTCATGATTTTAGAAAAATATTGAAACTGGTTTCATATTTTTCTAAGCTACGGTTGATTTATTATGAATTTCCAAAGTTCAAATCTTTTTCTAGGCTTTTAAATAATTTCGAAATGAAAAAGAAAACAACCAGGGGCTTAACTACGAAACTGTCAAGGTGGAAGGACCGATCTGTGATTTCTAGAAAACACGAGGGCCTAACTAAAAAAGACAGGGGCTCACGGGAATGGCCGGCGGCCGGGTGACGTCATGGATGATATCACCCGCCACAAAAGATCCCTTGCGCTTGAGCTCCTTGTGGTCTGCCATGTGGCTTCGCCCAGGTGGTGACACGTGCACAGTGGGATCCGGTGTCTCTTCGTCACGGCTCGGCAGCAGCAGCTGCGATGGCAAGCTCTACGCGTGCACGGGGTCTATCCCCGGCCATGACGGCGGCGAGGCTGTGGGTTGGATGCACGGGTACGTGTGCGTGCGCACGCGCAGTGGTTGTGTTCTACAAGAGCAGTGCTAGCTAGGTTCGATGGCTGGCCATCACAGGCAAGGTAGCAGGGCAAAGAGGGCACGGGCTTTGGCTGTACAGGGCGCGCGCTGAACGTGTTAAGTGGTTAGGCAGAGCAAGCAAGGATGCGGCTCGGGCATGCAGCGGCAAGGCTCGGCTCGTGGTCCTTCCCAGCAGTGGCTTCGGTGCCTTCTTGTTCATGGCGTCGGCGGTGGCGCGGTGTCGTCGCCTTCGAGAGCTCCTCGTCCGGTTCATCTCCTCCACGAGCTCGCAGTCCGGCTGAGCGACGACGGCGGCGACGTCTACACTTTGGCGCGGAGTGGGTGCGGTGGCTAACGTGCGGTTCGGCGGCGCGTCGCGCGTGAACACGGAGTAGACTCCGGCCGCGGCGACAGCACACAGATGGTGGCGAAAGGCGACGGCTTCCTACACGAAAAGGTGGCTCGAAGACCACAGTCACAGGGAGCGCACGCGTGGAGTCAGGCCCTGCTTGAGCCGCGGCGTGGCCGTGGTGGGGCTGCCACGGCGGCGCACCGGCCGGCACGACGGCGGCGAACGTGCTGCGCGTGCGACGGCCGTGGCGAGGTTCACCATGGCCGCGCGTGTCGTGCGTGTGCCGGTGCCGTGGTCAAGACAAAAACAGCCAGCACAAGGCATGGCTACGCGCTACGCATGGCTAGCTAGAGTAGGGACAACGGAAGGCAAACAGGGGACGGACTCTGGTGGCATGCTCGACTACAGGCTCGTTCAGGCATTTCATCGAACGGGTCGTGGGCAAGGCAGATGCTCGTCATGGCTCGGGTCAGAGGGACGGCATCAACACGCACACGCAGGGCGGCGGTGGCACGGGTTCATTTGTGTGTGTGAAGAAGCAAGGCTCAGCTTGACGGCCGGCACGACACAGGCAACCAACAGAGGTAAAAAGGTGGTGGCTTGGGTGCGTGCTCACCGTGGACTCGTCGGAGGCAAGGTGAGGCAGGGAGACGGCGGCGGCTCGGTGTAGTGGAAGAAGAGCAGCGACAGGGATCGTTTGCTTGGGGCGTTCGTCGTCTTCTTGCTCCGAGAGGCGGCAGCGACGGCGCTCCGGCGACGGTGCTTCGGTTCCGGCTTGACGACGGAATACGCTCGCGGTTCACCTTCATCCATGGCGGCGGCGTTGATGCTTCCCTTTCTCCTCCACTTCGTTGACGACGAGGCCGTCGGCGGCGGCGCTCCGGCAGCGCGGCCGGGCCTTCTCCTCGCGGTCGGCGACGGCAGCGCCCCTTCCTTCTCCTCTTCTCGCGCTCGTCTCCTTCCTCTCCTCCCTCCTCCCTCCAGTTTGCTTCCTTTCCTCACCAAGCGGTGGGGTTTTCCTTGGGTTGGTTTGGACAGAAGAGGCGGCGGCGGCTTGGGAGGCTGAAGAGGGGTGCGACGCCGTGGGGATTTTATAGCCAGGGGCTTAGGGTTTGGCTGGGGCTAGCACCGGTTGGATGGACGGCCGGTGGTCTTTGGGAGGCGCACCAGGGACGCGTGGCGGCATCCCGTCGGCGCGCAGGTGGGTGCTGGAGCCGGCACGCGCGGCGCGCGTGCGGCTGGGTCGCGTTCCCTCGACGCGGACGGGAACGGGGCTGGCGGCACGGTGCAGAGCTGAACGGAACGGGTGATGGCGCTTGGCGTGCGAACCAGGCGGAGGCATGCAAGAGCTGTTGATGGGCTGGGCTGGTTCAGGCAGTGGATGAGATCCAGCGGGGCGAGGTAACTTGGGCGCTGCGTTGGCAGTCAAAGGAAACGGAGGCGCAGGCACAGGTGCGGCCGTTTGGGTGTGTCGCCAAGTTGTCGTCTCGTGCGTGCGAGATGAAAAGCAAAAGGCGCAGCAGAGAGAGAGACAGAGAGCTGCGGCGCGGCTTCTGTCTTGGAGGGGAAGATGAACAGAGAGCGGCAGCCAGCGTTGCTTTCACGCGACAGGCATGCAGAAGCGGTAGCAGGCCATGCTGGCTGTGGGCTTTTGCTGGGCTTTTGGTCTGGACTCGGACGGTTTGCAAGTAACAGAGCTAGTGTGGGCTTCACGTGCTGGAAACACAAGGAAGGGCTTCTCGTTGAATTGGTGCGAAACGTGATTAGCACGTGCTGCTGAGTGCTGATGGTTTGGAATTTTCGTAGAAAGGAGAAAAGGGCTTCATGAGAGGCAGCTGATATTTGCACAAGGGATACGAAGCAAAAAGGTTGGGTCCACGGTGGTTTGGTTCTTAGGACTAAACAATATGAGGACAAGCTAATCAAGATTAGTGATCGGGAAAAAGAGAGACGGTCAGGCCAAGGGTTTTGAATAGGTTGAGGTCTAGGCCAAAACATTATTAGGCCACGAAATAAATTGCTACAAATGAATTAGACTGATTTCCTGGAAACGAATTAATTAGCAAGAAATTAATTCGAGGAGCCAGAAAATGACGTCATAATTCAAAGCAAGCCTGTAAAAATCCATTACAATGAATCAGACTACTTTCCGAAGTCGAATTAATTAGCGAGGAATTAATTCGAAGAGTCGAGAAGTAAAATCATAATCCATGTGAGGATTTTCAAAAAGGGCTTCGGATCAAACAGGTCGGGGTAGTTAGCGAAGTCGAAGATATTAGCATATTAGCAGGTTGGTCTCGGGGGCAAGGTCCAAGGTAGAAGTTAGGGGTTAGTTAGGTTGTTAGTTTATATTTGAAAGGGAATTCAAATATAAACTACACTCAACAAATTCAAACAAATCCAAATGGAATTTAACAATTCCGGATAAAATCCAAATCACACATGCATGATATGGAAAAATGTTTTATGCACAAATTAATTACTAGGAATTCAGAGAGAGCAATTTACTTAAGTTGTAAATTAATTCATGGCTCACAACAATTCACACAAAAATTTTTGAAATCCAGATTTTTCATACAAGTAACAGACTACGAATTTGCGGGATGTTACATACCCCTTGTGCTGTGCCCGTCTCAAAACACCTCCGCGACTCGCTTCGCGGATTCCACGAGTCCGCCTCCAATTTCTCCGCACCCGCACCGCACCTCCCCAATCCCCCAGCGCACCACCCCGAGATCTCCCCGACCGGCCTCGAGATCCCTGCGGCCATGTCGTCGGCAGCAGCCATGGAGGCCATCGACGAGCTCGTCCAGCTCTCCGAGTCCATGCGGCAGGCTGCCTCGCTCCTCGCCGACGACGACCCCTCCGACGAGACCGCCACGCGCCGCCCCTCCACCTTCCTCAACGCCGTCGCGCTCGGCAACGTCGTAAGTGCCAGCCCCGCGAGCTTGAAACCCCTCGCTGTCCCCGCCGCCCGATCTGGCTCATTCCGGTTTGCTCGGTTTCCTTGCAGGGCGCTGGCAAGTCGGCCGTGCTGAACAGCCTCATCGGCCACCCCGTGCTGGTGAGTGCGTTACGCTTAACTTGTTCTCGTCTGCTGTGAGCATGAACATGGGCATGACATTCGCTTATGTGGTACTCCGGTGGTGGTTGCTGTGGTTTTGCAGCCCACGGGGGAGAACGGGGCGACGCGGGCGCCGATAGTGGTCGACCTGGCGAGGGATCCGGGCCTCAGCACCAAGTCCATCGTCCTGCAGATCGACAGCAAGTCGCAGCAGGTGTCGGCAAGTGAGTGAGATCTCGCTTCGCATAGCCAGATCTACCAATGGGCGCGGTTGGTCGTTTTGCTGAGTTTGGTGGCGGTTTTTGGTTTCTGGTGTGGTCTGCAGGTGCACTCCGGCATTCGCTGCAGGATAGACTTAGCAAGGGATCCGGGAGAGGCCGAAGCGATGAAATTTACCTTAAGCTGCGGACAAGTACAGGTTGGTTGTTGGATTGCGCCTTTTCTCTAGTAGCTGGGCAATATTGCGAATCCAGTAACAAGCTGAATAATGGGGCACGAGTTGGGGGCAATGTAGCTAAGGATTGGGAAGGTTTCCAAACTGTTCTTCTAGCTGTAGTTGTATGTTCCATATAATGCGGGAATGGTGCAACAATCATATTTGGCATATTTTAAAGGAAACTTAGCCATGCTTTAGGGGCAACATTGGTAAAGATTGACAAAGTTTCCAAACCCTTCTTCTAGATGTAGAACATAGACTTCTGCATTCTAAACCCTTCTAACTGTAGCCCAGAGATACTGTTCCATTTAATGCTGGAATGGCATGATGGTTTTGATGGAGAGACATGATCAGTGAGGCTCTTCTAATCGGTTGCTACTTATTGAAGGATAGTGCAATGGTCTACTTGATTGTAACCCTACACTGAATGAGCTCAATATCTGATGATTATAATACATGGTGTGCGTTAGATGCTTCTGTTTACTTAGTTCTGTTCTCTGGGCTCTTACAAATGATTTCACGTTGCATTATCTCTTGTTTCTGCTTTTCCAGCTCCTCCGTTGAAATTGATTGATTTACCTGGCATAGACCAACGAGTTATGGATGATTCAACGGTGAGTACTTGCAATTTTTTGTTATTACTCATCAACTAGCCAGGAAGGTTTAGGCAATCGCTAGAATAATTTGAGGTCTAATTATTCAGTATTCACTAATGTGAATTGGAATACTATTGAATTTATGGAATGCTGGCCTGGTGGATACTGGATGCATACAGAGAATAATAACTGTGGGGATCAATCTGTCAAATTCTGCCACTGCTTTACTGAGACAATCAGGCTCAAGCTCTGCCACTGATCGAGTGCCCCCAAAAAGCAATAATATTTGTTTCCCCAGATAGGAGTATTTTGTTGTTTGACCTTCACAGAAACATGTTTACACGTGCACCACGCAACAAGACAATGTTTACTGGTTACATTTATCGTATCGTCTCAGTTATTTTTCATAATTTGACTACTTTCTCATTTCAGATCAGTGAATATGCTGGACACAATGACGCGATATTGATTGTTGTGATACCAGCAATGCAAGCCGCTGATGTTGCATCTTCTCGAGCTCTTAGACTAGCAAAGGATATTGATCCAGATGGTCTGTCATTCTAATTTGTTCATATCCTCCACGATAGCATGCCCATTCTCTCAAATCTCAATATCAATTAATGTTTCTTGTTTAACTATTGTAGGAACTAGAACAATAGGTGTCTTAAGCAAAATCGATCAAGCAGCTGCAGATGCAAAAACTGTTTCTTGTGTTCAGGCCATTTTGTCCAACAAGGGTGCCCCACGAGCAGCGGCTGATATTGAGTGGGTTGCTCTTATAGGACAGTCTGTCTCAATTGCATCTGCTCAATCTGGGTCAGTTGGGTCTGATAATTCACTGGAAACAGCTTGGCGAGCTGAGGCTGAAACCCTTAAATCCATTCTAACTGGTGCACCTCAGAGTAAGCTGGGGAGAATTGCTCTTGTGGACACCATTGCTAAGCAGATACGTAACCGGATGAAAGTTCGGCTGCCCAACATGTTGAGCGGGTATGCATCTTATGCTGATCATCCCGTGTTTTATTTTTAAAAGAACTCTGTGCCCTCCACCTAAGAATAACCAACAGGAAATAAAGAAAAAAGAGTTAATTGGTAGATGTTCAAGTTTACTCACCATGCTTGTCAAACCATCGATATCTGTATAGTTGTGAACCAATGTGAAAATGAAGGCATGTCCTCTCCTTTGGTGTCTAGAAATTCCCATGTTGGTCCGAATACCCTTTCTTTATTGATAGAAACCCCTTGTTTTTATCGGCGTTGGGTTATGCTAATGTAAATTAATCATGTGTGTTTTATATTTGTAGAGAGTTGGGCAAACAGCACACACCCTAAACCAGGGGGGGGGGGGGGGTGACCTTTATTATATAGGCCGTATAGGCTTGGAGTACAAGTTAGGACTATACAAGACCAAATGCAACTCTATATACCTAACAATATTGTGCAATGGCATCGGCGGTTTTGCTAGTTTTAGATGAATGCCCAACTACCATTTAGGTTAGATCCTCTAGGCTTTTTGTTCAGCCAGTCAACAAAAAACTTTTGAGGATCTAGGTACTTCTCATCTGACAAATCGTCTCACGATTCTATGATTGCAAATGTTCTTGTATCTACTGACCTTCTGTTTAAAGCGACATAATATGTACATGAGGCAACTAGGCGGTCCTGCCACAACTTTTGCATCTGTACTTTAAGTGGTTCCAGGACAGGCATTCAAATCTACTAAGAGGAATCCCATGTGAAAAAAGAGATACATAGACAGCATCCACTTGACTACTAGTTGATGATTACCCTGAAAGCACCTTTTGAATTCTGTTAGTCGCTGAACTAATGAACTATGCAATCAGTACTAACCACCCATTCTATCTACCAGTTGTGTTTATATTAGCTCATAATGACTGGTCCAATTTCAGACTTCAGGGTAAATCCCAGATAGTGCAAGATGAACTTGCAAGGCTAGGGGAATCGATGGTACAAAGTGCTGAAGGAACCAGAGCAGTTGCTCTAGAGCTGTGTCGAGAATTTGAAGATAAATTTCTTGCTCATATTACTTCTGGTGAGGTTAGTGATGGTTCCCATTAGTGATTTTCTGGTTATATCTAAGCTGTTGCCAAATGGAGTAACTGATCATAAGAGTTGTACTGTTTCTATTCGAAGGGGTCTGGTTGGAAAATTGTTGCAAGTTTTGAGGGCAAGTTTCCAGATAGGATCAAACAACTCCCGCTGGACAGGCATTTTGATTTGAACAATGTGAAGAGGGTAAATTCAAAATCTATTCTATATTTAATTACAGTTTGGGCAATTCTTTTGGCCTATGATGAATAAAATTCTCTTTCTATTACAGATTGTCTTGGAAGCGGATGGTTATCAACCTTATTTGATATCTCCAGAGAAAGGTTTAAGATCCTTAATAAAAGGAGTTCTGGAAATGGCGAAGGAGCCATCACGACTCTGTGTTGAAGAGGTTTGTCTAGATCTGATTTTCCTCTGTCTGGGTGAAGATAAATTTAAGTCAGTTCTGTTATATTTTGCATCTGTAAACTACTGTACTTCCACAATGATCTTTTAGCTTCTGATGTGCTAACTAATTATTATGTCTATCAACATACCAGGTACACCGTGTTTTATTAGACATTGTAAACGCTGCTGCAAATGCTACACCAGGACTAGGAAGATACCCTCCATTCAAGCGTGAGGTATCACTTTGCTCTTTTGCTGTAACCAGCTTTGCCCTTTTTTCTACTTGCATTTATGATTCATATTAAGGCTAAATTTCTGAACGCAACATTCCTTTGTCAAGGTCATTGCAATTGCATCTAATGCATTAGATACTTTCAAAAGTGATGCAAAAAATATGGTGGTTGCACTTGTTGATATGGAGCGAGCTTTTGTTCCTCCACAACACTTCATCCGATTAGTACAGAGAAGGTCAGTCACCCTTCAAAGGAATATGTTGCTTATTTTTATTCAATGTACTTCAATGCAAGCCTTAAGCGAATAATCTGTTCTTCCTGATTTATGTCATTGCTTATTGTGTAAACTAATTAGAGAAATGAAATAAAATGTTACACTAGTGATTTTTTTATATACATCAAATTCCATTTGTGTTTCTCACTAAATGGATAATGAATTTCTCAACTGGCGTGTTTACAGAATTGTATGATAATGTGATTGTGTCATGTGGTATACATCTTTATCTTCGAATGATATTTTCAGAATGGAAAGACAGCGTCGTGAGGATGAGTTGAGAAATAACAGATCATCGAAGAAAGGACAAGATGCAGACCAATCCAAGACGAACAGGGTATGACTTCTGCCTCTTTTCTCAGGATGCACAAATCTACATAAGAGCTGCTAGACTCTTGGGTTAGTTTTGTCTTGCCTGTTGACGTTCTTTCTCACTCATATTAGGCTTCAAGCCCCCAAACAGGATCGGATGAAGCTGGTGGTAGCCTAAAATCAACGAAGGATAAATCCAATCAGCAAGATAAGGATGCAAAAGAGGGACCAAATTTGCAGGTTGCTGGGCCTGGTGGCGAAATAACTGCAGGTATGACAATGTGCCATAGGGTTGAATAACTTCATGTTTTTTCATAGCAATTTGGCAGTGCATTTTTTCTTTGCAACTATACTTGATAACACTTCAGGTTTTCTAAAATTCTGTTCCCTCGTCAATTTTGTTTCATTAGAACGGAAGAACCATTTTGATGAGAGTTCAATCTGTCTAGTTAATTGTTAACTTTTTCAGAACTCTTATGCTTTTGCTTCTTGTATACACTGCATGAATTCAGATTTAAGTGTGATGGGTGTAACTTCCCAGAAATTTGATTATTTCCAATTGTATGGTGTCATACTTCGATTTGGTGACATGCTGCTTCTTTTCTCATCAGGTTACCTTTTGAAGAAAAGTGCAAAAAATAATGAATGGAGCAGAAGGTGGTTTGTTCTAAATGAAAAGAGTGGGAAGGTTAATAAATCTCCTTTGCAATTCCCTCCAATCCTGATTATTCTAAATGCTAACTTTCAACAATTTTCTCAACATTCTTTTCTGGTATTTGCTTTCTTCTATAATTTGAGATGGCTTACATGATTTATTTTTAACCCTTTTCCCCGTTCAGCTTGGATACACTAAGAAACAAGAGGAGAGACATTTTCGAGGCGTCATTGTGCTGGAGGTGTGTTTAGATGTCAATCCTACTTATACTCTGAATAGTACAATCACTGTTTGATAGATGCTGCTCTGGACATTAAAATGTTCCCCAATTTGAACCTTTTACAGTCACTTTGTTTACCAAATATAATTTCTGAAATAAGTTTATGACAAAAAGCGCTATAGTTTCTACAACCAATCTTACTTTTTGTGTATGCTAGCAGAAAAAACTTAAAATTCTTATTGCACACATCTTAAAATTACATTTTATTTTGAAAATGAATTAGTATACTTTCTCATTTACACTTTAAAAGGTTAATTCATCTGCTACGGAAAGTTGGAATTCATATCTGAACAGAGAGACATGTACACAGCTATGGGAAGTGTGCTACGATCTGTTTAACAAAGTGATCTGCTGTTTGATTCAGGAATGTAACCTGGAAGAGATAGAAGAGGAAGAAATTTCTAAGAGTTCTAAGGATTCAAAGAAGGCAAATGGGCAAGAAAAAGGCCAAGGCCCAAGTCTTGTTTTTAAGATTACCAACAGGGTTGCCTACAAAACTGTCTTAAAAGGTCTGTACACATTTGTGTTATAGTTTGTCTTAAAGGTTTATCTTTTTTAATCTTTTTGGCTATAAGTGTTTACTTCATGCTTGCAGCTCACAGTGCCGTTATATTGAAGGCTGAGAGTATGGCTGACAAGATTGAGTGGATCAAGAAGATAAAAGGTGTTATTCAAAGCAAAGGGGGCTCTGTTAAAGGTCCAAATACTCCTGAGGATGGTTCTATGAGACATAGCCGTTCTGATGGATCCCTTGTAAGCTCTAGCCGACGCCTGACCTCCTTGTACCTGTATTCTTTTGGGAAGTGTTTAGTCTTAATATTCAACACTATAGTATTAAAGACAAGACAGAACTAACTGGGAAAAATTAGAACTGGCACCATGGCCAATGCAAAAGTAGTTCCTACCATCTAGCCCACATGAAATGTTGCAACCGCAGTTGAACCAGCTAGCTTTTGACTGAACCAACAGCAAACCTGTTTAGTCGGTCTGACAAAAGTTGGGAGGCTAAAAAGAAAAAGAGACTTTCTGCACATTTGAGCACAAATGCAAGGTGGGGCAAAAGGAGGTTGAGGCACTTCCAGACAATCCAACTGGATAATGGTCATTTCTTGCTATCTGGAGGAAGTATATTGTTTTTTTACCATTGATCTCAACTCTACCTAAAGCTATCACCTTATTATGTTTGTCATTTAAATTTATCCAAAACAAATATCACTTCATTTTACTGCTTTGTTCTATGATCACTGACACCTTCTCACGCTTTTTTACTGAAGGATACAATGGCCCGGAAGCCTGCCGATCCTGAAGAAGAACTTCGATGGATGTCTCAAGAAGTCCGTGGTTATGTTGAGGCTGTTTTGAACAGTTTGGCAGCAAATGTTCCGAAGGTTAATACTTGCAGCTTTAGTTGATTCATCGAACCTTGTGATTTTTGTGGAGTAATGTTCATTATGTTTTTCATGATCAGGCTATTGTACTTTGCCAAGTGGAAAAATCAAAAGAAGATATGCTAAACCAGTTGTACAGCTCCATAAGGTTAGGCACTCCTTTTAATATACTATGTTCAAAATATAAGACATATTGGATGAGCACAAAGATTAAGGCCATGAAACCAAGAGAATAGCCAGTCTGTTAGTGAGGTATTAACCAGGAATGCAGGTGAGGAATATACAATGAACAAGGACAAAACCTGGAAAACATCAATAAATTCACATGTATGCCTTATACTTGCAAAAAAAAAAAAGTTCGAGAAAACTGTATGCCATATAAAAAGAAACTGAAGAGGTACTGTCTAGTTATTATTCTTTCAGTTAATGATTTGCATAAGATTCAAAGAAATTAGGAAAATGATAGAGAAGTAGTGTCTTTATCTGTGCTTGAGTTCTGCAAACTGATATGCACTTAATTACTTCTCACACTTATGTCTTTGGTATCCTTGCACTTATAGCTAGTATGCACCACTCAGGTGCAGGCATAGTATATTAATATTTCTGATCTTGCTTTATCATTTGTTTGCCACTTCTTGTTACTCATAATGCGCCATTGTTTGTTTAAGACTTGCTTGATTGTCCAAAACTGAAATTTACTGTATATTTTGGCCAACTTGTCCCATGAACCCCTACTCCCTCTGGACATGGGGTACTTGCAAACTTGTCCCATGAACCCCTACTCCCATGGCCTACTCCTTCACATTTGTTTTTCCTTTGCACTCCACACTCCTATATAGTGACTTTTTTTGGGGGGGATAAAATGTATGTTGACTGTTGAAGGTGTTACTATCATTTCGTAGTACTGAAAAGTTTAACATTGCAATTTTCTATAGTTTCTTGCTGATTCTGTTGCAATTTTCTCACTCTAGTGCACAAAGCAATGCAAAGATCGAAGAACTACTCCAAGAGGACCACAATGCTAAACGTAGGCGTGAAAAGTGCCAAAAACAGTCGTCCCTCTTGTCAAAGCTTACTCGCCAACTCAGCATCCATGATAATAGAGCAGCTACGTATGCAAATGATAGTTCTGGAGCTGGTAAGCTAGCTGTACTTCGTATTCTGCATTACGCTCACAAATGTGATATATATCTATTCGTGGATTTTCTTAATTTGACACAGGGAATACGGTTTTATATTTCTCGAAGTTTAGTCTTTCCTTTCAGTTTTAAAATTAAGTTAATAGGTTATCATTCTAGCAAAGACCTTCTCGGCTGTCAATATTACCAAGTCAAAAATTAGGGCCCATTTGCACTCTGCTTTACCCGGTTAAGCATAATTGAGCACTTATTTTTTATAAAACCTAAAAGTACAAAATTATGAAAATGTCTGAGGCGAATCTACTACGCTATTTTGGCTGGTGCCTGGAATGACTATTCTCGTTTGTTCAGTGAACTTGCTTATAATAGCATAACTAAAGCTAATGGAATGGTGGCTATTGTTATCTAATGTTTTTATCGAATTATCTTTCTGGCGACTCTCTTATTTCTAGCATCCCTATGGACAAGGACTACAAAAATGCCTAATCAAATTATTTTCTCCCAATTTTTTACTGGGTTGGGCAGGCACCCTCCAGGGCTATCCTAGTTAGTTGGAGGTTAGGATTAAATACTCACCTTTTTGCTGTCCGTTCTTGCCACAATGTGCGCCCATTGTCTATGATCATATTAAGTAATTTATAAAGTATAGGGCATTAGCCAAACAAGTACCATTTTCCTTTTTTTTCTTGAACACGCAAGAGAGCTGTGTATTGTTTCATTAAGAAAGAAATAAGTACAAGGGACAGGGAGTTGACTCCCTCACCCCAGCATATCCTACACATCCCAGCACATTCCTTGATGGAAATTAAAATGGCCCGCGACACAAAAATGTAGACGGCAAGCATCCTAAATGCAGGGTTACGTGTCCAGGGCAAGCCATAGAGTACATTGCCACTTGCAAGCATGAGCAACTTGCGTTGCGGATCTCTGCTGCTCCAGATGAGCACCATAGAGCACACTCATCTGCCACTGCTAGCACCACCACCATGACACATGTGTTTGCCACTGCTTGCAGTACCCTTTTTCTTTGGAATCCAGAAATGTGTAGTGTAATGACCTTGTAATAATTTACTGGGTTCGCGAGTTGACATTAAATTTCATTGACTTTTTCTAGAAGTCCTGCCAGCTAGTTAGATACTCAGATCAGACATTGCTTGGTGTAAATATGTGGGCCATTTTCTCACGCTTTCCATTCATTCTGGTTTTGCTTTTTGGTAACAAAAATCAGGAACCTAACCTTGAGCCGACATAAATTTTACTTGCAGAGAGTAGCCCACGATCTCCTGGCCACTCTGGTGAGGACTGGAAGTCTGCCTTTGATTCTGCAGCAAATGGCTCTGTTAACCGTTCCAGTTCACAGCATGAGACAAGGTCAAGAAGTGCTGACAGTCGTGGTCGGCGCTATGAAAATGGGGACGCCAACTCTGGCAGCAGACGTACACCTAACCGGTTGCCACCGGCACCACCAAGTGGAGGGAGATACTAAGTATGTTGATTGATCCATTCGTGATCAGTCAACATCATAAGTTCTTGACGGGCTCTCATCCCCTTCTGATATTGGTGGAAGAACACGTCTGGGATCAAAGAATGGAGAGCTTGTCAGAGAGATTTGGACGGACAGACGGTGTGTATCAAAAGAACCTCAGTTGTTTATAGGAAATTAGAAATATATAGGTTGTTGATGATTGTCATTTCTTGATCATTTTGGAGTATTGATCTGTCGGATGCTCAAATCCTGTGGATTTTGTTGCCACGGATCGGTTGATTTTGGTTTTGTAAGATCCTGTTGTAAGTCAGCCCATCGAACTGGCAATGTATCATTCCTTCCCATTCTTTTTAACTACCACAATTGCTGTATGGTATATACTTTACGATTCTTTGATGAGCTAGAAAACACACGTTTGTTGATACCGTCCTCGTGTTCATGTTGGCTTTGGTTGTTGCAATATTTTCCTAAAGCGCCACAACAGATATGCTGTGAGAATTTATTAGAAGGAAGCAAAGTGACGAGAAACAAAAGGGCTCTGGTCACGTAAAATGATGCTGCTGAACTGTGGCATAATTTGTTTCATGATTGGAGATATTCCTCTAGCATATATTGCGAGCGATTCTTTGGCCGCAAGCGCAGGTGATCATGTTTCCTAGTTTATGACTAAACAAACCGTATGATCAAAGCAGTGCAAAAAGGCGTGCGACGATTTGTTGTTTTATGTTGCCACTCTAAAAGAATGAAAGGTTCAGTTGCAATCATGTGAAGCGGAGGTATTCTTTCAATTCCATTCTCCAGAGTTCTGACCATGTGTTTCGGGCTGTGTTTCATGTTCTGCAGCTGATCTAGTGATCTTACGTCTTGCCAAATTGGCATTGAAAACTGGATCGCGTCACGTTGGCGAAGATGACCTGCTCTCTGCTGAACTGGAGTGCACGAATGAAGAATCGCCGACGGAAAGGTACAGACAAGAATCACCAATAAATTAAGCATGCCATTTTTTTTTCTCTCCTCATATCATCATATGTACTGGCAGCGAATTTACATTTGCATGTCAATGCCTCCACCCCTTTTCTTTTCTTTTCTTTTCTATGTTGTATAATATACAATCAATCGTCTCCGATCTGTGTGAAATGGAATCCAAAGCTGAAAAAGAATTGAACCAAAGAATGGGGAAAATTGTACAGGCCCCCCTCTACGTTCCTATCTATTTACACCTCAGCCGCCGTCGACGCCGCCGGCGCCGGCGCCTGCCGCGCCATCCGGTGCAGCTTGGCGAACATGCCGACCATGGGCGCCGTGTTGTACGTGCACGCCTCCGTCTGCATGTAGTTCTCCCTGTTGTCCCTGAACCTGTCCCTCCGGTCCGGCCCTCCGACGATCGCGCCGACGAGCACGTTTGGGTTGGAGCTCCGGCGGCCGAACCAGTGGTCGAACCCCTGCGTGCAGCCGATGAACTCCTTGCTGTGCTTGTACGGCACGATGGAGGCGGCGCGGTGGTGGACACGGTTGGGGTACTTGGAGCCGTACCCGACCAGGTAGCTGACGCCCCTGGGGTTGGTGCCCAGCACGTAGTCCACCTGCGCCCTGGCGAGCGCGAACACCTCCTCGGCCGACACCGACACGGCCTCGCCGCCGCCGCCGCCGCACGACACGGCGGCCGCCTCCCCGGCCCCGGCCAGGTAGTCGGAGTATGCCGAGAGCAGGAACGCGGCGCTGGTCACGTACTGCATGTTGTTCCACTGCCGGATGTAGAGCATCCCGCCGGGGCTCCGCTCCACGTTGGCGTCCGCGCCGCCGTCCGCGTTCCGGCCCAGGCACGCGCACACGTAGTGCTCCGCCTTCGCCCTGTACTGCTCCAGGGTGCTCCGGTGCCGCGCCGCGTGCTCCCCTCTCAGCAGCAACTGAAAACAAGCGTGCATTTAATTTAATTTAATTTATTGGCTGGCAGTGTTACACACTGTCGAGTTCCAGCATAGTATCTGTGCGATGTGCACTTACCCTTGCGGCTAGGATCTGGACGCCGGCGTACTTGACGTCCCAGCTGAACTCGTTGATGGCCCAGCCGGTGCCGCCGAAGGAGTCGGCGTTGTCGACGACGTAGTCGAGGTAGTCGGCCCTGCCGGTGGCGCGGTGGAGCCACAGGGCGGCCCACAGGAGCTCGTCCTTGTACCCGCTCACCGACGCGTAGTAGCTCTTCACCTCCGCGATGCTGCTGTCGTATTTGCCCCTGTACTTGTCGGCGAACTCGAACAGCTGCACCACAAAAATACAAGAAAAATAATGATTTAGATAACGTGCACTAGCTAGCTAGTATCCATTCAATCAGCAAGCTCATCTCATAATTGACACTGCCTGGAAAAAGTATTGGTAGCAGGTGCTAACATGGACTGGCTCCGTTATTTTCTTATAATAATATAACTAAAAGAAAAAAAGGAGAAAAAGGACTGGTTTGAATTAGCAGCAGGCACATGATGACGTTACATTTCTTAGTTTCTAAGCAGTTTATGCGATTGAACTGGCGACCTAATCATGGAAACGCGAGGCAAATGGAAAGCTACTAGCTCTCCTCCCGTCCACCAAATGGTAGCCCCCCCTTTTCGCCGTTCTTTTTCTCTGCGTTAGGTTGCGTGCCGTCTCCCTGGCCCCACATGGCATCCCCTACGAACCGACAGAAACCCCTCATCTGAAAACCGTCGTGTTCACAACTTGGCAAGCATGTGCTGCACAAGACACCAGGAAGAGCACAAACCCCTGCCAAGAAGGCGTCCATGTCCGGCACATCTTGACTATCCAGAGGGCAGCCTGCACTGCAGCAGGTGTTCGCAACACTCCAAAGTTCGGTACGCGCACTGTACGCGTACCAACTCGCTAGTCCACACCACTTTTCCAATCCATGTTGTTTTCAAAAATTTTGACGCACGAGCGAATTACAGCAAGCAAAATCTCAGCGTATTTTCGCTGCAGATTTAATTTCGAGTTCGATCAAATGGCGTGGAAAAGTAGTACCTGCTGGGCGTGGTGCAGGAGGAGGTGCGCGTAGTGCGGGTTGGAGTCGCGGAAGACGATGGAGGCGGCGGCCATGGCCGCCGCTGTCTCGCCGGCGACGTCGGACCCCGGGTGCTCCCTGTCGACCTTGTACGCCTGCCGCGACGTCGTCATGTCCTCCGGCCGCTGCCAGCAGTAGTGGTCCGTGTCGCCGTCGCCCACCTGCACGCCACGAATAAATCGTCAACACTTGGGATCGATGGAAGTCGAACCAACAACAGCTTTGCATGTGGAACTTGCATAACTTAATGCTACTGTGCTCGTACGGTTCAATGAGCGGGCCACCTAACCTTGTTGTTGCTATTCACCAGAAAAAGAAATGTAAAATATTTGTGCGTAACCGAACAAAATATAATTGGGGTTTGGAATGTTTGGAGAAAGCAGGGAAGAAAACTAGCGACTAAAATACAAGTGATAATTGAATTGGTCTCCGGGTTCTAGCTTGCTTCACGTTGCGTTTTGTGTGTAGTAACAGCTAGCTTTCGCACGAGGCCAAGTCACAGGGTGAGAACTGGTCAGGTGATGATGGGGAGCCGGTGAATCGTGGAATTGTACTGTAGCGACAGGCGAGCTGGGTACGAATTCATACCTCGGCCCAGAGCTCGTCTGGCTTGGTGTGCGCCTTGATGAAGTAGTCGGTGCCCCACTTGATGGCCTCGAGCGCGTGGCCGAGCTCGCCGGCCGCCGCGACGTCGCCGCCGTACTCGATCAGGCTCCACGACAGCATCGTCACCGTGAACGCCATGGGGAGGCCGAACTTGACATGGTCGCCGGCGTCGTAGTACCCGCCGACCAAGTCCACCTGCGATCGATCACACCAAGCAGAGCCATGTTAGCGCCCGGAACCGATCGAAGTCGCGCACCGGCAAGGCCGGCGTGCCCATTGGCTCGTCTGGATCGTGCGTACCCCTTGCTCGAGGCCGTCGGTGAGGCCGGAGTGGTGGCGCCAGGCGACGCGCTGGCTGTGCGGGAGCCGCCCCGACCGCTGCGCCTCGAAGTAGAGCAGGCTCTTCTGCAGCGCGTCCTCGTAGTTGTGCGCCTTCCCTTCGGCTCCGCCAACAACGGCCGCAGCGACGACGACAACCACCAGCAACACCAGCAGCAGCCGGCACGACGGCGCGGCGCCCGCGCGGCTCATTGCACGAGGAGAGACCCCGCGCTGCGCCTCCGCATGCGGCTGCCTCCGCGCCGCTGCTCCTTCTCGCATGTGCCGTGGATATGCCCCCGCCCGCCGTGCTCTGCCCTGCTCTGTTCTTCGGCGCGCTGCTTCCTCTGCGTGCCGCCTCTGTGTGGGTGTGGGCGCGTGTGATCAAGTGATCTCGCCTCCCGTTCCTCCCGGTCACGGCGCGGGCTTATATCCGCGACCCCGCCCGACACGAGACGCGCGCAGGCGCAGCGTGTTGAATCGGTTCGGCTCGGCCCCCGGGGGGGAATGGAATAGAATAGAGTACTCGGGAGAGCGGAGGGGTTGGGGAGCCGAGCGCGGCGGCAAAGCGAGCTAGGCCAGGGAGAAGAGAGAAGCGAGTAGGAAACGAGACGAGGAAAATTATAAGCCGAGGGCGAGCCGGGCGCGTCGCGTTCCCGTGCCGTGGCGTGGGGTTGGAGTTGGAGAGGGGTGGACTTGTTCGGGTTTGGTGAGGTAATGGTTGGGTCGGGGTGGGTTTGGCCTTGGCTTCGAGCCCTTGGCGACGCGCGCAAGCAAGAGAAGAGACGGCTGAGGGGTAGATTTTGACCGGGCGCCGGAGAGGCTCTCGTGCATCGGTTGGGGCCGGACACGTACGTACCTGGCCGAACGACGCCGCATGGTGAAGCACGCGTGCCTGCGTGCGTGCGTACGACCGGGGCAAAGGGAGCCGGGTCATCGCGGGCCGGTGGCTCTCCGGGCTTTACATGGTGCTAGCCGGGTTCGGCGACCAGTAGCACTGCATGCCCAGGGCAGGTAGGCTATCATCAGGAAACGCAAGCCAGGTTTACCGAGTCGTCGCGTGGTCTGGAAACCGGACCTGGATGCTGGTCGGTGAGACGGTGACCAGTTTTTACTGCCCAGTCTTAGCAGGTAAGCGATCTGCTGTCTAGCTGATGCTGATCAGATGACTAATCCAAGGGTGTGACTTTTATGTGAACTTTATTTATAGAGGAATATATATACATTGGCACATGATAGTAGTACTAGAGTAGAGTATAAATATTATACGGTAGGCGTAGGTTGGGCTCTTCCCTTCAGCTATTGGCGAGCTTTGTTGTTCCGAGATGATTCCGGCAGATTGTGTCGGTAACCAGCATGTCTCGCCAGGATTAGTTGGCTACACGCACTGTCCTGCCCTGCCCCTTTTGGTCAATCCTCAGACTTTCTTGGGACAATAATACATGTACTTATGTACATGCATCTAGCGCCAGATCGCTGCTTATTATCATTAGTTCCGGTATCAGTCAGCATATCACCACGACCTTTCCAGCTGCAATTTTCAGACACTTGCTCTAGCATGAGGCTTCACGTATAGGGGTAGAGTAGTACCATTTTTAGTTCTCTTCTGCTTCAAGAACCGGGTGCATAAACAGAAAGTATCACACGACACTTGGCCTCCCTATCTGGTCGTAAAATCTCACGTCTTTCTCGATCGGTTAGCCACATATATCTGCACGGCTACCTCTTTTTTGTGCGTGTCCATGAGAGTAGCTGCTAATGGGGCTAGTGATCCTTTTCCCTGGACGGACAGCGACTCCCCGGCTGTAACGATTTGGACGCCCTGATCCCGTCCTGGCCTCCCCTTTCCTCCGTCGCTTTCTGCATTCGCTGCTCCATCCATTGCCACTGTACAACGCCTACATTCAGTCATTCACCTTCCTCTCCTCGATCTCTCCCCGGCCGTCTGCGCACATTTGGTGAGCAGGTAGGTAGGCCAGGCCGGACCAGATGCCCATTTCTGCTATACTGTATATTTGCACCAGATTTATATATATAGTATCCCTGGAATTTGTAAGCTTTTTGCTTGCATCTCCTTCATTTGATGGTGCATAGCTTAATCATTGCTCCGTGGCCAATTAAGCTACATTTTGACCGTGCTTTGGGTACTAATCGAGTACGAAAGTTCTCCTAGTCTCCGTCCCTCTTTATTCCTGTTATTAGTGGTGCATCATGTGTTGCTAGCTAGTAGATGCTTTCTAGTTTAACGCGAACCGCCAGGCGTTTTCATTGCTCGTTTGTTTCTCTCGTGCTGTTGGCACGTCCTCCTTTCGAGCTTAGTAAACTGTTTTGTGAAGCAAGGGCAAAAATAAATGAAATGAATGGAAGCACCACCTCACCTCATTGCATACGCCCTTTTTCTGTACGTGATCAGATCACTTAGCTAATAATCAATGGTTTCTTTCGCTAACGATCGACGTTGATGATACATATGCATCAGTGCATCACCAATGTTTCTCACCTTGTCTTGCTTAGTTTAGTTATCAAGTTTTTTTTTCTTTTCTTTTTTGCTAGGTAGCCAGTCCTCATGGAGATTTGCTTTAAATTTTTTTCTTCTGAAAAGACTTTTTCTCTGTGGAGTGTCGGGACGCTTGATTGAACAAATGAACTACCTCTCGTTGTTGAAGTAGCCGTGATGATGAGTGCTCTTTCTCTCCTTTTGTTATGCGGAAATAATACTTTTCGTGAGGCGGCCTTTATTTGTCCCGGTCCTCATGTTAAGTATGACACAGGTGCGTAGAAGGTCCGCTTCAGCTGTACGTGTACATGCATTTTTTTCTCTGAAGGTTGGTGTTTTTTAAAAATATATATATAAGTCAATGCTTATGGTCTATGGAGGTGCATATTTTGAACCTCTTTGGTGATACTGATGTTTTATCATACTGACTCGGCAAATGTTCACCTCTTGTATTAATTATTTATTTGTAAGACCACGCTGTTGTTGTAAATACAAGGCTTGTGTGACACGAGTTCTTGCTGCATATGTACAATTTTTTTATATAATAAAAATATTATTTATTTCTCTCTACACAATGATTTTTTGTTAATATGATTTGTGGACTTTTTGCCTCAACTAGTAGAAATGCACGTGCCACAGGCACGTGTATACAAAAATTTCTAATAATAAAAATAATTGTGTTCTATCTCCATAATAATTCAGAGTTGCAAAGTTTTTTGGTAGCGATTAAGCTTGTTGTACAGAGCACATATTATTTGTTGTTACACGCTTCTGTTTTAAAACTCCATATGCATTGTATTTTTTTCTAAAGTTGATTTGTAAACACAACTAAAAGGGAAATTGGAGGATATATAACTATTAATATGTAATACCGTAAGCAACAATCCTATTGTATACGGAGTATTTTGTAAGCTAATGATGATCAATTATCCAAAACGGATTCGATCAACTCTGCCTCCTCCCTCGTGGCCTCTTTACTCACAGGCTCGTTTTTCTCGTATCCAAAACGGATTCGATCGACTACGTAGCCACACAGAAGGACCAATGTTTTTGAGTGTGGCCGTGTGGTGGGTCCAATGGGTATAGATAGGAATACGAAAGATGAACATCACGTTTGGTAGAAGGAAGGTCTCGAAGGAGGAGGTTCTGGTGGAAATAAAAAGTTCTCTGCTGGTTTTTTAGAAGGATTTCTCGGTGGGAAAAAAATAAAGCGTGATGTATTAAATTAGAGATGTAGTCTACATGAACTCTTTAGATTAATCTAGAGCGTTCGACCATCATAAAATCCGATGGTGTAGGCTTAATGGTGAGATGTAGTCAATATGGACTCGTTAGATTAATTTAGAGCGTTAGATCATCATAAAATCCGACGGTGTGGGATATAGATGACGACGGACGAAACGAAACATGACGGACGAATCGAAAATTTCGTCGTGCTTTATACTAGATAGGTACACCTACCCGTCGTTTTCATTCTGGATTAACAAGTTGCAATTGGGAACATTTTCAAGAATTCAATATTCGACTACTGCAGACTAGTGCAACATGATTACACGGCTTTGCACCTGAAATAAAGCAGCTCATGTTTGATCACCGTCCGAGCATAGCAGTATCTACCGTCAACAATTAGTAGTAGCCCCGATAAGTACTGGCGATATAGCATTTTGGGCACCTAAATACTGAGCTTACAGTGGAAAATTCTGCGTGCTTTCGCTGTAGCGTGAGGATCGCCATTGAAGTTAATTAGCGCATAGATAGCTGTCCTAGAGGTCGATATGCTAAAAAAATATATCTCATGCCGCTGGTGCTGATTTACATCGGTTTGCCATGGCGCGCGGCGTTAGTGGTGGCGGCGGTGGCTTGGAACAAACGGACTGAGGAGAGGAGACGAGCGGATGAATCCTTTTCAGAAGTAACTAGGGGTACAAATGACATTTCAATGTGGGCTGCTGACATGGCAAACCGATGTGGGAAGACAGCTCGGATGAGGGACGAAAACGAGTCGACTTTGTGAAGTTGAGGGACGATTTTGGACTTTTTGATACTTGAGAGACGAAGTTAACCTTTTGCCCAAAGTTCAGGAACGTACATAGATATTTTGCCTCAATTAAAAGAACATGCATGGTTCCACTATCTCCCTGGCTAGAGCCAAAGGAAGCCGCTAAAATCGCGATTCAAAACTAGAGCTATCACAAGAGGTGACAAGGCACGCTAAGACAAAAAAAAAACAGAAACTCGGAAAGGATAACACTCCTGGTGCCATGCGTCTCCATCCTCCATCTCTTCGTGGTGTCCACCCGGTGTCCTGGCTGGCCGAGGCAACGTCGACGTTTGGACGCACACCCCATGCCGTATACGCACTCCATGCTCTCTCTGCCATATGATACGTGTGTGAATGTGAAAGAAACACCCTCGCTCATCATCAGTTCAAAACGCGTTAGCAGAAAAGGGGAAGAAGAAAAAAACACGCGTTGGAGGAGCGGCGGCGGCGGCGGCGAAGTGACATTTTTATTCGGTTCTGCTGTTGGCCTGATGCGCCTGCGCCCGCGAACCCGATCGAAACCATAACGATCTCTCTTGGTTCGGCACGGCTCCCTCTCCCTCCGTCGGCGGCGTCCGGCCGCCTCTCGCGGCGGCATTGACGCTCTGAGCCTCTGACCCGTGCCGCCGGCTGCCGGTGCCGAATTGCTTATGCTTTAATTTGGCCACATTGTCAACGTGTGTCGGGCGGTGGCGACGACGACGCGCGCGCCGGCCGGGATGTCCGGGGCGACGTGGGGGCACACGGAATATTTGTCCTGGGGCGTCGTAGGGGGACGCACGGAACGGCCGGAAGAATTGGAGTCAAAACGGGAGATAGGATGGCACTAGCTAGAGGTAGTAGCGGAATAGTTTGATCATCAGGTTAGGCATTCTCAACGACCCGCAGAGGTTGACAACTCTAGAAGATTCAGACGCTTTTGTTTTTGCTCGTATATCTGGATTGAAGTCTTCTCCTTTTCTATTAGTAAGTGATTGAATGCTCCCTCGAGCTTCGTTTTCCTTCTATTGGGGAGAGATTCTCAATCACCGGACGCATTGTATACTAGCTACAGGATTTGTCAATATTTCGCCAAAAGTCTTGCGTACTGTTTCCTGACAGGTTTAGAGTCGGTTCTAGTTTAGCGCATTTTTCCAACGTGCTGTGCCATTGATCTTTAAGCTGTCTTTCAGAATTCAGGGTACAACTCGAGAACCGACAAGTACTTTGTAGAAGTACACTCGCTCCATGACACCATGTCTTAATTAGGTCGCTATATAAATGGACACATGACATTTTCTTCTACGAGTACACATTATAATGAGGGACCGTGACTCCGTGAGTCAAAGGACGCCTAACTTAGCCGAATCTATCCAAGTCAGACTGTAGCAAATGTGACAACCATATATTGGTCTCTGCTTCATAACGCCACTTATCAAGATGGACAGGAGTTTCATTACCAAATACGGAGTATTAGTACTTCAAATTTAAAACTAAAAAAAACGTGGAATCGGTTTTCAAAAAAAAAATTGTGGAATCCTAGGGCAGCCACTCAATAATAATAATAAAAAGATGCAATGTATGACGATGTTTGTAGTGATGTCACACGGAACGCTGCCGTGGCCCATTTTCTCACCAGATACACACGAAATCCTCTCATTTTCCGGCCGCCGTTCAACAAACCGTGAATGTGCTACTTGATCCGTAGAGCGTATATTCGTATGTCACACCCCACCCTTCATAGTTCATAGCGAGAGCATCATGGCCGTCTTGTATTTCTCAGTGCATCAACACACATCATACAACAAACACACCGGCCAACGAGGCAGTGACACGTACGACACCCCGATACCAATCAGAAAGGGTTGACTGATATAGCAGTTAGGAATACGGCGACAATGATATTGTAGTCTTGTAGAGAAACTAGTGTTTAGTGTACTATCACTTCAACGGGGTATTAAAATTTGGACGTGCCTGTGCGTGTGCGACCAGAGCAAAGGTCTACTAAGCACGAGGCCCACCGTGTCAGCTCCAACTGTTCCTGTCTCTCTGCCCCCCCGGGCCACCCACCCACCGCATCCATCAACCATCATCCATGTGCAGGCTGCAAAGACCACGCCGCGGTCAGCATGGAGATGCTGGACAAGCTGACGCCCCGCTGACGCCAGCATGACACCCACCCCGACGCCGTGGGCTCCACCCCGCAGCCAGCATCTAGCCTGGTCATGATCTTCATCTCTCATGGATCAATGGATCATGATCTCATCTCATGGTCATGAAATTCTGCAGAAAACCAGCTTCCTCCTGCCTGCCTCCCGTAGGAATCACTCGTAGCAGAACAGAAATGACGGGTTGAGCTGAAGCAAACAGAACCACCACCGGTTCAGGTTCAGGAAAGCAGGTTTCCTTGCAGTTTGCCCGGCCGGATCACCGCGAATCGTGACGAAGCAGGCGACGAGACTAGTCCCTCCCTCTGGTTGCGTAGCGTGAAGGGACGCGCGCGATCAGCGTCAGGCAGCGAAAAGTGGGCTGGGGGTGACCGATGGTAACCTGACGGCGATGGTCCTTAATGACGAGGAGGAAAGCAGGGGTTACGAAAGGCGAGTCCGATCTAACAAAAGCCCCAAACGTACGTGCGTGCGTCCAATAGCGACCAGGCCGGGGAGCGACTGGTTGTACGTAGCAACGTGGTCGATAGTGAGGATGTTGGAGGCACCCCGCCAAACGGGTAGCAAAAATCTCGTGCACCACGACGTGACGTGGAGAAGAAGCTGTGGCTACGCACTTGCTTGACATGTAACCATGTGCCTTACCAGTGACCGCAATCGATCCAACATAAACTCAGAGTTGTAATTAGGAGAGGTCGGTTAGGTGAGTTCGATGAGGGCTAGTACTCGCTAAGTCCAACAGAGAGCAACGCTTGCACTGTTGCTGAACAATGGTCTAGTTCCTCCCGTGCAAATTGTTTGTTGGTGAAGCAGATCCTTCTCCTCCAATGCTGGATTGCTGATGTATATCTGAAGTCTGAACTGAACCCAATGTCTGAACACATCTTCAGCTAGCAGACCTGATCTCCACGATACGATCTCCAAGAATTTCCCGCAAACAGCATGCACAAATTCCCTGTCCGGAAACCAGCCAAAAAACGCAGGCAAGAAGCATCCACCAATGTAAACGAGACCTATTCCATTACTAGTACCCCCAGGGTTCTCCGGGGCCCCAGCCTCGAATCTTTCTCGTCCTGGCGCAGCGCATCTGCGTGGAGGCTAAGGGTAAAAGGCAGCGTGCGTTGGGTACGCTGCGTGGGGGTCGTTGATCCGGCCGGCAGGTTCCGGGCGGCGTCGCCGTCGCACCTGTTCCGTTCGTTCTCGCGTGCGTGGTTCGGTCGCGGCTGCCCTGCTTCTTGGCGTGGGTCGCACGATAGCCGTGAGGTGAGTCGCCGCCATCCGCCACCAAACCATCGTCGGATGCGATGCGAGCGCATACGTCGCCTCTGCCTTTCCTCGCCCATTTGCTGCCCGGGGTCGTCGTCGCGCTCTCTCGTCCTTGATTAGCATCTTAATGCGAGCAATTAAGCAACTCTCGTGACGATCTCCGTGCGGGCCCGGCCTGCTGCTTGATCGTCATGGGCTTCTTTATTGTTTCGCAGGACGAACTCTTGCTCTGTTCATCTGCTGATTGGTCTGTAGTGGAGGCTTAAAAGCGTTGCTGGTGCACACCGAGGACGACGACAAACCAACTGTTCTGAACAAACCAGAATATGTACCACTATGTGACCAAGTTTTTAGTTTATTGATGAAACTTGCATTGTGTTGGCAAAACAGTGCCAGCGTGCTCTGGAGTAGGATTGTTACACAGGAACTGCATTTTGTTTTCGTTTGGTTGGAAGGCACTGTCAGGTTGGAGCTTCTGGAGGGAAATATCCTGGACAGTGGCCACACCACATGGAGCATGGCTGAATAGTGAAATGTATGGAAGAGCTAGAAAGATGGACGCACCGGCCGGTGTTCCACAAGACTGTTCTTGACGTAGGCTTCGCCGAAAACAACAGTTTCTTCTTCTTGGTTTAACCAAACAAAGACTAGGAGAGAGGAGAACCATACGAAGCAAAGAGTGAAAGTGACCACGCCAAACAACAAAACTTTGCGGTAGCTCCGCTTCGAATACACAGTACATTTACCAGCAGACTTTCCGAAGTCTCCCCTTCAAGGAACAGGAAGCTGGGGGGGAAAGAACTAACCTATGCGAATGGCGGCGTATCGAAGTCGCCGGGTCAAGTTACTGCTACTTTACTTTCCTACTAACTCGCTCTGATTGAACGTTGGAGTTCTAGAAACTTCTGTACCGTCAATCCTACTAGACCACATGTGTGGATCCTACATCCCAACTGAATGGAATAAACCTTCTGCAGGGCTGCCACACCTTTGCAGGTTGCCACATCTAACACTGACAGGGAACCTTTGTAGCCATGGACAAAGCAGTTGAACTCGAAAGCAGCCGTGATGGTAACATTCATGAAGCCTGAGTAGAGTAGCCCCCGGGTCGCTACAAACCTGCAACAGTGAACTTACCCATCAGTAGTACTGTTCATCTTACCCTGTGGGCGAGTGGCAATGCATGATTCTATCATACGAAGTACGTCCCCGGCGGCTGTCGTCGCACATGTACGCCGTTGGAGTGACTACTCCGGGTCTGAGCCTCTGAGAACATGGTTTCGTCTTCAAGCACTGACCTGTCACTGTGCGCTCTTCAAACGTGGCGGCGAGCCGTGCTCTTAGCGCTACGACGCTACCGTGAGCCGCGGGGGGCGCGCGCCGGCACGCCGCTGCGGGCGCGGGGTGCCGCGTGTGGCGAGAACGGACTTGCCGTTCCCTGCGGTCTCGCAGCGTCACCGCCCGCCAGCCGAGGGCATGGCGGCGTCCGGCGAGGGTCGGAGGGACGGAGGGGGACGCGCGCCGTGCTCCCAGACACAAAACAGAGGCGGTTGCGCCGTACTAGGTCTAGGACGCGGTGCGAATGCCCCGCGGCGGGTGGTGACGCAGCAAGTAGTTATTGTGACCGCGGGCCGTTTCGTCAGCTGAACTTGGGCCAAGTCCACGCATGTTGTAGCGGGATGGGCTAATGGCTGCCGGCATATGCAGGAGGTGGCCCATCTCAGATTCGTCAAAATGTACGGATTTCCGAAAGCTTCGAACGAAGCTTTATATCGAAAAACAGAGCCTTGTGTTATCATTTTGCGCATGAATATACCAGGGCCTCTTTGGCAGGCTCTAGCTCCGGCTCTATCGGCGGCTCCGGCCGGAGCCCTGCCAAAGCGTATGTTTTGCCGCGGCTCCGAGAGTGGATCCGAAGGCGGAGCCGAAAACAGCTTTTACTGGAGAGACGGAGCCACAGATCGTGGCTCCGCCCCAGTCCCCACGCTACTAGCGTGTGTTGTGTGGACGCGGTTGTCCCTGGGGAGAAGGGGCATGAGCATCGGCGGCAGACGGGGGCCCGTGACGGCGAGTGGAGGAGGCGTGGCGAGGGCCGTCGGCGGCGCGGAAGGCGCTGAGGCTGCATCGCTGGAATCAGAGGCGGCGGCTGGCTGGTGACCTAGAGAAGAAGAAAGGGGATCGAGACTTCGAGAAAGGAGCGTCGCATGATAGAGAAGACAGGACAGGGGCAACTGGGTTGTTTGCGTGCTTTCCAGGAGGAGGAGGAGTACTAGGAAGATGGGCGCACTAACGTCGCGCCTGTATAGAAAATATCAAAATATCTTTAGGTGAAAACTTTATGTAAAATTTTTGGATCTAAGCAGGGTTTTTGTGTTAGCTGTTTGTAATTAGACCGGTAAGCATGTTATTTGACCTTGCAACGTGTGTCATGGTGAAAATTGATCATGTTCATTGGCGATCTATGTATCCACAATTAGGTTCCTTTAATGAAAGATGGGAAGACATTGCTAACAAAGTCGTGTGACTCTGTTCGCTTCGCTTGTTAGACAGAATCAGTCAAAATCAGCATATTTTTCTCCCTTATAGAACACTATTAAATCAGACAGAATTGGTCAAAATCACCAGGCTTTTCTATCAACTAAATGGAATGGTTGTTGTTTGTCATTCCATACTGATTATGACCATATTTTTCTATATTAATTATTCATCCACATATTTACAAAAGAATTTGCAATACGTTGTCATGTATCGCAAATCAGGTCAAGTAGTAATATCAAAACGATTGATAAGAAAAGCACACGCTCAACTACAATTTAAAGTACATGACGTTAGCATTGTCACGAGCCAAAGGAAAGCCAAAGGGCACGCGATAGCATAAATCAAGTCAAAGCAACTGAGAAGGCCACGTACATACAGGTTACTGTATCGTCCATGGCTAACGGCGAACCTTTGTTCACACATGGAAGCTAATGGCAGCGGCGTAGGCACCAGGCCTAGAGGATAAATGTCGTGTCGCAACGAACACGCAAGTGGTGAAAGATAACAAAAAAGGAGAAGATGGCCTTTAAGGCCATTAATTCTCATCGCGATATGTATGTAGAGCCCGTCCGCTTGAAAACCAATTTTTGCCTAACTAAAAATATGCCAAGCAAACATGGGTGTGCCAATTTATTGGCAATGAACCAATTGATGGTAAATTATTTTTGGCATGTCTTATTTTTGATCAACAAACATTGGCGTGCTAATTTATAGGTAATGAACCAATTAATGACCAATTATTATTAGCATGCTTTAATTTTGGTTGGATAAATATTAAAAGCCAACCAATCAGGCCCGTATACTCTACGGCTAGGGCCAGCGTGTGCTTTTCTCTGTAAGCAGAAACAACTAGGAGGATCGGCGCGCGTTGCCGCGCCCGTAACTATATACGCATCCGTATCTTTCTTTTGTATATTCAGTATCCATTTGTCACTTGACATGTAGGCTCTGGAGACATTAGCGAATGATAAGAAATATAGAACACAGTATTGTACATGACCGATTTCTTAATAAAAAATATTTAAAATTTGCGTCTGATATAAAGAAAATAGGACTTCATTAACGGTAAGAATCGGTAGTTAAATAATTATAAATATATAGATGGTTGGAGGCGTAAGTTGGGAAAATAATTTTTTATAACCACACAATAACAACTCGACAGACAGACTGAGAAGCTTTCGTTTTCTTATGGCATAAGAGTACTGTGGCCGCCCCGAGCTGACCATCGGGCCACACTATTTTGCCCGCGTCTGACCCATCACATGGCCATGTCTGGTTGGGCGAGTTCGGTTTTCGTAGGGCTAAACCTGAGTTTTGTGTGTAATAATTGGGTCGTGTGGTTTTTTTTTGGCTTTGAGGTTAAAAAATTGGCCTGTGCCAATGATTGGGATAAACTTTTTGGCCTGCTCCCGGTCACACATCGGTTTTTTTAGGTAGGTTGGATCATGTTTGTCAGGTCGGACAACTATAATCAGGTCTAAATGACATTAAATAGCATAGTGACAAAGTAAATTTATTTTGGATTTGAAGGAACCGATTAAGGAAAAAAGATCTAATGGTACATATTAGCATTGAGTAATTAAAAATCTCAATAATTCAAACTAAGAAGAGGGGGGAGGGGGACAATTAAGCGTAACACAACTGGTAAGTTTTCTTGTGGTGGAATCTGTCTATCTGGATTTGAGTCCTTGACTCGTCACGGGTGCTCGCACTTTCCTAGATTTACTTCAAGAATTAACACAGGTTATTATTTCAGCGGCAGGCGATGTGCCAGTCGATAGGCGGCGCGTCAGTAGTGACTTCATCAATCCCGAGAATCAGTTGCCTCAATCTCGTGCTCATAAGGATAGATTTGCGTGCCTATATCGATGTGTGTGTGAATTAACCCACATTATTCTTTTAATGGTAGGCGACGTGCCACTCGATATGTGAGGCGCCAGTAGGGACTTCGTCAATCTCGAGGATCAACCGTCTTAATATCTCGAAAGTGCTTATAGAGATAGAGTTGCATGCCTATGTCTATATGTGTGTTTGTGGCGTTTGTGCCTATGTTTGGAGAAAGAAAAAGAAATTGAACAATGTGTATAATTTGAGGGATTTCTTTTAGTTGAGGTGAGAGGAATTTTTTTGAGCCAAGAGGTGAAAGGAATTGGACACGGGAGCAGGAATTTCTTTTAGACACACTAATGATGGGTCTGACCTTTGACACATGCTGCGCCATGCCTTTTTTTTATTTGCAAGCCAGTTGAGGCTTCAGAAGGAGAAGATTAAAAAAGAAGCACGTGTCGATGATCGTTCTTGTTTTTTTCGGGCATAAAAAGAAAAAATTAGACTGTAGTAGGTTGAAGCTTTCACTGGTCAAGGAATTGTTGTGGAGACACTGACGGCGCGCACGGAAGGCAGAACTCAACAGAAGCCCAGAACAGACTCAAAAAGAATAAAATAGTGTTTGGGTGTTGAAAGCGACCGACGGTAAAAAAATCCGACACGGAACGTACACGCGTTAGGAAGCAATTCGTGTAGAACGTATGCACAGTAACTTGATGGCCTGAGAGGCGCTCGTTTTCTCCCGCGATATGAAGGTACATATGCATGTGCCCGTTCTAACAGCCACGCGTCGCGAGGTCTCCAGGCCACGAAACAGCAGGAGCAGGTTCCAGTTATTTTTCAGCCATGAAAGATCCGTTGAGGTGGTCATTGTTTTTTAAAAAAAGAGAAAAGGCAAACTGGAAACGCAAGCGCTGGGAGCGCGGCAATGCTCCAGCGATATAGAGAGATATGTACGTGATGGGCTGGGCCAATAACCCATGAGAGCAAAAAAAAAAAAAGAAAAGAAAATGTGGATACGTGAGAAGGAAGAGGGAGAAAAAAAGAAGAGAGGTGTAACGTCCCGCCTCCCCGAAGCCGGGCCCGCTTACCTTGGCAGCTCTCTAGGACCTCTAGACTATCCTCACAGATCAATACATGTCTTTTCTGCGCACTTTGTCCTCACTCATGCGCACCCGAGAAGGACTTCCCGGTCGGTCACCCATCATGAAATTGCTCCGGGCCAAGCACGCTTAACCCCGGAGTTCTTTCGAGATGAGCTTCCGGAAAAGAAGTTGCAACTTGTTGATATGAGTATTCTATCAATCCTATTAAGCCCTGGGCTATTACAATCTCACACCCTTAGGAGATCGACGCCCTCGTCGATCAACCCCAGTCCAGGAACGTCCTCTCTTGGCCACGTTTGTGTGCCCAGTGCCAGCGCATGTGCCATGCTGTGTGACCACTATGGGCCCACACCAGCCATGCGAACCATGCCTGCGCAACTGCGACCCCACGCGCCCGTGAAACCGCGAGAGTCGGCTCTGATACCAAATGTAACGTCCCGCCTCCCCGAAGCCGGGCCCGCTTACCTTGGCAGCTCTCTAGGACCTCTAGACTATCCTCACAGATCAATACATGTCTTTTCTGCGCACTTGTCCTCACTCATGCGCACCCGGAAGGACTTCCCGGTCGGTCACCCATCATGAAATTGCTCCGGGCCAAGCACGCTTAACCCCGGAGTTCTTTCGAGATGAGCTTCCGGAAAAGAAGTTGCAACTTGTTGATATGAGTATTCTATCAATCCTATTAAGCCCTGGGCTATTACAAGAGGAGAAAAAGGAAAAAAAGAAAGGGTAGTAGTAATTTTACTTGTTTTATTCATACTTAACATCTAGGTGAAGCCGTTTTGCCAAATGTTTTTCAAAATGGATTCAGCTGCACCAACGACTCCGCTCCACGGAGGATCTAGAACCAGAGCCGTTTTCGAAGGATCCGGAGCCCTGTCAAACATGCCCTCAATCTTTCTACTTCCCACTAAATCACATTCTAGCCCATTTTATATGTAGAAACTTGGTTTTTCCATAGGAAACAAACAGTGTTTTTTTTTCCTTTCTGAAAAGGTAGCAAACACACTGTGAAAGGGAATTCGGAAAGGGATACGGGCATAAACTAACTGGTAGTCACAAAGCACAAACGCCCATTGCTCATTTAGGCCTGGCCTTGTGAGACAGCCGGGCCCAACTGGGCCGCATTCTCCAAAAGATCAGCCCATCTCAGCCTGTGAATAAGCCCTAATCCGCGGCCGACGCGTCCCCTATTTAAGAACTCGCCCTAGGGTTTCGCTCTCTTCCCTGTGATACCGAACCAGAAGAGCGGCGGCGCGGGCGGACAAGGAGGAGGCGGAGCAGCAGCAGCAGCCGGGCCAAGCCACCGCCGCCACCATGGGTGAGCACCCGCCGTCTACCCTTCTCGTTCTGCTTATGCTGCTGTAGTGGCCGTGGAGGCTGTCCGGGTAGACCGATGCTAATCGATGTGTCCGTGCAGGTATCTCGCGTGACTCGATGCACAAGCGCCGGGCCACCGGTGGGAAACAGAAGGCCTGGAGGAAGAAGCGAAAGTAATGTCTCGTTCTATCCCCTATTCTTTCATTTGGCTTCGTGATGAGTGTGCAAGTGGTTGATTAGATCAGGTTTTACATTTCAATCTCTTTGTGGATCGTGAAGCGGTTTCGATTGTGGTAGTTGATCTGAGTTTTGTCAAGTACAGTCCTCAACTTGATTATGTGAACCCTAGAGATTTGTGACGCTGCTAGATGAGACCCCTTAATTACGTAGGATCTTGTTCTGGCTAAAGTGTAACTGTGACTGCTAAATCGGTTATCATGATGCTTGCCATGAAGCGACGGGCTCTAACATTGTGAAAATGCAGTAGTTTTCAATATATTTGGAATGCAACAGTTTGAATCGGTAATTTTAGGAGGACGGCAACTTAATTTGATATTTTGATTTGAGATCTTTATTTTAATTGCTACTAAATGAACTCCCTAACCTTTATTTGCATTTTGTTATAAGTAATCTGTGCAGAAATTCATGTGATGCGTTTGTGTCAGGATCATGTTTGTAAATAAGATGTAGTGTCTGGGTGTTTGAAGATTTTTTTTTATGTCATTAGCTCATGCTTGATGTATTGTATCAAAATGGTTGTATGTATTGCAATATTATTGATTTCAGAGGCTTATCAGTTTCTCATTTATTTTGAAAGGTATGAGCTTGGCCGCCAGCCAGCTAACACCAAGTTGTCAAGCAACAAGACGGTCAGGAGGGTCCGTGTCCGTGGAGGTAATGTGAAGTGGAGGGCTCTCCGCTTGGATACTGGTAACTACTCATGGGGAAGTGAGGCTGTTACCCGGAAGACCCGTATCCTTGATGTGGTCTACAATGCCTCAAACAATGAGCTTGTGAGGACTCAGACCCTTGTGAAGAGTGCCATTGTGCAAGTTGATGCTGCCCCATTCAAGCAGTGGTACCTTACGCACTATGGAGTGGACATTGGTAGGAAGAAGAAGGCACCTGCTGCCAAGAAGGATGCTGCTGAGGTATGATTCCTTGCAACTGGAGATTTTATTACTCATTTTGTCCTCTGTAAGGAATAGGCTTTGTATTTGTAGATGATAAGTGCTCATCCTGTTCTGTTTAGAGAGGCCTGCACCTAATTCATGCGCCTGATGCTTACTCCTAAGCGTCACTTCATCTATGTCTTGCAGATTGATAAACCTCATTCTCCAGCTACCAGTTGTCTATGAATAGCTTGTTTAGCACTACTTGCTTATTTTAGGTTTATATATGAAAAATATTGGAGTTGATATTTTCAATGAATATACTGTTCTGAGTGATATTTTACAGTAAGAGTGAAAGTTATTATAATCTTTGGGTGAGGCTGCCTCAATGGATAATTTATTATTTGAGTTGCACTAATGCAGGGACAAGAGGGTGAGACTGCAGCTGAGGAAACAAAGAAGAGCAGCAACCATGTCCAGAGGAAGCTCGACAAGCGTCAGCAGGGACGCACTCTTGACCCGCACATTGAAGAGCAATTTGGCAGTGGCAGGCTGTTGGCGTGCATTGCTTCCCGTCCTGGGCAGTGTGGTCGTGCTGACGGGTAAGGAATAATGGAACTATGTTTTTCCTTAGAGAAATTTATAATGAATTTATGATATGTTTGTTGGGTTTAGACAATACTAGTTATGTTTTGCAGTTGCACTTTGCTTGTTATTACGAGATTTTATGAACTGTATTGTTGTGGGCAACTACTTACATGCCTTTTCTTTATGGCAGGTACATCCTTGAGGGTAAAGAGCTTGAGTTCTACATGAAGAAGCTCCAGAGGAAGAAGGGCAAGGGTGCTGCAGCTTAGAGCATTCTCTTGGACACTTCAAGGGGTGTCCGATTAAATACTACTCTGGCTTTTTTGTTAGCTGTGTCGAGAGCAGAGCTTCTATGTCGTTTGCAGACCTAAGCACAGTATTTTCTAAAAATGAATCAAGTCTAGTGAAGAACTAAGAATTTTGGCCTGCTGTGGTTGTATTCTCGTGATGTTTAGGTTCTCTGCCTTTATTGTGCTGCAACAGTTTCTGTGTTTATCAGGTTCGGTTTATCTATGTGGCGGTTGTGGAAATGGTCGGTTTCCTGTTTTATTTTCACGCTGTAGTTGCAGTCGTTGATAAAATGTTTTTGTTTGAGCACTGTCAGGATGTCTCGCCATTAGCCAGCTAGCTGGAGGCTATTAGCGCATCCAAGGCATGCTTCTCGCTAGCTCGCTCTGGTGCAACTTCATGAGTTTTTACTCGCTAGTATAATTATAATGAGAGTTTGAGCTGGCTCGCGAGCTTAACGAGCTGGGAAAGCACAGCATACAAGCATCCCTACAGCCCATGAACAAGCAGCCCCTCGAAGCCGCCTCCGCTCCCCAGCGCTGCTACGTTCCTTTCTCGCACATAACGCAGCGGCATAGCTCTCCCCCGCTTTCTCCCACGCGTAGCACCTCCATGCGACTTGGATGGTCAACTCCTTGATCTCGTCGTTGTGCAGTGCCTCACGGCCACGGCCGTCAAGGCGTGAACTCCCGCCTTCCTCGCCCACGCCCAGGAGGTTATTGTCGCCCCGCGCATGCGCATCGATTTGTCCACTTTTCTGCAGCAAGGTTTGCTTTAACCCAACCACTGCACCATACAATGCAATGACGCGGAGCAAATCCGAGCCACGAAGTTACGTCGCCCCCGCGAAAACTGACGCAGCCGAAGGCGCCGCCGGTCATCGGGGCCGGTTCGTTCGTGTGATGATGGATGTGGCGGCTGCGGCCGGCCATTCGTGCCGGCAGATTTTCGACCTTCAAACCCTGCCTGTTGCGTCATTGGGCTTATTTCGGGCCCGCGCCGCGCCGCCTGGCTCCAAGACTTCACCAACGGCACTGAGGCTGCTGGACAGGCAGCTGATGCAACTCACCACAGCCCTCCATGTGCGACGTGCTGCTCGAGATGGCCACGGCCCTGACTGGCAGTTGGCAGGGTGGCTCATCATCGTGCAGGCTGGCTCGCAGCCAGCAGCAGCCTGCTCAGCAGATGCGCAGGCCTGCTAGATTCTATGCTCTCGGCTTGGCTTCTGGCTGCCTTGTTGCTCGCTTCGTCCCAGTCCGCCCCCGTGAATCCAAAAATTGTGGCAGAGATGCACAGAATCCGAATTCGAATTACCCGTGAAGCGTCGATGCAGAGTAGCAGATCGCTCCAGGGCGTAGCAATTTGTTTCCAAGATCACGAGTTCACAGGCCAGATCACCAGTTTCGGGGCATAATGATTGTTGCCAAGATCACGAGTCCACATGCTACACCATTTGACAAAAGAACAGGGTGCTTGCTACATCATTTGAGAAAAGAACAGGGTGCTTAGTCAGTGTGCTAAACCACCCTAATCATTATGGGTTCTGGCCATGCATGTGGTTGGTACCTGGTTCGCCGACCGGCGGCAATCACAAGTGCAGCGCACCACACGGCCACAAAAAAGTTGTTCTTTTTCAATCTGAACAGCCATAGACGAACAGGGAGTAAACAACTTCAGTTGACCTTTTTTTTGTTGATAAGCATGCTATTGTAAATGCTAAACCTCGTGGCGTTGCATCTGGCCCTTGTTTGGTACACCGACAGGTAACGAGTAACGACGCAATGCACAGGGCAATTACAGAGCCATGAAAGCTCCTTCCTTTTACAAGCTCAAAATGCAGTGGAAAACGAATGCGCATTTTTATTGAAAAAAATCACATTTGCATGTGTTGCCTAATTTTCAGAGTGACGCTGCGCTGGCAACAGCAAATTACCCAATGACCTGCCTAAGGAAACCAGGCTTGCTAAACATGCAATTGTTCCATACCACCTGACTGATCTTAGCCAACAGCCCAACACGAACACTACTAATACCAGTATCTTGTTGAGAAATGGTCTCTCGCTTGTACAGTACATACTGTGCGCGTATGCAGCACAGTGCTAGCTATTTATGAACCTTGAAAGTACTGTACACGAACTATGCACAATCATTTCCTAATCTTGCACAGTACCGAACTGTAAGCGCACGCCCAGTGATTCTGACAGTCACGTCTCGATCAAGGCATTCTGCAGGTCATATGGTCATTACACGGAGTGACAAATTAGTAATTGCCGCGCCAGGCACGCTTCAATCCGGATCAGCACACACGAGTACAATGCCGAAGCAGGAAAAAAGATGGAGTGCCAGTCGATCATGCTAACAAGAACACAGGTTCTGTGCAGAAAAACGTGAAAAGGTTTTCGTTGTATCTAGCGGGCGAACAGACGGAGCCCAGAACGAATACAAACAGTTTCATGGAACATGAGGAGACAAGGACGGGCATCACATTTTTCGGTTCCAGGGTAATCTGAAACAAGGGGTTGCTACGAGATGTGGTATTTCCAATGAATTGTCAGAACATACAAACAGCCTATAAACAAACATCAAAGAAGAGAATTACAAGGTGTTCTATACCTACACTCCCCTGGGCTGCCGCTCATCTGCGATGCATAGCAAGCTCACGGCACTTTCATCTTTCTCATCTAGTGTTGTGTGAGGCCACCGTGTCAGATGATTGTTAGTGTCAGCTGGACAGAAGCAAAGATGGTGAGACTTCACTTGGATAGATCCATTATGCTGATATGAAAATTAAACAGCTGAATCTGTCGTTCCCACTACTAATCTGGAGACTGCTTGGTATAGCTGCTCCTCGTCGAAGGGTTTTGACACATATCCATTCATTCCCGATTTTATACACTCTTCATATGTTGCCTGGATAACATCGGCTGTCATTGCCAGAACAGGCAAATGGCACTCAACAAATGTTGAACCTTCAATTAGAGCTAACTTGTTCTTTCTTTCCTCATTGGCTTTCATCTCCATTTCCCTTATTTTTCTGGTTGCCTCAAACCTACAGAAAGTAATCATTGAAAATTGATAGTCAGTATGGATGGCTTTGATTTCATTGATCAGACATACTTAACACACGAAAATGGATAAATGGAATATAAATCTTCTTTGAGTTAATTCTGAAAGAATAGTTTTTTTAATTATGTAAGCAGGATAGAAACAGCAACTGATGTGAGAGTTAATTTAATTCATACCCATCCATCTCTGGCATCTGAACATCCATAAAACATGCGTCGAAGCTATGTGGAGGTTGAAGTAGACTCACAGCATCCTTACCACTTTCAACACAATGAACCTTAGCACCATACTTTTTTAGTGCAGCTGCAGCAACTCTGAGATTGACCTTATTATCATCTACAACCAATATGTTCTTCCCAACCAGCAAGCTACGAAGAAATGACGGCCGATTTTGATTTTCTTTTCTTTCGGGCATCTCTACTTTGAGCAGCTGCTGAATACACGAAGCAATTGTGCTTGCCCTTAAAGGCTTACACATGACAATATCAAATATGGATCCATATTTGTCCTTGTCGGCTTCAGAGGTGACCAAAAGAACTACCTTAGGCGCATCAGACAACTGCCCATTCTTCTGCCCACGTAGACGATTCAATAAGTGAACATCTGTCTCAGGCCTCCAGAAGTCTCTCTCAATAAAAAGCATGGTTGCCTTTTCCCTACAAGAAAATAAAGTTAATGAATTCACAGGTACTGCAATAGAATATAAAGTGCAGAGTCTGCAGCTTTTGAAAACAATTAGCGGTATCAATAAAGCCAGGACAGAGTTTTGGCGTTTGAATCCTGTTACCTACTCCTATTCCATGTGGAAAACTTAAGGTTAAGGGAGCCTCCATGTGGAGGAAGTATTTTTAGTACTGAATTGGCTGCCTTTCCACATAAGATTAGCTATTGGACGAGATCATTAGGAGATGCAATTCAAAAGTCTCTATAACCAATTCTATACCTAGCATTTAAATAATTAAAGAGAAGACTCACCTTGAAATGGTTGCTCCATTTTGTCCAGAAAAAGCTTTTAGGCCCGCACTCATATTGTTCACAACTTGAACAATTATTCCCAACCTCTTAAGGTGATATCTTGTGACAGCACTTCGTACAGGTCTCCCATCAACCAAGATGGCCTTCATTCCCTTAAAAGCATCAGGCAGTGCCTCAGCCAAGCTCCTATTTGAATCGGCTGAAGTATCTTTGTATGAGCGCTTCAGTGTAGCTGAGAATGTGAACGTACTTCCAACAAACGGGCGGCTGGTGAAACTTATCTGCCCACCCATCAGTTCAGCTAGACACTTGCTGATGCTTAAACCAATGCCAGTACCACCATAGTTCCTTGAAGTTGAACTATCAGCCTGCATAAAAGGTGTGAAAACACGATCCTGTGCCTGCAATGGTATCCCAACGCCTGTGTCCTCGATGCTTATTGCCAATGTGACACGGTCAGAATCATTTTGATCAGAATTTTCGCCATCAAGATCATCCAAAAGCGACTCCTTGTCAGAGAGCAGCAGCTTAAAATATTGCCAATTATTTCGTCTATCTGCTGCTTCAAACCCACTCAATGTATTGAAGGCACCATTAGCTGTTGACTCAACTTTACCATCTTTCCCATTCATGTTTCCATGTATGACCTGATTAGCTTCCACATTTGAGTTCTCAGCCAAAGAGACCCGAACAAATACATGACCCCGTTCTGTGAACTGGAACATACAATAGAGATGTCAGTACACTTTTTGAAGCATATTTAATCACAGAACTACATAACACTTTAACCAACATTATTTGAATTTACTATCAGGATCTAAAATTGGCTGCTTACTTTGACTGCATTGCCCACCAAATTTGTCAGAATCTGTCGAAACCTCCAAGGGTCCCCGAGAACAACCTTTGGAACATCATCGCATACAAATACTGCAAGCTGCGCCAAGGAGGAGAAATATCAGGGAAAGAATCTATTATTTGAAAGAAATTATAGGGACAGCTTAGTTTGGACAGAACTGCATCATTTGCATTGCCACAAGCTAGGATTAAAAGCAATCCATTTCCATTGCAACTGAGGGCACATGAAAAACCATTTTCTACTTAAAATGTCAACAGTAAGATACCTCGATGCACTTCTCCCGTGACTTTGAAGAAAACAAGGAAATAACATCGTCCATGAGAGAACGCAGGTCAAAAGGCACAGCCTCAAGCTCCAACTTTCCAGCTTCAATCTTTGCTCGATCAAGGACATCATTTATCAGTGTTATCAATGCTCTGCCACACATCTGAGCAGTCTGAGCATAATCCTTCTGAGTCATGGTCAGATCTGTTCCCAAAAGCATATCCAGCATTCCTACAACAGAAAGAAGAATTTTCAGATTGTTGGTTCCATGAAACCGAAGATTATGGTATAGATATGTTACAACAAATGAGTAAGTACCAAGGACACCATTCATGGGTGTTCTGATCTCATGTGATACAGTTGCCAGGAACTGCAAGAAAAGAGATAAACAAATAAATATGTAAGATATACATGATCCATAAGCTAAAATTACTAGTGAAAGAGAGTGCTAAAGAATATGTTGAACTTAAGTCTAAAAAAGAAGAGAATATGTTAAACCTGAGACTTCGCAACATCAGCAGCTTCTGCCTGAGTTTTGAGTTCTTCCATCTTTCGACAATCTTCTGAAACTTTGTCATATCGAGACCACGCAGCACAAATGATATACCCCACGAGCATCCATATGACAAACGTGCCCAAAGGATTAGTGATGGCCGACCACGGCATAGGAAGCTTTTCTCTATACCTGCACAAGTTAACAACATTAGGGGACAACCAAATCAGACAACAAAGTCAAGAGCTAAAGATAGAAGTTAACAACATTAGTGGAACACCAAATCAGACAACAAAGTCAAGAGCTAAAGATAGAAGGTACCAACCTGCACCTCATTTCATGCTTCCTAAATGGATCTCCAAAATCTAGCATGCTAACATGCAAGAGGGGCACTTGATCTTCCAAACTTGGAGGTCCATACAAAACCATAGCTTCCGAAGCATTTGTGACATCATAGACATTCACTACAATATCCTGATTGCCAGCAAGTTTGCTAAGCAAATTCTCCACAAGTGACTCCACATCAAAGGCTCCACCAAGATATCTGTTAGCAGGTAATTTGATCAGATTCGACCAAAGTAACCAAACGGATACATAATTATTGAGAGCCCACAGCAAATTATTCTATTTTGTGTAATTTTTCAATCTAACAGAGGCAAGTTGCAAAAATGCTGGAAACTTCATAATCTTATATCACTAAATGTCTTTTCGTCATTGACTCACTGTCCTATTTTGTGAAAAGAATCTCGTCATTCCTGTTATAGCCTGCCACTAGACATGTCAAGGTTATCATATTGAACGGGAGTCTAGTGTTGATCAATGAACCCCTAATGTTGTAAATTATACAATGACAACATACTACATGGTGAAATATCCTGCACATCATTTTATTTTGCAGTACATTTGCCTACTGTCTACTCACAGTTTACTAAAGAATGGATGCAACATGCAAGCCTATCGATAATAAATTAATAATTGAAAATATGAGATGGATCATCTCACCCAATAGTTGCTTCCACACGTTGCTCAACTGATGCATCGGCAGGAAGATCTGGGCGGTACACAGCAAAAGTGAGAACTACTCCCAAGTGGTTTGATCCAAGCAATCGAAATGGGTTTGTTAACACTGCTTTGCCAGTAGTCCTGGCTCGCAAAATGTTTTCTCGGTCCTCCTACATTGAAAATAAATGGATTACTATCACTGTAGAGACATCAAAATGGCATAAATACCCGCGATGAATACAATGAACCATCATGTAGGGGTAATCTCACCTCCCCAGACATCATGTCGATGCGTGCAAGGTAGGAAACTGTATCCTGGGAGAAAATCACCGGGGCGTATTCAATCTGGGGAGGTGCAAGCTCCCGCTTCATTGTATTCATAATCCAACCCTGCTGGCTTTCAAACATTTCCCTCTCATGATGGAAGACACGGTGAGCGTATGCCACACCATTCAGCAGAGGTCGCTCAAATGACGTCCTTCCCGTGTATTTTGCAAAAGTTTCCTGTAGCGAACATGACACAGGAAGCCAAATTAAAACGCTGAGCTGTAATATGCTACATGCTGTAAGAATTAACAGAAAATGCCCCACATTTTGTACAAACAGACAGAATATGACTGAAGTGTCTGCAAAAAAAGCAAAATCGCCCATAATTGGTTGGCTTTCCCAAAGGCTAAAGTGTTTTAAGCCATCAACGAAGAAGGAATACAGGTGTGACTTGAATCAGATTAGTTGTTAGTTCATTAATTTCATACCAAAACGTGTCTTCAAACACCATGGCATGGCAGGGGTACACCTAAACCATGGGCAAACCAACAAAAGAGGGATGGAATGATCTGTAAAATGAAGAGACGCCTTTAAGGATCAATGATCCAATCAAGAAAAAGAAAAGGCAGAAACCACTACATATCATAATTCATCTCTGCGACAGTGACCTTTCTAAGCATAAACTAAGGATTCAAAAGGTTGTAGAAAAAAGCAACCAAATGGTTGTCAAAAGAGTGCCCAGATGGATTTCTAACGAACACACTAACCACTCTATTGCTAACAAACAATGTGCCACTGCCACCAACCTAGTAGTTCAGTTCAGCGACGTCTCAAAACATAAAAAAAAACCTCAACCGCCGCCGGAACGGACTTTTTTTCCCCCTCGAGTGATGAACAGCGCCTGTCCCAACCATCCACAGCAATCATGCCGCGCTAAACGACTAGTGCCGCAACGACTGTAAGCGTCACCCAACCACGGAGCATCTTAATTTTTTTTTCGTCCTTAAAAAAAGCGAGAGACAGGAAGAACAATGTCTACGATCTCAGGGGTCCGCCCGCCCGCTGTAAACGATTCGATATTTCGATGCAGCAGCAGCGTAGACGAAAAATGGTGGAGAATTGAAGGAGGGCAAATGCTCACGGTACCTGGTCGATGGCGGAGGGGAACTTCTCGTAGTGGAATGTGGAGATGAGAATGGCGAGCGCGTGGACATGATTGACGGTGACCCCGAACTGCTCCTGCAGCATCCTGGCCCTCTCCTCGCACATGCTGACGAGCCGCTCCTCGGCGCGGTCCAAGCTCTCCCGGCGCAGGTGCCTGTGCATCACCGCCGAGCACGCCACCGCCAGCAGCACATATGCCGCCGCCGCGAGCCCCCTCCATCCCCTCTTCTTCCTCGGCCCGCAGTACTTGCCCTCCATCCCCAAATCTACTGCCGCTCCCGTTCGCCCTCTCCCTCCTCCCTCCCCCGCCCAATGCTCACCATATGCTCGCCGAATCGCCGCCGCGCTAGCCACCCAGACCCGCCAGGCTCCCCCCCTAGCACTAGCAAGGTAGCGCCACTAGCAAAGCAAAGCAGAGCAGGGAGCAAGCGCGGTGCGGGAGACTAGAAGGCTGAAGCAGAGAGGCGTCGGGGCGAGGCCGAGGCGTGGCCGGGGTGGAGCTTCTCAAAAGAGGCGAAGCTTTCGCGAGTTCCCGGCGCAGACAGCTGCCTTAAAATAATTACGGCTACGACTAGCTTCTGCTCGCGGGGCATTAACTAATCCGGCCACGGTACCCGAGCACTCCGCCCAGGCTTTCCCTTTATTGCCTCCACTCCCCGCCCGCAAACACGCTCGCTCGCGCTAATCAACAAAGCGCGCGCGCGGGCGCGGCCGGCGGTGGAATCCCGGCCGCCTTTTGCAGGAGATATTCGGGACAAGCTGCCTAGGGAGCGTGGAGCGCCCGCACCGCAATTAAGGCGCCTCCAGTAACAGTGGAGCCGCACTAATCACGGCGAGCTAATCAACGCGGCTAGGCTAATCGCGGGAGGTGGCCTGGGCGCCTGGCCCCTGGCCCCAAAGCGGCGCGCGAGGCGGCGACCGTGGCAGTGGGAGGCCGGGACGGTGAAGGAAGCAGAGAAGGGGAACGGAGGAAGGAGAGAGGCGAGGGCGTTTAAGAGGCGAGGGCGTTTAAAGCCATGTGCATGCCGTGCGCGCCGCGCGGAGAATTGACGCTCCTGCCCCTCGCGCGCCGGTTTCTCCTTTTGTTTTTTTCCTGCCGTGCTGCGCGGGGGCGGAGCGCATCGGAAGGGCAGTTCGGGGAACAGAGGCGGTAGCACGAGTACAGCAGAAGCAGGGAGGGGCGGCATGTGGAGTGGCGACCGGCGCGCCGCTCCCTGGACCCGGTGCATGGGCCCGCTCTGCTCTGCCTCTGAGCCCCGCCCCCCGCCAGCGCAGAATCCATGTCAGCCGTTGAAGACAAGCCTCGGTCAAACCCGCCCGTCGCTGCTGCTGCTGCTTCTCTCCTCCGCAGAATTAGGCACGGCCCATGCCTACTAGGTAGATGGGCGCGCTACGCCGCGCCAGTTAGGGCGTGTTTAGTTTGGTGAAAATTATTTGTAAAAACTTTTTACAAAAGAATCTTTACCGTTTAGGAGTAGTAAATGTATACTGATAATAAATTAATTACAGATCTCGCCTGCAAATCGTGAGACAAATCTAATGACGGTAATTAGAGGGTAATTAATTCGTGATTAGCGGATGGTTATCGTAGCATCACTGTTACAAATCATGGATTAAGTAGTCTCATTAGATTTGTCTTGCAATTTACAACACATTCATATAATGGGTTAATTTTTTCGTCTAAATTTAATACTTCGTGTATTTAAGATTTTTTTATATGATGGGTGAAAACTTTTTGCAATGGAACTAAAAACAGGGTTAACGCTGCTGTTAATGAGTGTTCTATCACAAAAGGCAACAACTATCAAAATCAGTAAAAAAAAGAGTGACGGAGGCCTGAAACGGCCCGGCCAAGAAGCCTAGCGGACGCTAAACAGGCCAAGCTGCACAAAACGGAATGACTGGTATAATAAATGGAGACGTACACATACTGGCTGTAGAATGTACCACGAGTCTGTCAACAGTAGGAGGGAGCTTAAGATGCCCTGGGAAGGGAGGAAAACTTCCAGCGATATGTATCTACGGAGTACTTATTACGGAGTACTAGCATCAGCTCGGAGTAGCACTGTAGCAGCCATCGTTATCTTTGAGCAAGCAGGAGCAGGATGCCAGTCTGATGGCATCGGTTGCATTGTGGGCTTGTGGCAATAATAAATTCTACTTCTTTAGAAGCAGCACTGTCAGCAATAAGTTCAATTCCGACATGGATGGAGAAACTCTTAACTCTGGGGTTGTTTTTTTCCTACTAGTAATCTAAAATAATAAATGGAGCAAGGAGCTTGAACTGAAAGCAGCCGTATGCCAAGTACAGGTACAGGCAGCTCCCAACCAGAAAATAGCAAGGATAGCCTTACGAAATTACGCGGGAACAGTGAACAACACCAACGCGGGCGAAACGGAGCTGTAGCAATTGCAGAGAGAGCGCAGCTAGCAGTACTGGCGCCTCGCTCCAAAATGGACACGCGATCCTGGATTCCATGCAGAGCCGGTACGCTGTCCTCCTCTTCCCGGTTCCCAGCCGCAGCAATGGCTACCCCCGGCAGAGGGCTCTGCTCACTCCTGGCCGGAGGCCAAGTACGCAATAACTGCTCCTGCTGCAGCTCCTAATTAATCACGCACGCGCTCCACAGCTTCTTACGGCTACTGTTGAAGCGGAAGCTGCACGCTGTAGTAGCTCTCATCATGGGGAGTACTGTGCTTGAGTGATCGAGCGGGCGGGCACGTACGCCCGCCCAACACATCAAATGGCTCCGGGAGTCAACCGTGTGCTTGCTGCTTTCAAGTTTCAACACGGCCGGTGACGGCCGCCAAGCTTTTCCTAGTTAGTCCACGGGCATGAGGTCATGGGCTGTTGGCCTCATGCTGTCATGCATGCTGCTCAGTCATCATCATCGGTGGGCCGGGTTAGTGATGTCGGAGGCTCGGAGCAGATTATGCAGCTAATTAGCTCCGCGTTTGCTTACTGTGGAAGCTACATGGACGTCTCGAGATGGTTAAAATTTGTTGTACGGCTAGGGTTTTTCAACGTCTACCATGCCCGAGTACTGTAGGCTGGAAATGTACGGTACTAGGATAACTCACAGGGAGGTTTTGAAGAGAGGATGCTGCGACAGAGCCAAAAGAAATTGAACATGCAGGTGCAGCAGCACTAGTAATATAAACCTACAGTATATAGTATATAATAAACTAATCAGGTGACATGATTTTTTTTTGCTGGTAAACCTATAGTATATAATAGACCTAATCAAGCGACATGATGCTCAGCTTCTCTCCTCTCTTTCACCCTCTGACCGGAAGGGCGGTGTCTGGCGCGTGCCGAGGCCTGGCACGCTGCTGGGCCTGCCATCCGGTTTTAAAATTTCCTACTACTACTATCGCCGAGCAAAGTGTTACCACATGTACTCCAAATTACTACTCCTAGAACGTAGAATCTCCATCTTTTGCCTCCACAGCCTTTTGTCCAGCGACACATAGCTCCCCTTTTGTTTCTTTCTTTTCGGTCAGCTCCATTTGATTTCAGTTTCTCCCATGGCACCTGCCGCTGGCTTTGCTTTCGCGCCTTGGGCGCGAGCCGTGACCTGATAAAGATGCACAGGGAAGGGACGGAGCCATGGAGTCATGATTAAAAAAAGGCTTCTTTCAAAAAAATGATTAAAAAAAGGGCTCCTGTGCGCATGCACGCCTACCAATGCATGCATGCATGCATGACTGTATCACAGTATGAGTGTAAGACCCAGAGGGAGGGAGGCCGGAAGCTAGCCCCGTTTTGCCACCCGGCGCAAAAGCTCCTACCGGTTGAGCCCTCTCGCTCCATTTTGTACAGAGCGTCTCTGAGCGACTGAGCCCCTGCAGGACTGTAGAAGGAGCCAGCGGCGAGCCGGCGAGGGCAGGAGGAGAGGCCGGAGCCGCTCAGGTCAGCTCGGACACCGTCGTACGATGCTCTGCTCTGCTGGTGCCATTTGCTCAGTCCCATCGGAAGGCTTTCATGTGGTGCCAATATTATTTTTCCTAATCCTTCCTTTTAATTGGAAGTGTCTATGCCGTATAAGTGTGTTTCATAACACAACCAACACACGTGTGTTGAGCCTAGAAAAAACACACTAGTACAGAAAAACCAAAATCAGTGTGTTCTGTTATGAAGCTAACACAATGATTTTCCATATGCAAATAAACAACACAAAATACACAAGAAATCAAAAACCAAAAAGAGTGTGTTCTGTAATGAAGCTAACACACTGATTTTCCATATGCAACAAAGAACCTGCTACTGAAACTTTGAAACATAAATTCTGCAAGATAAATTATGATCTGAAATGACAGAATAATGAAAGAAATGAAAATGCAATATAAAATTATAAAAAGGTTAGATAAAAATATAAATGCATAATTTTGACAGCCAAAAACTTCGATTTAGACAGAAGCAGGGACTGACATTTGAACTATAAGAAACTAACAGGCAAACTATGAACATCTAAGGAAAAAAGGACGTAAAATTTAGAGAGAGGAAGTGTGACAAGAAAATGCAAGAACCAGCAAACGCATACATGAACTAATAAGCAAATGCAAGAAGAATAATTTGCAAATGAAAGAAGAATATGACATCTAAGAGATCAAGAACCTTTTGAAACTAACCTTTCCAATGCAAGCGCATACATGAACCCTGGAAGATGAAAAAGATAAAAGCAGAAAACAGATTGCAGCATGAAGTAATAATATAAAATGATTTGTAAGATAGAGAATGCAAAATGAGGCAGTACCAGAGGTCTGATCCTAAAATGCCAGCAAACTAGCATGGTTATGCCAGTGAATTTTGAACTGGTACTAGCTTAAATTAGAACTGGCATTTGCAGCAAAGGTGGTTGGAAAAAATAAGAAATGCAGGTGCAATATAGCTGCAAGCTAAAAAATGAGAGAAAACATATGTGTCAGACGGAACTAACCTTGCAAACCACACGATCCCTCCTATTGGTTGTGCTGCTGCAAATAAAGCAAAGAGAGGTAATCAGAAGGAAATACAAAAACTGATGAAAAGATAAAAAACAAAATGGAGACTATTGAACAGCAGACTATTGAACAGAAATGCACCTACACATTAAAAAGGGGGAAATATGTACATAAAGAAGCAAAACAACTGAAAAACCTAGTTAAATGATTGAAAATACAGAGACCAAATGGAGAAAAAATGGAAAATAGAACAGATGTCTAAAGTAAAAAGACATATTAACAAATCTTTGCTATAGGTAGTAAAATAACAGATTTAATTGGGGTGCTCGAAAACCCTGGAAGATGAAAAAGATAAAGGAAGATAACAGATTGCAGCATGAAGGCAAAACTGCACAAATGAAACAAAAGGAAAAGGAATAGGGAATGACAGTTTACCTGAATATTTTTGCCAACCCCATGCCTAGATTTTTACAGAAGAATTGGAACTGACATTTGCACCAGAAGTAGCTGGGAAACATAACAATTGCTGGTGTCATACAACGGTCGAATGACATATGACTGACTGTACACCATCAGGCGAGTGACACTACAATTCTAATTGGCAATTCAACTAAACTAATATGCTCGGAAACCCGACAAATTAAAAACCTTAAGACAACAGGCCCAAATAGCAGAACCAAACTAATATGCTCAGATTTTATTCTATAGGAAGTTAAATAGCAGAATTTAGGGGGTACTCGGAAACCCAGCAAATTTAAAACATTAAGAACCAGACTCAAATAGCAGAATCATAATAAGATGCTAGGATTTTCTCGAAAACCCTGGAAGCTACAAATTCTACAAAATACAAATCTAAATTATTTGAAAGATAAATAATGCAAAATGAGCCACTACCAGAGGTCCAGATCTATAATGCCAGCAAACTACCGTGCTTATGCCAATAATTTTAAACTGGCATTAGCTTAAATTATAACTGGCAAACAAAATATTGTAAACTGTCAATAAGAAAATTGGCATTTCAGCAAGATAGCTTGCTTGTTGTTAATCTCATGAAGCCTAAATAATGAAAATAATCTGTATTTTCCTTACAAATTATATTTCTTTGTGTTCTTAATGTTAAAAAGTTCAAACAAGTCCTTGCATTCATGTGTATAGAAACAGGAATGGTGTTTGCAGGTTTATTGTGGCAAATAGTTACCTTCTGAAGTTCGTTAATAAAAAAGGTTTAGCTAAGACCTGTTGTCTCAACATTTACAGAATGCAAGACATACTTACAAGACCTAAGAAATCAGTCGTTTCCTTCACAGTCTCTTTGAATCTGTCATCAAAATTCAAAAGGCACAACCACAACTGTCAAAACAAAACTACAGACTAAACCAGAATTCCAATTTAGTGCTGCTGCTACTCCTACAACTACGAGATTAACTAAACAAGTACCACTAGTCCACCACCTCAGAGCACTCAATTAAAGATATCAGCTTATGAGGTCAACTTGGATAGCCTTGGTGCCCTCATAGATGGATCACTCAGATATAAAATGTCTAACAGCAGCAGGCATACCTTATATAAGTATAGCACACACACTCGAAATTTCTGAGGCTAGGTTTATTTGCAAGAACTCAGATCTCAAGCCTTACCAGATGCAGAGCCACACTACAGCTACCAACTCGACAAGGTAGAACTACAAAGCACCAAAACTTTGGATCCAACAAATAAAATCTGAGTGTACATGTTATGAATATAATCAAATATAAGACCAATATTGTATCAACCCATTATGGAATCACTATAGAAGGAGCCGACAACAAATTTCTAGTGTAAAAGTGCACACATGCAGGATCAGCACTAAAACAACAAGAATCAAGAATATTGCCTGGTCATCATTGAGATTCCAAAAGAATGATATTCTAATGCATGAATCTGCTGCACATGTATTCCTAAATTCAAATGACGGCTTTCTAAATAGGATTTGACAGTGCATTTTAAACAGTCATTTGTACAACTATTGACTGTGAAACCTAATATTTGTAACTGTCAACAATAAATCCATTGGAAAGACTAAGACCATGTGCAGAAAGCAAAGATTACGAAGCAAATACAGCCACTCTAGCAACTAGGTTTCATCAGAAGCCCTGGAAGCTGCAAATTCTACAAAGTAATAATCTAAATTGATTTGAAAGATAAAGAATGCAAAATGAGCCACTACCAGAGGTCCAAACCTAAAATGCCAGCAAACTACCGTGCTTATGCCAGTGAATTTTAAACTGGCATTAGCTTAAATTATAACTGGCACACAAAATATTGTAAACTGTCAATAAGAAAATTGGCATTTCAGCATGATAACGTTGCTTGTTGTTAATCTCATGAAGCCTAAATAATGAAAATAACTAATGAAAAGAATATTGGCATATCAGCATGAAATGGTAACAACTAGCTGATGCCGGAAAATTGACAAAACAGTGAGAAGGAAATTACCTGCTGCATTGGGATCTTGGCCGTACATGCCAAGAGATTAAATGCAACACAACAGTGGTAGGTCAGATCAAAACAGGTTAAATCTTTACACTTGGTAGGTTAGGTCAGCTCCTGTGAGTACTTGAGCTGCAACACAACAGTGACGTGTCAGATCAACAGAACAACAAACAACCAACTGACAAATCCATAGTAAGTGTTAGCAATTCTGCTTACAAGCAATGCACTAGACAACTAATTTAGGAACCACATAAAACATTAAGAAAAGGTAAAGAAATGAAAGGAAATTTGAAATTTTAGAGACAAGGAGAACACAACAACCTAATTCAAACAAAAGGTTTCTATACTGCAAAAAAAAAAACTAAGCATTCATACAAATTGTAGAAATAACAGTAACAAAAAAAGAGGGTAGCAGTTCCTTTTAATGAAGCTAAAGTGCAAATACTACTAATGAACATGAAAAAAGTACAACACAGTGAAACAAATTAATGCATAACTAGTATGATATGAGTTAATTAGATGATAGACAAAAATATTAAACAAGGGAACAACTAATAAATGAGACACTAATAGAAAAACAAGAAGAAAAGTGTGATACCTCATGCAAGAAATACTTCTACATCATCACTTGAGGACGTATCCTGCGGACGAAAAATAAATAACAAAGAAGAAACATACAATGAGAGAATAAAGTAGAAAAAAATTTACAAAAACAATAGTAAAAAGAGTAACGAACATCAGATTCCATTAGTCCACCATCCGAGATGTCTTCACCATTCTGCTGACTCTAGTTGAAAATCATCAAGAGAGTTAGGGGTATCACTATCAATGTCAACACAGGTGATTGTCCTCTAGCTCTTTTCCGAGGCATCTACAAAGGATTCAAACAAAGGAAATGAGATGTAGAGACAATAACAATAAAAAATAAGGGTTCAAAAAGAGGAAATCAATTTCACTACTGTAGGAGAATCCAACAGTAATAAGCATTTAACAGAGACTATTTCAAACTAACAGGCATGATTACCAACAGGAATATATGGCAAAAATTGATACATGGCAATACAATTGCCCTATTCTCTATATAAATTCAGCACAGACTAGAACATTTTAATTTGGCAAATTAAGAATAAAATAAAAGGTTGGAATATTGAGGGAAAACATTGGAAACAATACTACATATGACACTAAAAGGTAAAAGTCGACCTACTCCCAGGTAATAGAGCAAAAATCAACCAAACGGTAACAAAGATAGCCTGCAGAAGCCTAAAATTAACAACAAATACTACTGATTCTCTAAAATTGTTTATGACCTGGAAACAAATAGATGACTGTCCTCTAGGTCATTTATGACCCAGAAACAAATAGGTGACTGACCTAGAAATCACCTCACTAGAAATCACCTCTTTGATGAGCCGTGTAGGTCCTGAGCTTGTGCACTTAGTCAATCTCAGAGATCAGAAAATAACTCTAATCCTAATGCGAATGCGACAAATTTAGTTACTACCACAACCAAATGAAACGAGAAATGTACAGGGATGGGAACTAACTCATCAATCCGCCCGCGGGAAATCCATTGAGCACCTTGAAACCCCTGCTGATTTACCAAATCAAACCAAAATGAGATCATACAGCCACGAACCCTAGGGACCAAATTAATCGCAGGGGATGAAATTGAAGATAAAAAACCTAGGGTTCCAAAGGCAAACACCTCTGCGGCAAACACATAGAATCAACAAAAAATCAAGAGGAAAATACAAAGGCGGGCAAATTGCCTCACCTGAGCAGCTTCCGCCTGGTCAAACCGGCCGAGGTCGCGGCCGCCAATGCCGCCGCGTCTTCGTTGTCGGCGAGGTCGTCCTCGTCGTCCGCCTCCGGCGCGCACCGTCGGGGATGAGGGGCGGCGGCGGCGGGGCCGGTGAGGGGTCTGGGGCGGCGGGACCAGCGAGGGGTCCGGGGCGGCAGGGGGGGGGGGGGAGGGACGGGACGGGGCAGCAGAATGAGAAACAGGGGAAATGGAGAAGCGAGCAGAAATGAGCGGCGCTCACTGCTGAAGAAAGAAAAAAACAGAGACCGACAGATGGGGCCCGCAGGCAGGAAAAAACAAAAAAATAATAAGCCTACAGAAGGAAAAACGAAAAAAAGGGGCCAAACATCTACCAGATCGGACAACTAAAATTGTAGTAGACCAGATCGGACGCACCAAAAATGAGTGTGTTGGCTTCACAACAAAATGCAATGGTGTTGGTTAGCTTTTCCCTTTTAATTCCTTTAGCCACGAACTATTTTACCAGTAGATTAGCTGTACAACAAGTACATTTATTGCCGTGCCATTTAAACCGCACGCCCCGAGCAGGGGGCAGTGGTATTTTGGCATTGACCTTAAGCCGAGAGGTGCGATCGGGAGGGGAGTGAAGGCACGGGGCCGTGGCGTTACGGCATGCCGTAACCCAACCGAGACCCCCACACGTACCACACCACACACCAGTGTACTTGTGTAGGGAAGATCTCGCACACTGTACCCCCCACACGCACGGCCCACGCCGTCGCGTCGCGTAGGCACAGGCGTAACAGCCGTGGCCGAGTAGTTGGGGTGCAACGTTATTTTCGCGCCCGTCCTGTTACGGCCAGCGTCTGCGCCGCTGCCGCCGCTCGGAAATACACGTAGAGCCCCCTCGGGGAGTACGGGGTACGGGAGTATACGCATACGCACCCCCGCCGGCCGCCGGGGCCTTTGCGGGTTGCGGCCACTGTGGTGGCGCCGTGGCATCGCATCGGAGTTCGCTGGGCCCGGGCAGCGGCGCCGGTGGGACGCTGCAGGCTGCGGGCATTGACTCCTGTCTCTGCACAGCTGCAGCGGCCAACGCCAGCCACCCGCAGACGGACGGGACGGCTGCGGCCGTCAGAGGTCAGGGCGTCGCATCGATGCTGCCGTCATGCCAACCGAGGAGGCTGTGTACCGTGTACGTACATTTTTTTTAGACAAGAGATGACACGTGACAGTGTACATCGGGAACCTCGCGTGGGCTATATGGATCGAGTTAAGAAGGATGATGATCATAGTTCGTTTGGGCCCAGGAGGTCGAACTTTATTTGGGCTACCCTTGCTAACCAGGGCCCATGTTGTTCTTTAGGGCCCATCCAGGTAATGGGTCTGCGGAATTCGTCTTATGCCAATCAGGCCCAGGTTGCCTTGCATGTACTCGTATTTTCTAGCTTCAGTTTTTTGGGAGACAATTAAAGGCTCAAAGCTGAAAAGTTATCGTAGTAACCTGCGGTGTCGTCCGGCCAGATACGAATGGCACAGTGCCGTAAGTCATGTCCCATTCCCGTCCCGTCCCGTCAGGTAAAGATTTTAGAGATCTATCCCGTTCCGGGGACGAGTCTTCGTCCCCTGTAGTATATGGCAGACAAGGAACCAACCCACCTTGCATGTTGATTGGAATCCTGCAAAACAGGGTAGTGCTAATCTGTGGCGTGGATTTGTTCAGCCCAACGGAATAGGGAATACGGAAGACAAGATATGACATTGTTCCGTCGTCCTCCTTGACCCAAAGCGTGCGGTAGCAGGAAGGCAGGCGAGAAGATGTAAAGTTGTTCACGTTTGACCAAGTTTCTAGTGAATTGTATTCATATTTATAACTCTAAATAAATTTGTTAACAAACTATATTTAAAAACGAATCTAATGATATATATTTCATATCATAAATATTTTTTTTTTATAATTGGTCAAACTTAAGATTCTGAAATTTCTCGGGAAGTGAGAAGTGCATTCTTTCTGGGACGGAGGTAGTATATCGCTTTCAATTATTTTCAGATGAGGCGTCATCAGTTAATAACTGTACTCTTCATTACACGATTTTAATTAGCATTCTCTGATATGGGCACAGTTTCGGGGAGGTGCCGTCACACTATGTAAATTTGGACACCCATACGGTGTAGCATATTGTTCTACGTGGTCAAATTACGTACGTCGTGGTCGTGGTGTTGAATGTTGATGCTGACTGATGGAGCCATGCACGTTACATGGCTACCGTTATAATTGAATCTTCTTGATCAATCATACATCTCGTCTTGTCTATTCGCTACACTCTATAGTAATTGCAGTGCATACATTGTGCCTATGGAGTATATCGTACTACTACAGATTACACGCACGACTTCGAGAAAGCCTCAAACGAGACGATACTACCGGCTCCCCAATGGATCTGATCCATACGGCGAAGAAAAGACGACTCGACCCGTGTGACGGTGTGAGAGTCCGTAAGTCTCGCTAAGCGGGCAAGTCACGGCGTCCTGTCTATTTTAATTTCGTGTTTGCAACCAACCCGAACATGGCGTGTTGGTCTGGCGAGGTCCAAAAGTCCACTAAAGACATTAGAAAAAGGGGACAAACTGACGAAAAATTAAGAAATTCGCGTGATGACAATCGAGCAGTTTGATTTGTTAGACTGGTAGGGGTGGTTCCGGTTCGTGACTTACCTTGATCAATGAATGAATTTTGTTGATATGATCACTTCTGCTTCGCAATTGGCGTAGTCGTTCGGCCGAGCTGGAACCAAGTACTGTCACTGAACCGACCGACCGACGCATCGCATGGACCCGTGGCCCTGTTTAGATGAAACGTGAAATTTTTTTCGAGTATGTCGGACACACATTTGAAGTATTAAATATAGACTAATTACAAAACTAATTACAGATTCTGTCAGTAAATCGCAAGACGAACCTAATGAGTCTCATTAATCCGTCATTAGCACATGTTTACTATAGCAATTTATTGTCTAATCACGACCTAACTAGGCTCATTAGATTCGTCTCGCGAAGTACACTTCATCCATATAATGGGTTATTCTTTTTGACTACATTTAATATGTCATGCATGTGAGGAAACATAATCGAAAAAAATTTCGCGAAACATCTAAACAGCAGGGCCCGGCTCGTCAAAGTCGTTGCCGATCCAGTCGTCGGCACACGCACCCCAGCCGTAAAACGACTAGACTCTAGCACACAGTACCACGCCAGTGTGTTCGACATGGACGCCCGCGTCCGTCAAATGAATCCATCTGAAATCTGAATCAGCTGGTTAGCTGAAAGCGCTCAACAATCTTTGTGATCACACGCTACGGCCAGACCACCGGTCCACCGTGCAAGGACCTTCAGCGTCACCAAAACAATTGTTTACTTAAGCTTAAACTAGTAGCTAAGCTGCATTGTCTGCGTGAGAGAAAAAAAGAGCCAAAACTTTCTGTTTGGTTCCCGAGGCCCCAACTTTTCGAATTTTCACCTTTAGATTGTTACTTCCTCCGCCCTACATAAAAGCATTCTCCTATAAACCGACACATATTAACTATTAAGGGTTTCAAGTAAATGACTAAGACGGCTTTAATTAAAGTCCTCTATGAGCAAGTTTTACAGTTCCGTCTGCTCCCGGCGTCTCGCGTGCACGCTGTGGTGATGGAGCCCGCTGCCATTTAATGCAGCGCAGTGTTCTCTGCCAATCTCAACTGCCGTAGCGCATCCGTCTCGCGTGCAATTGGTCTTCGCCGGCTGCATGCGGGCGAGCCATCATACGCCCGTCGCACATTTTTCTTCCTTCCACGTCGGATTTCGTCCGCTTCTCGCCCTTCACAATACTTGCTCTAAATAACACATGCACATGCCTTAACTGCCTCCATATGCATAAAAGCTACTACCTCCATTGCAAAAATATAGCTACATTTAAAGTTCAAAATTTGTCCTAAAATATAGCTACGTTTGAGTTGCTAAGCTCGATGGAATGGATGTAGTGACAAATAGCCCTATGAGAGTCAGTTTTGTGGTTCTAGCGGTCAATAAATATCATCATGCAAATTCTTTTTATTTGGTGTGGAGGCATGCAAGGCAAGTATAATTTCGGAATCCCAAATTTACAACCGCGTGCGCAAATTAGCAACGCCCGTATAATTTCCATATGTGTGCGTGTATAGAAATATAATAGACCTTTTTACCACTCTTCTTAATCTAACTAAAAAATGTTTTATGTAGTTACAGAGCAAGTATGATAGTTTAGGGTGCATTTGACAGATCTTCCGGAGCCGATTCTTGGTTGAATCCACCAGAAACTCTGCCAAACAGTTTTTTTTGGAGAGAACTGATTTTGTGCTGATTTTACGAAGTGATTCTCTAAAATGAACAGATTCTCTTATTTACGTGAAGTGATTCTCTATCCTGATTTAAAAAGTTTATACTAGAGAATCAAAGACAATCTCTTTCAACCACACAATCACTTCTCTCACAAAATCAACTTTCATAGAGAATCAGAATCAGATGGAGCTCTAGCAAACATGACCTTTAATATGCCTCCACATGAGGTGGAAAAACACCATACACAATATTATTTCAATAAACAGACTTATATAGTTTACATAGTTTACTGTGTCATATTAGTTTATGTGTCATATTTATTTTAATAACCACACTTATATTTCAATAACTACACTTATAATGTTCTAGGCCACCGCTACATGTTTTCCATTTTACGAGGGAGAAAATTTCCATACGACAGCAAGCTGTCAGAGGGCCTCAAACGCCTTAGTTAACATAAGTCTTCTTTAGTTGGGTGAAAAGGGTGAAAAGTTTATGCATTGGGCCGCGTGCACAGAGAGAAGAAATGAATTGATATGGTTCTCTAGGTGAAAACATTTCACCCTTTTTGTGGAACTAAACACGGCCATTAGTTAGTTTCCTTTTATGAGATACTATGCTTGTTATGTAGTATCAACATTGTAAGACTTCTTATATGATGCGGCAATGACCCTGTCTAGTCTTTTTTTTTTTTAAACATGGGGGCATATGCCCTCTCTCGATTTTTTTTAAAAAAAAGGCTTAAAGGATTGTACACGCGCACAACCTTGTTAATATTATATTTTGAGTTGGGTCCACCCATATTTGGAACATTGATGTTAAAACATTTAATTGGAATGGTGAACATTCTTTATCTACCTAAGGGGTCGTATGTTCATATTCCCAGATCACTAACCGTTGCTGTCCGATTCACAATTCCTCTTCCGCGCCTTGTAAGTCTGTAGAAATATGCCAAAAAATATTATAATATTTTGAGTTGGGTCCATCTAAGTCACGTATATATTTTTTATATTTATTACCGAGCTGAATGATAAGACTTGCCAATGACTAATTAAGGTGGACCTAGAACAGAAGGTGCTTATAAAGCTATGCGCATATGCATTCAATTCGTAGGTATTAGTTCTCTACATTTCATTTATAAAAGAAACCCTAAACATAAGTGGGGTTTATCTATGCTTATCCGAGTTATTTACTGTAACAGCTTAGAGATTAATAGGATGTATAGAATACTTATATCAACAAGTTGTAACTTCTTTTCCGGAAGCTCATCTCGAAAGAACTCCGGGACTAAGCGTGCCCCGGGATTAAGCGTGCTTGGCCCGGAGTAACTTAGGGATGGGTGACCGACCGGGAAGTCCATCCCGGGTGCGCACGAGTGAGGACAAAGTGCGCAGAAAAGACATGTGTCCTATGAGGGAATCATAGAGGTCCTACAAAGCTGTCAGGAGCAAGGATGCGCCCCAGATGCGCACGAGTGAGGACAAAGTGCGCAGAAAAGACATGTGTTGGTGCGCGCGAGTGAGGACAAAGTGCGCAGAAAAGGCATGCGTCTATAAGGGAATTATAGAGGTCCTAGAAAGCTGTAAGGAGTAAGCAGACCCGGCTCGGGAAGGCGGGATGTTACATTACCTTTCGAAAACTAGTGGAACTCCAAAATGGGATTACTAAGGCTGTCCGCACCGGGCACTGGACGCCGCCCGCTATCTGCCACGGGGCAGTTTTACCGTGCGAAAACAGCTGCAGCGGACACTGCAAGCGAAACGGTAACTCCCCGTTTGGCTCCCCCACGCGGTAAATCCAGAGTGCGTCGCGGCCGCTCGATACACGCCACCGTGGCGCGAGGCCCGCCTTGGGCGTTCCTACGCGCGCTCGGCGGAAGGGGGAGAGGGAAGGAGGAGGAGGGGATGAGGCCGTCCCCCCGCATGCCCGAGCTCGAGGCCTCCATGGCCGGCCGCCGCGACCTCCTCCTCGCCCGAGCTCTCCGCCGCGCGCCGGATATGAGGGAGCCACGCACGCCCAAGCTCGCCGCCGGCCTCCATGGCGCAGGGCCCCACCGCGGCCGTTCTTGCCCCGCACTCGGCGGAAGGGGAGGGAGCAGAGGAGGGCCGACGCCGCATCTTGCCACCACTGCTCTTCCCGCGACCGCCGTTGAATCTCGCTGTCGAATCCCGCCGCTGCAGCCGGCCGTCGCCGCTCCTCCTGCTCGGTCGCCGACGACGGGGGTGGAGAGCCGGAGCAGCTCGGGGACGGAGCGCCCCGCTTCCTTCGCCCGGTTCCTCTGCCTCCGCCGCCCAGAGCCCGGTTCCCGCGTGGGGAGGGAAGGAGGGGCACCGCCGGCACCACGCCGGCCCAATCGCGCCGGAGAGGAGGAAGAGGGGGAGAGCTCGAGGAAGGGATCTCGCCTTCCGCCGGTGGAGGAGGGGCCCCTGCTCGCGCGCGCTGGCCGCGAGGAGCTTCCCCGCGCCGCCGCCGTCCTTCCGCCACGGAGGCCCGGCAGCTTGCGGAGGAGGGCGCAGGAGATGGGGGATGGCGTGGCCGGCCGGCGCACGGGGAGGAGGGCGCGGCGCGGCCATCGGCGCCCGACGCGGGAGGAGGATGGGGCGCGGCGAGGGATGGGGAGGAGAGGGAGCAGTGCCGACCGCCGCCTCCATGGATGAGCCCCGCACGCGAGCTCCGCGGCCGGTGCCTCCGTCGCGCCCGACGCTCGGAGAGAAGGCCGGCGGAGGAGTCGAGGCCGGGCGTCAGATCCCGCGCCCGCACCCGCCTCTGACCGCCGTCTGGGGTGGGGAGAAGAAGGAGGCGGGGGCGGAGAGGCCCGAGGAGGAAGACAGACGAAGGTTCTGGAGGAGAGGAGAGAACGCGGGAGAGATGGAGGGGAGAGGGTGGGGCCCGCAGGAGAGGGAGGGGCGGTGTGGGTTAAAAAAACTAGGTTTGTGGCCCCGCGTGATGGTAGTTGGTATAGAGGTTGAGGGTAAAGATTGACGGGTGCGGAAGAAATGAATTTAGAGTAGAGAATCTCGATGACCAGGACAGAATATTCTCTTTAGATGATAGAGGAGACAACGACCAGTGCGGACAGCCTAAAGTGCCACTCCACCCAAACCAAACTCAAAGGGCAGAAAATTTAGAAACGCAATATCGGAATCGAAAATAAAGTGCACGACAGAAGCAGCCATCCATCTCAGCCGAACGAAAAAAAAAACACTACACACTCGCTAGTCGCTATTCTCCGCCCGTGGCGTGTACAATTCAAACTTTCGTTCAACGGTCAACATTCAAACCCCGATCCCAACGAACCAACAACGCCTTCCATTCTTCAAAACGCACAGGCAGATCAGGCCCACACCTCCAGCTAGCGCACGCACGCCCTCACGTTCTTCCATTCAACGTTCCCGCCCGCAACCTATATATCCCCGTGTTTTCACCACGCCGACCACCACCACGTCCACACCCCGCTCCGACATCAGCTCGCGGACTCGCCCACCGCCACCGTGTCTTCGATTCCACCGCGCCGGGACGATGGTCACGCCGGTGTCCCGCTCTCGCCACCGCCCACGAGCGGTGCGGGTGGCGGTGGCCGAGATCCCGCTCTCCACGAGGCGCAGCACAACGAGGCAGCCCGCACCGCCACCGGAGCCGGCGGTGCCGGGCCACTTCCTGTGCCCGATCTCGCTGGACATGATGCGCGACCCGGTGACGGCGCCGACGGGGATCACCTACGACCGCGCCAGCGTGGAAGGGTGGCTGGACCGCGGCCACTCCACGTGCCCCGTCAGCGGCCGGCCGCTCCGCGCGGAGGACCTGATCCCGAACCACGCCACGCGGCGGATGATCCAGGAGTGGTGCGTCGCCAACCGCGCCCTCGGCGTGGAGCGCGTGCCCACGCCCCGCGTCCCCGTCTCCGCCGCCGACGCCGCTGAGCTCCTGGCGGCCGTGCCCGCCGCCGCCAGGCGAGGTGATGGCTCGGCGTGCCGGCAGCTGGCGGCCAGAGCCAGGGCGCTGGGCAAGGAGAGCGAGCGCAACCGCCGGTGCCTCGCGGCGGCCGGAGCCGCGCGCGCGCTCGCCTCGGCGTTCGGTCAACTCGTTGACCGGCTGGCTTTGACGGCGTTGACCGCGACCGGCACGTTGGAGGAGATCTTGGCCGCGCTGGTCGTATTCTTCCCGCTCGACGAGGCGTCCAGGCGCCACATTGCCTCGCCGGCGCCGCTGGCCGCCGCCGTATCGATCATGTCCCGCGGCGAGGCCACCGCGCGGGCCAGCGCCGCCGTCGTGCTCCGGGAGATCGCCTCGTCGTGCGATGCCGAGTGCCTCGACGCCATGTGCGAGGCCGAAGGGATCCACGAGGCGCTCGCCAAACTCCTGGAGAAGCCCGTGTCGCCGCCGGCGACCAAGGCGGCGCTGGTCACCGCATACTACCTCGTGCAGCACGCCGATCACAGCGCGGCGTCGCGGCTGGTCGAGCTCGGCATGGTGCGGCTGCTCGTGGAGCTGCTGGTGGACGCCGACAAGGGCACGGCGGAGAAGGCGCTGGCGGTGCTGGACAGCCTGCTGCTGACGGAGGAAGGACGCGGCGAGGCTCGCGCGAACGCGTTGGCCGTGCCGGTGCTGGTGAAGAAGATGCAGCACGTGTCGGACATGGCCACCGAGTTCGCCGTGTCGGCGCTGTGGCGGCTGTGCAAGCACGACGGCGGCTTCTCCGGTGGCGAGATCGAGGGGACCTGCAAGGCCGAGGCGCTGCAGGTGGGCGCGTTCCAGAAGCTGCTGCTGCTCCTGCAGGTAGGATGCATGGGCGTGACCAAGGAGAGGGCCAGCGAGCTGCTCAGGATCCTCAACGGATCGAGGAGCGGCGTCGAGTGCATCGAGTCGGTGGATTTCAAGGGGCTAAAGAGACCCTTCTTGTGACTTGTGTGAGTGAGTGTGCAAACTGCAGAGATTAGGTTAAGAAAATTAAGATGTGGATACAAGACACACGGATAGACATAGTTAGGCGAATTTAGGAACTCTTCTCCTTTTCTTTTTGGGAGGAATTACATGTTTTTTCTCCTCTTGTTCATGCCATTTTGCAGTAGTAGTGATACTGCGTACGAATTACGATCATACAGCCAAGAAAAAAAAGGCTCCAAGTTTCTGACAATCTGCTTCAGGTTTATTTTGAATCTTACTTGGCGCTTCCGGTACGGAAGAGATGTCATGCCCCTTTCGGCCGTCTGCTATGCCCGCCTTAAACTTCAAAGCTGAGCACACAAATTTTGACTGGACAGGAGGACAAACAAAGACCAAGTTTATAATACTACTACTACAGCAGGGACAGACAGTACATACAGAAGAAGGTGTGAAGTAGTTGAGCGTTACATTTTTGTTTTTGGAAGGAAAGAACCTTACATTTGAAAACTGAATTGAAGACAGCGTCACAGAAGCAAAAGCAAGAGTGCAAGACAATGACAACAGACACGAGCAGCTAGCCCATGTACTAAATTTAAGCAAAATAATGGTTCCTGAAATTTGTCAAAAAAAAAAAAAGCTGTCCATCACTTGCCAACTTTTCTTATGGACATAAATAAAAACACAACTTCCATCTCTGCTAAATGCCCAAATCCTATATTCACGTCAACAACGGTATGGAGTGGCAAGAGACAAAATTAAGCCTTAGATCAAAGTGGCTATTCCTTCTAGCCTAGGATTTTCGTGCCGTCTTATCTCCATTGCTGGGATCGATGCAGTAGTTCAGGTTCAGTAGTGTATTGTTTAGACGACCTGCTTATGGAGCGGTCTTTGCACGGCTCAAGCCGTGATTCATGCATGTACCGTTCAGGAAATGAAGAGAGCACAAACCCAACTTTGACATGGACTTCGGCCGGCCGTCATATAGTATCTTTGTATGGACGGTCGACTACTCTGCAGTCTGTGTGCTCAAGCCTCGCCTGGGTTTTGGTCCCAATGGACAAACCACAAACGTTATCCATGCGCACTATTCCACTGTTAACACACGCCGAAAAGAAAGTTCCCTTTGCTTCCAGCCTTATTTTGGAGCTCTCCTTTTGCCTTTAACGCGCCTTTTTTTAGGCCGAACATCACACAAACGCTTTCTTTTTGCGTCAACCTATGCATGTTGCATGATCTCCACTAGAAGCTGATCAATAGTACGTCGCAAAAAGGTTCAGAGACACCAAAAGGAAGATCACGTCACATGCGCCATGGATTCGTGATTCTCATGAGCAACTGAGCATTGAGGAAGCTCTAGCTGATATCGATGGGATGGTAGTAAAACTGGCTGTGACGTCCTTGAACAGCCAGCGCCCCTGTCATTTTCACCTGGGCGCGGGGCGCCTAATTTTCACCGTCAAATTTTCGCGCAGCACAAGTTATCGATATGATCCGTGCAAGTAAAACTGGGATGGTAGTAAAACTGGCTGGGACGTCCTTGATCGAACAGCCAGCGAGCGCCCCTGTCATTTTCACATGGGCGCCTAATTTTCACCGTCAAAGTTTCACGCAGCAGCACAGGTTATCGATATGATCCTAGCTAAAAAGACTTGTCCCAACTTTCTTTCTGTGAGTACAAGTGTAAAATGATACCATCAAGAAGCAGTGTAGACCAGACTACTATCAGAGAGTCCGAGTCGCTTGCGTGACACCTATGCATATAGTACTATCATTATTCAACATTCAACAATCAGCAATGTCTTGTCCCTTTAATTCTTGGTCATCGATTAGAACAAGAGGAGGATCGAAGGAGAATAGGTGAGCTAGAAATAAAGAAAAAGGAAAATGAACGCACACACGACCGACCGGCCTGGAGTCCCCGGACGGACGGACGGACGGATGAATCGTCACGGCACCGAGATGGAATGGAACCGATCGATGCAGTCGCCGGCGGCCGTATGTCCTGGGCATCGTCGACTTGTCGCCTGAATTGTAATTACCGCCATCTCGGTCGGTCAGGTCGTAAGCACGTAGAAATCAGAGCACAGTTACACGCACAGAACAAAAGAAAAGTTCCGGCACTTCACTTGCTCCAACGGCGAGAGAGCGGCAAAAAATTCTACCCCGTCCAACACCAGTGAACTGTGCCTGTCTGAGCTCATCGATCGGACAGCTGCATCGGTCGTCTTCCATCCATGGCGCTATCGACGAGGACCGAGACGTAGACGGTAGACCAGGTCCAATGGTCGATCGATCTACCTGTCACATCGATCTCATACTATTCCGATGCGAGCAGTGGATTTCACGACAGGTCTCTTGCGCTTGTATATGGCCGATTCGGGTCATTGCATCTGTTTTCACCGGTTTTGCCCGGTCTTTGGACGGAATACGGATGCTGATTGATGCTGATACCGATACGTGACACGTACACTAGATAGAAATTTGGAGCTAGCGACGTCACGGCCGGTCTTTGGAGTCTAGTGGTAAGAGTAACTGTTACTTGGCATGCACTAACGGTTGCCTGGTCAGGGCAAATGACCCGATCCCGGCCGTGGCTACTGACGTGGAGCTCACTCTGGAAATTCGAGGTCCAGGTGATTATTTGTGATGATTATCGCATCTGAGAATTCGGCAGGGATAGCATATTGATTTATATTTGTTGTCTCTATGGTAGGAAGAAAGGCCGCATGATACCTACCAGTATCAGCATTTCTGTGTCTAGGGAAGACCTTGGGTAAACTAAAGTCTATGATATATATGGTAAAAAAAAAACAGTATAAATTAATTGAGCAATGCATGCTGAATCCATAAAAAAGAAAGGGTAAGATCTACAATGATTGGCCACTAGCATGTCGGTTTCGTGGATAACTGGAGCTTTCTTTCTTTGTTTTTCTCTGTAAAATTGGAGAATCGGAAGATAAGATAGACAGGAAGACGACAGGGTTCACAAAAGGAGATGGAATAAGCTCCAAAGGGAGACCAAAAGCAAAAGTTCGGAAATCAGAATCCAGTTGTACAGCAAAATTCCAACTTCGTTCAGTTTGCTTGGTCCTCTGCTCTAGCTCGAGTGCGTGCAGACGCAAATGGCAAACCCTTTCCATGTGGGATGTGACGCGGCCATCTGGCACCTGTCGTTTTGTACAGTTGCGCCACACTATCAGTTGGAAATAACGGTGGTGATTGGTGAACATGCCTGTTGTTCGTTCGGGCTTTTGATTGACTGGGCTACGCTTTCGCGCTGTTCCAAACTGGGCTGGGCTGAGGAGTAACCCGGCCCATAACGAAATCCCATTGCGGTCGCTACTTATACCGTTCGTGAGTGACCTGCAGTTTGAGTCAACCTAGCCTCTTTGTCAGCGTTTTTTTCCCGATCTCGACTCTCGAGAACGAAGTTTCTGGTCAGCGCACTTGCATATCTTTTTTCAATGCCAGTGGATTAGCGGATGATGGAGAAGCAATTCTGACGCTGATGGATGTCAATTGATCACGGCTTTGCAGCGATGTCAAACTGTCATAGCACATGACTTGTTACACAACTCCGATCCCACTAGCAATTGTCTGGTGGATCATATTATCTGAAGTATATGATGGGAGGGGCGAATTTAGCCGGCATAGTGCTGGGGTCATCACCAATCAAGCCACGACCTTCACCATTGTAGAACAATGCACACAAGTGTTTTTTTCCAGTGCTTTTGCAAAAATAAAATAAAATGAAATCACCTAGCTTTTGATGGACATGTTGCCCCGCGCCCCCACCAAGCTACCACTAAAAAAAACCCCGCATTATCAAATATATATGGGGGTTTTCAACTCGAGCTAGTCGTGGTGCTGATACAGATTGACTCGCAATAAGTCGGTCATGGCAACTTATTACCACTGTGGGAAAAAAGTGCTATAGAAATGTCCAGCAGAGACGAGGTACTCCCTACCTCCCCTTATGATGGGACTATTTTCAAATCTTAAAAATCCCTATATGATAGGACTATTTGGCCATTGTCTCGGGTATGATGCACAACAATGTTTAGTCTTACTCCCAATTACTCCACCACTTACACGCACGGAAAAACAAGAATGGAGGGAAGAAATGAGATTGGTTGAAACGATTTTTAATGTGGGTAATGGTATTAATGTCGTTGGCACCGAGGAGTTTTCATTAAAATTTGTGGTGAGATGTTTAAATGATGGATAAATAGTGTTCTTTCCCTTGGTATTTGAGCCAAGATCAAATAGTCCTATCATAAGGGGATGGAGGGAGTAATCCACTACAAGTATGATATGTTACGGCGATGTGACTGTAATAATCATATCCACAGAATGACAGAACCATATAATGGACAAAAATTGACTTCGGAGTCGTAAAAGGCAAACAACTCCGATGCAAAAGAGTGTTTACCGGCCATAGCGCACAAACCACCCTCCAGTCATAAAACATCATGATTTGGTTCTCTAAAGATAAAGAAAGGCACAGTATTTTGCACGGGGGAAGACCATGACCGATACGCTGCATGCTACTGAGACTGAGAGCACGCCAGTAATACGGCCTAATACCTAATCTAGACGAAATGGCGGCCAACATGCACACCTGCTTCACCGAAGATTGTAAGTTTAACCAGACAAGAAAAGGTAACAGAAGACGACAGGAGGAATGGAACAATAAGCCGAAAAGGAAAGTTGGATTCGAATTCTAGTTCTAGATCAAAAAAATTTGAACTCGAAATGTCTGGTCCCTATGCTCTCTGTCTGCACTGCTCTCGGTGGGTGCACATGCAAAACGCAAAACGGCAAAACTCTTGGGGATCTTTTGACCGGTACAGCTGCACCACGCGTCCAAATGTTGACTACTTCGACCCCAAGTCAAGGTCAGCGGTCAACCCTCTATATTTCGCAAACGGGCCGGTTACCAAATTTCGGCCCAATAGACTTTTGGTAATAGTCCAGAGATACCGTACGTATACTGGACCGTGGGGCTATATAGTTTTTTTTTTTTTTTTTTTTTTTTTAATAGACAAGGCTATACAGCAGGTTTTGCTGCATGTGTGTGTGGTTCCTGCCAAGGATGACAAGGTAGGTAGACACTGAGACACAATTACAGAGTCGATTGTTATATGGACCGTATGAGTGTGTTTGTACAAGTTTCTGGTACCCTTTGCCTGCAATCTAACGTACGTTGTTAAAAATTCCATGGTTTTAACCTGTGTGACGGCTAGCTAGTCGATTAATTTGACTATTTAGATCAAGGTCATTATACATCCTTAAGATGATGAAAATATTGCAAATTTTCTCGTCTCAAGAGCATCTCCAAAAGTCTTTCTAAAACTCGCTCTCTAAATCATCATTTAGAGAGTCATTTACATAAAAATCATTTTCTATATCTTCTTATTTTCCAACAGCTTTTCTATATCTTGCATGCACTCTAGAGAGTTACTCTCTTTTCTATATTTAGCTAACGAGAAATCCGGAATAGAGTGTAACTATGTTTGAATAACCAAATAGAGAGGCTGTTGAAAGGTATCTTTTTAATCAAAATCTCTAAAACTAGTAATTAGGAAGGATTTAGAGTCTTTTGGAATTGCTACACGTCATGAAAAATCCAGACGTGCTCGCGCCAAGTTGCAAATCACGTGCGCATGCGCTCGTCTCTTATTCTCTTTGCAGCATGATGGCAAGAAACCGAATGGGTTTCGCTAAGCATGCATGCCTATGCGCTGGTCATGATGCATGGGTAGCTTAGCTAAGCAAGCAGCAGGAACCCGAACGTATTAGATCTACTGTTCAATACTTCAGTTACTTGTACTTCCATTAAAGATTCAACAAATTAACCATCCATTCACATGGAGGATTAGGTAATATACATGTAGAACAACCAACACTGACAGAGGAGTACCACTACTTTATTCAGAAAAGAAGGTATATTACTATGTATCGATACTAACAGCAAAGAAATGTAAGAGTGTTATCACATTGTGGTCGTTGTATATATCATAGGAACTATCGATCATTAATAATTAAGCCCACCGGCCTATATATACATACAGCACTTGCCCATCATCCGTTGGTTGATTTGCCGTGGTTGGTGCCGTCTGATCATTACGGCTAGTGGCAATGTGGGCTGGTGTTTGGGTCGTAGGTAAGTCCGGAGGGACATGGACCTGATGACAGTTGCTGCAGGTACAGCCGCTTGAGGAACTGTATGACGATAGGATGGCCAACGACGGCGCCGGAGGCGGCCTCGCCGCCGGTCCACTTATTATCCCCTTCCAGTCGGCGCGCGGCGGACCCTGACACGACCAACACCATCAGCACCGCCGTCAGCAATGTCGAAACAAACGACTTCCTCGCCATGGCCATTTCTTACTACAGGCTAGCTGCTGTTGCGTGCAATTAATTTTAGTACTACCTAGCTTACTGCTGGCTCACTATCTAGTGCTCCGCATGAGTGAGTATATATAGGCTCCAAAGCTCTGAAAGTCTGAAACTTCCATGCTATATCTAGGAGTTGCTAGCTAGCTCTTCTTACGACGTGTGCGACTGGACAGTGCGGTACAGACTCGATCGAGGCACTGTGTCTTCACGCGGGTTCTACTTCTACTTCTACACCTACGTACGGGTCTTCAGAAAGGAAAACTACTGCACTCACGAAACTCGCTGGTCGGTCAGTGTGTGTCGCCGGCCCGCGGCCGGCGGACGTCGCGTCCAGCCCCCGCGCGTTTCCATGCATGTGCCGCGTGGGTCACCGTAGGCACTCACGCGGCTGCCGGCCGGACCGGCGCGAGGCAGCGAGGTGGATGTGGATCCACGACCTGCCGGATAGTCGATCGCGTCGTCGTTCAAGCGTGTGATCCGGGGTGTCGTCGGACCGACGTGTGTGAAGCGCACTGCGCGCACGGCGTTAGCAAAATTAACTGATTTGTCGATGATGACGAGTTGACGACAGATAAATATCAAGCAAACCCAGCAAAACGGTAGTGTATGTGCTGGGGTAGTGGGATTTGTGTACGGCGCCGTGTACGCAAGCAAGCGGTGCACGGTATATGTACTCGATCGTCGATTGTTGTTCGTAGCAGCAGGGCTCCATGTGATATATTGGCAATGCACGTCGTATATAGCTATCGTGTGAGACCTTGACGAGTTTTTTGTCGGCCGTTGTTTGAGTTTTCTTTTGCCAGTTTTGCTTAATTGTGCAACTATGAGGTTTTTTAATCCAGTTTCTTCTCTAAACACGTCCGTACGTCTCTAGGAATTTGAGGCCCGGTGGAAATGCAAGAATATAACCTTTTCATGATTGAGCAACTAACTGCTTCTAGTCTTTGTTTTGCTTTTCAAAGCCAGAACCATACTACCTCCGGTTTAGTAAAAGAAGTCGTTTAGGACAGCGACACGGTCTCCAAAGTACAACTTTGACTTCTTATTTTTATAAACATATTTATTAAAAACTAACATATGTATACTTTTATGAAAGTATTTTGCAAGACAAATCTATTCATGTAGTTTTCACATTTCCAAACTCAACGACTTAAAAGTTATTCACGATTTATATTCCCAATGTTTGACTCAAATCTTGTCCAAAACGACTTCCTTTACTAAACCGGAGGGAGTACTTTCTATTAATTTTTTTGTAGAACCAGATGCCTCTTTTGTAAACCAAAGGAAAGTAATCTAAGGCCAGTCTCAGGGCGGTTTTATTGCATAGTTACCTAGACTTAGAACTTGGTAACTGTATGTGCCAGGGGAAGTTTCATGCTCATGAAACTCCCTCATAAATGATTCTGCCAGGTCAGCATTTTTGCTAATGTGGCATACTAATCAATGCTATGAAACGCTACATGACACTCCCATTAAGACTGGCCTAAATTAAATCGAACATCATGTCAGCAAATGTATATGTACAAGCATTAGCAGTGTTGTGATGGCCTAAATTCAGTTCAGGAACCAATGCAAGTATGTGAGCGTCTCTGTCTGTACCGCGTTTCGCAAAATAAATAAATAAATCAGGAACCAAGAAATTACGTTCTATAACTCTCCTCAAGCTTGCCATCGGGTCTTGATGGATTGCGATTGAGTTTGCGACTTCCGAGCCACAAGGATATGTGAGAGAGGTTGGGTTTTCCTAGGAGTTTGGGGTAGGATGCAAAAAGTTTAAGTTCGTAGCAAAAAGTTTGTTTTCAGAGGCTTGGATGCATAGTTGTTTTGCTGAATCTTGTAAAATGCATAACTTAATATTAAAAACTGATAAAAAAATGCAAAACCAATTTTTGTGTCTTGATGTTTTTATAGAACCCCCCAAAATCTAGACCATATGTTAATGGTGGATGCAAAATTTAAACAAATTATGTTTTTTTCTAAAATAGTTATTTACATGTGAATCTTTGTTGATCATTTTGCATGCAAAGTCTCGCAGGGACTTCAGGGGTATTATAGGCATTTTATACCAAACCCACACTGTCACACAACCAATTCAAACCAAACGACTGTCAACTTTTTCACAGCTCACAATAGTTTTTTTTTACAACTCATAGAAATGAAGCTATATATTTGTTGAAGCAATTATATGCCTATCAGCGTACAAAGTTTTGAACATGTAGCTCTGTACACATATTATTGTATCATCTATATATATATACACGCAATTAGCTAGGATTATACGCAGAATACGAAATAACAAAAATATAAAAGCTCGAATCGGAGCTGAAAATTAAATAACCATTACAAACGTAGATTATATCGTAAGTGGAAACTTCTACATCGTCTCTCTTGTTTAAGAAATCCTGCAAATCTTGTACGTACGGACGACCTGACTTAGGCTGCTCCCATGTAAGACAAAATGTATCTCTAGTGATGAGGAGGAGGACACTTATTATTTTTATCGAAAGTTTCACAGGAATGGCCTGGTCCTGACTTATTCTCCTCCACCGGCAGGAGGCCGCGCCCATGCTCCGACGACGTCCTCGGCGGCGGTGGCGGCGATGCATTGTTGGTGGAGCCGCCTGGGGAGGCCGGCAGTTCTTCCGGCAACGCCCGCGCCGCGGCACCGGTGGCCGAGCCCGACGTGACCAGGAGAACCAACAGCATGGCGACCACTGCGTCCTTCCTCATCGTGGACTCGGAGGAGCTTCTGGTGTTCTTCTCTTTCCTCGAGCTATGTCGTTGGATCTTTCTTTTGGAAGTGAATTGATATGATCGAGCTACCAAATTTCACAATTTAGCCAGTAGGCTGTTGTAAGCATTAGAGTACGTGATCACCCAGTACTTATAATGGATATCGAAGCTCTTCGTTTTGCATTGTCAACGTCGAGTTTACTCTGAAAGTTCCATGGTTTTACGTGTGCGACTGGTACGTTAATCCGACTGATTTTTCGCTAATAAAGCAACGGAATGCTGAATGCACGCATAAAAAAAATCTACGCGGTTTTCTGGCCCTGCCAAACTTTACAAAATATAAAGTGGTCTCGGTCGGACGATCCGTTCTTGTTTACGAACTTTGCGAGTTTTTTTTTTCTTTCAAAAGCTAGCCCTGCAACTCGTCTTGTGATCAACGTGTAGCTTTCGACGGTGGCGTCTTTGCCGTGAACATACATTGTGTTGCTATCCCGACAAGTTATGGTAGGGAAGATGATGCTGCAGGGTCGCAAAATCGGCATGGAAGACGAAGTGAAAATGTCTGGAATACTAGTGCATGCGTTGTTCCAAGCGAAGGGAAAGAAACTGACCAAAAGAAATTGTGCCGATGCTGGTTTGGGGTCACTGCTAATTGCCTAGTGAACACGGCGTACGTAGCAATAATACTGTAGATAGATTTGACGTTCTATGAACATTCAAAAGGAGAAATTTCTGAGAAGCGTTAAAAAACACAAAAATATAGTATGAATCGTCTGATCCAGGGGAAAGACCGATCAATTGGAAATGGGGCGCTTGAGACAGCAACGTAGCACTTTAGCTGAAGTGTAAAATTTTGGGGAGAAGTGCCTTTTCTTTTTTCTTACTTTTGACAAAAAAAATTGTTGACAATTTTCTTTTTTTGTCAACAATTTGAAGTAAGAAAAAAAGAAAAGGCACTTCTCTCCAAAAAATCCTATTTCAAATTGTTGACAAAAAAAGAATATAGTTGGTTAAGAATATAGGCACTTATACATAGTTAACCTTAATCCAATTCTAATGATTAGTGTTGCAAAGAGAAAGTTTTCAGTTATAGTACGTATTCAACCCATTCACAATCACATAGAAGTAGCTAGACAAACTCCGTTGCTGGATAGTGGGAATTTTGGTGCTCCTGCCCCCAAACAGCAGACATCGCTCTAGTTTAATAAGTTGATGCGCCAAGCGCCGTGGACTGAGTATATATACTAGTTACTACCACTTGGCTTCCTGGCCTGCTCAGAAATGCTCTTACTTATCTCCTTTTGTGTTTTGCTCAGTGAAAGCAAGAAATAGATTGAGGTTGAGGTGGCGATTAGCCGAGAATGCCACATATATTTTGGATACTAGACCAACGTACAATAGCACATTAATTTAGTGAACTAAATTCTATTTGTTTTGCTCACCATGTAATAATTTAAGTAATTGGGCATCTGAAATAGGGGCTTATTACAAAGAAACAATAGTAATTTTGACAGAAAATGCCAGTTTATATCTGTATTTACATCAGTGTGTATTTGCTCCCACTTACTCCCTCCATACCAAACTATATTTTATTTTTGATTTTTTTAAATTTATAGTTTTTTGTCACGCACCTAGAAAGATGTTGTGCCTAAATTCGTAGCAAAATTTACGAACCTAAAAAAAGACATAATGACTTGTAATTTAAAAGGGGGAGAGTATAGTCATCAATTAAATTCGTAGCATGTTGTGGTTGATTATCTGTCGTTTTCTTTTTGCCTACCAATAAAGTCATATGATGAAGCCAACTGAATGATTTCCTGGCATACAAAGTAGACACGGAGAGTGCTGGTACTACGTAAGCAGACTAGTCAAAATTCCCCGTCGAGTACCTTTTTTTTAAAAAAAAAATTCCTGTTCAAGTCAAAGTCTACCAGTCAGTAGTCTTCAAACTGAAAGTAAAAAAATATGAGTCGCACATTCACAATCAAATAAATGTGGAGTCTATGTGTCATCAGCTTGACAGTACGCCCCACATGCACATGCAGCCACTCGCAAACATCAAGAACCCTTGGATCTTCCACGGGAGTAGGGCGCGTTAGATACAAAGCATTCCAGTGGTTAGCTTGTTTGATCCACCACGCGGCAAGATCGCAGGACCAATACCCAGGGCTAGCTGGCACGATCAGTTAAGATACGGCCGCAAGTCGCAAATCACGCACACGGTAGGACCAAGACTAAACCTACCGTGTCTCTGCGCATGGAGTATCTGCTTGATGTTGCGAATACTGGGATTTGCTTGTGTCCATTGGAAAGAGAGATGTTTTTTTCATTCCATTCTCTGCATACAATTCTTTTTTTTTTTTGAAGAAACAGGAGGGGTTTGCCCCCTATTGACTGCATACAATTCTTTGACAATCAGCAAGAGGAACACGACACACAGTCACACACTACTGTTCCTTTCACATGACAGATGACTTAAACAAAACATGTTGAAACGCTAGCTTGAGCAACATGTACTCCCTCCGGTTTAGTATTAGAAGTCGTTTTGGACAAGGTTTGAGTCAAACATTGAGAATATAAATCATGAATAACATTTAAGTCGTTGAGTTTGAAAATGTGAAAATCATGTAAATAGATTGGTCTTGAAAATTACTTTCATAAAAATATACATATATAACTTTTCAACAAATATTTTTATAGAAAAGAGAAGTCAAAGTTTTGCTTTGGTGACCGTGTCGCTGTCCTAAATGACTTCTAATACTGAACCGGAGGGAGTATATGTATATTCAGATTAAAAAGTTTAAAACAAGCCTATCATCATCACTTTATTCAGACAAACGCATGCAGCTCACCTACTTAATTAACAATAAACTAATCAATATAAACTTACTTGGACCCATCACATTATTGTCGTTTCTATCTCTGAGTATATATGGAATATCATCACTATGACAAATTAAAGAGAAGTATAACAGTGTCATCGTATATATACAATATACATACGCAGGACGGCCTGTACGTCCAACACGTACTGTTGAATTGCAATGTTTGGTGAGTAATATCTGATGGAGTGATGGGTCGTCGTTTTAGTGGCCATGGCAGTTTGGGTTGTGTGGGCCGTAGGTCCCGCAGGAGTGATTTGGACCTGACAGTTGCTGCAGGTAAAAGCCTTTGAGGAACTGTATGATAGGAAGGCCGCCGACGCCGACGGCGGCCTCGCCGCCGGTCGATCGATCGCCCTCCAGCCGCCGCGCCGACCCTGACAGCACCAACAGCATCAGCACCACCATCAGCAGAGGCAGAACGAATGGCTTGCTGGTCGACATGGCCATCATATCCTTTTTCAAGCTGCTGCTAGTGCTAGCTGCAGTTTTTGTACGTAGCTCTTGCTAGGCTTGCACAATAACTGCAGTTATATGTCTGCACGATGATGAATCTATGCCCAGCTAGTGATCTGCACAGGTGTATATATAGGAGCTTCATAGAGCTCTGCGAAATTTCCATGCTACTTACCTTCTTAATTACGAGTTTACGACGTGCGCGACTGGACACTGCGCACGGTAGACTGCATGTTTCGTCTCGAGTTCCACTGGGTCTTCAGAATGTTAAACCGCATGTACCTACAAAGACTTCAGATCGGTTTGCCGCTGGCCGACCTCTTGCAGCGCTTGTTGCCATTTTCCATGATATGGGGGCCGGTTTGCCGCTGGCCGACCTCGATCTTGCAGCGCTTGTTGCCATTTTCCATGGGCGCCGGCCGGACACTACTCGATCTAATTGCTTGCCGCCATGGCCGTGTCGCGCGCCCGCGCCGTTCATACATGCACGTCAGGGCAGGCGTGGTGCATGTACTGCCGTAACAAAATTTAGCCAAAGGAAAACGGATAGATGACGTCAATCAACCATTCAAAGTTCATGCTCCTAGTGTACTTTAAGAAGGTAACTTGGACTATGCTCGCTGTGCTGTGTCTATGCTATGTTGCTAAGTTAGTCAGAGACTCAACGGTCAAGTCAGCCATACTTAACTGCCACCATTCTTCTCCTTTCTTTTTTGTGGGAAGCACCATATGCTTGCCATTTTATGTAGGGAGAGGACTTGCAGTCAATGATGCTTGCCACTGCCGTCCTAGGTTTTGATGGGCCAAGTGTTTCCTTATGGAAAAGTCTAATTTCTTTCCTCCAACTAGCACGGTGGCTCCGATTTTCAACTCTGAATTACAAAACTAGACACTGGAGACTATCCAAGTGTCGAAGGGGGACAAACTTGATCCTTTTTGCACTTTCAAAGGAGGTTTTTCTATTTCTCAAAATTAAAAAATTCCAGTTCAATTTTTAAAAAGTTGATAACTACTTTATTGTAAATAAGATAATTATGTAAGTGGTCCCTTTTTAAAAATTATATCTATCTGTTGATGCACTATTTGCAATTACTTGGATATTATTTTTCCTATTCTAGTGTTCTATTGCTTCTAGTTATTTATTCAATTTTTGTTTTGCACCCTACTTTAAATAGAGCTCTGCTCCAGTTTTAGTTAAAAAAATGGTACTACTTTTGTGGTTTAGAATAATTTTTTAAACTATTTTTTTATCAATATCCATAAAATAAAACCCACGTTTGAAAGCACTCAAAGGACCAAATTTGTCCAGCTTGGATTTCCTGAATTTTGAAGTTGATAGTTGAAAATCATACTTCTATGATAATTGGAGGTACAATACAAGATCGAATTATGCCGGATAGTAATAGGACATTATCAATTTTCGCTTTAGTGATTTAGAAGCTATATTATACCTCTACATGAGTAGTTTCTTCTTGAAGGCTGCATAACAGTTTACAAAGTTTTGAGCAGTAGCTCTGTATATATAACTATACAATTACTGAATCTATATATACATCTAGCTAGGAATACTTAGCGGCTATATATATCAGAAACTACAGAACAATAAATAAATAAAAGCTGGAATAATCCTTGATGAAAAATAATTTAAAAACCACTACATGCAGCCGCAGTCTGCATCACCTATCTCGATCCGTCTACTTAATAACTTCACATCGCCACAAATCCAAGAACAAACCCTGGTAATATGTTTGCTCCGAAGTCCGAACTCCGAAGCATCTCCTGTTTATCACTACGGCGGCGGACACCCTTTGTGTTTATCATTAGTTCCGCAGGAACGGCCTGGCCTTGACTTGTTTTCCTGCACAAGCAGCAGCCTGTGCAGGCCTTGCATGCCCATGCAACGATGACCTCGGTGTCAGCGAAGCAACGCTGTTAGTGGAGCCGCCGCGGCAACGGCATGGGTGCCCGAGCCCAACGTGACCGTGAGCACCAAGAGCAGCATGGCCACCACAACCTTCCCCATAGTGGAAGTTGATCCAACAGTGCTCACCCTTGACGACGTGGAGCAATGCGAAAGTCGAAACTCTTTTATTTCCTTTTTGTCGTACTTTTAGTGCAACTAGCAGAAGGGTACGTGCCGCAGGCACGTGTTTTAAAAAAATTACTAATTTAGAGACATAGTCTACATGAACTCTTTAGATTAATCTAGAGCGTTCGATCATCTTAAAATTCGACGACATAGGGTCAAAGGTGAGTTGTAGTCAACATGGACTCTTTAGATTAATCTAGAGCGTTCGATCATCATAATAATCTGACGGTGTAGGATATAGATGACGACGGACGAAACGAAAATTGACGACGGAAGAAACGAAAATTTCGTCGTCCTTTATAGGATAGATTGAGCTCAAGGGGGCAGCGCCAATGCAATGTAATGCATTGGACGGCTAGGATGGTTTGCAAACAGGATGTTATGCAAGCAAAATAATAATGAGGCAATAGAGGTGAATAAAAGGAAAAGGAGAGAGAAAGGAGAGAAGGGTTGGACATGAGTTTATTTTAAATAAATCCTCTATTGGGAAATATATATGTCTTTTATTTATATAGTGTCGATACGATATGACAAGAACACAGAAACAATTCATAATTTCTACTAGGTTGGGACTGGCGCCCTAGCTAATAGGAAATAAGCTTCGACGACACTAATAAGCATAGGATTAAGAAACAAACAAAAAAAACCCTCTAACTTGAGCTCAAATTTAAAGAACCGCTGCATGCATCTCTCTAAGTACTTCTCACAACCGCAAATCAACTCCCAATGCACGACGCACACGTAGTATACGCACGTATTTCGATCATATACCATATGCCTCTCCGCTGCTTATCTCTGATTCTACGGACAGCCGATGTTTTTACTGTTACTTCCACACGAATGGCCTGCTCCTGACTTTTCCTCGTCCACTGACAGCAGCAGCCGGTGCAGGGCTCCCCTCTGCGACGACGACCTCGTCGGCGGTGGCGCATCACTGTTGGTGGAGATGCCGGAGGCAGCATGCTGCGCTTCCGGCAACACCCGCGCCGCGGCACGGGTGGCTGACGCCGACGTGACCACGAGAACCAAGAGCATGGCCACCATAACATTCCTCATCGTGAACATTAATTATTAGTGGTGCACACACCTTCACTGCAGGGTTCTCGATCTATATCTCCTTAATTTGTGTCCTTTCCAGCAGGGTTTTCTCTTTTTTCTGAGTTTGGATGCAGCAATTCTATGGAGCTACCAAGCAATATGTAATTTGAATTACTAAGGAACTTGGGTATGGCTCTAGCTAGTAGTAGGCCGGGTTTCTTAAGCATTAGGGGACGTTATCACCTTTCACCTAGCTAGCGTATTTATAAGCATGCAGGGAGATATCCCTTGTGCATGGCAATTCAAAGGCCGGCCGGGCTCTCACACTGAAAGTTCCGTGGTCTTTTACGTGCCTGACTGGTACATTGCATTGAGCAAGCAATGCAATGCACACATGCGTGTTGCATTAAGTCATCTACGCGGTTTCTACTAGCTCGATTTGCTGCCAACTTCACGAGTGTATCTGTTGTACGGCGCAAAAGGATGTCGGTCGGCCGATCTGTTCTCACGATCTTGTGACGAAAACCACGCATAATTCTTCTCTCGTGACTCGTGACCGATCGATGCCGTAACTTTTTCGCCTTTCGGTCGCGCGCGGCGTGTTTGCCGTGAACAATACTGTGTCTTTTTCAGCAGTGCAAGTTAGGGTAGGGCAGCATGCATGCATGGGAGACGGACCGAAAGTACGTGTCAGGAATGCTGACAACAAACAGATCATCAGCGGTGATTATTTGGATTTGTGCAGTTGCCTCGTGAGCACGGCCGACCGCGAATACTGTGTGTTGATTTGACGTTGGTCGAAACGAACGTTCAAAGGGAGAAATTTCGGAGAAGCGCTCCAAATTAAAAACACGAATAGTAGAAGTGTGTGAACCATCTGATCCATGTGAGAGAAGACCGACCGAATTGCTAATGCGGCGCTTGAAACAAATAAATTAAGAGGCACTTTACAGGTGGTGAGATCAAAGCTGAAATGAAAGCTCGAGCGGCGAAGTGCCTTTTTGAGCTTCAAATTTTTGACGAGTAGTTGCGTTTCATCCAAAAAAAAGATAGTATATTTTATTAGGCATACTAATTCTTACTCGATCGTAGCTTTTCGGCCTTTTAGATGCATACTATACCTTTATTTGCCTGACATTTATGAGATCAGCAAACTGATGAAGTCACGAAGCGTACGCAACTAGCCAGGCCAAAATTTCCTATTCTAGTCCAAGTCTGACTGACGGTCAGTCTTGCGAACAAAAAGGGTCTCCGACACCACTGTACTGTTAGTCGCACATTCGCAAGTCCCAATCATAGCAGTGGAGAAAGACTCCATCAGAACAGAAATCACAATAACATGTGGAGTCATTCTGAGTCATTGCCATGTACACCCTCTGTCCCTTAATAAAAGTCGCTAGGGAAACGCGCTGCCCTCACAAGAACGGTTCCCGAGCGACTATCAATTAGGGACGGAGGGAGTAGATCAGTCTCAAATTCTAATTTAAAAGGCATGCGAATTTAGACCTAAATAATAAAATTTCTCCCATCACAGAGGACCCATCCAGGCTCCCTGTCCTGTTCGCTATCCCAGATCACGCGCCTCGTCTGTTTCTTTTTTCTTTTCATCAATATGAAAGGGGGCAACAGAGTCGGACTAAGATAAGCAAATTGAACTAGGGACAACAACTTGCTATGTATAACTATACTAAGTTACTAACTAGCAATGTATTGGATAGTATTTTGAGTCACTCAAATGGCGGTTTCTTGTAAACAAGCTTGAATTTGGCTAAGGACTCGAAATGGTTTGAATTGGATGAATTGCTGCCCAGTATTAGGCGACCGGAATATCCGATCAATGCTAGGTTGCATGGATCGGATGAATAATAGATCATGTGGGAAGCAAAGTAGTGACTAGTGAAGCTGTTTTATATGGATCGGATAAATGACGGATCATACGATCAGCCTTGAGGTAAGTCGTGTGTGACCGGAAGATCTAATCAAGTGTTGGCCAGATGATTAAAAGAAAATATCACGAGTTATGCAGAGACGATATCAAGCACGATGAAGTTGAAAATATAGTGACCGGAAGATCCGATCGGAGAATGATTTAATGAATTGGAGTTTTGATTGGACGCAAGATGTCAGCAAGGGCAGAGGGGCAATGACTAGTATGCAAAAATGGATGTATGGGATCGGAAGATCTGATCAAGGCATCTAAGAGGTGATCGGATCATTTGATCCATACAAAAGTGAACTGGCTGTTGGAATAGATCCGTTAGATTAGATGAAAAACTTCTAGTGGCCATATTTATGCCTCTACCTCCACGGATTGATAAACCTTAGATGAATACTCTAAGTGAAAGGCTATAATGATCCGTACACTTGTGGTTACAATTGGTGTGCATTTACGCCGCCAACGGTCTTCGACCCTCCGACTTGGTGTGGAGCGGCGACGGCGACCGTGTGCGATAGACGTGGAGACCCCCTTCCTTCGTGGAGAAGCTCCTTATTAGTGGAGATGGCATCAAGATGACATGAAGAGTAGGAGAGGTGAAGCTTGTCTCTATGATAAGTGACTCATCTAACCAGAAGATCTCATATTGGTGACCGGGAGTATATCTTTTGTGTAGCTCCAACGTGAACTAGGGACGACATTTGCCTACCGATACCACGAGATAAATTGCCGAGTCAAGTTTGTGTTTGCTAACCCTCTTCTTTATGTTTCTGCATTTCATACTTGCAACTTGAGTGTCTCTACTTTCATAGAATAGCATCTTGATAGGGTTGGCTATAGGTTGCAAAACTGTCTAGGATAGGATATGCAAACACTACAAGAAACCATAGTTGCACATCCAGATAGAAAGATCTAGCTTATATTTTGTGCCAACTAGTACGTGTCATAGCTTAAAGTTTTAGAAGTGACTAATTCATCCATCTCATTTTAGGCTAATTAATACGATCACTGAATCCTTACGTAGCTGTGTACAGATTATTCTATATTTGTATCCATGTATGCGACTGCTTGCATGCTATCTATAGCAACAATACAAAACAACAAGTTAAAATGAAAGCTAAACTGGAATATATATCCACCGCTACATGTATACTATAACTAATAACGTACAGCACCTATCTCTGCGTCATCGCTCTAGCCATGTGGTGTAGTAACAGAGCCGCCGACAGTTCCAGCATATATGCATCCAGCTCTCCGTGTTCTGTTCATCGATCCCTATGGCGGAGGCGGACACCGATTCTTTTTATCATACGTTTGGCACGAAGGACCTGCTCCTGATTTTTGTTCTTCCACCTGCAGCTGCCTGTGTAGGCCTCGACCATGCGACAACGACGACTTCAGCGGCGGCGGCAAGGCATTGTTGGTGGACCCGCCGGAGGCTGCTAGCTGTGCTCCTGGCGCCAAAGCCCGCGCCGCCGCGCCGCGGGTTGCCGAGCTCGACGTGGCCAGGAGAACCAACAGCATGGCCACCACAACCTTTCTCATCGCGGACGACGTGGAGGCGACAGACGACGACATCATTGTGGTTACAGAGGAATCTTTTTTTTTTTTGTTGAGAAGAAGCGATTCAATGGATTTACCAAATCAATTTGGCCAGGGATGAGTGTGTTAATTACAAGCATTCGAATACGTGATCACCTCGTATTTATAAGGGGATTCGAAGCTCTTCTTGCATGTCGAGGTCGAGTTTACTCTGAAAAGTTCCATAGTTTTTACGTGTGCGACTGGTAGTAGATTGAGCTGACTAATTCGCAAGCAAGCACTGCGCACACACATACAAGTCGACGCGGTTTTCTAGCTCTGTCAACTTCGGCAGTGTGTATTTTTGTGCGGTGAAGACATCCGTCGGGCGATCCGTTCTTCTTTAGGAACTCGCGACAAAATCGAATGCCAGTTCGTCTTCTCTGAACTGTAGCTTTCGGTCGAGGCGTCTTTAATTTGCCGTGAACAATGTGTCTATCCCAACAATTTACGGTAGGGCATATGCAGTTGCAAGACCGGCATGGAAGACGAAGTGAAACTGTCAGGAAATACCGTGGATTGTTCGAAGCGAAGAAAGAAAAGAAACTGATCAGAGACAGTGCAACCGGGCCCTCACAGCGAGAGAGAGAGAGGAGAGAGAGAGTGCAGCCGAAACTGATTATTTGTTTCTTTTTACTAATTGCCTTGTCGGGTATAGTACTGAATGCTGGAGGTTGATTTGACGTTATCATCCGAACGTTCAAAAGGGGAAGTTTCTGTGAAGCGCGCTAAAAAGAACACAGATGTAGTGTATGAATCGTCTGATCCATTCTAAAAGACCGATCAATCTGAAATGCGGCAATTGAAACAAAGGATCACTTTACGGTTTCTGAGATCAAAGCGGAAGCGAAAGTTCTAGAGAAGCACTTTTTTTCTCGCTACTTCAAATTTGAAGAGACGATATATATGTTCGTTGTTGGTCAGACAGTTCCATCCAAAAAAGGAGAGAGTACCTTTTGTTAGGTGTACTAATTATTACTCGTAACTTTTTAGATGAATGTATCTTTGCGTTTTTCTTTATGAGATCAGCAACCTGAACGAGGTCATGAAACGTTTGTACGTGACCAGCCCATTCAATTTCAGCGCTCACTGTTCAAGTCAAAGTCTTTCAGTCAGTCACACATCAGCCATGTTCACACAAATCGCAGTCACTGTTCGAACGAGAATGACGCTCAATCTATTCCTGAGTTCAAATATATGGTGATGAAAGTATTTCTGAATTTTGAAATATATTTCTGAGTAGTACTTCTACTCCCTCCGGTTTGGTAAAAGAAGTCGTTTAGGACAGCGACACGGTCTCCAAAGTACAACTTTGACTTCTTATTTTTATAAAGATATTTATTAAAAACTAACATATGTATACTTTTATGAAAGTATTTTGCAAGACAAATCTATTCATGTAGTTTTTACATTTCCAAACTCAATGACTTAAAAGTTATTAACGATTTATATTCCCAACGTTTGACTCAAATCTTGTCCAAAACGACTTCTTTTACCAAACCGGAGGTAGTATATGTAATGTCCATAATACCAGGGTTAAAAAAACCGTTCGAAACCGGTCCGGTCCGGTACGTAAATAGAGCCGGTTACCTCCCCTGACCGACACTAACTAACCGCTCCTACTGGTTAACCGGCCGGTTTAAGTTTTTTTACCGTGGCAACCGCTAGAACCACGGTAAAAAAAAAACCCGCATAATACTGGACGCCAAAAAACATTTTTTTTTTCTAACGCTAGACCGCGCAAATTAACTAGTCGCAGAAATGAGGCCGTTCAGTTTAGTAGAGTAACTTTATATATGAGGTCGGCAACCCGATGACGAAATCACGAAATGTTCGTACGTACTAACTAGCCTAGTCAAATTTCCAATTCAAGTCCAAGTCTAGCAGTCAGTCTTCCAACGAGATCAAGGACCATATATGTGTAGTTATGGTTACAGTCACAGTCTGGCACATTCACAACCACACGAGACTAAATTAGACAGGACCCTCCCAAAGAAGCAAGGACCATGTTGGCTCAAAAAACAGAGAGAGAGAGCAAGGACCGTATGTACTCCCTCCGTTCCAAAATAGATGTCATTCTCGCTTCCCGAGAAGTCAACATTTTCAAAATACCGGCAATTATATATTAAAATATATAAATATTTATGTTAAGTAATTAGTATCATTGGAAAGATCTTTAAGTCTAGTTTTTTAACAGATTTATTTGGAGATGAAAATGTTGCACGTTTTTTCTACAAATCTAGTCAAAGTTGAAAAAGTTTGACCGGCACGCATTCCATAACGTCATCTATTTTGGAACGGAGGGAGTAGTTCAATCTATTCATACAAATAAATAAAACTGCAAATTAGCTGTTGCTGTTGATTCTTTCTGATAAAACTTGCAGCAATTTTTTTGCTGCCCTTTCAAAAGAATAGTGTTTATTAATTTGCTAAATTGTGCATTTTGTACTATAATATGTAGTTTTTATTCTATCGCTAGCCTGCGCAAATTAGCTAACCAGTAATGTGCAGGAATGAGCAACGCCATGCAAGCGTTCCATACTTCCAGTTTAGTAACTTCCTGTAGGTTATGAGCTCAGCAATCTGATGAGGTCACGAATCTTCTGTATGTGACTATCCAAGTCAAAATCCTCTATTGAGGTCCAAGTCTATCGGCCAGTCTTCTAAAGATAAAGGTCTCACTCGCTATTAGTAGTCACACAATCACATAGACGGTGACTTCGTCAGAGAGGGTTTTTTTTTTTATAAAAAAATGTGCTTGTGCTCCCAAACAGAAGGGGGCCACAGCCCACAGGGATCCACCAACGAATCTTCACAGGTGGAATCTTGGACGTTGGTTTCTTGTCACTGACTCACTGGCCTGCTATGAAATGTTCTTCAGAGATATGCTCTCGCATGTCCGTGGGACCGCCGATGAAAAAGATCGGAAACCGTCCGAAACGAATTGCATTATCGGAAACGAAGGTCGGTTGGTCAGAAATTTACCATATTTTTTAAATCAATTATTATGTAAGAAATGCAATATAGATGTGATAGCGATTGAAAATATCACGTTTTATATTTGAGTAGAATCGGAAACGATCAGAAACAAAACAACTTTTTTGGAAACGAAGCTCGGTCACTCAGAAATTTTCATAACCATTTTCACCACTTCTCTTGTTTTTTTTTTTCAGCAAGCCATATTAAGGTGGCGAGATATGTACGCTAAGAATGCTACGTTGATGCTAAGTGGTAAAGAGCACGTCGCCACATTTTAGCTAACTAACCTGCTTAACATTTTCTTTTCTCGAAGCGGGCGTGTCGTTTCAGGAAATAACTCTTCCAATCACATGGCGTATCATCAGGGACACGTACATAAATGTGTCCAAGTGCTGAGCAAAACATATAGAGCTCCAATTACAAACAAACCAGTCACTTACAAACATCCAAGCCAGCATTACAATCGTCGACACTTACAAAATAACAAGAAATCAAGCACAAACTTTATTCTTCCATCACATTACTGTGGTTCTATTGATTATCACACGGAGAAAATACTACAAAGCTAGCTATGCCAGACGTTAACCTGCTAGTACTTATATATAAAAATGTGCTGTGGTTCTGCTACCTTTCAGTGATGGCATGGTGGGTTGTTTTTGTTACTGCTCTGGCATGAGGGGCCTGCTGGCAGTTGCTGCAGGTACAGGTGCTTGGCAAATTGTATGACAGGAGGGTGCTCCGCCTCGCCGGAGGCGGACTCGCCGCCGGTCCATTTCTCACCTTCCAGACGCCGCGCCGACCCCAACATCGTCAACAGCATCAGTACTGCCACCATGATTGGCAGAATGAACCTACTGCTCGTGGCCATCTAGAGAATCTCCGATATATCCCCTGCTAGCTGCCTAGAATAAAGTCTCTACAGGCTTGGATCAGAGAAGACGTAATAAATTTTGTAGCTATCGATCACAAGCTTATCGTTCGCGCTGATGAATGACTAGCCATCGATATGCACGGGTATATATAGGATAATAGGTTAAAGCTTTGTGAAAACGCCATGCAAGCTAGCGAGCTCGTTACTTGCGTGTGTGCTAGCTAGTAATTAATAATAATTAATATGATAATATGTGCTCGATCTCAGCTATCACGCGGCCGGGTTGTTCCCGGCCTGATTAATTATATTATTCTAACAATCTAATGGGAAACTGGTCTGAAGGCGAACAAACTGTGCAGTCGTCTGCTGCAGTCGCGAGATTTGAAAGAAATAAGATCGCCCAGCTAATTAATTCGTGGCCGACGTAAATAATTATATATATTGTAAGGTTTCTGCCACGTAAATAATTATATATATTGTAGCAAGAATACTGATCAAAATTATCCTATCACACACAATAGATCATAATTTTAGAGTTTCTTATTAGATAAATTAAGGAGGGTGGTTAAAGTTCTAAACTTCTGTTCATCACTTACCCTGCTACATGCGTGATAAATAAAAATTATTCGTGCTTTTTTTTGCATAATACGCATGCACCAACTAATTAAACATGCATGCCCGTGCGCAAATCATCCTGTCAAACATATTTGCATGCATGCAACCAAATCAACATCATGCATAACATTGACTAGACATGGCTCAAATTAATTAAGCACACTTGTGAGTTGTGATGTCTCTTATTGTACGTTGCTGGAGGCATAAACCTCACACCCTAACGGTACTACTTCCTTCGTTCCAAATTATAGGTCGTTTTGATTTTTTTTAAGTTCATAGATTTTGTTATGAATCTAGACATGTCGTTTATCTAGATGTATAGCAATGATCATGAACCTAGAAAAATCAAAACGACCTATAATTTTGAACGGAGGTAGTACTTGAAATAAATATTTTCATATGCATTGGAGAAAATATTCATAAATACAATGCTAGTCAATTCAGGACTATATATAATTGTTATGCTTATTATGGTCTGGAAAAGGCTGGCTCCACTCTACCGTGCCGTTGGTAAGTTACCTGCTGTATGTTTGTTGTACTTTAGTCTCTTGCATCACTTGTACATGAATTCCTTTTCTTTAGTTTCTCTTCAGCTCTCTTTTACTTGTTAATGTAGCTTTATTGGTCCCCTTTCGGTTACATGTTGAGAAGAAACGTTTTCAGAAATTTTGGCTGCACGTTCTTCAGATCATGTGGTTTAATTTTGTGCATGTTTTCTCGAGGAGCAACACTACGGTAGGCGTGCATGCATGGAGCTGCCGCCCTAAACGTTTTCATTGAGGATGATGAAGGATTTAAATTTTGTATCATATCCTAACGATAGAAAAGGAGACTGATGGTGAGAGGAGTAACGGTCAGAGTTTCCTGCCCAGGTGGCCAGGTCTGATCTAACTCTTAAGTCAGTCACAGATGGCACTTTCGGTCGTTAACATTCACACGGAGAGTTCACGACACCACAAGAAAATAATGAGCTACCGTGGTCGCGCTGCAAACGGCATGAACCTTTGGATCTTCCAGGGGCCCAATTCTGGCCGTCGGATGCAATAATACTCTTTCTTTCTCGAAAGGCTTTCCTTCTTTCTTTCATTTTTGAGAGGAATATTCTCCTTTCCCGCCTTATTTCATAGGCCGACGGCAACCGTATCCAGTGGGCAACCAGCCAGCCCTTGACACAGCAGCAAACAGTGGGCTGGACAGCCCGACACTAGTGCCCACACGGTCCAGTAGAATGTTCATACAATGCCCCAAAAGCTAAGAGGGTGACATGCATCATGCATGCACCTGCTGACTGCTGTGTACGGTTGAAAATCTGAAAATTCTTCCGTGCTCGCGCCGTCATGCGCGACTCGGCAGACAGTGACTTCAGCTGATCGAACACGAGCTGAGGATGGCGGACCTAGCACCGCTCCTACACGGGTTTCAAAACAAATGTCTTCGATTGCAAGGGAATAGTAAAAAAAATTAGGTATCTGGATATATGATATTTAGCTAGTCTGCTAAAGTGTGCTGAAATATAGAGAGATTTCTATGGAGTGGTAGTCAAATGAATACATGGATCATACAATTTGGAGTATCTGTTGGAGATGCTCTAGCCAGGAGGTACGACCTGTATATATGGATTCTTCAGCAAAGCAAGGCAGCAACGACAAAAATTGTGACACATACAATGGACATCAAGCAAGTATGAAGAACCCGTTTGGCTGGGGACGATGCCACATTCATCTCCACTACAAGAATTGCGACATTTACGAAGAGGTAGCCAGCAGGTGGTCGACGGGACCTTTATTAATTTGTGCACCTGGTCTGATTTCACTCATAGAAAATGGTCTAATCATTCATTTTAATAAAAATGGTCCAATCACACCTAAGCACCGTCAGCCATGAGGAGGAAAACTCTAATGATTAAATCTCCCTCGGCCACTTGAAAAACCCCGTCGGTGAATGTTCTGAATCTATAGTTAGCACCATGGTTAAAAAAATCCACTAATTACATTCATATTCACCAAACATTTTTGCAAAATTCTGTACATTACTTGAGCTGCGCAGTAGTTAAATATATAGCTAGCTTCGTTTGCCACGGCTCCTCCCAGCTTCGCGTTCACTTGTACATTACTTGAGCTGCGCACCAGTTAAAGTACACGGAGCCGGTCCGTAAATTCATAAGAAAATATACTTGAAGCTGGTGAAGCAACTTTTTTGTTATTTCACGAAATGATTGGTTTGGAAGGAGTCCTTCCAGATGGAGCCTTAACTACAGAGTTTATCAAAATATATAATGTACTTTTTCGTTGTCAAAAGGAAGCATTGGTTTTATTAAAAGGTTAGCATGCAGTCGATCAAACAGCACGCTACTAAAGTTTTTTTCGTACCTATGAAATTAAAGTTGTCACGGATATCTCAGATGCTATACCTTTCCATGTTTGCAATTTGATTGAATTCCGTCTTAATTCGGGGATTTATAACTATTTCACAAGAACTCGGATGGAGATAAACTTTACATGAAAATTATTATAGGATTCGACAAACATCTACAGCTTCCTACTTGATTTTTCTTTTATTTAAAGCCATTTAGAGCTCCAAATAGTTGACTAAAGTTTTAGACTACAAGAGTAAAAAGAAATAAAACTACCCTAGAAAACGTAAGGATAGCCACACAAAGGGGACATGTTGAGGGGGTTTGAACCCTGTAAACGCAAGCGTAGTATTTCGTTCGGGAAATGCATGATTGGAGACGCCATTTTGCAAGCAGGACCCTTGGTATTTTTTATGTTTTAGAGAAAGCCATAAGAAGATCTTACAGGAAGGAGTATATTGTTCAGTTACTCGTAGTTTCATTTCATTCACGCAATACCATTGGTTAACATGGCAGGTCTCAGGTATACAAATATGTCCAAATGCTGGGAATATATATATACAGAAACATTCAGAAATTATTACAATACAACCACTTTATTCATAAGAGCACAATTCATCGAGACTCAGCTACATAAAGAAGGCCACACACAAACTCATCATACAATACTCATATTTTTTATTTTGCGGGGTATACAATACTCATCATCGTACTGTCAATCTATATGTCAGGCAGAGAAAATTAATATCACGCTCAACCTTATCATCCAAAGCATCTGTATATACTAAATCAATGCACCATGCATCGTTTATTTGCTCTCTATACCTGCCTTAATTAATTTCCGTCAGCGATGACACGGGGAAGGTATGGGGTGCTTGGGCTATAGGAGCCGCAGGACGGACCCGCTCGCGGTGGCTTGACGCACCGACTTTGCTTCACAAACTGTCCGACTCCGACAGGAGGATGCTCACCGGAGGCAGCCTCGCCGCCGTTCCATTTATGGCTTCCCAGCATCCGCGCCGACCCCGACACCACCAACAACAGCAGCATCACCGCCATCATCAATGGCAAAGTGAACTTGCTCATCATCCTCATGGCCACCTACGAGCTGCTCCTGCTATATACCTAGTCTCTGACGGCTTGGGGAAGCCAAGAATACGCAGATGCTTAATTAACCAATCAACTTGTTAGTAGCTAGCTATATAGCTACCGACGAACTAATTAAGAATTTTCTGCACGGGGAATGCCGAGTGATCGATTATGTGCACTGCTATATATACAAGTTGTAAAGGTTTGTGAAATCTGATGCGCGCTAGCTAGCTCGTTACTTACGTGTGCGTGTGACTAGCAGACGCAGTGGACGCGGTGGACTAAATAGCACGAGCTAATAATTACGAGTTAAGGGAAAACTGCATGCACTCGTTAAGGGAAAACTGCATGCACTCGTTAAATAAACATACAAATGTAGATTGCAGGGTTAAATTTTTCGCTACAGTAGCGGTTTTTTCGGGAATAAAAACCGGGCCGGTAAACCGGTCAAACCGGCCGGTTAACCAGTAGGAGCGGTTTGGTAGTGTCGGTTTTGAGCGGTAACCGGCCCTATTATGCTACCGGACCGGACCGGTTTGACCGGTAACCGGTCAAACCGGACCGGTTCCCAACGGTAAATTTAACCCTGGTAGATTGTGAAAAATCGATCGGTTTCTATTAGGTTGTTTTTTTTAAAAAAAATACACCAACATCTACAATTTCCAATTATTTTCATTAATATGTTACTACCTCCGTTTCAAATTATAGTTCGTTTGGCTTTTTAACCTCAAATTTGACCACCTGTCTTATTCAATAATTGTATACAGGGAGCAACTTTCAGTTACGAAATGACACTTTCAGTTGTCCACAAATCACAAAGAGCAACGTGTTCCAAAAAAAAAAGATCAAAACCAATACGATAATATACAGGGAGCGACTGCACTAGAAAACGGGCAATGGGCCTGGCCGCCTTTCCCATAGTGCGCCAACGGGCCGCCCTCGACACCGCGGGCGTCGTCGTAGTAGGCCTTCAAACAGCCCGAGATTCAGACTTTCAGAGGAAACATGAACCGCGTACTGCCATCAGCTAGACACACGTGCGTGCGCACCTGCTGCCTGTACTCTCTACTGGGGATCTGAAAATTCGTGCTCCTCCTGCGCGTTACGTGGGCGACTCTTCAGGCAGTGAGTTCAAAGTGTTGAACAGATAATCAAATGTGAGCTGCTCGTACGCGGGTTCCGAATGAACGGTCTCGGCAGGGGAAAGATCTGACGGATCGCGGTGAACAGAGTCGGAAACCGACGGATCCCTCCTTTGCCACCGCCCACCACCGGGGCTTTCGGCGAGCGACGCGCGGCAGCACGGCGTGCCCTCTGCCTCCGGGCGTGAAACGCCACCTCTCACGACGACGAGACCGCGTCACGACGAGCAGGGCAGCAGCGGCTAGCTGGACGCCAGGATCCCACGTGACGCCGGCTCGTCGCTCCCGCGCGCGCGCATCATGTCACCGGCCGCCGGCGTGCGTGCGTCGGCTACGGACGGAACGGGGGAGGCACGTCTCCATCGGCCGGCACGGAGATTTTGTTCGGCGCTAGCGGTTTCTGAAAGAACCAGCGCTCGTGGTGCAGGGACGTTGGGCAGAAAGGGCAGCTGGACGCTGAAAACGCTGGCTCTCCGATGTGGGGGGGTCGGTGACTTTCAGGAACGCACCGACGCGCGCCTGCACGACAGCACGAGGGAACGACGTCGGGGATTAGTCCACGAGCAGACGGTCAATAATGAGAGAGACGTTACTTGGGTCAACATACCAGCTGCCAAACCAAGATTTGGAGGGGGGAGAGAGAAAGAAGAGTGCTGATCGATCAAGCAAACAGTCAGAAGCCACCTCTGTACAGTGTTTTTGGGCAGAGATTGAGATTGTGCGTAGGTCGGACGATCGGCTTGTTTGGAGTGAGCAGTTGGAACTCTTTGAGCTCTGTTCGATTTCTAGTGTGAAGAGGTATATGAATACGCAACTGAAAACTCATGACGTCACAGCTCACAAGTCACAACGCTGCCATGTGCCTAGGGGTGGTAATGGACCATGGCTCTTCTATCCTCTTCACGATCTAACTTGACCCTGATCATTTGTAGATCAAATTTATATATAATTTCGATCGGATCCGTTTAGGGCCCGATCCTTAAATTTGCTAGCATAAAAAGTTAGGCGTATCGCCGCCCCTACCTGTGCCTCTTGTAGCAGTGGATAGCTGGTTAGTGTGTGTTTTTAATACCAAAAATGTACCGCCGTACTGGACACATCTTGGAGCTCATGTCAAGTATCGCGGCATTCAGAAGGTAAAAGAAGTCTAAAAGGCAAATCTACCTCGAAAAATAAAAATACGGAACCACGAGACAGGAGAAAAAACATGTAAAACGACAGCCGACAGGCAAGGATTCACCAAAACAAAAGTATAGTCACCGCCTCCTCTTCATACAACTGTATAGTTTTTGTCTACAGTTGCCGTCTACCCGGCTAAAATTTCCATGTGGTGGGAAACAATCTTAACAAGGGAAATTGAACCCCTGACCAAAAAATCTACACAAAGAACTGTGGACATCTAAGTGAAAGATGAACAAAGGGCTCCTCTCCTCTGTACAATTTACAGCCCAAAAACTCTTGTATGAGTGCTTTATCTTTCAGTTTAGGCCTGCTTCTGCACCTCCTCAGCATCCACCGTTTGGGCTCCAAGTCTCGCACGAGTGGCCTGCCCCGTTTAGCCGCTGCCGATACATCTGCCGGAGAAACCTGACGATGGACTCGCCCGCGATGGCTTCTCCGGACAGTTCCTCTCCAGCCAAAGGTCGCGCCGCGCCGACGGCCACCGCCGATAACACCAAGAACAACGCCACGATCGCCGGCAGGACGAAGATCCTCGTCGCCGCCATGATCTGAACTCTGAAGCAGCTTCTCTCTCCGCCTTCTCTCCCTTCTCCGGTTCTCCTTCTTGCTCGGTTTCTCTCACCTCTGAACTAGCTGGAACTTTGCAATGCGCAAGTGTATGCTTTGATAAGGCGATCTCTGCTCCAAGAAACCGTTTATATACAGGAGAGAGCACAAGCATTTGGTCCGCGTGGAGAAGTTGCTTGCGCGTTACGTGGGGAGACTTGGCGCGTTCATAATTTGAATTGTATTCGATGAGTAGGACACACCAAGTCCCCGGTATCTCAACATGAAATTTCGTTTTTGTGATGTCAGTAACTCGGTTAATGCATAGATTAATGCCCTGGCCGAAACAATGTGAAATGCGTATTGTGCCAACATTTTACCAAAACACACTTTCAGTCAAGAGAACATTTATTTTAAATTAAAAAACATTGAACTTTTTATCAAACAAGAAAACATTTCATCAGTTGGGCCCAATTTGCAGTATATTACTATATGGGAGTAGGAATTAAATTGTCCCCTTATGGTTGCGTTGTTGTAAGCATCGAAGACCTTCTGGCGTCTTGTATGACTTCGAACTCCATGGGGGCGTAATGCTGGTCAATCATCATGCTATGTATTGCAATTCATTCGCCCACTCGTTTCAAAGGTCAAATCTTGGATATCTTTGGGACTACGTAAGCGGGGTGCTCTTCCACTCTTGGTCAATGTTTCATGTTTTCAGTTTATTCAGGTCAAAGTCCCAGCAATTTTCCAAGAAAAATCCATGCACAAGGTATTCTTTTCCCCTGGGGATACATGACCATAACCATAATGTTCATTTCCAGCCTATGGCACTAAGATTTCTGAATTTCCAGAGCATCAGTTTGACTTATTATAAGGCCACTCCAAGGCTCCAAGCTGAAACAAGTGAACGGGTCACTGGTATCTCCATGCCTAACGTCAAGAACCACATACATTATTCGATTATTTCTGCATCAGGAGTGTACCAGTTGGTTAGGGAACTTGACCCTGTGACATTAACCCGTATTTACCGAGTCAAGATCCTACTTTCCTGTTGCAGTCACGAAGGTCAGTAGGATAAAGCTTACTCCCCCCGTTCCAAAATAGATGTCATTCTCGCTTCCCGAGAAGTCAACATTTTCAAAATACCGGCAATTATATATTAAAATATATAAATATTTATGCTAAGTAATTAGTATCATTGGAAAGATCTTTAAGTCTAGTTTTTTAACAAATTTATTTGGAGATGAAAATGTTGCACGTTTTTTCTACAAATCTAGTCAAAGTTGAGAAAGTTTGACCGGCACGCATCCCATAACGTCATCTATTTTGGAACGGAGGGAGTAGTATATTTAACGCATAGTGGATTCCTCATGACTAATGTATTTCCAAATTGCAAGGATGTGCCCTGCACCAAATTGTATAAATTAAAATTTTAAAACTATACTACTAGATGTTATGTCATGATATGACTGCTTCCTAGGACAACCATAGCAGAACGGAGGACGTACCTACATTTGTTTATTATAAGTCTGGTTTAAGTACCTTGACTTCAGTTGCTGGCAGAGCACAGTATATGGGTGTCCATCTTGGCAGAGACCAAGCATCTGCATGCAAGTCATCAACATTTTCCACTAGCACCACCTAATCCAGGCCGTGTTTTCAACACGATTGACTGGCTTAGCGCTTGCAGCAGAACAAGTTTCCACAACACAAATTCTATCCCACATCATCATGCGAATTAACTAGTTCAGCCCACTTGATATCTAACGTACCAATTAAAACAAAACGGAGGGAGCATTATGCAATGAGCTGTACAATATCTGTTGAGATCGTCAAAGGAGGCAGATTGTCATGGATACAGTATCGCAAGAAAGGGCCTGCTGGGCTTATCCTTTTACAATGCTGACATCTTATTTGAGATAACATTGCACCAGTGCAGCCCCTTTAACAGAAAATGCGGTTGTCTTCAGATAATTACAGTGTCGCAACAGTGGCCAACAACTCTTTCCTAGAAAAGCCGAGAAACGTTTTGTAGAGTGCGCAACTAACCTGATCAGAGCTTTCCTGTTCGAGTCAAAGTCTGTTCCGGTTACAAAAATAGCACTTTCAGTTGGTCCCAAATCACAGATAGCCACTTGTTAAATTTAAAAGCAAGCGCGCGCGCACACACAGAGCGATTGCATTAAGAAAACGGGAGTGTGGCTAAAGCCCGACACAAGTGCGTCCACGGTCCAGTCGGATGTTCAGACTTTCAGACATGGTAGTTCAGTTCCCAGAGTCAGAGGAAACATGCACGGTGCGGAGGATCCGAAATTCCATGCTCATGCGCGTTACGTGAGCCCAGGACCATCCCACACGTCTACGACCGGACCGCGAGGGGGCACGTCACGGGCGCGCTGGCTCGCTGCGTCGCTGGCGTCGGCGGCGGAGGCACACGTCTCCGTCGGCCGGATCGAGCTGGCGCTAGCGGCTCTCAAGAACACTAGCAAGCATTGGTGGTGGACTACTGGTGGTACAGGGATGTTTGGCAGAAAGGGAAGCTGGACGCTGGAAATGCTCTGTTTGGTCGGAGACTTCCCAACACGCACACATCGTCGCTGCACAAGCGAACGAGCTAGAGCATGCCACGGCGTTTGCGCGATTAGTCAAAGAGCGGATGCGTGAGCAAAGCTGTTGCGTTGCTTGGGTCAACAGCTGCCAAACCATCAGGATTTGAAAGGGAGAGGAAGAGTACTGATCAATCAAGCAAACAGCGCTAGCAGCCGCCGTCTAACAGAGGTTTGGTTTCTCAGGAGAACGTTAATGGAAACCCGTGTCGTATGCAATATGCAATTCTCTCACAAAATATTGTCTGAATCCATCGATGCTCGAACCCTCAGGATGTCACAATTCTGACCACCTCTAAATTCAGGGAACAGAGTTTGGACTATGGAGGAGGTAAGCTTAAGCAAGATGTTATGACATTACAAGCATGCATATTTTCACTTCGAATCTTCAGCGAGGCAAAAAAAATAGAATGGAATTTTCGGCTCGGCCTAAACACAAAGAGCCTTACAAATAGAAAAAAAATCCACCACAAAAAATCTATACGAGAACAACATGTTAAAAGGACAGGTCTGTATTATCACTGTCTATAGTTGCTATCTACCCCTGTTAAAAAATGCAGCAGTAACCAAAAAAAAAAAAACTATAACAGCGCTGCGTACTAGCTTCTGTACAATTGTACACAACATAAAAACCTCTAGCGTGAGTCGCATGTGGCTCACGCATTAGCTTCCTGTTAAGCCTGCTTCTGCAGTTCATCAGCATCCGCCGTTTGGGTTCCAGGTCTGGCACGAATGTCCTGGCCCGCTTAGCCGCTGCCGATATATCTGCCGGAGAAACCTGACGACGGACTCGCCGGCGGTGGCTTCTCCGGACAGTTCTTCTCCTGCCAAGGGCCGGGCCGCGCTGACTGCCGCCGCCGAGAACACAAAGAACACCATGATCGCCGGCACGACGAACCTTCTTGCCACGGCCATGATCTGAAGCTTTCTCTAGCTCTATACGCTTCCTCTCCTCGACGCGGCTTCTCTCACCTCAGGCTCGGAGCTTAGCTTCGCTAGGTATGAAGAACTTTACAATGCGGAAGCCGTATGCTTTGACACGCTATGGTGGAATAAACCATTTATATATAGAGAGAGACATGGATACAGTTCCCGGACGGCATTGTCCGCGGAAGTTGCTTGCGCGTTACGTGAGCGACTTGGCGCGTGTATTTGAAATTTTGAAATTCGAATCAAGATTAGGAGCGGCCAAGTCGCCAATAGCTCCACTCTTCGAACTTACACTGAAATATCGTGCGATTTCTCACCATAAAATTTTGGTTTCTGTGTGATGCCATCATACACGTAGCAGTGTGAAATGCGTGCTGCCGGCATTTGAGCACAAACCTCTGTATATTATTACTCGTACTTAAGAGTCAACAAAATCATTTATTTCGACGAAATTTTTAGTGTTACTGAAGACAAATGATCAGTATATGGTCGCGTTGCTGTAGTTTATTGGGCAACTCGTTCTTATGGTCAAAACCTGGATTTCTTGTGGAATACGACAGTGTGTTCTTCCACTGTTGTTGCTTAGTCAATGTTTTGTGTCTTTTCTCTAAATAAGAGCTCCGTAAAATTTCCAAAAAAAAATCATTAAGTCGACATATTCTTAACTCGATATATGTCTAGTAATTTCTAGTATTCTACATTTTTTCCGGTGACATACCAAAGGTCCAACATTTCGAATAAAAAATAAAAAGAATCACCATTTGTTCAGATAACGGCACGACATTTGACAACTGTTTATTTGCCTTCTACCACACCCACACAGAGAACAAATTTCTTCAATGCCATAGCACGTGACTACTCCTTTCCTTGTTCTCTAGTTGCGTGTTTACACGATCATTATGTCTGTTTCTAACGTCAATTTGGGTTAGAATTTCTGAAATTCCAAAGCATATGAGATTTGACCTATAGCAATATGCATGTCTTTCCATGCTTTGACTAGTAATTTGCGCGCGGCTGATGAGAAGGATATTGAAAAGACAGAAAGAGAGCTGGAAGCTTTTATAATGCGTTGTATATAACATGGTATAAAAAAATTACACAGTTGATGGTAACACATTACTCTATGTAGGGATTGCATTATATATAACACTCAATAAATTGTTTCGAGTGGTGGATGTAACACTGACCGGAACACTTGGAAGTTTAACACAGTAGACTAAGAGAGTGTCTGGGCTAACACCCTGGATCCTCAAGTCCTTCGCTTGAGTATTCAGCCAAGTGATGCCCATTTCTTCTCCCCAAGCCTATCGTTCCAGCTCATCATAGGGGACCTTCAAATGTCTGTTGCTGTCTCCGAGGAGCAGCCATCACATTTTAACAACCATGAAGATCAGTTATGGCTAAATGAGAACGTGGAAAGAGAATGGGATAGTAAACAAGGGTAAAAGAGTGGCACCTTCAGTTGCAACCTGCGTGACTTAGGCCAAACAAGGAATATATATGACTGGTACGAAGTTTCAGCATTTGAGTACAGCTACCTCGTGAGCATTTAGGAGCTTCATCACTTTAATCTCAACAGGAAAGCAGAGTGCAGGAACCAAATGCATAGTGGTACGAACAAATCATGGCAAATACAGATTCTATGGGAGTAGTCAGAAATCTCGCCATCGTGACGTACCAATCAAAATGCAGGCAACAGAAGTAGAATATTACAGGCAGAGTTCGAAGACCAAACCATGACAAGATTAGGCACCGACGAAACAGGAGATAACCCAATAACGCTAGCACGCATAGAACTATAGTAAATACAGAGAGCCTGCATGTAAAGCATATACGGTATATAAGCAATAAACTGAATCATATAAATTAGCTCCAATTAATAATTTCAAATATGCAAAGAGAAGGAATCCCAGAATGGAATGGAGTCAAGAAACCATTCAAATACTTAAGGATCCCAACAATAATGTGTAAAAGTAAAATATAATGAGATTCATACCCAAACATCGCAAAAACAGTAAAGTTACCAATCTTATAGCTACATAGAAGATCCTGGACTTTTTCTTACTCTTCCTTTTAATTAGCTTTATGTATAACTGGGGAAAAACATGACAATATGTTACAAATACCACTACCCTTCTAAGGTAAAACTCTATTCTCTTATAGTTCACTTCTTGGTCAGTCAGCCTGTAAGTTGCAGGGAAATTTTAAGACGTAGAAGGAAATGTACTTGCAGGAAAATAACATAAGTGAATAATTGCTGTCGACGACACTTACATCTTTGCTGTTTTCTTGAACTTTGTGTGTCAACTGCTGGAATTAATTCCTAGTTAGCTAATCACAGGTCCTAAAATCACAAAACCATTCCTGATGACCTACATGAACGCGAGAGGACTGAAAAAGCTACATAAAAAATTGTCGCTCATGGAAGTTTGCATATTCAATCTGAAATAATGAATTTGTATCCTTTTGAGATTGTCTTATTATGTTAAAAAAATTAAACCATAAGAATGCTTGAGAAGAAGTTTCTTTGTTTTGTTAATCTTGACATACTTAGCTTGCAGCGCTAAAGACAGCCAAGTAATGGAGAAGTAATCTTGACCAATGGCAATATGGGCCAAAAAAACTTACAGTAGCTCCTGCCATTAGCCTCCACTACCCCATCATTACCTAGTCCGCTTCTTCATAATACCACAAAAAGGGAATGTTATGAGAGTAGGGTCTAATTAAACTAAAAGGTAAAAGTGGATGTGCAAACTGTGGAGGCCCAAATTGTATGTCAAAACGTGGCTAATGAATATTAATAAGATAATGCAAGAAAATGTGACCCGAGCAATGTGAGGCTGTAAAAAATTCTTTTTGCACTATAGTTTGGACTTGAACAAAAGCCATGTGCAGAGGCTATCATAGCAACCACAAAAACTAAAAATCATTAAGGATGAGTGGGAAACTTGAGAAATTCGGAATTCACGATAGGCAGACATATTATTGAAATGTTTTCATCAGTCCTTGTTTTGGTTTGGGAGCCACGTCGGTTTTGGTGTCACAACGTAATACAGTACTTATTAACATTTGGCAGTAACAAAAATCTAGTTCAGGTCTATAACAGCAAGGTAGCAGAATAGCTAGAATTTGCAAGTTCACCGGCCAAGCATGAGATGGAAAACAACAGCTCAAATTGCACATAAAAACTTAAGGCTGGGACATGCATATAAGAAAAAGGATACTATTTTGAAAAGCACTAAACCTAGGGGAAAACAGGGCATAAGGACATTCAAATTACTAAGCCCCATGGGTCTGTAGTTCTATTTCAGCAGAATGAAACACATATACAACTCTTAACCTCACCGTCCTGTAAAAGGAGAGAGGTTTATTCTAATGACTGCATATAAAAGGATTGGAGTATTCGACATCACTACTTTAAAGAGGCACAATTACCTTGAAGGTAGGATAGAGCGGAGCCATGGAAACATGGCACCACTAATCTGCATATATCAATGCATGAACTTAAGCAATTTGCTGCTTCGCTGGATGGTTGGCATCCACCAAACTCAGATAACTGGAATGGATGATGGTTGTTTTTACGCTGACTGCCTGATAATTGAATCTTCTTCCAAGTCTCTTGTGCCTCAGTAGCCACCTGTAGATTAAAAATGGATGTAATGTAATTAGAAACTAAGGATTGCACAAACTGAGGTTAAACAAAGTATTGGAAACCATGGTTGCAAAATTATAACAAGAGAAAACAACCATTCGTTCTACTTGCAAACTATTCAGAATTTCAGATACCAGTAACCTAGGTTTAGCACAATTAGGCAGGAGCTCATGGTCATCATTCAGCAAAGAATAAGTTTGTTGTCTTACTATGGAAACAGTGAAAAGAATAGTTTTTAGACCATATTTTAGTGCGTTTGATGTAGGACATATTCATTTTCAAGCAGAGCTTCACTTTCCTCTGAAAACATCATCAGGTACATCTGAGATGTACAAAGTTGTGATTCCATTTTTTGCAAAATGGTGCGTAATTGAAGTCATCAACTATCATTTTTTTTTCTTAACATAGAATTTAATTGCTTTATTGTAGGCACTATGAATCGCTCCGTCTTCAGTGCATGCAAACTCAAAGGTAATTTCTATCGCAGCCTACAAATCATAAAAGCAACAATTAGAAAATATTCTAAGGAACTGAACATTTTGTATTGGAATAAGTTGGAAAAAGATTCACAGCAAACCGGCTCAAAGACAATCTTTTATGGCACCTTCAAATCATAAAACCCTGCCCTTGATCGCTTAACACCATCAAAATTGACCAGACAAAGCACATGCATAATGCGTTGGATGTCACGCTCCAACCACAACTCAACAAAAAGCAAGATTATATTTGATTCAGTGCAATCTATTTTCACAAACAACCAAACTCATTCAGCGTGAATTGTAATCCAAATTAATATTGTGCCGACTTGAAGACCAAAACAAGACTAATCAATAATGCCAAGTAAATAAAGGGGAAAGAGTACCTAAAGTCACATGAGTGTATTAATACATGCTCGGAAGGACCCAAATCGGTGTATAGTCCGATGGTGTATAGCACCATCCTCCTGGGTATTCGGTGAAAAATCTGTTGAAAGACCCATCATCCAAAGAATACTCGTACCAATCCCCATTGCAATCACAATCTACCCAATCTCGCATTTCTGTTATGTATATGGAGTCCCCTCGAATGCCCTTATGATGCGGACCGAGATATCCTACACAACAATCTTCTGTGATTCTCTCCCACTTGGCCTCCCCAAACTTCCACCGGAAGACATGGTAAACCTGTGGAAAATCTTCCGTGTTGCTAATTATTATATTGTTTTCATGGCGTCGCCTAGTCGTCGCCTTGGCGTCGAGTCGTCGCCTTGGCGTCGACTAGGAGGTGGGCGCGGCACGTGGCGCGGAGGGCGAAGAAGTCCTGGAGGCTCGTGAGGTGCCTCGCGACCTCGGGGATCAGCTCTGGCGGGAAGTAAAGCGTGGATGCGGTGGGGGGGAGGGGAGCGGTTACGCCTACGGTTGGCCGCCCGCCCGCCTCCTCTCCGCTCCACTGCGGTGGGGAATCGGGCCATCGCCTGGCCCTGCGCGCGGCTCGTCGCCTGCGCCGCCCGGCCCCGCGCGCCGCTCGCTTCCGGCGCCGCCAGGCCCCGCTCGCGGCTCGCCGCATGTGTCGCCCGGTCCCGCGCGCCGCTCGCCTCCGGCGCCGCCCGGACCCGCTCGCGGTTCGCCGCCTGCGCCGCCCGGCCCCGCGCGCAGATCGCCTCCGGCGCCGCCAGGCCCCGCTCGCGGCTCGCGGCCTGCGCCGCCCGGCCCCGCGCGCCGCTCACTTCCGGCGCCGCCAGGCCCCGCGCGCCGCTCACTTCCGGCGCCGCCAGGCCCCGCTCGCGGCTCGCCGCATGCGTCGCCCGGCCCCGCGCGCCGCTCGCCTCCGGCGCCACCCGCCGCTTCGGTGCAGCGCCCCGAGATCGGGCTACCTACTGCCGCGGCGGCCACATGCGAGCTCCGCCTCGCGCTCCATGGGATATCTCCGCCGGGCCCCACGCGCGGGAGGGAGAGAAGATTGCGACGGGAAGATTGTGCGGTTGGCAAAGACCTAGGCGACAATGTCGCCTGAAGCTTTCGTCTGAGCGGGCCGCGTGCAGAGAAGCAATTGGGCCGCACAGAGGGGCAACAAGGCCGCACGCGCGAGAAGTAAATGGGTCACGCGAAGCAGCAGCGCATGAGCGGGCCGTAGGCCGGGTGAAGCGGGAGAAAACTCACGACCGTCAAGGAGCTAATTTGATTGTTTCTTGTTTCTTCTAATTACTAGGTTTGTGCCCGTGTGTTGCTACGGGCGGCAAAGATTTTTGACAGCACGTACAATATAGAAAATATGGTATTGATCTTATCAAGATGCTGTTTAGAGACAATCGAGATGCATCGGTCGTGAGTAAAAGCGCGCAGGATTGGAAAATTGAAAAATTGGAATAAAATGCACTAAAGTGTAACATCTAGATTCTTGATATTGTTTGTCCTCCTTGACTCAGACATTGTAGAAAACATCTTTCATAAAAAAGATTGACTGCTGGTGACTTGCATCGAACTTGAAAGTGAATGAAAAATGTAGGAGGACTGAAGAACATTTCATAAACTTGTAAAAAATACTCATAAATATGTTGTTTTACTAACTGGATATGTTCCTCTGGTCATATAACAATTGAAAATGGGTACTTCCCAGATAAAAAATGCACGTCTGGAAATGATTTACGAGTATGGTGCATTTCACTTTCTCCTCCTTAGCTATGGTGCAAAATGAACAAATCTTTAGTAAGTTAACAAGAAATAAATGTGCAGAGAAAAACTTATCCCTGCAATCAGGAAAAAATGAGGAGATAAATATCCCTTTTAGGGTTGACATTATAAGTTAATTGATTCACATGTAACTTTACAAGAACTTATAAGAAAGATAACATTTTTTAGATCTCAGATTCTTATTTTGGAAACATAGAGGCACCTACCATATACCTAAATCTTCATCCATCAGTAGATCTGTGTATCCACTCTTATTCACTTTACGGACTGAACTCCAATAGCCATTGAACTCGTTAATCCTTGTGCTCAGTTGTGACCAGTGGACTTTCAGTTGGTTAGTGTCCCTAACACGATCTGGTTGAGATTCCTTGTTAAATTCCTCAGCAATTTGACCCCAAAAATGAATCACTCTTCTTGTCATTGCCATGAATTGGGTCTTTAGAAGTGTTCAACCAAGCACTAGCCTGCACATATGAAATATAGGAACGAATAGGACTACCAGTACTACTTCATGTATGTCATCATATGAATATGAGTTATATGACTACCAGTCTAATTTCTTCATCATGTGACCACAATCTTTTCTTCACACCCCTATTTACCTCCAGACCATCATCTATGTCAATGGTAACCCTTCCTGGTGGTGTAGGTGCTGGAGATGGAGGGTTCATCCTCTTTCCAACCCCAACAAAATGAGAATTTTCACCAATGGAAAAATGTGGTTGTTGCAATAAATTCATATAGCCACTCCTACAATTTGCATAAATAAAGTATGAGCACACAGGTTGAGCTCCTGTTTTCAGAACTAAATTCCTCTACATGCTGTCACTGTCAAAAAATTCCTCTACATACTGTCAAAAAAATTCCTCTACATACTGATTTGCATCTATCAGTATCCTGTCACAACATCGTATAAGCTCTTGTTTATTGTGAAAGATAAAGACAACATCGTATATGCATGTTTCAGACCGATCTAGACAACATCATATATGCAAAAGAAACATCAGTAAGCAAATCCAGGCTACGCTCAGAGGCCATGAGCCTACTGAAGAACCTAGAACAACTTAACAAAAACCATGCTTATGACCTCATATTTGCAACTAATTGGAACCACATATATGTATCTGCTCACAACATTAAGCTTCCTGTGATGCACAAACTGAAGACATGAGGAAATACTGTACCATTGATTTCCTGATGAAGTGGATTGAACCCCATGAATCCCACCATCGAATTCCGGCAAGAATGAAGCAATGACACCATGAAGCAGAGTCTGTGTTGAGGGAGCCGCAGCTTGTGATGTCCATGTTGGTGGCATAGTAGATGGACGCAGCGGTTGGGTGCCTGCAGCGGCATCTCGTGGGGAAGAAGAAGACTTCTTCCTTGAGCCTCTGCCACCTCCCTTCTTCTCCATGCTCTGCATCGATTCTCAAGCGCCGCCGCCACACCGACGAAGATTGGAAGGGGGAGGAGGCGGGATTGGAGGTGGAAAGAAATCAAGATCTAGATTGGGACCTTGCATATATGAGCCCCCAAAATCTGAGCAGGATTGGAGCAAGCGCGGGAGGAGGAAGCGCGGGAGGTGAGCGGGAGGAGCGAGCGCGGGAGGAGCAGGCACGCCGCACGGGAGGAGCAAGACGACGCACCGGGACCCCCGAATCAAACGAGGACACCCTCAATGTAGTTTTATCGGTCTCGCGTACCGGGCCGAGTGGGTGTCGTGGTGATGAAACAGGTCATCTCTCTCCTCATTAATCTACTGTCATGTCATCAAAAATGTCTATGTGACACCTCATTTATTGTGGATGAAACTAGCACTGAGACTGGTCAAACTTGAAGGAACATATGAGGTTACAGACCAGTAGTGAGGAACGACCTTTTTTTGGCAGATTTCAGACCTAAAGTAGCAGCACCGTCTCAAGAAAATTAAGGGATCGAGCCCCTGGTCGTGCCGCTGCGCCCGCCGCTCGCAGACCCAATCGCCGCTCACGCCACCGCACCCTGCCGCTGTGGCCGCTTGAGGCTGCCCTGCAGCGTTGCCGCCAGTTGCATGGTGCTGGGTGTAGGACGACGAGGGATGGTGGAAGACGATGAGGCGTGTTGACAGGGTCCGCAAGATCCTGGCAGAGCTGCGACAATTTGAACGTGAGGCCAATTTGAATGCAAGGGTGGCCGTCTCACAGCTCCTGATTGGGAAGCGCAACCCGCCACGGATCGTGACTTCCTAAGCGAGAAGGGGTAGCTATTTTTTAATCGGCGCGAAGGGGCGGGAGGGGGGGGGGGGCGTCTGTGGTACTGCCATAAAACCGCAGTGTCGACGTCCCCCTTGTTCGATTACTAGTAGCAGAGATAGAGATATGGGCCGCTGCAGGAACAATTGCTCCCCTGCGTCTACATGTGTGAGATTCTGTAGACCGATTAAAATCTTGTACATGTAAAAAAATTGACAGACAAAAATATATATATATATATACACACTATTAAAGGAAAATCCTTTTTACATGTGTAATATCCTATTATCGGGTCGCGGAACCGGCACGGATCCAATAGCCGTCGTGTATGTTCATCAATTAAAAAAATCAAATAGCTGTCCAAAAAGCTAGCCATTGGAGCTGGCCTCAAGCCAATTTGGCGTTCGTTAGGTTGTCCGCACCGGCTACGGTACCGCCGCACGGCATGCGCCACGTCCCCTGCATGCCGTGCGGGGTACCGTTTTTTTGGCTGCAGCGGGGACCTGGGAGAGGCTTGATACCTCCCAGGTCCGGCACCCACACGGCACTGCGAGCGAGAGAAAGAGAAACGGGGAGCACCACGTGGGCATGGGGCTCGCCTACCGCGCGCGCACACAACCACCGGGAGAGAGAGGGGGAAGAGGAGAGGGAGGCCGCCACCGCCGCCGTGCCATGCCGGAGGAGGAAGACGAGCGCCGCCACGCCATGCCGGAGGAGGAGGACGAGCGCCACCGCGCCCCCGCCGGAGGAGGAGAGGCACCGCCGCGCATCTCCTCATCCCCCTCGGGCCGTGTGAGCTCCGCCCCGAGCGCCTCCTCCTCCTCCGCGAGCCCGACTCGCCCGCCGTGCACCGGATCTGGGCGCAGCGCCCTCGATTCGTCCGCCCGCGGGCCTCCCTGTTCCTCCACCGGCGGCGGGGGAGAGCGGCGCCGGGCGAGAAGGGAGGGAGGAGCGGATGAGATGAGGCCGGCGGCGCGCCGGAGAGCTCACCCGCCGTGCGCTGGAGAGGGAGCTTCAGCGCCCCGCGGGCGGAGGAGCCGAGGTGGCGCTCCTCCACGCCCGCCGAGAGGAGAGGGAGCCGATCCGCGCGCCGAGCTCGTTCCGCGCCGGTCGAGCTGCGAGCAAAGGTGGGAGGAGGCGGGCGGTGAAGGAGAGGGAGCGCGCGAGCTCGAGCAGCACACGGGCGAGCCGCAGCCGGCGGTAGGGAGGAGGGGCGCGGGGAGGAACCGCGCAGGAGCTCCGCCGGCCGCTGCGCCCCGTGCGCGACCTCTGCCGGCGGGAGGAGGTGGGGAGCTCTGTCGCGCTCCCCTTTCGGCCGCCGCGCCCGCGCCGCCTTTGCTCCGCGCCGCCGCGAGCTGAGGATGGAGGCAGGGACGACGGTGCGCGAGCTGGAGATGGAGGCAGGGATGGCGGTGCGCGAGCTGGAGATGGAGGCAGGGGCGGCGTGCGGGCGGAGGAACCAAGGAGATGGTTCGGGAGAGGAGGAGAGGGGAGAGGGGGGCGGATAAAGATAGGGGAGAGAAAATAGAAAAAAATAGAAAAAGTGTGGGCCCCATAGCTGGTAGTTGGTATAGAGATTGAGAGATAGAGGTTGACGAGTGCGGGAAAAATGGATTTAAAGTAGAGAATCTCGCTGACCAGGACAGAATATTTTTTTTAAAGGCCATAGGTAGAGGTTCACCAGATAGGCTTAATGCGCGCAACTGTGTCCTGACGCCTGCCATGCTCATTATTAAAAAAAAATTGATCATGTCAGCATGCGACCAGCGATCCAAGAAGCATTACTGTAACAAACGCAAAGTAGCACCTACACAAAATTCCAAAACGTTATCAGAGGAAATCAAGAGCCGTCCTGCGGAAATCCATCGTCTCCAGCCACTCCAGCGGGCTCAGAGCACGCGAGTGACAGACAATTCATTCGGTTCCAGTCTCGTGGTAATATCAGAGACGGGTAGGTGTCTTGGGCTCTTGGCGAGCTCCAACTCCAAGCCCAAGCCTGCGGCCTGACCATGCCACCGACGAGGCCGCGGCTACCGAGTCACCCACCGCGCAGGCAGGGGCGAGCGTTGATCCACTCAAACCTACGCAGAATTCCCCCGTACCCTTTTGTCCAAACGCGGCCTCGTTTAACGACGACTAGCCAACCGGTGAATGAACCAGGTCCCACGACGGCCCGGCCCGGATCCGTCTCCCTCACCAGGACACCAACCAGGTCTGACCTTCTTGAGTCCGTCCCCACAGCCGGGCTGGTCGCGGCCAACACAGGCCCGGTCCGCCGATGCCGAGGCTGTCCGCGGCTAGCAAGCAGAGTACGGCGTGGACCGAGTCGCCCCTGCGCGCGCGGCTTAAATACAGCTCACTTGCCTGCCTGCCGAGCCCGCAGATCGCAACCACCTGCGAGGAGCGAGCAACCAAGCAACCATCCACCAAGATCACACTAGCGCACGCGCGGTGCCGACTGCCGAGCGAGCGAGAGGCAGAGGCGGCGGCGCAGCTCCGTTGCAGTGAGCCGGCGAAGTTGTCCGTGTTCGGCTGGTCGGTCGGTCGACGTAGGAGAGAGAATGCCGGGCTGCGTCGGCGGGAAGGCGAGCGGCGCGGCGGCGGCCGGGGGCGTGCACCCGCGGTACGTGCCGGAGCGGGGGCAGGTGCTCAAGGGCGCGCTGGGAGCTCTGTTCGGCTGCTTCCGCCCCGCCAAGATCCGGCCTCTGCCGCCGCAGTGAGGGAGGAGCGCGCCGGTGCTTGTGCTTTGATCGATCGATGGCGTGCGCGGCTGGTGAAGGGCGGCGGAGACCACCGTGGACGACAGCTCGTCCCGGAGGACCGCGAATGAAGGACCAGAAACTGACGCCATGACCCATGACGCTGGCTGACACATTTCCCTTTCTCCATCCATTATTAGGAATTTAGGATCAATGTACTACTGTGTACCTACCATTGTATAGAATGTAGACTGACTGAAAATGTTCGTCGAGATTTTCCTCCATGTCTGAGACTAAGTTTCCGATTGTCTATAAACCAGGATTATCACTACCTCACCCCCATCTGTACTGAATTTGGGAAATAGTTCCTGTTTTCTTTGCGTACGAATGCATGCTTGGGGGATTTTTTTTTACCAGACAACCTGAATGCTTCGTTGCATTCTGAAGTCTGTTTGAGGTTTAAATCGACTGAATGCAGATGCATCAGAGATGAACAAATAACGATTTATCTTACCTGAGATTTTTTTTTCAATTACTCTGTTATTGCCATTGGATGCGTGCCTGCAGCTGCAGCACATGGTAACAAAAGAAATCACTTAAAAGTGGCAGAGAGGAAGAAAAGGAGGAGACGAAAAGCGGAAAAGGGTAAGGAAGGAGAGAAGCGGTCAGCACGGGTGGTTATCGTCTGAGACTTGGTTACACTGAAAGGACCTTCAGAGAACAGGACAAAAACAAAAAACGATGAGAAGAAGTCCTGAAGTCAAAGTCAGCCTTCAGACTTGGCCTTTTTTTTCGACTTGTTTTTAGTCCTTTCTCTGTTGCAATGGTGGTGGGGTTGGTGGCGGGACCGATCCGCACAGATCGTGGCGGCAGTGGTTAGTCAGACAGGTTCGATAATCTGAAGATTTCCGTACACATACTACCTCCGTCCGAGAAAGAATGCTTGTCTGGGATTCGTGCCCGTTAAAGTGGTTCATATTTGACTAAATTTCTGGTAAATTGTATTCATATTTATGGCTCTAAATAAATTTGTTAAAAAACTACATTTAAAAACGATTTCATATCATAAATATTTATATTTTTTAATTTATAATTGGTCAAACTTGAGATTCTAAAATTTCTTGGAAAGCGAGAAATGCATTCTTTTTTTTACGGAGGGAGTATCAGCTAACGCTACGCATTGCTTAAGAGGCACGCACGGTTGCGTCTGAACTCTGAACTCAAGTCTGAACCCGACAGTTACGTTGACCCAAAAGTCCACTCCGGGCTTTGTCACGTAGCTCACCTAGTCATCCCTCGCCCAGCTGGCACTCTGGCATTACGCTGGACTCCAGCAGAGAAAAAGTCCCTGGGATGGCAGGATCACTAGCGACCTAAAATATTCCGTTTACACATCAGTTCGCGCAGGCCTTTTTGTCGTCTCCCTGAATACCTGATCGTTTCAATCTCCAATTGCTGTCCTTAAACAGTCTTCAGAGAGTGACGGCACACCGCACACCCACCGATCGTCCACTCTTGAGAGCGTTTCTGAACCAGCACCGCACCTGCCACTCTGCCGTGTGAAGCGAAAAGTCCACGATGACTTGACCATCCATCCATGGCCCATCAGCTGCCCGCGATCCCGTCGAGCCAGTTTGCTTTGAACATGGCATCGATCGATGCGATGCGAGTACGCGACGCGCTGGACAAGTGGCAGTGCCACACCACACGACACACGTACGAGAAAAGTTCAGTTCGATCGAGGTTCAGTGCACGAACCTGTTGCAATCTGCACGCTCTCGCAGCAACGTTTGCGAAATGTGACGCGGACTGCTAAAAATTCCTCCACGCTTTTGTTGCTGACGCGGCGTGGGATTGCGACCGGCCGGGTGGCACGCACTGAAAAGCTTGGCAAAACCACTAGCGGTGATTGGAGTTCAGTGAGCGGCGAGAAGACAATCTCAAGGCAGGCATGCAAAGGTTCGATGGTGATACGAACACAATTTTTTTTAAATAAATGAACACAAAAATCCTCGACGTTTTTGCTCACATCAGGCTAAAAGGGACGGCGAAAGCGCTCGCCGGGTGGAGGACAGAAGGGCGCCCGGCAAGCAGGCGGCTTTCGCCGCAATCCGCAGGCCAGGGCCCCCGTGCGGGCTGCATGGCGGCGAGCTTTTCCCACGGCGCAGGGCCCAGGTGGCACGCCGCGCCTGCCCGCAACCCGCCGCTCGTGCCAGGGCCAGGCAACTTGCCCTCCCGGCGCTCCTCGTTCCGTCCCAACTCCCAAGAACTGACGAGGCATCGGCACACACCTACGACACGCCAGGAAAAGAAGAAGCTTCCACTCGGCTCCCCTCTCCTCCCTCCAGTGGCCAGTAGCTTCAGTTCACCACTTCACCAGCTCACATTCCCCACCCCACTGATCCCGTAGGGCCATCGCCATCGCGCGCCACTTCCGCTGCAGTTCTTGCCCTTTTCCCCCTCCTTTCCTTGCCGGGCTCGGCTCGGCGCGCACGCCACCGCGGGGGAACTGAGCAGTATCAGCAACAGCAGCAGCGCACGGCTATAAATGGCCACACATGCCTCCAGCCGCGGCTTCACTTTCTGCTCGCTGCTCCCCACCTCAGCTCCTCAGCGACAGCAGCTCGCCACTCTCCAAGCCACCCACCACCATGAGTCCCGGAGGTGGGCGCGCAGGCGGCGCCGCCAGCGGCCGCATCAACCCGCCGCCGCAGGGTGTCCACCCACGCTACATCCCCAAGAGAGGATCGGTGTTGAAGGGAATCGCCCGCGGCGTGCTCCGTTGCTTCCTCCTCGCGTCCCCGCCGGCCGGCGGGCCGGCGAACTCCGGCGGCCGCCGCGTGCGCCCGGCGCCGGCCGAGGCAGGAGGAGATGGCGCGGTCGCGCGGAGCAGGGGAAGTAGGCCGTGGGGGTAACGTGTACACCCACGGTGACGATCAGCCTTGCCACGGCCTGACCTTTTATCTGGGCCGTTCGTTCATGTTTCACCTAGTACGCCGTGCTACTTTTGTTTGTGCTGTTGTAGTGTGCCGTTGCATGTTTACCACTAGTACTGATTTGCCGTGTCTTTGCAGTTCGTATCATAATATCATGTGATTTCGTATCTCTAATTCTCTATGCAGTCCCCCAATTAGTCAATTACTGTTTGTTTGTGCTGCTGTCTTCTTTTCTGCAGACTATCTTAACTCTTATAAGCAATTGTTCAGCAGGTGGTATCTCACATTCTCACATGTCATTAATTATCCCTCGTTTTTAAGATCTTGATTGAAAAAAATATTTAAATTTGTCAATTATTCATTCAGTCTCCTCTGTTCATCAAATCTCTTCTCGCGTCCGCTTGGTTACAGGTTCATACTTCGTTATACTAACGTTACAAGAAAGAAAGCGAACTCTACAGGTAGAAGTATGTGAGAGGCGGAGACAAGCAAAAGTGTACAAGAAGAACGGAGTAGTATTTCTTATTCTGTCAAAGTTTCTTCCAGACCTTGTAATTTGTAAATTTAACACGACGAGATGCCACTGCTTGCACGTGCAACTAGTGCTTGCAACAATTGGCAGTCGTGTTGTAGCTTGTAAAAAGTAAATCAGTCACATTGCGCTGGAAATGTAATTTCGTAAGCAGACTAGCAGGCAGTCAGGCTGATGGGTCCATGATTCTGTACTCTACTTCAATGTCACAACTCGCACCTCATATTTCAGAAGAGGCATATGCTATAATGCTATAACCAAAAACAAAACTTGCAAACAATAAATTGCAAACTAATCCAGCATGTTACTGGCCAACTGACAATTATCCTTACCAGGATATCTCATACCTCAACCATACAGTCATACATAATGTTACCATGACAAACGTTTCTTTGTATCTATTCCGCTACAAGTGGTACAGGGTGATGTTAGATGGGCCTGCAAGGCACCTGAAAAATTGTCACCATGGCAAAGAAGGTTTTATCAGTCAACCAACTGCACCGCAGTCTTCTTGACTAGCCTTTAACTTTCTTGGACCTCTTTGGGAAAAGCTCATGCCCCTCAAGAAGAACCTCTTGGTGCATCTGCTCCCATTTTACGTCAAACTGACCATGGAATTTATCCTGGTACCATGCCTTTATCTCAGGATAGAGAAATTTTGGATCAGCATTCCATGCATCTCTCAGTGCTGCTCGGCTGTCAATTAATTTTTCACCAATCTTTGATTTTTGTTTAACATGCATCCTGTCAAGAAGATCTCCAACTCTTCTTTGGCTGGCAGGCCCGAAGACAAAAGAGGGTGACAGTGCCAGGAAATCCGTAGCATTCCTTAGACATGGCAAGACACCCCCTTTAAGCAAAGCACATGCAAATACCTGCAGGCGTCTGGTGTTGTCTTTGATAGGTAAACTGTGCAAGGGAAGCTGCCAATTATGTCGAGAAAAGATTGGACTAACATAATAATACACTTGGTCATTCAGGGGGTCATAATAGGGTTTCGGATCTTCCAATGGTGCAGAGAAGGTGCAGAGAGAACTAGCATACTTTAGAAGCCACCCTGGCTTTATAGTGGTTACACCATGCATGTATAACCTCTTTGTATTAAGTAGCTCTGAGTAAACTACAAGCTCTGGGGCAACTTGTGCAACAGACGATGATCGGTGCAGATATATGGTATCGTTAAGCGCACAGGATTGATAACGAACAGCTCGAACCTTTCGATCATCTCCTGATGACCTGGAATAGGTGTAATTCCTCCTTGCAACTCTATCAGCCCATCCAGCACAAATTCCTTGCCCAAGAAGTTCCTCTTCATTCATTTGCAATGGTCTTTTACTGGACTCACTCCTCCAGGCCTGCTCAACATCATCAGAATCTCCAGAATTCCAAGAAAATTCCTTGCAAAATTTGCTGTGGTGAAATATTAACCGGAGAAGCTGCTTTCTCAATTTTGACATCTCTTCCATTGTTTTGAGATGAAGTGAATTAATTCTGCAGAATTCCACTGGGTTTTCAGACAATTCAAAAAACTGTAGGGCACGAGCAATGGTTAAAGCATCACTGCTAGGGTTAGAAAATTTTTCCTGAGCCTCTCTAACCATGGCGTTGTGCTTCTTCCGTCTCTTCCTTTCACATGGATCATTAGCCTCCGGATTAGTGTTATGTTCTTCCGGTTCGCCATTATTATCACATTCATCCAACTGCTTGAGAAATGGATTAGTAAAACTCAAAGCTGATGCAGCAGCAGCAGCATATCCCAGTATGAAGTTAGAGCTAGCAAAGCCTTGCTGGCTCTTCAAAATCTTAATCACTGTCAGAAGAAGACGAGAATGTCGTGGGCTCATGGGGTATTGTGCCATAGCCTTTCCCATTGGTGTGAGTTTTCCATCATAATCATCATGGCTATAAAGTGCTTCCAATGCCTTTAAGCAACGCTCAGCTTCAACCAAACTTTCCTTGTTTGGTGGTGTAGGGAAAGGAAAGTTCACGACCTGAAATTTGTCATGTTTCATATTAGCCCAAAAGAAAGAAAAGTATAAGAATAGACAATTATATGGTGGAAATGAGCCCTTTGTTTTTATCTCAGTACCTTATGGATACCCATAAACTTGAGCATCAGGACAACGCCTTCAACTGGAATTTTCTTAATCTCAGGTTCAGCAAATTCAGGAAATAAATCATCTTTACCATATGCTGCAGCTGAGTAGAGACGGTAACAGTGCCCAGGCCCTGTTCTTCCAGCTCGTCCAGCACGCTGGGATGCCGATGCCTTGCTTATCCATTGGACTTCATAACTTGACATCCCAGTAGCATGGTCATAATTCTTAACCTTTTCTTTCCCCGTATCAACTACATATTTTATGCCGGGAATTGTTAAAGAGGTTTCTGCAACATTAGTTGCAACCACAACTAATCTTTCTCCCTCGGGGATATCTTGAAACACTTGGAGCTGCTGTGAAGCTGGTAACATTGCATAAAGTGGCAAGACACGGAGTCTACCATGCGATACAGGTACACGTTCTGTACATTTACTGAAGCAACTAACACAGGGACTGGATTTTTCTTCACTTGTAGCATCACTCGATTTATCAACACTTTCCGGTTGGCCTGATATTCCTGACAGAGCTCCAAATGATGCCTTCAACACAGATGAGTTCTCAGCGTCTTTTAAAAATGATAATACTGGACCATCCTCTTCTGTGGTTTCATATGTAACAGAGTCTTCATCATCAGTGTCAGTATCCATTTCGCTCTCTGTTTCATTGTCAGAAGAATAAGAATTCGGCCCAGAATCCATATCATCATCATCATCATCATCATATGAAGAAAACATGTCATTTGGGTGCTCAGATTTGTTCCTATCAATATCATATGCTTCCAAAATTTCCTTATCATCTACTTCTGGGCACGGACTATTATTATCACCATCAAATTTTTCAGGCTTCTTAGCAGATTGCACATTGGATGCTCTTCGCAATTTCTTACACAAGTAATCCACTTCTCGTTGTCCAGTGACAAATACAAGGATTCCACCTGGTGGAAGCCTCTTGTGGATTGACATAACTTTTTTATAAGCTTGCCCTAAATAATCATCATGCGTCCTCTTTGAGAAGTGAACTGTAACTGGAAACTGCCGCACAGGTACCTTAACAGCTGGTGGGATCACATCAAACAATCTCCTATTAGAAATGAAGTCCTTCAACTGTAGCGTAGCACTCATGAGCACCACTTTCAACTGACCGATCATATCCTCTGGCTTGATTTTCACTCCAGATCGTATTTTATCCTGCTGATCTGCATATAAATTCTGCCATGTGCCAAAGGTTAGCAATGCACTTTTACTTTAATTACATGAAATAAAGGTTTTCTCTTAGATAATGAAATAGAGTTTTAAGTTTCAACCTTGCGACCCTTTATAATTCTAGAAAGCATCCCAATAAGTATATCTGTGTTCAGGCTCCTTTCATGTGCCTCATCCAATATGATCACCGAATAACGCTTCAACAGAAAATCACCCTGCAGAAGATTAGTATTTCAGATGATTATGTGCAGGTTCAGATTATGTCCTACGCGTATTCAATTACAACATCACAATGTTGCTATTTAAACATTTCAGGTTCTCAATCATCATCACTTGTATGCAAATTATGGAAGAAACTGATTCAGTGATCATACAATATGGGAACAACTAACTGATTGACAAAGTTGCAGCCTGAATAAACCTTAATATAATAGTTTATATGGACTAGCTGATGCGATAATTTAGCAGTAAACTAAAGATATGATCTCAAAGACTACAACACATCGCTACAATTACATTTCTTTATTAGAGGCTTTAATTTAGGTATAAGTTACCAGGATAAACAGTAACATGAGTGAAGAAAATATCTCTACTAAATAAATAGATCCACAGGAGACAGATAAACGACCTGGAGCTCCCTCAGCAAAATACCATCTGTCATGAACTTGATGGAACAATTACTTCCCACCAATTTATCATGCCGAACTTGAAAACCAACTTCTCTACCCAGCTTAAGTCCTAACTCATACGACACCCTCCTAGCTGTGGCAAGAACAGCAACACGACGTGGTTGGGTGATCCCAATCATCCCCCTTCTGTCCACTCGATCACTTGTGCCAAAGCCAGCTTCATACAGGAACTGTAGAATACAAATAACATAAGGATCAATGACAAATTTGGCAACTATAACGCAAGCAGATAATACCATGTGTGTGCACAAACTCACCTGAGGGACCTGAGTAGTTTTACCGCAGCCTGTTTCTCCACAAAGGATTACTATAGAATTTTCATAGATAGCTTCCATTATTTCCTGCTCCATCATTATTATTGGGAGATCTCTCCTCGCCTTCTCAACCTCATGTGGTCTTGACACAGGCACAACAATTGGAGGATTTATGCACTCCTGCACCGCAGCTTCCACTTTCCCTGGATCTTTGTTCTGCTAATACAAATGAATTATTATGATCAAATAAACTACTAAATAATTAAACACACGTTACCATTATAGTATCGCTGATGATCATAAAGGTGTTTTTAAACATAGCACATATGCAGATTGATCACCTGCAAATCTAGCTCTGATCCAGTGCAACATGGAATTGAAGACTGAATTTTCTGATCTGTCAACAGGTGAGCATTACCAATAGGATCCTCAGTTTTGGGCTCTGGAATGCTTACTCCAACATCCATCTTTTGTTGGCATTCCATAACTTTCATTGAATAATTCTTCATGTTTTTCTCATGTACTCTAACAGGATCCTCACTTTTTACAGGCTCAACAAACTTTGGTGGCAAAGTTTGCTCCAGAGGGTCACTGTTTTCAGAAAATTTCTGATCACTATTTCTCTTGAATAGCGAGAGTTCTTCAGGAACATCCAAACCAGCCTTGGACAACTGCATGGTACGCCTACGTTTTTCTTTCAAAGTCTCAGCCTGCATAACAGAGTAATTTGAAATGCACCTGTATATTGATAAAATAACTAAATTCTGAGGATCATAGGTTGGTCCACCATACTTGACCAATAGTCCCTGAAGCACGCAGCAGTGAATATGCATCTTCTGAGATCTTGTGCTTCCTATAGCATGGGATCAGTGTTGTATATAGCCATCAGAAAAGGTACCATAGTAAACAACTAAACATGTATCATTCTGTACAGAATAAGGCAAGGTGCATACTGCAAAGTCTCGATGCTTTGAGCTTGCAGCTGCTTCTTTCGCTTTTCCTCCTGGGTGCAGCCAAACCAGCAATAGCTGTAAATGCCTAATAACAACAGCGAAGAAAGGGGACCAATTGTTAAGGGTGAGTAGGCGCACCACCAATTTCTGCAGCTTTTTTAGCTTAGTCTTGCTCATCTTTGGGTCCTCCTTGGCTTTCTTACCATCCTGGCAATTCAGAGGATACAGAGCTCAGACAGGCAGATCATAAGTTCATAACATTGGGTTGCAATGGAGCTGCAAAGGAAAGCTAATGAACGGGCTCAAAGTTAAGCTGAAATTACCTTGGCTTTCCCCTGCCCCTTGTTCTTCCTCTTGCAGGGTAAAATCAGGGCGTTGCTATCCTCCATGCTTGCGCTGCAAAGGCCGCAATCTCAAACAAAACTCAGACAAAGGGACGACCCGAGCAGCCTGAGGACTGAACTTACCTTGTTGCTGCGCTCGCTCGCCCGCGTCACTGAGAAAGGAAGGCAGGGTGAAGGCGGGAGCTGAGAAGCCAGCCGGCAACGCCCCGTAGGTATACAGGACTGCTCCCGCGATATTGGTTCAACTCGCCGGCGAGCACTGAGGCAACGCGGGACTAGAGGCAGGCAGGCGGCGTTTCTCCGGCGCCGCCGACCTTGCTAGATGGCGGCGGCGAATGGAGGGCCGTGCTGGGAGTTGGAGCCGCATTGACAAGAGAGAGGAGGAGGCAACGGACGGTTGAGATGCGCGCAGCGAGTAACCAAAGGAGCCCACTTCGGGTTTGTTGGGCCGGTCCATAGCTTGAGACCAGCAATCTAGCCCACTATCTATAACTCACACGGCCCATATCACCCACAAGGCCCACGCGAGTCTGCGACCGTGTCTCTTACTCCCTTTCCCCGTCCCGGACTCCCGGTCGTCGAAACGAGCGGCCTCTGCCTCCGGTCCTCCACCTCCACTCCCCAAGTCTCTGCCACTCCTCTAGATCGACGGACGTCGGCCCCTAGCTCGGCTCGGCCATGGCGGCCGGCTCCGCGCTGTCCCTCATCGCGGCCGCCATCTGCCTCGTCCTCGCCCTCGCCGTCCTCGCGCCCGCTGCCTCCGGTGAGTTGGTCCTTTAATACCATCGCCTACTCGAGTAGTTTATGCGGGAATTGTTCAGTCTCATCGAGACGGTCGCTTGCTTCCGTTGCCTAGTCCGCTACGCGATGCTCGGACTGTAGAGTAAATCTATGGGGCTTATATGTTAGGTCTAGTAGACTTTGAGGTGAATTGGCCAATTGGGTAGTAGAGTTTAGAGTGGTAGACCTAGTTAGCTCTAAGCTTTGGCAAACCCTCACTGCTGTGCTGGCAACTTGAGATTGGAGCTGCTCAGATAGCGCTTTGAGACTTACCCTGCCGCTTTGTACTTCTCGTTCTATGAATTGTTGCCACTGCTCTGACTACAGCTTAGTATTGAAATCAGTGTGAATTCGTGTTGTTAGACTGTGACCATGCCCTCTTAGGCCAAATGGGGAATCTACCAGCAATGAGTTATAATTTTGGTGTATCTGTGCATTCTCCTTGGTATCTGGTATATACGAGCAACATGTTTGGGCATACGGCTGCTATATTTCTCTACTCACTTGTTTTATTGTAACTGGAGATTGCTATGGCCATTTCATTTTGCAGGAGATGGTGCCACGTTGGAGTCAGTTCCAGACCTTGTGAAGGCAATGTACATAAACATCGAAAGCTTCCCATGTGTGAGGTTGCTGAACCTTTCTGGTGAAATTGGCTGTTCTAGTGAGTCTCTCGACTCTACAGTTTATACTTATGATGTATGCTTAAACAGAGGTTTCTGGCGTCTTCTTTCATCACTAGAAGCTGACCTCTTCGTGCCATTAAGAGTAACTGGTTATTGGAATGACTTTTGTACTGTCAGATCCTGGAAGCGAGAAGATCATCGCACCAATTGTAAGATTCAGAAAAGGCAGTGATCGATTGGTTCAACCATCCACTGTTCTTCTCCCCTTAGATCAGATGTCAGATTTCTTTCTGCGGTACGTGTGATCACAATTCTAATTATTTGCATGTTTCTAAGTCTGTATGATCTTCATGTTTTAAGTTTTGTATGTGCTCGTCAAACATGGGGTGTTGAAGTTTGGGTCTCTTTGTCTTGGTAGAAAACAAAGCCAATCAAGCTTATTCAAAATAATTTGTGTTTGTCTGTTAAAGTCATATTGCCTTTGAAGTGTTAAGAGATGATAATATTTGGGTGGCTATTATCCAGGGTATCCAATGATCCAGAACTTCTCCGGAAGGTGTCTGGTGTACTGATCGAGTCAAGTGGTGTCAACAATAACTTGCAAGGTCAGTATTAGCATCTCTTGAGTCTTGATTTTCTTGTGTGTTATTTACTTATTTTTATATTTTGTCTCATCCCTAAAAATGTGCTGTTTATGTCTATATAGGGTTGTCACCTGATAGAAAATTTCCACAAGATGCTTTTGCACCCTACTCAAATCACACCCATGATTGGAATCCTGCTGTAAGTAACAGGGTTGATTACAATGTACACCCTTTCAAGAGTCAAATGTTGCTTCCCTGCTATCTAAAAGTTACACCATGTGTCTAATTTACTCTACATCTTGTAGGGATCAGGTATTATGTGGAACAGATATGACTTTCCTGTATTTCTACTCTCAGAGGAAAGCACACAGACTCTGCGAAAGGTATCTTGTTGCAATGTAGTCCTGTTTGTCTAATCTCCAGTTCTGTGCTATAATATTGATGATGATTTTCGTTAAAAGGTTTCTGATAAAAATGAGAAGACTGGCAATGGATATAAACCAAATGTTGCAGAATTCGACCTTGTTATGCAGGTTTGAATGTTCTTTTTAATAGTCCTTCCTGTCTTTCATTATTATGCCTTATTTACAACAGAAGAATGACCTTTGAGAACATGGGATTATGATTTTCTTCTTATAATTGACATGAACTTCAGACTACTAAAGCTCAAACACATGATTCAGCATCCTGCCTCAAAGAACACTCATGCTTGCCCTTAGGAGGACACAGGTGTGTGTGTGTGTTTTTTCATAGGTATTTTGTAAAACTGCTCTTATGTTTGCGTAATGTATACCCTATACAGTAAAGTCAGAAGTTTCCTGTCAGAAGTTGCTACATGTACCTGTTGAGTATGATATCTTTGTAGTTAGTTCTTACATCATTGTTTAAATCCTCGTATTTGAAGGGCAGTGTATGGGCTTCGTTACCACCAATTAAAAATGGATCTACAGAGCATCAGAAACCAATAATATTGGCTGTCGCATCGCAAGACTCTGCATCATTTTTTCGGGACCGTAGTATCGGTTCAGATTCTCCCATTTCTGTAAGTTTATGCTCGTTTTTTATTGTCCTATCCATATTATTACCTGTTTTCATAAAAATAATTTTTCAGTTATTCACAGGGATTGATTGCCTTGCTCACTGCTGTTGATGCTCTTTCTCACATTCATGATCTAAGCAACCTTAAGAAACAGGTATGATATGACCACTAGAATTGTGTTTGCTAGTCGCTTAGTAGAGCAGGTAACCAGCAGACCTTATTCACCTGTTTATCTTCTTTCTATACTTATTGTGTGCTTCTAGCTACTGGTACCTTTGTTAATGTCCTTATACCTTAGCTTATGTGTGCAATGGTAGATCTAATGTGGTTCTTCGTATCACTCTCCGTGAGGTTTTGTTGTGATTGGTTCCTGAAGCAACATCTTCCTTACATTTTCCCTTTTTTCCATACAGCTCGTGTTTGCTGTTTTTAATGGTGAAGCCTGGGGTTATCTTGGTAGCCGGAAATTCTTGCAGCAATTAGATGAAGGTGCTGATTCTGTGAATGGAATTAACAGATTAATGATTGAGCAGGTGAGTGTCAGCCATACAAGTTAATATTGGCAATAGCAGACTCAAACTGTTATTTATCATTTTGCAAACATATAAATGCTTTGTTTGCGACACTTCTTTTTGGGTCTTGCATCATGATATTGGCTTTCTGCAGAGTTGATGTGCTCCTAATTGTAATGAATATTCATTTCGGAAATTTACTTGCAGCTTTGAACCTCAAGCAATATTCTCTTTTAATATCATTCCCAACCTCACTTCTATATTTATCTGAGTTCTCTCTTTGGACATGATGTAGGTACTGGAGATCGGTTCTGTTGGCAAGGCTGTAACTGGGGAATATCCATCATTTTATGCACATGCTGCAGGGGTAAGGATTTTCGGAAGTGCACTGTATGAACTGAACTGGCTTATTACCATTTACCCCCATGGCGCAATCAGAATATTGCCTTCAATATACCTTTGTGACATCTTAGTGCTAGTACATTGTTATATGTTAAACAACCGTAGCATTTTGTTTACACAAAAGCTGGCCAACCTTGACCTTAAAGATTGTATACATTCTGTGGTAGTTGTTATTGACGTCGCAGAGACTGGTAATGTAAAATTTCAGTATTGTACAGGCAGTACATTTTAGAAAATTTTCTAATAAATAATTTTATGAACGTATACTGAGCTTTTGTGATGAGCGTCAATGTAACAGCCTTATATACAATCAGTTCTGTGTGAAATATTTTGATTGTTCAATTTAGAAGAGAAGCCCTTTCTTTTCAGATTTATAGGCAAGCATGTTTCATCATGTCATGTTATAAAGAGGCTTATGTGAAGAGATCTACCAGAGTAAATGTTGTTCCTTTGTTGAGTAAAGGCGCAAAGCACACTTCATGTCCTAATAACGATTTTGCGTGTGTTTGTGATTAAAATCGTATTTATAGAAACCATGCCTTCCTACTTATATTTGTTATCTTCTTGTACAGAATTCACCAGCTTCGAAGAAAATATTAGATGCATTGCAGAGTGCCAGCAAGTCACTTGGTTCTGATAATGTTAAAGTGACGCAAGCAGCTTCATCGAATCCTGGTGTTCCACCATCCTCATTAATGTCGTTCATAAGAAAGGTAGCCGTTCCACCATCCAAATATGTTTTTATTTGAAGATGGCTTCATGATCTGACATCGATTAATGAATGCAGAATATGTCAACCTCTGGAGTTGTGTTGGAGGACTTTGATTCCCACTTCTCCAATAGATTTTATCATAGCCATTTGGATAACCCTGGTGAGCTGACAGTGCATAAATGTGACAGCATTTCTCCTGAAAACCCAACTGCTAACTTGTGGTGCTTCCTTTTTCTGCAGCAAACATCAATTCTTCATCAATTGCAGCAGCTGCTGCTTTGGCTGCCAGGTCGCTGTATATCATTGCTAGTGCTGACTCAGTTGTCGATCTCATGACACTGAACACTATAAAAGTGAATGTTTCGTTGGTCGAAGAACTTATTGGATGTCTACTTACTTGCAATCCTGGTCTTTCCTGTGGCCTTGTGAAAAGCCTCATTTCTCCAAGCAGCAGTTCCTGCCCAAGTCATTATGTTGGTGTTTTTCTGGACGACCCTTCCGGCACACAGTTTCCTTCGTATGCGGATGACACCTCTCGGTTTGTATGGAACTTCTTGGCAGACAGAACTTCTACTTCAGCGGGTAATAAGAGCTCTTGTACTGGAAAGTGTGGTGATGAAGGTGAAGTATGCATAGGGGCAGAGGTGGAGGGTGGAGGTAGATGTGTTGTATCTACAACCAGGTAACCTTCTATGTTTACTAGTTATGCAGCTAAATTTTGTGTTATTTTCAGTTTCTGTTGAAGAAACAATTCATAGAACCCAGGAGAAGTCTGGCTTTAGTATTTTTTTTTAATGATATTAGCCAACTTGTATATAGTTCACTTATAATCCTCATGGTTTAGCGAAAAGTGATCATCATTTTATCCTTTTCTCCCCTTTAACCAACTTATAATTAATTCACTGATTATTGCACATCACTTCCCAGGTATGTTCCTGCGTATTCAACACGGGTGAAGTTTGAGGACAATGCATGGCATGTACTTCCAGCAAACTCTTCAGATCCGATGGGCGTCGTGGATCCTGTGTGGACTGAAAGCTTCTGGGACACTATCGGCCTCAGGGTCTATGCAGTGCAAGATTCAACTTACGACTGGCTTATCCTTCTTGCTGGGCTCAGTATCACGGCGGCATCTTATTGTGCCGTGCACGTTGGCAGAACATACATTTTGAAGGTCGTCAAGCGCGACTGAAGCATAATTGACCTGCTACACTGACTCTGGGAAACCCCGTCTATGTTCTGGGATTCTGAGCTGGACAACTGAACTAATTGAGTTGGCGATTTGTAGAACATTAGCAACACATCGGCACATGTGATAGGGTGATTGAACTGCGAGAAGTCACAAAGGAATTATGGAGCCGTCTAGCTACGGAGGGAGCCTGTGGGCGTAGTTCTTCATGATTGTGCGTTGTGCCGAGGAGCCCTTGTCTTGGGCTTTTGTAATACGAAAGGGTGCCCCTGGCATGCTTGGCAGTTGGCACTGAACTGGTTGGTAGCTTATCAGACGCCTCTAGCTCTGGGTGGACGTGGATGTTTCCTGGAACGCTTTTTCTGGGTTTGTCGAATCATGGGTGAATGCTACGTATCCGGTTTCGATTGCGTAGGCCTGTTCTTCACGACTCTATGGATCCGAACACTCCAATTTTATATTGGTATAATCGCAGCGCGATTGGATCGTGAGCCGGGTTTTGGCTACGGTCCAGTTGTCATGTCGAGCCCGTTCCTGATCTTATCCTCCACCGACGAGCGCATCTGCCATGTGACTCATGTCGACCCCGTTTTACATGCCTTGATTTGTATTTTACTCGTTGAGCCATCTTGGGAGTACGAGAAGTACCAAGTGTTCCTGCTTGAGAAATTTAGGATTCTGCCATTGTCAAAAGTAGGCTTTGCCGTTGAAAGTTCACAAAAAAAAAAAAGAGAGCAGCTCGGATGAATCTCACCATTTTGTGGAGTCTACTGCATGGAACGCGTGGCACAGATCCTGCCGGGAGCAAGCGACAGATGGGGTGTTCCCGCTCGCGACGGCGCCAGCGCAGCACAACGAAGCCACCGGCCTCTATGATCACCCACCCGTTTGGACGTGATCACAAGTCGCGGCCGAAATATTCTAATCAGGCTCGCCAGTGTGCAGTGGCTAACGTAACCACCCGCCGTGGCGAATCTTCGTTGCTGTTAACGTCGTCTCTCGTTTACACGGCAAAGCATTTCTTACTTGTCAAATCAAGCTACCTTTATAATTGCATCGTCAACAATCGTAATTGTCCTCTTCAGGCTACAGAACGGATAACTCTCACAAGTCAGAGGTAGTCAGAGGCGTGTATCCACCAAAAAGGGCATTAGAAAACGTGGGTAGGTACCTACTAAAGAGAAGACGTAGCTTAGCAGCTGTTATCTTTAATAATCATCTCGCATTTGTAGGGCTCTGTTGTGCATAATGACAGGAGCAAGCACGACACGTAAACAGGATCAGGACGTGAAAAAGCTACCCTTTTTTTAGCACCAGGACGTGAAAAGTTACGGTGCTCCAGTAACTGAGCCAACGTCTGATCAGAAGTTCAGAACATGACGCTGTGAGCTGAGTCATGATAACTCGTAGCCACCTTTTCCGCTTTTCGTTGTCTCATAATCACTCGCTGAAATGGAAATTATGTATACGCATACGCCTAACAAAGCTCCGAATTTTGTCTTAAAAAAACAAAGCTCCGTATTTACTATATTTATAATTATAAATAACGCTATAAAACGGGGTGGCTTTCTCCCTCATCCGTGATACTCCCACAGATTCTTATCGAAAGAAAGCAACGCCCACAGAAAAAACAAAACCACCGCACCCATGGAGTCGTTGATGACGCTTCGCGCCTCGCCGGCGGCCGCCACGCCGCTGCAGCAGCGCCGGCTGCCGGGGCGGCAGCGCGCGACGTCCGTCCGCGCCGCGGCGTCCGCGTCCGCCGCCGCCGCCGGCGAGCCGGACCTCTCGGTGCGCGTGAACGGGCTGCAGATGCCCAACCCGTTCGTGATCGGGTCGGGGCCGCCGGGCACCAACTACACCGTCATGAAGCGCGCCTTCGACGAGGGATGGGGCGGCGTCATCGCCAAGACCGTGAGTCGGCCTCCCTCTCACTCCCCCTTCGCGGCTGCTCCGGTGTCGCACTTGCGCGTGGTTGCGTCACAATGTTGGCACCCTCGTTTGGTCTGAAATTCTGAATCCGTGGTCGTTGCGGTGCGCTTGAGTGCGATCTGTGGGCCGTAGTTGGGAAATTCGGTGTTAGATTCCTCCGATCACGTAAGGAGTTGATGCCATTGCCGTCTGGCCGTATGATTCCGATTCGGGTTGGAGCGTACAGCGGGGACCGATTCTGGGTTGCTGAGAACTACTGAATCAGTGCTCGCTCTTAGGTTTGTGACGGACAGGTGCAGGTAGTGGGCTGTGTGGCCGGTTGATCGGAATCTAACCATGGAACTGTGTGTGCGGATCACCGATCACATAAGTTTCATTGACATCAGTTGATAAAAATGGAATAATGCAGAGAAGCTGCTGTTTGCATGTTTGCATATGATCTGAGCATTGGTGGCAGCATATACATTTTGACCTCACTGTACTACTAATATAGATCACTTTTCCTAAGCTCCTAATGACTAAGTTTTTCCCCTAGGAATAAACCACTTCTGTGAAATGTGACAGACCACATTGTTCCAATAATTTTTTGCCCTGCATTTGGAATTGGATAACCAGTTTTCCAGATCAACCCTGTATCCTCCCTAGTTACTAGAAAATGTAAGAAAGAAGCTTTCACTCTGCTGGTCGAGTTCTGCATTGGATTGGACCTTCTCAAATCATGGCTTTAGCTTTGTTAGGCCTTCTCATATCATGACTTTAGCTTTGTTGGACCCACTCTGCATTACACCTGTGTAGTCTGATCTTCACTACCGATCTGTTCCTTTTATCCCTTAACAGTGTGGCTAAGCATTGCTGTTTGGCATGACTTGTACTGTAGGTGTCTTTGGACGCCGAAAAAGTTATCAACGTAACTCCTCGTTATGCAAAGCTTCGGGCAGAACCAAATGGGGCTGCCATGGGGCGCATCATTGGATGGCAGAACATTGAACTCATCAGTGACAGGCCTCTTGAGACCATGCTGAATGAGTTCAAGCAGTTGAAGAAAGAGTATCCTGACAGGATACTCATTGGCTCAATTATGGAGGAGTACAACAAAGCTGCATGGCATGAGCTTATTGAACGTGTTGAAGAGTCTGGAGTGGTACCCTTTTTTTCACTTGTTTATTATGGTGCTTCTGCATACTTGATCATAATGGAATGCAACTGATATCATTTTTTGTTAGGATGCTCTTGAGATTAATTTCTCATGTCCACATGGCATGCCAGAGAGAAAAATGGGTGCTGCTGTGGGCCAAGACTGTGATTTGCTAGAGGAAGTTTGTGGTTGGATAAATGAGAAAGCCACTGTGCCTGTTTGGGCCAAGATGACTCCTAACATTACAGATATTACACAGGTTAGTCTATGTGCCGATATGCATCTATGTAGTACTTAGTAGTCACACACTACCTCTGTTGACCCGTATCAGCAATCAATGAATTGCTAAGTTATTATTTAACCCTAGATTGTTTTCACTTCCTTAGCTTGTTTTCCATTATTTAAGTAGTTTGATTCTGAATTAACTTTTTTTCTGATCCCCCAGAAGACCAGATTAGGTGTGATTAGAAGACAAGTAATGTGCTTTATCTGTACTACCTTTTACATTACATCTTTTATGGTTTTGAGATGATATCTGTCAGAAGTAATGGTTTATACATGGCGGGAGCAGTTCTGGCCATTTCTGTAAATGGAAGCAGATATGTAGCAGCTAACTTATCTCCCTGGAAATAGTCGAAACGTTCTTTTGGACATCACACAAAGTCCCAAGCCCCTGACATCATATTAATTAGTCAATACGAATTTCACAGCAATAAGTTCACCTACTTTACTGAACTGTAATACTGCTATTTTGTACATTGAACTGCTGAGTGAGATTTCTCTTCCCTCCTCCCTCCCTCCCTCTTTCCCTCTCCCCCTCCCCCCACTCCCCCTCCTCCCTCCCTCGCTCACTCGCTCAGTAGTAGAATTCATTTTGCCCCATCTTGACCTAACATTTTGCAGCCTGCAAGAATAGCTCTTAAGTCTGGATGTGAAGGAGTTTCTGCCATTAACACAATTATGAGTGTGATGGGAATTAATCTCAAAACATTGCGTCCGGAACCTTGCGTGGAAGGGTTAGATTCCCCCGAATTAATTTTGTAACATGCTCACTTAATTTCTATACAAAGTATAACACTGTTGTGTTGTGTAGGTATTCTACACCTGGGGGTTATTCTGCGAGAGCTGTGCACCCTATAGCACTTGCTAAAGTCATGCAGATAGCAAGGATGATGAAAGAAGAATTCGCTATTGGACAGTCTCTCTCTGCCATTGGTGGAGTTGAGACTGGCAATGATGCCGCTGAGTTTATTCTCCTTGGTGCAGATACAGTACAGGTGAACTTTAAAATGACAAACAGCGTAGTTGCTTACTAATCTGGGGAGCAATATTGCTAGGCCTTTTACTGTGCATACTTGATACACATGGATTCTCATGGCACATAGCTGGTGTTGCATTGTATTTTTTATTTAGAAAACATCACATTCACAGTTATCACCTTGCATATCTTGGAAATTCTCTAACCATGACTGAATCTTAACTCAGGTATGTACTGGTGTAATGATCCATGGTTATCCTCTTGTGAAGAAGCTTTGTGCAGAGTTGCAGGATTTCATGAGAGAGCACAACTTTTCATCGATTGAAGAGTTTCGAGGGTACGCAACCACTCCCCATATCATGATTACAGTGTTTGATATTGTGTTTGTAACTAATTGGAGGAATTACTTTTACGTTGTGCGTCCTCTGTTACTCCTACCGTTTAAATTTCAACTCTTTGCCCCAATCTTCCAAGGACCATTTCATACTAAAGCATGGCAAATAAACACTATCAGTAAATGGTCAACTTGAGAGCTCAGGGCCCTCCGTAGTAAAAGTAAAAATGCTCAGCTCCTCAAGTCTTAGAAAAGACTGCCCCTTTCCAGAAAGAGAAAATGTTGCGGTGTAAATGGGTTGAACATAATCATTAAATGAGGAATCAGTAACAATCATGTCCTAATTAAAGTATGTGTCCTATAGAAACATTCATTGTGCCCTGCTTTGCACGCCTGGGCCCTACTCTGTGTGAACGATATGGAAGTGGAACAAAGTCTTGTATGCCAATGTGATGATTGATTCCTTGACAATTTGACCTCGTTTTACTCTGTTGTAACTAGGAAGCTTCTCAGAAGCAGCATTAGTTCAGTGCTAGCTGCTAGATATGCGCACTACTTATAGAAAATACCTGGCTGCCCCTTTTCAAGAGTTTAAGACAAACATGCTGTTTATTTTCTGTTTTTTCTGTTTTTGTTGAATCACATAAACTAAAACTGCTCTTCTCGTTGTCTCAGGGCCTCGCTCCCGTACTTCACAACACACACAGATTTGGTTCACCGGCAACAGGAGGCGATTAAGCAGAGGAAGGCCATCAAGAAGGGCCTCCAATCAGACAAGGACTGGACAGGTGATGGGTTCGTCAAGGAGACAGAGAGCATGGTATCCAACTGATGCATCCCTGCGATCCCCCATCCCTCCCACCATACTTCAACTTGTGACTAAACCGCGTCCGTCATGTTCGAGGAAAGGCTGTAAAACATTTGCTTCATCCTGACGACGAAAGACTGAAACATTTGCGTCATCATGTTAAATAAATTTAGCACACCAGAACGCCACACCCAAGCATGTAATCCTCATCTGTACATGTATCTGAACCTTGGGCCTTCAGTCTATAAAACGAGTCATGATAAGTTCACATGTTGTTTTCAGCGTCTGGTTATTCTTGAGTCGTCACAACCGGTAGCATTTGTGCGATGTAATTTTCATGTGAACATGAACTCGCAACACTGAGCTGAGGAATATCTGGACTGGACTTGGTAAGCTTCGAGACTTGAAGTCCAGACGTCCAGTACGACATGCTGATGTACCTGAGTGTACCTGAGTGATGTGTGAGGACATGCTGGCCTCAGCTTCAAGTCAGGTCCGACTTCAAGTCTTCACCATATACTCATCATGTTTCAGTGCAGCACTCGTTGCGTAACTGACGAACATGCTCCAATTGCAAGCGACACGGTCCGGTGTTGATCTGTTGGACAGGACGGCAGGTTTTCAGATTCAGTCTCTCGTAGAAGTCGTTCACATCGTGTTCAGGTTTCAGAGCTAAAACGTGTGTCTACGTAAACGGAAATGGGGCCAGCAGCCTGATGTTTTCTACAGATTCTCATTTCATACTCGCCAAGAACCCCTAGTTTGGTGGTTTCTAAGTGCCGGCTAACAAGGGTTAAATCTCAAAATTGAGAACACCAGGCCGTCAGTCAAACTTCACCCTTTCGATCAGCCCACCAAGGAACTACATCAGTTCCCACTAGCATTGCCACTCATGTCTCCTCTGTCCTCTCCACACACCCATATCTCTGCCCATATATAACAACCACTACTCACTCATGACCCATGATTCGCACCACCAAGAACCAGCAATCCTCATTTCAAAAAAAAAAAAAAAATACAGAAAAAAATTGAGAGAGATTCCTGTTAGATTGGTTTGACACCAAGAACACAAAGTCCTTTGACATTCTCACAGCAACATGTCGCTAGAGTTCCCGAGGCATGCTACTTGCTGGCACAAGCAATGGCCTATATAGTCAACCACTAGCAGCCTGCCAACAGGACATGGCTGCGGGCAGGCATAGTATCGTCGTCGTAGACCAGGCCAGAGACTCAGAGAGGCGAGCCGGCAAGTCTCGCGCGATGGCCGTTGCGGCGGCCGAGAAGGCGGTGAGGTGCCTGGGCCGGGGATTCGACATGACGTGCGACATGAGGCTCAAGTACTGCAAGGACGCCGGCGGGTGCCTTGTCGAGCGGGGCGGCCTCGAGACGGCGCCGCTCGCCGTGCCGGGCGTCGGGACGGTCGGCGGCGTGCCCGCCGACGTCAAGTGCGGCAAGGGCGACCGCGTCCGGCTCAAGTCCGGCGTGCTCGAGTTCAACAAGGTATACGTGGAAAATTTGTTATCGTCAGATCATTTGTCCCATTTGGGCTGTTCTTTTTCCCTGAAGATCAAGGTTTGCTTAATGCTGTTATCTGTATAAATTGTAGGAAAAGCTCTTCAAAGAAGAACTAAATTTGAGCTATTTCTTTTTTATAAGCTTATTGTTTGAATAGTCAAGGAGTGAGATATTCAGTTCATTAGAAGCTAGCAGCTTTGAAACTTCGATTGAGTATGCATTGCTTTTGTCTCTGGCTGTCTTAATTCCTCAGTTCTGAATCTCATTGTTTTCCTCTTGAATACAAGATATATTAACTAATAACATGAGAACTTACTCTTATTACAGAACTCACATACCATATTAATTCACTAAATTGGAGATATAAAATTGCAAATTCAACCAAGTAACTCAAAACATTAGGGTCGGTATGAGAGTTTTTTTTTCCCCTTATATGTGTTGACTGGACTTTTGAGCAAATCTACGTGATCTCACGTACAAAAGCAATCATCAACGTATATCTCCAGCCATTCCAAGGGAGAATAAACATTTATCCTGATTGTGGTGAACCGTCTGCAGTTGAGTGAGATATTACCTACCAGAAAGAGAGAAAAAAACGTCGAAATATTCTTCTCATTTCAGTAGAATTTGCCCAGGTGGTCCAGATCGTAAACTATGCATTCCGTGTAAGTTAGGAGTCCTCCTTATAAAGTATTGCACGTCGAATTGGACGGTGCCTCGGTTGACTTTGACCCAAAGGAAGCCGTAGAGATCATGCAGTTCATCTTCCTCTGCATCCTGCTGATTCCTGCAAGAGTGGACCTAATTAAACTATGATCACAGATGATGTTATATACATTTTGTTAAAAAAAATGTTCGATCATGGAGTTCACAGAGAGAAGAATGTTGCAGATGTCGGAGCTGTTCAACCAGAGGAGCTCGGTGGAGGGAAAAATCCCTTCGGGGCTCTTCAATGCGTGCTTCGACCTGGACAGCGGCGCCTGGGCGCAGGACGTGGCCGCCACCAAATGCCTCGCCATGGACGGCTACTTCATCTCCCTCTTCGACCTCCGCCTCGGACCGCCGCCCCCTCGCGCTCGCCGATCACGTGCTCCGGGACGTCCCGGCCGCCTGGGACCCTGTCGCCACCGCAAGGTTCGTCGTACAACAGCACTGCGGCAAAGTAATTTTTATAAGCTTTTCTTGAGTCGTTAGAAAATGCTCCATGAGAGAAATTTCTACTGTCAGTGTCTCCTACTTCTGCGAAAATATCATGGAAAGGAAGGCACGGAAGTCGCTTACTCATCAATGCCAGCAAGATGATGCGAATGGTTCTGGGTGTGTTGAAGTCGTAGCAATTTTGAGTGGCAATGGCTAAAACTGCCGACTGATGGTCGGGTTAGTCCAGCTACGATGGCAAAGTTCTTTGGCCGTGATAGATCCTGACAGTCGATCGAGACCGCCGCAGCATCACAATTGACAACAAACAGTAAGTTCACACTTAAAACTGCTGAGCCGAGTCATCTGATTCTGAAGATTCCCGACCAAGAATCCCTGTTCACAACGCACGGCGGCGGCGGCGGCGGCTGTCCGTCCTGAAGCGTTGGTGTCACCATGCAAGTACGCCCAAGGACAAAACAGTTGTGACATGGACAGAGCTTGAAAGGGCTACACGCCTGCGGAACGACGGCGTAGACTTCCTTGGCTTCAACAGCAAGTGTTTTCGATCGCCTTTCCAAAAACCTCTGTCACGCTACACAACTGCAAAAGATAACGAAGGCAGTTGCATGACTTGGACTCGTTCCAGGTCGGAGAAGTTTGAGTGAGTCAGTAACTGCAAGCACCAAGCAGTTCAGATGTCCAACGTCCAAGATCCGCTGCAACAAACTGGGACACGGTATTTTTAGCTCTAAACTAAACAACACGGTTCATCACCTCCGATTGCTCGTAGAATCGAGACAGCTAGCTAGCTCTTGAGCTGATTGAATATGCCGTGTTCTGACCTGTACACACACATAAGATCCCCCTTTTATGTTTCTTTAATTTGTTTGTCCGTCATTGTTGAATCTGAACAAGTCTGAACTCCCATCGAACATGCCGACAGGTTCGGCACTGACGAGCCTCCTGATCTGTCGGATCATGGCAGACGCGTAGCTCCCGGACGCTGATACTGGCACTTATCCTGTTGACGTTACTGACTTGATCCGATCCGGTGGGATTTTTATGTGCAGGTTCATCGAGAAGTACGGGACGCATGTGGTCGTGGGGCTGAGCATGGGTGGGAAGGACGTGGTTTACGTGAAGCAGCACGAGTCGTCGGCGCTGTCGCCGTCGGAGATCAAGGAGCATCTCGACAGGCTCGGCGACCAGCTCTTCACAGGGGCCTGCGCCATGCCTCCCCTGCGTGGCAAGTCCAAAGACAAGCACAAGGTACAAAAATTAGCAGTTAGTTACTGCTGTAGAGTAGTAACTTTCCCCCTAAATTATTGCAGTAAAATTCCCACACTGAATATGCTGAAAATTAACCGGTGAAACACTGAAACGGTGCCAGATACCGGAGGCCTTCAACGTGTTCGATGCCCAGGTTGCGCAGCAGCGGCTTCAAGCAGGGATCACCACGCTGATATCTTCCAAAGAGGTAACAGTTGTTACGATCGGTCTTGTGATCAAAGTAGACTGGACAGAGAAGATTAATTTCACTGAGGTTTCGAGCTGATTCCTTTTCAGGGGGTAACGGTGACATACTCCAAGAGGGGAGGCAACACGACGGCGGGCAGCCACTCGGAGTGGCTCCTCACCGTACCGGCGATGCCCGACCTTATCAGCGTCAAGGCCGTGCCCATCACCTCCCTCGTCAAGGGCGTCGCCGGCGCCGGCTACCTCTCGCACGCCATCAACCTCTACCTCAGATGTAAGAACAGCCATGCCACACGCACTTGGCTCCTCGGGCAGGCGCACAAATGGCCATCAGTCAAGTACTAGTAGATTATATCATAAGCAACACACGATAACAAGCAAAATGACAGCCCAAACGATGGTACTTACAGATAAGCCTCCTGTCGCTGACCTCAAGTACTTCCTGGATTTCCAGCATCACAAGATGTGGGCACCGGTGCTCGGTGAGCTGCCCCTCGGCCCGTGCTCCAACAGGCAGGGCTCCAGCCCGGCGTTGCATTTCAGCCCCCTGGGTTCCAAGCTCTATGTCAGCACAAGCCAGGTGAGGAATCCGTTCCCAATGCTAGCATATTCTAGTATGGAATTTGCAGACTTTTAATCCAGTGAGATGATCACCTGATCATTTCTTTCAGAAGGAAACGATATGCTCACTGACAAAAAATGCAGGTCATTGTTCCTAAATTGCCAGTCACTGGGATGCGGCTGCACCTGGAGGGCAAGAAACACAACCGGTAAGACAGGTTTGCTGACCGCGGAATACGAGTAACCGAATGCTCTTTACAAAACAAAATGAGGGAAAAACCATCTGGAATGGCATCCGTCGTCGTCTCGTAAGCACTCCCATTCAAGCTTTTCCGTAGTGGGAGCCTGGGAGGGGAGGAAACCCGCTGCCGTTCCTGCCGGTGGTTGGGGTGGAGCACGTAGTCCTGAACAAGAGCGGGTGCCAGACTGCCAGCTGCCCGCCGCGGCGAGGGAACGGCGGCGGAGCGACGGGGAAAAGGTGAGGGACTAGTAGATCCGGCGGTCCGCCGTCGTCGAAGTGAGGAACTGCGGTGGTTTCGGCGCCGCCGATGCCGGATTCCGGCGGCCGTGGCCCTGTGGGCGACCCGGAGCTGACTGTTTCAAGAACATTTACATAAACCCCCCTAATCTGAGATCGCGATCCCATATTTTATGTACACCCCGCTAATTTGGATCGCGATTAATAATCGCGATCCGAATATTAGCAAATAACCCCCTAAATCGGATCGAGATTAATAATCGCGATCCGAATACTTGCATATACCCCCCCTAAACTGGATCGCGATCCGAATATTTGCATATAACCCCCTAAATCGGATCGCGATTAATAATCGCGATCCGAATATTTGCATATACCCCCCTAAATTAATCGCGATCCGAATATTTGCATATACACCCCTAAATCGGATCGCGATTAATAATCGCGATCCGAATATTTGCATATAACCCCCTAATTATTTTCAAAGTAGTCCCCACCTGATGCCTGCGATCCTCCGTGCTCCTTCCCCTTCCCCTCCGGCGACGGCGACCGCCGCGTCGTCGCGGTGGATGAGATCTCGTTCGTCCTGCCTCCCTCATCTCTCCCTTTCCTCCATCGAATCTCCTCTTCCGCGCCCCCGCGTATCCTCTCTCTCTCTCTCCCCCGCTCCGCCGCTTTGTAAATTGTCCGTCTTCTCCGAGCTCGATCTCCACGCGATTTAGATCACCGCGCGCGCTGTTCGAGGCCACGGCATCGCGCTTGCTTACATTGTATTCGTGATCGTTCCTCAGGTTAGCCGTCCACCTGCAGCACCTGTCGACGACGCCGGCGTTCATCGCCGCCGCGCGCCAGCGCCACGGCAAGCCGCCGGCGTGGCGAGGGGCGGAGGCGGCCTCCGACGACCGCTTCTACGAGCCGGTCCAGTGGCGGATGTTCGCGCGCGTCTGCACCGCGCCGGTCAAGTACGACCCCGGCTGGCGGCTGACCGACGGCGACGGCGACCGGCGCGCGGCCTGGGTCGTGGCGGGCGCGCGGCTCCATGTCGCGGCGCACGATGGCACCGACGTGCTCCAGCTCGGGCTCCTCTACGCCGAGCTCCCCGGCTGCGCCGTCGTGCAGTCCAGGTGGGCGCGCGGCGCCGGCGCGGCGAGGCTGCCCGGGAAGTCGCAGAGCATCCTGTCGGCGGCGGCCGTGGCCTCCGCGGGGTCTTCCGGCGGCGGGTCGCAGAAGGACAGGCAGCGGCCGGGTGGTAAGGAGGAGGCCGTCAACGTCGACTCCGGCGTGCTCGCCGGCGGGCCGCCTGTGCCGGTGGCCGCGCAGAAGATGCTGCGGCTCGTGGACACCTCCCAGGTGGCCATGGGGCCGCAGGACAGCCCCGGGTACTGGCTCGTCACCGGCGCAAGGCTCGACGTCGACAACGGGAGGATCTCGCTGCACGTCAAGTTTTCCCTGCTTGCTCCCGCTTCCTGACGGACAAGGCGTTCATTCATCCAGAGAGATTGTACAGTTTCTTTTTTCTGATGCTCAAAACTAACCACTGATTGTACACACATATTGTTTGCCCTTTTTGTTATTCAACCATTCTTTCATGTTTTGGTTCTGGTAAGAGAACTGTGAATGTTGCTGCAAGGTAGGAAATTAACAACATTGGAAACGAAATTGTCTCTTTTTTTTTAAAGGGAAGTTCCATACAGTTCAGGGCCCTCGTAAAATCTATGAACAGAATGCATGACATAGCATGACTAGCAACCTGTCAGGCCCCCCAAAGCAAGGGATTGTCCTATACGGATTATTAATAAACAAGTCGGCGTAACAAAACCAGCGCGGTCAGGACCGGCGCAAGGGCATAAAAGGAAAAGGACGAAGAAATCATCGCCTCGCCCGACCCCTCGAGGAACGGGGCGAACGACGCAAGACAAGGAGGGGACGCGACCGCCTCGCCTGACCCCAGCAGGGTCGGAAGGCGGACACGTGGCCCAACCAAACCCCGTCCCATCCGACCCCTGAGCGGGGACCTCGACTCAGCTCCACCTCGCCCGACCCGCGGCGGGCCTAGGACCGGACGAAGTAGTCAAAACCTCCAAAAGCTGCGCCTTGGGCCGGTCATGGGTCAGAAAGGCATCATGAGGCCCAAGAAAATAAGCGGACTTAGCCGCCAAGATAGTCTGTCGTAATAGGCGGCATGGGCATGCCGCTGGAGGTCCATCACATCGCACACTGTCAGCGATACAATGGCACCGTCCGTAAATACTCTGCGGTTGACCGGAGGGCCGACAACTAACGGCCTAGAGGACGCATGGAAAGTCCCAGCGGGCAAAAGGAGTCACCCCGGTCGAACCCCTGACTTTAACCAGGGGGTGAGAGGAGGACCATCTGACCTCCTGACCGCCGATGCCGCCCCAGCCAGTACGGGCAGGAGGTGAACGGACGGATAGATGTGACAGAGGCACCGCCACGCATCTGACGACGAACAGGAGCACGCGCGACCTACGAGATTAGGGTTCAACTGGGATTAGGCACGCTTTCTGCACCGACCCCTAGGGGGATATACCCTTTTTGCATCTGACCCCTTGTAAACCAAGGCTCTCCCTTGAGTATAAAAGGGAGGCCTGTGTTTCTTTGTAAACCAAGGCTCTCCCTTGAGTATAAAAGGGAGGCCTGTGTTTCTTTCTAGCTCTCTCGAACACACTCGATCTACACACCCACGTACGCACCTGAGGCCTGAGATCCACGTCTCTCCCTCTTCCGTTTGTAACCCCTACCACGAACAAGAGCAAGCAACGCGAGCAGACTCCTCAACTGGACGTAGGGCGATTTGTCTGAACCAGTATACATCCTTGTGTTTGACTTGCTAACCATCGAGATCCCCACGCGCAAACCGATAAATTCACTAGCTGGTGGTACGAAACACCGACACAACCAAATATTATTGTTGTGGAACCAAAGAGCACAGTGGCTGATCTCTTCTACTTCCTCTTATTTCATCACTTTTCTCTTCTTTTCTTCTTCTTCCAACTCGGAAAGGAAAGACAGTAGCATTGATGCAAGTATGGTTCCATTTGATGTAACATGTCAGGCTGATCTGTGCAATACGCTCGTATAGCCATAGAAATAATTAATTGCCCAAGATTCTAAAATTTAATTGGGGGCGATTGCTGTTCAAACTGAATGAGGGTTGATCAGATGGACGTGGCTATATATTGCTTGCACCGAACCTAACCGGTTGATTCGCCTTCAAATGGAAGAAATTAGCTGGAAAGTTCTACAAGAACTCAAAAACAAGCATCTTTGTAGTGGCCTAGAGAGGAGTGGTGGTAGATGAGAAACAGAAATCTGCAAACATGAGAAACAGTTTAGCACATTCTAGGATCGGGAGATATCAGTAAAACGTTCGAAACCTCTGCCTCAAGCATTGTATGAACAAGACATCATCTCGGCGCAGATCGGGGTAATAGAGGAGCAATTAGTCTTCCCTTACTCTCTAGTATAGAACTGGCTCGACGTTGTCGACAACGGGTGGATCTCGCTGCACATAAGTTCTCCCTGCTTGCACCTGGATCTCGCTGCACGTAGGTTTTTCCTGAACCTGAGAACTAACCACTGTAAGAACACACATCTTGTCTGACCCTTTTTCTTTTCAACCATTCCTCCATGTTTTGGTTCTGGTAAGAACACTGTGAATGTTGCTGCAAGTAGGAAATAAACAACATTGCAAACGAAATTGACTCATGTTTTGTTTCGTTAAGGGAAGTTCCATACAGTTTAGTGCAGCGCTCGTAAAATCTATGAACAGAATGTATGGCATGACTGGCGACCAAACATTGTTGCGGAACCAGAGAGCACAGATATGTATCGATACTGGACTCAGAACGCTATTTGACCCGATAACAGAAGCAAACGTTAAAAACATTCATAAGCAACATATTTGCAGTTAATCGTACTAAGCAAAGGTAGAAACTTTACAAACTTCAGCAGAAGACGAGAAATAGGTTCAATGCAAATCGAGCTACAAGCATGAAGTGAAACGATAGCATACAAAAGTTCAAATCCTATATACACCAGTCGTCAGCACGTAGCAGTTTGCCTGCCTGGATCCATCAGACCATTCATGGACCACAATCAACATGCTGATTGCAAACGATCAAGGATATGCACAAGATCAAACCTGCTGGCAATGCTCAATGGAATCTCATGTTCTGATTCATATTGTTCAGGAGGGACGCCAAATCAGGCTCCATCTTCCTGAGGAAATTTCTCCTCTGCTTGATGCATAAAAGCCTGTCGTATACACACCATGGAAAGCTGATAAGGTGTGGCCGCTCGTATCCTTCATTGTAGCTGCCACAGTACTGTGGATGATAAGTAACATGATACCAAGCAGAGGCCTTGGCCTCTATGGCATCTTGACCAATTCCACCCTCGCCCGTGCTCATCTCGCTGAACCATGACCTAGCTTCCTTCCTCAAAGATCTCACAGCCAATCTAATAGCATCAGCATCACTACTCTTGGTGAAATTCTTTGCCATCTTCAGAATACATCCACTGATTATCTCAGCTTCACTTTTTATGCCATAGTGGTCCATAAGATTACCTAACTTGTAATCATACTCTTCCTTTAAATCTATAGCCTCGGAAATGTAGTCCTCATAGCCATCAACAATCAAATCAGTGTCATATGACCGCCTTGCCACATCCCTTGTAAAGTGCTTTATGTGAGGTGTGTGCTTCTTTATTTCCCTGTAGAGCTTCCCAATCACACCACTCGATTCATAGGTCACTTTATCGAGCTTTTCCATAAAATCAGGATACTCCTTCACATGTAGCTCAGGTGGAATCAGAGCCGGCACTCCAGTCTTTGGAAAATCAACAGCTACAGAGAAGAGCTTGGCCAGTTCAATGCACGGCCGGCTTTAGCCTTCAGATGTTCCTTATCTGCAAAGACCACATGCGCATTCGCAATAATCCCCAGACTCTCATTAACTATGTAGTTTGTGAAATACTCCTCTATTTCCTGCAGAATATAATAAGATCGATCATTTCAAAGAATGGTATGAGATATGTTCACAGGTTGAAGATGATTCTATCTATCTAATTTGAATATAACTGTAGCACGAGCACAGAGTTAATCTCCGAGGAGAATTACGCCTAAATACTTTATTGTTCAGAAGAGAGAATCAGGCTAATGAGAAAGCAACTCATAGACCAACACACAACTAGCATGATGCAAATAGATAACCCGTTAGCAACAATGACATGGAATATGAATGGTTAGAAACTACCTCGATTGTAACATCATGATCCAATGTTTCTGCTGGTGCTGGAGTATAGTCCATAGGCTCCACCATACGGGTTGGAATAAGAGATTGATCCCAAGAAACAAAATATATGTCCCCATCAAGATCACTCCCTGAACACTCATTAGGGTGCGGCCTGCATCCATGAATACCAGAAATTTAAACTGGTTTAGAGAAGAAAGCTCACAATGCTTAGCATCCACATGACATGAATGGACAGCATAAGATTCATAAGTATAATACCCAAATTAACTAATAAAAAGGTTAGGCAATCTAAAAGACTAAAACTTGGCATGCAGTTTCATTAAAAAGATTTCTATTCATACAAATATATGAAACCAAGAAGAGTTTTTTAAAAAAAATACAGAAAAAATGACAGTATGTTGTTAAAATACTTGCCTGTGCCCCTGCTGTGGAAAGACAACACAGTCAAACATGTGGTGCAGATCAGGAACATCAACAGCATGGAGAACGCGAATGTCACCAGGGTGGAGACAAGGATTTTTGGCAACAACTACTTTTCCTGTTACAATGGATTTGTGGGAATCATCTGCACGGTCAGAAGCTTGAATGAATACCTGGCCATACTTCAGTGTGCGGGTTTCATCCAAGCACCCCATCATTGCCCGTCCTTGTGGGATGAGTATCCTTGACTTTGTTTTCAGTTCTAGCAGCTTGGATGCTCGAAATGTTTGTAGCAGCATGGAAAGGTATGGTTCATGATCAGGCTTGTAGCCACATAACAACAATTCTTTAACTACATTAGTTACTTCTCCCATGGGCATAAGTTCAATTGCTTCTCTAGCAGCCTGTGGTTCAGTTACCATTCTGTTCAACTGCCTCACAGCTTCCCCCTGCTTTAGTTCAAAGACATTACTACTAACTCCAAGTGTTGAGAGAAGCGTAATCAACTGTCGATTCAAGAAGCACGGTTGGTACTTGCTGTATGCAAGGACATCCAGAGTGATATTTTCGGACTGGAACTTTGACATGCTTTTTCTCAAAGAAAGCTTACGATTTGATCTTGGATCAACAGCAACAACACCTTTGTAACCACCATACCTTATCTGAAAAACTGAAGGAGCAAAGCGTTTCAATTTGCATTTCATAGCCACTTCCCGTGCAAAATTAGCTGATATCTTTCCAACTCCATCAGAGAATATATACTTCGTGCCGTTTGTTATATCTGGAATTTGTTCCACCTCATAACTGTGTACCTTCAAAGTTTCTGTTGAGGAACTAAAAGATTGACCAAGCCTTGCAGCATACTTTGCCACATTTCTAATATTGTGGAAGTCTCCCATCCACTTCCTGATGTCACTCGCAGTCAATCCCGGTCGAGAAGCAAACATCCATGCAGAGTTATCTCGGAGCTGGCTTGAGGAGAAGGCAAGAAATTCGAAGTGCTTGTCACCAATACTGATGCCATTTGAAAGGACTGACAGAACTCTATTATACAAAGCAGTTCTCCTGGCGTCATTTCCAGAAGCAGAACGAGGTGACAAATCAACTGAACGGAGCTTCTCACAGTCCTCATCAACAAATGAAATCCGAAGAAAGTTATCTAAATCAGCAGAGAAATGTCGTACGACACGATTGGAGACATTTATCTCAGGTCCATAAAAATATACTTTAGCAGGGGTAACTTGCACCCTGTGGACATAAACCAATCCATCATCCAGAGATATACTAGATGACTTTTGCAGTGCATAGCGCAATTTCCGAATTTTTGAGTATTGCACAGATAACCAATTTGTTGGATTCAAGCAGGTGCTTTTCAAATATGACATATTTAGAAGTGCGCGCTTTATATGTTCAATAGGTTTAAATTTTGGGCTAACATAACGGAAGAAGTCGTCATCAACTGTTGGCCCACTGAGCGTCCCATTCTGAACCAAATGATTGATTTTGAAGAGAATCTCATAAGGGACCTCTATGTAATCAGGAGATTTCACAATTGGAACAAAGCCGTTACCACAGGAATATGAATACCCTTTCTTACATTCAAAATCAAGATTGTGCTCTTTAAAGTAAACAAAGTAGTCAGCAATGTTTGGGAGCTCACACTGTTGTGGCACCTCCAGACAGATAATAGATGACTGCCCAATGCTAGCCGATGGAGTAAAATCAACTGTCCTCGTCCATTGTTCATCTGTGTCATCCTTAAACCAGTTGAAGAAAGGATCCTCGTACATAAGACCTGAACGGCGTGGGAGCAATTCATAAATTTTAGGAGCTGCCTGAATCTGAAACGGACAAAATTGTTTAGTCTATCTGAACTCTAAAGCTTGAAACTTCCACCAGATAGCAGGATTTCTAAGTAACTGAGAAAACGATAACTGGCTACTGTTGTGGATCACTGATTGGATGGAACTAAAAAATATGCTAAGTTCAATTAATATAATCTTATGGGACTGGATTTGCCAGAATACTAGAAAGGATAGAGACATAAAAAGAAAAGGTTGCCTAAATGAAACGGGTGTGCCATAGAAAAAAAAATACAAAGAAAATAGGAAAACGTGAAGACAATAAAAACATTAGTAAGAAATAGCTCATTTTGTAATCAGCAATGCTTACAGCAATTAGTTCTGTATCTTTCAGAGGATTAAAAAAACTTATGTGACTGGATTGCCTAGCATGCTAGAAAAGACATAGCCATAAAATGGAAAAGGTTTATGCGACTGGATTGCCTAGTATGCTAGAAAATATATAACCATAAAAGGAAAAGGTTGCCCAAATGAAAAGGTGTGCAACTTATATACTACAAAGAAAAAAGTAAGATGTATAATATAATACAGACATAAGAATAATTCATTCTTGTAGTCGGTAATGTTTACATCACTTGGTCCAGTATCTTTTAGAGGCTTAAGAATGTAGAACCTAAAAAATGCAGCTAAAATGTCCAACAAATGTATACAGGAAACAAACCTGAAACAAAAGGAACTTTGTCCGTGACATATAAGCAGGTGGGCGATGAAGCTGCATCTCCCATATACTCTCGTATGAAAGTTCAAGTTTATATTTAATAAGATTGTAGGAGAGGTAAAAGTAAATCTTTTTCATATCAAATCCAAATTGAACCGAAACATTCCTTGCACTGAAGAGGACAGATAGAATGTTTTCCTTAACCAAGCAACCCAAATGCAGCACTGCATCCTCCAGAGAAAACATTGCAATTCTTGGTCTTGGAACAATGTCACGATCCGCAGATCTGACTTTCAGATAAAAGCGTCCACTCCGGAGGTCATTTCTTTGGGCCACATTTTCTACCAATGAAGCACTTTCCTGTGTCTGGAACTGAACTATAGCAAATGCCTTTGAGGTTGCAGTGACGTTCTTTGGATGCCTGAGCTTGAGGGCATAGATGGTTCCAGCGCCAGTAATTCGCTCCAAAAAATCCTTGACATACTCGGCACTGTCAGTTAGCGCGAATCCTGACACCTGAATAGTCCTGCCCATGGTGCATATCACAACTACAACAACACAGGTTGTGATAAAATCAATTAGTCATTAGGAAGGGACACATAGATATGGATATATATAAAAGGCAGGCCTAGTTTCAGGAAACACATATTTGTCTTGTCTCTTAGTCCAGGCAGATTCTAAATTAAAGAAGCAAACAAGGACATATGAAAGAAGAGAAACATAAGCGTGTAAAACACTCAACCATCGCTACTTTACTGGAACTTGGTGACACTGGGAATCCACATAATTGGATAATTCATAATCTGATTCGATATCAGACACAATTACATCTTACAGAATTAAAGCATCACATTTTCCCCTGAGGAACCTAAATCACGGCAATGCAGCGGCTTACATGGCGAGAGAATCAAACATGGAAAGGTCCCTCTTTAGTAAACTATACAAAAAGACACCACCCTTGTAACTAATCAGCAGGTCATAGTTCGTCCAGAGCAATAAAGTTTTCACCAAACAAAACGACAACTGATCATCATCAAACTCGTGCATACCCTCCAACTTCTCCACTACTGCCCTGTCCACATTTAATCCTCCTCAAAAAAATAAAATGCGAAAAATTCTTAAAAAGAAAAAAACGCAAAGGGTCATCACATCTATTATTAGCAACTCCCGTAAGCCGTAACTGAGACACCTCCACTTAAAACCCCGCAAAACCCTTCCTCCCCCAACTAAACCTCCACGGAAAAACCAAGCATTAGCACCAGATCACCCTCCTCGCGCCAGCAGGAAGGGCGGAAAAGGCATGCAACTCCTCAACAAGTCCACCGCTACAAAAAGGGGGCAACCTAAAATCTGCAGCACCCAGCGAGCACTGAAGAAAACTATCGCACGCACCGGCAAGGAGATTAAGAGGGAGAGGCGAGATTCGGCGACCTCCCGCGCTTGCCGGCGAGCGGAGGCGGACGGGGACGGGGACGGGGAGTGGGGAGGTGGCGCAAAGAGATCGCACCTTCCCTTCTGTTGCGCTGCCCGCCGATGGAACGCGATGGTTTTTTGTCGCCAACAACGGTGAGTGCGGAGTGCGGACTGCGGGAGGAGACTTGTGCTGGAGTCGGTCAATGTGCACGTAACATTTTAAAGGGTGACGAGATGGTGGGCCCGTTGGTTCAGGGCGAAGTGGATACGGAGTACTCCCTCCGTTCCAAAATAGATGTCATTCTCGCTTCTCGAGAAGTCAACATTTTCAAAATACGGGCAATTATATATTAAAATATATAAATATTTATGTTAAGTAATTAGTATCATTGGAAAGATCTTTAAGTCTAGTTTTTTAACAAATTTATTTGGAGATGAAAATATTGCACGTTTTTTCTACAAATCTAGTCAAAGTTGAGAAAGTTTGACCGGCACGCATCCCATAACGTCATCTATTTTGGAACGGAGGGAGGGAGTATAGCGCTAGCGCCGTCGATTTTGTTCTGAGAGTCGTGCTGGGGGAATCCCTAGGGCCGTGACATGGGCACATGGCGGATAAAGCCGGAAGCTGAGGTGAGGTGATTGAAGGAGCCGAATTAAAATTCTTAATTGTTTTGGATCAGCTATTAATATTTCTGCATGCTACTGAGATGATTTTTGAAGTGTTGCATGTCATTAAATACTAAGTCTTAATGGGAGTTTCATGGCATTAAATTCTAAGCCATGTCATCGGTTTTGTTGATGTAGCGAGGAGAGTTAAGGAGATAGTTTCATGAGATAAGAAGGGAGTTTACTGGACACTGTGTCCTTAAAACTCCGATTTTACATGCATAGTACATTTAATTAAAGGTGGGTTAATTAGGGGCACCTAAGTTATGTTGCTTTTAAGAGTAATCTGGCCAAGATTTTCTACAATTGCATTAATTGCTTTTGAGATGGCGAGGAAAGTATACAATAACAATTACTCCCTCCATATACTCCCACCGTTCCTAAAAACCTGACGTTCTGGGCTACTTCCCCGTTTTTGAAAAACCAGACGTCCTGGCTTCTCCCGATGCGGCGCCACGTTTATTGGACGCCCTTGCCCTCCCGTAAAATGCGCATCCAGCAAAAAAATAGCGGCAGCCAGGAATCGAACCATGGTGTGCGCGACCGCGCCTGGCTCCGTTAGCCAACTAGGCTAAAGCATTTTTTCGAAAGGAATGCGCCCCCACCTCCATTTATGAGGGGTAGACTAGAAAAAATACCCCCTATTTAACTCCACCTTGGCTACCGTAATCATGTCCAAAACGTCCAGTTTTTAGGAATGGAGGGAGTAGAAAATAGAAGTCGTTTTGGACAACGACACAGTCTTCAAAACGTAACTTTGACTTCTCATCTTTACAAAAATATTTATTAAAACTAATATATGTATATTTTTATAAAAAAATATTTTCAAGACAAATCTATTCATATAGTTTTCACATTTCCAAACTCAACGACTTAAAAGCTATTCGTGATTTATATTCCCAATGTTTGATTAAAATCTTGTTCTAAACGACATCTAAATCATATACGGAGGATAGGGATAACATAACATGCGTGTTTTACAAGATTATTATAGGCAGAGAGATAGTATTTAGGAAGTAGTATGCTACTTATTAGTTTTGTCAATCAGGATTTGACATTGATTGTGCCATTAAAGATTTCCGGCCATTGCTTGTGTCCTAAAACTGTTGTGCATTTCCCTGATATTCCCCTTGGGAAAATATTCTTTCTTAGAAATCCTTGGAAAGATATCATTAGTAACAATCATAACAAATTCATGGCAAGTACTCGCATCTTATTCCAAAAGGAAAACAAGAAGAAGACTGCAGTCCACTAGAAAACAGATCGAGGACATGATGATGGCGATGTCATACTTGCTTGTTTCCACCAATGCAAGGTCGACAACGAAAAGGCAAAGAGCAGCTGTCCGGTCCCTAATCCAAAGCCTCGGCATGGAGCTGGAGCCATAGAGCAAGGACGCAGGGCCACACACACAAAGAAGCAGTTTTTAGCTAGTACGAGTAGCTTGGCGCGGTGGCCTTTGGCTCGTGACGAAGCATCCCTGTGATTCTGAAGATTCCTGCTTCCACTCACCCACTCAGCGGCATTGACTTGACTCGTGCCGATAACATACAGAGGAGCTTGCAGGCGAAGCAACCGCAGCCGATTATCTTCATGCACTGTTGTATACGGAGTACTGCCTCCATCCAAAAAGAACGTTCGTTTGGAATGCGTGCCAGTTAAAGTAGTACACGTTTAACCAAGTTTCTAGCAAATTGTCTTATATTTATGACTCTAAGTAAATTTGTTAAAAAACTACATTTCAAAACGAATATATATTTCATATCATAAATATTTATATTTTTTTATTTGTAATTGGTCAAACTTAAGATTCTAAAGTTTCTTTTAGAAACGAGAAATGCATTCTTTTTTGGGACGGAAGGAGTACCGGAAACAAACAAGAAAACAACAGGAAACCATCGTGGAAAGCCATGGAAAGGGGAAGAAAAATTGGTCATCAAGAGGCCAGGACAAAGAAATGTAACGGACGAAGATGCTTCCTGCTCCCCGTCTGTGTCCTACGATGTACGAACTGATAAAGATCGGCAAGGATTTGTCGTCAAGAAATAGAAAAAATAAGCTTGCAGGCCACGGTGCGCAATTGACTCGTTTTCGAGATCAAATCATATGGACCTCATCCTGTTTGACGAGGTACCTAAAGCAGGGTCATTTATGCTATTTTTTCATCACAAAATGAATAGGCGAAAGCTAAACACCACTTGGGTGAAACAGGAGCCATCCTCACCCAACTTGTTCGTGGCCTCGATTCAAGCTCCGGAGAGGAGGATTGGAGCTCCGGCGAGGGGGATTCGAGCTCCGACGAGCATCTCCAGCGACATTAGGGTTCGGGTTAGGGGGTTCGGGTTGCCGGGGTTGGAGTTCACCGGAGTTTCCCCGGGTCTAGAGGGAGGCCGGCGGCGGCAGGCCGGCTCGGCGGCGGAGGTGGGCGCGGGGGCGGCGAGGCCGGGCGGTGGGGGCGCCACTGGCCGGGGCGGCGGTCGAAGGCGGTTAGGCCGGTGCCGGGACAGGGGCGCTCTTGGCTGGAGGCGACGGCGGCGGCGGGAGGGGCAAGAGGCGGCCGACGCGGGCGGGCTAGGGTCCGCCGGAAGGAGTGGGGAGCGGCTGGGCGGCGGCGGCGGACTGAGGGGCGGGGGGTGTCACGAGGAAGACGAGGAGGGAGGGAGGAGGCGGTGAAAAGGATAAGGTTGAAGGGGTGGATCTGGTCCCTTTATTTTTAGATTTAATAGTCAAAAATTTAGGTGAGGATGGACTCTATTTCACCTGGGTGAGCTATAGACAGGCCCGAATGAATAAGAACAGATGGAAGGTCATCAGCGAATTTCGTGCCGGCCAAAATGAGTATTGTTGAGCACATGACCAAAAGATCAACATTTTACACCATTCAGTAAAACACATGGAATAGCGAGATTCCGGCGCAAATCAAAGCTACACGCATGGGAGCATCTGAAATTTCCAGGACACATATACACCTGCCTTCAGCTAGTAGCAGTTCGCTTGTATGCATCGATAAGATCATCCATGCACCACGATCAACATGGTCATCAGCGAAAGTGTTGGCAATACTCTCATCCGTTTGTTTCAGCGGATTGTCTAGTTCCAATTTCATCTCCTTGACTGCCTGCATGCACGTTCTGCTTCGTTTCATTCCGTTGGTACCTCATTTCAGGACCATCTTCCTTTTCAAATTTCTCCTCTGCTTGATACGTATAAGTATGTCATATACACACCATGGAAAGCTAATAAGACTGTGGCCGGTCCCGGTCATATCCTTCATTGTAGCAGCCCCAATACTCTGGATGATAAGTAACACTAGGAAGGGCAGCGCGCTACCGCCGCGCCTGTTAGAATTACTTGTTATCGTCGTGGTTAGTTTTTTATTTCATCTATTTTTTAATTTTTCTAATCACTAAGAACACAAAATGCTTACATGGATGAAACAAAACACACTCATATTGAATAAAGTAGACAATATGCATGGAATGTACGTACACAGTAGCAATCATGAACAATGATGATGTCATGCTGGCATGACTCCTCAACAAACTCGATGTGGTAAGGCATATGTTATCGACCATAGAGAGCATGGTTGTCTTGAAATAGAGTGCGTAGTTAGGAGGACCTTTTGCCATTACCGCGCTAGAGCTCGTAGGAACTGAGGATTGAAGCGGCGCGATGTGACGTTGTTGGCCTGCTGGCCGACGAATAAGAAAGAGAGGGGAGAGGACAACTTGAGGACAGGAACTACAGTTCGGCGAACTCGTCTCACGAAAAACGGTGGTCGTGAGCTTCACATGTATGGTCGGTAAGCCCGTGGTGGACGGTATGTCCCTCCGAGGCAGCTACACCACCTCTGATCCAAACTGGGGCTCAAGAGCAAGGAAAAAGGCAGAGAGTTGACCCGTGATGCGAGAGATTGTGCGAGCAGCCGAGGGAGCGCAATATTTGTGTCACGTTCTAAACTTCGTGATGAGGCAACGACAGCTCTAATGCATGAAGGGCACCACAATTTCATTTGGAATCATGTGGCGAGGACGCACCGACTCTGGTTGGACGCATTTTTTTACCGGTATGGATGCATGTATTTCTTCTAGAGATAATACTGAGGTACCACCAGACGTGATACCCGTGTGAAAAGATAGACATACTGTAGCGAAAGAAATATGTTGTAAAAAAGTTATAAAAGGCAAAAAAAAAATAGTGCACTGTACCGCACTATAGCTGACTGCAGCGCTATAGTGCGCCACGATGCCAGAGGCGCTGGGGAGGGCGCAAACCTCCCCGCGCTATAGAGATATACTTACTCTTTCGGCGACATGGATGTACCTATTTCTTCCGAAGACAATGCCAAGAAGCAACACGTAAAGCGCAACGTTGAAAGTTTGAAACCACGTAGGATGTACCAACTATAGATGACGATACTTTTTTTGACATGGATATACTTATTTTTATTAGAGACAAAATTAAAGTAGTACTCATATATGAAAAGAAAAAATAAAAAAAGAAAAATGGAAAAAATAAAAGAAAAACAAAAAATAAAAAATATTTACTACAGTGCACGATCGCTGGGAGGGCGCCTAAACCTCCCAGCGATATAGAGTAACTTATGGTACCAAGCAGAGGCCTTGGCATCTAAGGCCGTGTTTAGTTGATGAAAAGATTTCGGGTTTTGATTTTACCGATTTAGAAGTAGTAAATGTAAACAAAAAAGGTGAAAAGTTATATGGATAGGGTGGAAATCTCGAGATGAATCTAACAATGGTAATTAGAGGGTAATTAATCCATAATTAGCAGATGGTTACTGTAGCATTACTGTTGCAAATTATGGATTAAGTAGGCTCATTAGATTCGTCTCACGATTTACAGCCTATCCATATAGCTTTTCACTTTTTTCGTCTACATTTAATACTTCATGCATCTAAGATTCTCTTTTGACGTGTGATGGGTGAAAAAATTTTAGGTGGAACTAAACACAGGCTAAGTCGTCTTGACCAATTCCATTCTCGTCCATGCCCATCTCGTTGAACCAGGACATGGCTTCTTTCCTCAAAGATCTCACCGCCATTCTGATTGCATCAGCATCACTACTCTTGATGAAATTTCTTGCCATCTTTAGAATACATCCACTTATTATCTCGGCTTCACTTTTTATGCCATAGTGGTCCATAAGATTACCCAACTTGAAATCATACTCTTGCTTGAATTCTATAGCCTCGGTAATGTAATCTTCATAGCCATCAACAATCAGATCAGAATCATAAGACCGTCTTGCCACATCCTTAGTGAAGTACTTCACGTGAGGTGTGTGCTTCTTTATTTCCCTGTAGAGCCTCCCGATTACACCCTTTGATACATAAGTGGCTTTGTCAAGCTTCTCCATGAAATCAGGATACTCTCTGACATGCAGCTCATTTGGAATCTGAGCTGGCACTCCTGTCTTTGGGAAATCAACAGCTACAGAGAACAGCTTGGCTAGTTGAATACACGGTTCACTTTCAGCCCTAAGATATTCCTTATCTGCAAAGACTAACATGGGCATTGGCGATAATTCCCAGACTCTCATTAACTATGTAATTTGTGAAGTACTCTTCTACTTCCTGCATGATATAATAACGTTGATTCCAAAGCATGGTATGAGATTTCTTCAAATTTGAAGGTAACTTTATGTAATGCATGTAACTACACTATTGGTTCAGCAAGTAAAATATAGGAACAAAGAACTGGGTAATAATTTAATAGAAATGGAAAAGTGAAGATTGCTAATTCGTGTAATCAACTGGACAAGAACTTTTTTCGCACATATAAAAATTGAAGGAAAGGCGAAGATACTCATAGAGAGATTAAAAGTCATGTTGCAAAGTTAATTAAAAATTGTGCATCTTCTTCACATGCGAACTCACTAAACACCATGGAATAGAAGCAGGCTACATGATCCAAGGAATATATTCGAGCAGAACACTGCTGTTTCTATGACATTAACTATAAAGAAAAAAATGAAAAGATATTTATAAATCCAACCAATGGGAAATGCATGGACTAACTTTACAAACCAATAAGAGAGTGTTAAAATATGGAGGAGCCCCGTCAAAAGTGCAGCAACAGGGTGCCCTGACTTCTCTCTAAAGTAAAGCTTATTACAAGAAAGTGACGTTGCCATTCTACTAATATTTGAGAAGTTTGAGTTAAGTTACTCATAATTAAAGAAAACAGGTAGTAAGAAGAGTAAGATCAGCGAGGAGGCCTCAAGGTGACGCCGGCGGCCCGGACGGCGCGGCAATGGTGGGCCCTGTCAGGTCTGGATCCGGTGCTGGTGAGAGGCTGGCGGCGCTGTGGTGGCGTGGTGCTGTGGCGGCGCTGTGCAAATGGCGTGGTCCCTGTTGCGGTGTTGCCGATGGTCGGTCGGCGTGAGCGGTGGTCGGTGGGCGATGCTGCTCATGGTCAAGGTGTTCCGATGGTGAGTTGTCGGCGCGACGGTTTCGCTTCATCTTCTTCAGTCCGTCAGGTTCTTGTTTCCCCTGCTTGTGTTGTGATTGCTCTGCAGTTAGGGATGCTATGCTCATGCAGGGGTAGGTTGGTTGAGATAGAGCAAAAGCTCGGACGATGACGCCTTCGGGCGCCACATCCTCCTTGGAGGCGTCCACTCCATCCTACCCTATCGGTTCCAATGGCGGACCCAGAGTCCTTTATTAGGGTAGTCATACAGTGTAGAAACAATGTTAAATAGTGCATAACAGTGCTAGCTACAGTAGTGTGTTGCCTTGATCACCAGAAATTTTGGGTAGTCCCAGGCCTATCTAATACCTGCTTGGGTCCGCCACTGATCGGTTCTTCTTTGGGTGTAAACCTTGCCCATTCGTGGGTCGGCGATGGGTGTAAATTACTCCCCTCAAGTATAAGCAAAGTCCGGATAACCCCCTAAAGTATGTTTTGGTTCAGTTTTCCCCATAAACTATAACATTTGGTCCAAACTACCCCCTAGTACGATTTTTCTTTTTTGTTTCTCTATACATAAGTGAAATCTTGAGTTTAAAATTTACAGGATGGTAGTTGACACAACAATGTATGTCAAAAAAATATATTATAATTTATTGTCATTATTTTTCACATAATTTTTTATCTTGATGATTAATTTATTATAAAACATCCCACCATATGAAAATAATGACAAAAATTTCATGACATATTTTTTCAATATGTGTTATGGTGTTTATTATCATCTCACAAAATTCGAATTCAAAATTCCACTTATACACGGAAAAACAAAAAAGACAAATTGTATTAAGGGGTAAGTTGAAGTGTTGAACCAAATGTCATAGTTTAGGGAGTAAATTGAACTAAAACATACTTTAGGGGGTTATCCGGACTTTGCTTATACTTGAAGGGAGTAATTTGGACTTTTTCCATCTGCAGGCTACCAGGCTAACAAAAAGAACGGGTCTCAAAAGATACAACCAACGAATATAGGTGAAAATATTATAGAAAAAGTGAAAAACACCCGAGAGACACAGAAATTTCGTGTTCTTTTTATTGGGACGACACCTTTCAAAGCAAATTTGTGTTGACCTAGTTCATCAAACCTTCGGCAGCGATACCTGAACACTCCAGTGCTTGCTTGCTACTGCACAGGGAAATCACGCAGACCATTTTCAATAGCACTACAAAGTTAACTGGTACAAGTGCTTTTTGAAATAAAACTGGTACAAGTGCTTCACAATACGAACCGTCAAACATTAAACCATTGCTTCCTTGTGTGCTCTACTAATACATAGCCTTGTAATGGAGAAAGAAATATGACACACACAAAAGGCAGCGTCAGTTTGACATTGTCTATGTTTTAAAACTGGTCTTACAGAGAAGGGAAAATTGCTTGCATCACAAAAGCTCCAAGCTAATCAAAACTGTAACATCTCCAGGGGAAAAGAGAAAAGATACCACTCTTGTTATCAATGACAATGACTCAAAAGCTTAGTGCAACCTCAGTTTTGAGCTTCAAATTCCTGCCTGCTCATGAAGATTGCAACCGGCTCACCAGGAGACGGTGGGTTCTGGTTCAATAGAGACGCATACTTACAAGCTTTAGCACGGGAAGCTTCATCAGATGCTGACAACACCTCTACATGCTCAAGGCCCAACTGCCTTCTAACCAGCTCCAGATTCTCCTGCAGAACATCCATTTCACCAAAAGGAAGCTTCAACTCCAAGGCCTGAGGGCCAACCTCCCTCGCCTCATCTTTCTTGAACCTGATGAAGGGCATGCACAGCTTCTGAACTTGTTTAAAGTTTGCTTCCTGGCCGATGGAACAGTTCTTCAGCGCTTCTATAATCTCCTGGTCTGCTGCAAAGGAACGTGCTTGACTGTCGAATTTAGACTGGAGCACCCTCAAGCATTGCTCTTTCCAGCCGTAGTAGTGTTCATTCACATATATAAGGCCAATGCTCATCTTGTTCTCTGATGGAGGAGGAGCAGGTGCAGCTCCCTTCTTGGGTTTCTTCGGACCAGATTCTTGCTTCTGAAGCAACTTCCTCATTAAAACTATAGAATCTTGCAGGTACTTGTTTGCGATTCTTAGAGTAGGATCCGGGGTGTCTGCCACTGGCCAACCAGCTTTAATAGCAAAGTATTCTTTCTTCAGGATCTTTTGCCACACATGCTCCGCGTAATGCGGACAGATGGGGGTGATAAGCCGCGTCTGGACGTCCATAAATCGCCACAGTAAATCACGGTTCATGCCTGCCGCTCCACAAGAGAGTCTGTATTCATCTCTAGCCAGCTGCAGGTCATAGAACCCAGACTTCAGTGCATCTCTGAACATGAAGGCATTGTAGCTCTTCTCAGTTTCCTTGACTGCAATATTTATCTCATTGGCAAAAACATGGTCAGCATAACTAGATGGAGACCCAGCTCGCAGAGAAGATTCAGCAGCTACCACCTCTTCCATCCATGCAATTTCCTTTGTAAGCCTCAAGATAGCAGCGTTTGCGGTCTCAAAGACAAAGTTTGCATCATCCATACCATCACCAGCATCAGCAAGCGCAAACCTAGTGGCATCAGATGAGAATTCTTGAATGGCCTGCTTGAGAGTACGGAAATTCCCTGTCGACTTGGACATCTTCTCAGAATTCAGCATAAGATGCCCATTGCAACGGAAGCCACGGGGCCAATGGTGTTCTGGTAGAATTGCTGTATGGTTGTATATGCAGAATGTTAGGTGGTTCTGGATAAGATCCTTACCAGAAACTCGGATATCAAATGGATACCAGTACTCAAATTCCTGCTTCATTTTAGCTCAAAAGGGGAGGAGGGATGTCACTTTTTGGTGCTGGACCATTGCAGAACACATACTCCCAGATATCATCCGTCATTTGTTCAGGCTTGATAGCAGATATCTCTTTGCCATACATATTGCCATTTTGCAAAAGATGCGCAATGGTGTAATAAGCCATATATAGAGTCGAATCTGAAAGAGATTCCACAAGGAACTGCTCGTCCCATGGAATACGAGTCCCTAGACCAAAGGATCGTGAACAGGCCCACTGGTTCAGCCAACCCAAAGTGTGCTCAAAGCCATTGCGTGTCTCAGCTGAGAATGTATTCATATTTTCCAAACATTTCTCTGCCATCTGCTTCCATTCAGCCTCACCATATATTATATACCACTGGTCTGTGAGAGCAACTACACACTCGTCACCAGACCTCGACATTACCTTCTTCTCAGGCTCACTGTACAACACTGCAGTGCCTTCTTCCAGAAGCTTGTTCTTTATCAATGGCTTCGCATCTTGAACTTTTCTGCCCTTGAACTCTCCTACAATCATAGTTCCATCAGTGAACCCTTTCAAATATGTCATCCGCTTTGCTTCAGCAAGCTTCTCCTTGTCATTCTGGCTCTTAATCTTAAGATCTAAGCACACCTTCTCAGCTGACTTGTCTCCAAATTCAGGGATATTGATTATTGGAACAACCTTGAATGGAAGAACCCACTCATCTTTCACAGCAAACTTCGCTCTCAGAGCTGGTTTTGTGACTAAATCTTGCAGCGCCATGAAATCATCTGGCGAATCACTTGGAACACTAGTCACAATACCAGTCCCTTTATCTGTTAGGATGGTCATCATAGGAAGTGCATATATGATTTCATTGAAGGCAAGAGGAGACTTCAGCGGCAAACCAATCAGATCGTTTCCAGATATCTCAGCCAAGCATGTTGGCTTCTGTGGGACCCTTGATAGATTTTGATATGCAAGATTCAGAGCAGACCTTGCAGTCAGAATGAAGACATCAGTATCATTGATCTCAAAGGCCCCATACTTTCCATCAGGTAGTACCCAACAATTTGTTTGACCATACATCGTCTCAGGCCTCAGTGTAGCTGCAGCCAAGTAAACTTTCTTCCCCTCCAAGGTCTTCAACTGAGGAGGGAAAGGTGGCATCACCTCCATTTTGATCAACACATATTCCTGTGGTAGCACACCTTCACCTGTTGCTCGATCATGATCAGCACAAGGTTGGCCGTCCAATGGTGAGTAGACAGTATATCTCATATCTTTAACAACCTTGCCCATTTTCTTCAGCTTTCTCATCTGCCACCGGACAAAAGCATCATAGAAAGGGTTCATGTCAGTCGTTATGAATGACCGTCTCCAATCACATCCCAGGCCAAAAGCCTTAAGGTCCTCCTTTGCCAATGGAGGGAAGTATGTCAACCAGTGATATGGATCCTGGAATTTAGCAATTTCTTCATCTGACAGGCCAAAGCCCCTCATGATCTCCCATTGGAACTTCTGCACACCAGTCTTTGCAGCAGCCTTAGCTTTCTTGCTCTTAAATTTATCTGGTGCAACAGCAACAGCCTGGTCAGCCTGGCTATCTGCTACTTCCGAGCTGACTTCATCCTCTACTGGAAACACGGGAGGATTACCATATTGCTGAATCTCCCTTGCAAGCTTATCAGCTGAGGCCTTGATGGGCATTCCAGTACAATGGAAACCAAACGGCAAAAGGACGTTGGAGCCCCGCAGTCTGTGGTATGCAGCACCAAACTCAAGCTTGGACAATGAGAAGGCGTGGCCCAAATGTAACAATCCATTCATGTAAGGATATGGAAAGTTGCCAAAGAATTTTTCGCCAGGTTCCGGAAGACCGTTGCCTGGTTCAGCCTCAAAAACTCGGTTCTCATCCCACAGCTTTTGAGCCTCTGACTGAATTGCGATCAAGAGGTCTCTGCGAGCAAAGCTCTTGCCCCCATCAGGATTAGATGACATTTTCCTAACCAAACAAAAAAGATGTGTGAGGGTACAGATCGCTTGGCATGGTATGATTTAACAAAGTTTCAAAAAAAAAAAAACTATTGGATTACGTAGAATGTATAACAGCAGAACTAACAGATGCAAACATGCCCAGAATATTTGTGCTCAAACTGTAGCAGGGTTAAATCAAACATCTACTCCAAGCAACAGAAGGTAGTAAGATTAAAATCTTAAATGACAGAACTTCATATCAGGGGAAAAAAATGAAATTATGCTTGAATTAAAAAAAAACAGGGGTTAATAGCAGTGATTTAACTTTGCAGAAAAGTGAGTACAATTTTCTAGTAAAGCCAACCCACCTTCTATCAAATTTATTCTGAAGTCTGAACTAATCAAACAAGGGTTAACATTAACAACATCACCACTAAAGAAACATGTGTAGATGCAATCCAGTTGCCCCTGGCCAAAGAAACTATAGGTATCTACAATTCATAACTCTACATTGACCATGAAGTTGACAAACCCAGCAGCAAATTTACAGAAAAACAGGTATATCTGCCAGACCTAAACTAGGCACGTAAGTTGATGAAAATTGGTACAATTTACTCTAAGGGAAAAATAACGAGCAACTAATGATTCCAGAGACAGAGAAACTGGCAAGAGCCACTTATCGTAGCTGCATCCAGCATATCAAGTTATTTTAACTTCTCTGTGCGCAATTCGGATTGAACAAGTACATAAAACCCATCCCCTCAAATCAGAACACATGGCCAGATCGCAGACGAGGAGGCCTGCGCCTGGAAACACGAGCACCCAGGGGCGGACCTAGCATAGGCCATGGGTGTACGTGTACACATGTACAGCCGATAATTTTGGCAAACAAAATCGAAGCTAGCAGGTAGTATATTGTAACTGGGTCAGATCCGAATACTAGAAGCTTACAATAGGGTTCGGGATGCTCCGTTTCTCACAGCATGAAGGGGAAGGCATACCTGGTGGGTGCTCGTCCCCGGCAAAGGGAACGGCGAAGACCGAATAGCGCCGCTGCTCGCCCAGTCGTCGCCGCCAGGACAGGAAGACGAGAGAGGAGAGGGCTAGCAGAGAAGGGAACGGGGAAAGGAAACAGTGGTGAGGGTTTTGGGGATGACGGATTGACGATGGATGGCACAGACCGATACGTGGTGCCGTTTTTGGGCCGTGTCTTAGTGGGCCATGCCCCGGCGGCCTGACATCAACTTTGGAACGCAGGAGAGGAGATGTTAATGAAAGGGGGCATAGGAGGGCAGAACAGAATGCTAATGATGCCACATCGTTCATCAGTTTATCAACCACTCTTTTGAGAACAGGACAATAAGGTATGCATATGTCTTGCCAATAAAGGCCACCATATCTAATTGAACGTAGATCTGTCATGAACTCATAATTACTAAATATGTCTTGCCAATAAAGACAAGCATATAGCAAATTAGTTCACAAAACAAAGCAGTACTGTGTAATTGACAACAGACCCTATTCATCATTAACAGAACAATATTCAGAGCGATATGCTAATGAGCTAACCATGTTTGATTTTGAAGTACTGCAGACAATGTATATTAATTGGACTCAGGATTTCACACACACACACACACAAAAAAAAAAAGGTAATCATTGGCAGGCTCCAACATTTGGAAATGAAGGTCATCCAGACGGGAAGGATCATTTATAGGCCCGTACAATGGCATGTGCAACCGGAGCAACTGAACAGGGCCACCAAAAAATAAGGGCCGCCCAAATCAGCCGGCCATTAGCACTAATTAACTAATGAAGTTCAGAAATATAAATCGTTACAGTCCAATTAGCCCATTTGTAGTTGCGATGATTAATTTCTTGTATGCAGTAGCCCATACCTCCCACTCTGATCAATAAATTTCAACAGGGTAGGTAGCTACCCAGATTGCTTCACTGGTTTCACTCACTGAGTCTTGAATTATAATGTATTGTACCCAGTCTTGATTTGGCTCAGAAGTGAGATGGCTTAGCAGGTATGTTTGCAGCCTTCATATGGCTTAGCAGGTATGGCTGCTGGTGACAGTGGTAGCATCAATTTCATTCTAATCACTACCTGCAGCTTGATTACTGTCTTACCGTAGCCTGTTCTTTGTTGTTTAATTTTGCTTGTTTGCTGCCATTAACCTGTAGTGTCTTGTACTTCAATATGAAGTGTTGTACCATAGCCTGTTTGCTGCCACATCTGGTTCGTCTTGTGTAGTTTTACGTCATTCTGGTCCTGGCCCTCTCTTTTCTTTATGATCAACAACTGAAGTGTTGTGGAAAATTGGATATTTCAGAGGAGTTCAACACCTGAATTTTCATCTACACTGTACCATTTCTATATGACATGACAGTAGGTCAGTAGCTATTGTTGCCTCACTATCTCTAGAATGTTTAGTTGTTGAGTTAGGTGCAAGGAGATAACTTAATTTCTGACAATGTGTGATTTCCATTGCTGACAAGGTTCTCACTATCTCTAGAATGTTTAGTTGTTACCTACAATATTGCTGGCATCGTACTTCAGTCTTGTACTTCAATTTCTGACAATGTGTGATTTCCATTTCCCTGTACTAGTAAGAGTTATTATTTCAAGGAAGGAAACTCTCTGCCTGCATGCTACTACTGTGAATAAATTCTTGTACTCTGAAATTCTTCAAGTCTCTGAATACTCCATGTAATTGTCTTCAGGGTTTCACTCATGCAGGTGGGGCCTGGGAGTACAGGAATCTTTCAGTGGTTGATGGTGTTGTGGAGGGCTACTGGAATGCCTATGATAATGGTGTTTGCTGTGTTGTTGGTTAAATACAAGTTGTGTTTTGTGAACCAGTGATGTGTTGGCAACTTAGATTATTCATGTACTGAGAACCTATGAAAGTTTTGAACAAGATTTGTTATCAAACAGATGAACCATTGTCTTAATGTTATGCAGCACCGGAGCTAAACAATGATTTTGTTGTGTTTTTTCTCTTCAGCTGAACAATGCTTTTGTTGCTCACGTTTGTATACACAGCAGTAATCAGTTGTATGTGCTGCTGCACCAACGAACTGTTGTGTGTGATAGTTGTAGTAGTTCAGACAAACCAGCTGTTTTTTCCCTGTCCAGCCGAACGGTACTTTTGAAACAACAGTATTGATTCCAAGAGAGGAATGAGCAATCATCCGGTTTGAGTGAAACAAGTGGATCAACTTGATCCTGGGCAGGATTGGAAATTGGGCCGGATTCAAACCTGAGGAAACGAACGAGGCCTTATCTGTTTATCTTTCGGACTTTTTACATGTGATCGTATATCTTGGACTTGAATTAGGATGTCAAGTTTTTGTTGTACTAATTCTACATCGTCACATCAAGGTACGGCCCTGATCATTTACAAAATTTTGCAAATCGATATAACCTTCTTGTTCATTGGAAGGTTCATAGCTAACAATGACCTCTCGAACAAGTTCTTCCTCGCAGATGTTTCCAAGTTTATGAACGTCTCCTATGTCAGTATCCTTATTCTCGAAAAACATGCTGACAAAAGACTTAGCACAAACAATTTAATAAACTATTTAAATTCAAAGCCTTAAAGACCCTTGAGCAAACATTTTGTGTGTTAACCGTTAACTACTAAGAAGAATTATTAGTGCCATCAAATGCCTTTAAAAGCACAGTGTGACAGATTATGAAAGAGTTAGCTCTACACAAAGTAGGGCGTATATTGATCCGCACCAGGCCAACAAGCAAACCCATAGGCACAGACAAAAGTAAAAACAAAACAAAAAGAAAAACTGCCACTATTCAGGGGACTAATTTAAATACCAATTAACAAATAATATCATACTAATCATCTGAAGTACAATACATGTTTTTGGTTTCAGCCACCTCCCTCTTGAACTTCTCAAAGACCTCTGGACCCATTTCATGCTTTCTGACAAAATACTTCATAAAATCTTTCTCTGAACAAGCTAGGGATAGTCGCTAGAGCAAAATTGGGAGCAGCCAACCCCCTTTCTTGCAGCCAATTGTACATTAAAACCTAACTTTGGTTCTCTCTACAGTGAACGACAAGAATGAGGGAAACGCAACTAGAGCACTTAGAGGATAAGCAGTCTCATTTAGAAGGAAAGATATCTTGGACTCAAGGACGTGTATCTTCTGATTCAAAACATGTGGAGCTATCTTGATCATGTTCACTACATCCTCCTGTGAAAGTCCAGTCCTAACCAAAAAGTCAAACCGATCTTGTAGTTCATCACCCTTACCACGGAACGATTTGAGTGCCTTCTTTATATCCTCAGAGCCTTCCACAATCCTATGCCTTCAAAAATTTTACCTTCTCCTTCCATGATTGATCAGTACTCCTGTCACAAGGCGGCAGGCGACTGAGCTTTGTCCCAAATGTGTATTTCATTAATTGCCGTGGCTCCTCCTTTATAATCCCCCACAAACGCCTCTTTCCCACACTGAGATTTGTAAGAATGCTGTGGCTGCCTTCACTCGAGCAGAACCAAGGATTGATGCATTTGCAACTACAAACTGCTTAATATCCTCATCACTACACCAAGCTCAGCTAACAATAGTACAACACTCTGTATGTTCCTTGCGAAATTCCTGGCTGGTACATCTGGGAAGTCCACAAACAGACTAAATAGATCTTTTTTTCCAGACCCTGCTTTCAGCATGATGGTCACCACTCTAAACATCACCTTTCCAGAACCATCCAACAGGAAATCTGGTTTTTCCTGATCAACTTACCAATACCTTCCTTATCAAATCCCAATTCAGTGAAAAACTGAGGAATTTCAACCATCTTTTTCCAATTATATGACTTCTGTACAGATAAGATTGACCGATCCAGTCTCTCTGAATGCCACCATCATCTAGCCACTGCATGATCTTGAATTCAGCATTCAGGTCACGTGCCAATATGACAGGGCAATAGGATACAAGCTTTATCACAGTTGATTTACTGAACCCTAGATCCTCAAGAGCACTCAGCTTAGATGGAAGCACATTGTCACCAGAACTAAAAACCTCCACACAACCCTGATATCTTCCCTATCTTAGTGCGCATAAACCCATAATTGCAAAGAAAGTGGTAGTTTTTCAGCAATGTCTCATCATCAGCAAGAAACATGAGATCCCGAGGCAGAATGAATCATACTCGCCTGGCTTGAGACCCATGCTCTCAAAGAATGGCTCAAACTCATGACAGGGTGGTACCGGAACAGCCGCACCAATGCCTTAGCTAACCTCTTATCCCTCACCTCAGCCTTCTTAACCTTTGACCTGAACACCACCTCCTCACCCCCCTCCACAGGTCCTTGATAGCATCCTTCACCTGGTCCAGCAGCTTGCTCACAAACACAGGCGAGTGCTTGCTTATATGCTCAGCATCAGCGAATGGCAGCCCCCGTGTGAAATGGAGGTACTCCATGAAAGTCTGCTGCGCGGTCCAGAAAACCCGTCTCCGTTCCATTCTCCTGAGCTCCTATCCGCCACCAGATCATCATCCTCATCCAAGGGTTTCTCCTCCCCACCGCGTGCAGGAGTACCGAGTAAGGCCGCAACTGATACCCATGACCAATTGGTGTGACCCCATAACTTGATGCAGGTGATGATTTTTGAATATCCCAATATCGGGTAGTAGTAGCACGCCAGTTTGCCGCTTGGGTATGGCTCACAGTGCTCCACAATTAGCTGAACCCGAGGAACCCATTTAAGTCTGCGAGCAGCCCTCAATGCGCTGCGGAGGATCATGGGCAAACTGATCAGGAAGGGCAGGCAATGGCGCAAGGAAAGGAAACAAAGGCACCAGCTTTGAGATGCTACTCTACAGCCACCATCGATACAAACCTCTAGCTTGTCCTGTTCAACACCGAGCCTGCACACACAAATCAAATGGTCAAATAAGCCACAGTCATGGACCAAGGATTTGAAGCCAGCGAATTTCTAGCCAAAAACTCAATAAAAGCAATACGGCGTAATCCAATAAACAATTTGTTAACAGAACTATGGAATTCTCCAAAAAAAATGTTTTACAAGTATAAAATAACCATAAGTACGATAACATATTTAAGAGGTCTCACTTACATTCGAGAAATAAGTTCGAAACTTGCATAAATATCATGTGTTGCATAAAATTGACAAATAAAAAGTTCAAAAATGTATCAGATCCTGCATAAATTACATCTCCAGGTGAGATGTTCTTCTAAGCCTCTTCCAGAGCCTAAAGGAAGGCAAATACTGTTCATGTGTGCATCAAACAGTTTACAAGTTTGTTCTCATATTTTGATAAAGAAGTCAGCATAATTTGAGTAGCAGCAGCTTCAGGAGCATAGAACGAGGAAATAATAGATGGTATCCTGTCCAATATAAGCATAAACAAAGCGGTATAGCCGTATAGAACATGACACCCAAACAGCTCCATATTTCATCCACCAATCTTAATTTAATTAACTAATCAGTAATCCTCTGGTTCATTCAAGCATCACGATGAAGGTTGAAGCGGGATAGAGATTAGTAGGAGTACCAGCCAGTCTTGGGGATGGCTTCCTGTGCCGATGTAGCCGGTGGCCGTCCGCCGCCGCCAGTCTTGCGCGGGAAACGTCGGGCCGTCGGGAGGGCCGAGGCAAGATGCTGCCACGCCGGCGCTAGGACTCCGCCAATCCCGCTGGGGCGTCGCGCGTCAGGCGTCGTAGGGATCGGGCTGCGTGGCCTCGAGCAGAGAGTGGAGAACGGCCGGGCGAAATGGCAGTGGCGCCTGGCAGACCGCGGCAGATGGAGCGGCGGTCAAGTGTGGTGGAGCCTGTGCGGAGGGGAGGAAGCGGGGGCGCGCGACGGTTCGCCGACGTCGAGGGGCGCGGCGGCTGAGGGTCCAGTTGGGGTGGGGACCTGCCACCTGGGGTTTGGATGCGCTGTGGCGGCGGCAGCGGCAGGGCGTCGAAAGCTTGGAAGCCCACCCAGAGGCCAGAGAGATGGATGATGAACGGATAGCGGGCAACGTTCAATGGGCCGGGCCTGCACGGTCACGGCATGCTCGACGCGGTTTTTTTTTTTTTGTGTTGTTTTCAATGAATGCTCGACTCGTCCAGCCGTTCTCTCTAGAGATTTTGTGCTGTTCTATCCTACGTAGTATGTATTTTCAATCGATTTTATAAGCATGTTGTTGTTGCTTTGAGAA